>QLOH01000060.1:1223681-2447363 GCA_026901365.1 Sesbania bispinosa | reverse complement strand
CTCACTTGCTTTCTTGATTGTTCTTCTATGTATGCTCCTTATTCTTCCTCCCCTTGCTATTATTATTGATTAGAGTTGATTTTATGAAAAACCTAGGATGGATTATTAGATTGATTAAATATATGATTTTCGGCTCAAACCCTAGGTTGGAGGATTTGGGGATTTTTATGAAATTGATGATTGTGATGTTGTAACCTTGAAATATTGTTCATCCATACATGCACTCATGTTCATGGAACTATTATCATTTTTCATGTCGCCATTTATGCATGTTTTGAAAGAATGAAATTGGGTCTTAGGACCTCATATTTTGAAAGAAAGGGTTTGGGTCTTTGGACCTCATGCATAAAGAGGTATTCATGGGTCTTAGGACCAAAGAAGGGTGTTCGGACTAATGAGGGATCTTCGGATCAATGAGGGGTCTTCGGACCAAAGAGGTACAAGAGAGGTAATCACATTTGCTCCTAGGCCAAGGGGTAAATGGGGTTCCTCAATTAAAAATGAATTATGTATCTTTAATCTTAAAACTTAATGAGGGTGGCCCTGGACGACGGTCCTTAGTCACATGGCCGAGCGCTCAAAAGAGGTAACAGTGAAAAGACCCCGTAGGTGTTCGGGTTATAACACTTGAGGATTGACTCTGCATTGTTTACTTATGTGACTGACTCATGTTTCTAGTTCCCATTCTTCAGGGGCATACACTTAGTATTTTGAGGTCATGTCATATGTTCATAATGCCATTTCATGTAAATTATGCTTACGTACGTTGTATGCTTGTTTGTTGCCTTTTTCCCACACCACACACACTATTATCACCCTCACTGGGACGTAGTCTCACCCCACGTTGTGGGGAATTATCTTCAGTTGTGCAGGAAAGGGTTTCTTAGCATTGGAGGACGAGTCGGAGTCCCGAGGCGGATCCTCCCGCCTCCCTAGTTGCCAGTTGCCTTAGGACGCTTAGATTTGATAAAATTATGTAATGCTTAAGAATTGTGTACATATGTATATGCTTATAGGTTATTGGACTATATTATTTTAAGAGAATAATGTGACTGTTTGTTTTGGCCACGGAGGCCTCTTATTACTGAATGGATTAGTGCTTCTATTATTATGAACTGTACTGGTGTTTTGCTGGTTTTCAGGTGGATCTGGAAATTGGGAAACGTCCAGTTTTTCAGGGGAGACTCTGCCGGATTTTCGGCAGGAGTTTTATGAACCTTTAACACGCCCAGTGTGGGTTCCTCCTTGTCTTTCTTAAGGGAATGTCTTAGAATTGTGTTATTTATTGTTGAGGTAGCCTAAACGTACGTTGGACTGTTTAGGCAGATTGTGCTTATGTGTCGATACACAAAATAGTGCGAAATAATTTCAGAAATTCGGAATAGTGTTTCCAACGGACACTTGTTCTTGAATTGAGAAATTAGGACGTTACATTCTCCCTCTTAATTTGGCTATCAAAGCGTTTCAAACTCCAGTGAGTTGGTTCCAAGAGTAGGATAGATAAACTAATCTGGCCACATACTCAGAGTGGATATTTAGTGAAAATTGGCTACTACGTGGCAAAACTGGACTCTATTCCTTAGTGTGATACTAAGACCTCTTCTTATTGTCCACCAGCTGAACTATAGAAAATTATCCGGAAACTACATTTCCCTCAAAAGATCAGAATGTTCATTTGGAGAGTTTGTAATAATTGGTCTAGCGAAAAGAAGAATCACTACTCAGGATTGTGTTCAATCTGTAATGAACAAGCAAAAACGGTGGTGGAACACACTTTTATTATGTCAATGGGCTTCAATGGTTTGGTTTGGTTCTCAATTCCAATGGCTACCTACTTCTCAAATGTTTCTAGATTGACAAATGGTTTTGGGAGAGAATCTTAATTTTCAAGGAGAATACAGATTCCCTATCCTACAATGTTTCTCTTCTAGCATGTTTGTTATGTACAATTTGGAAACAAAGATATAATTGGGTTTTCAGATTCACTAAGCCAAGCATGTTGCAGTCATTAGTCAAGCAATGCATATGTGCTCAGAATATTTCTCTGCAACATTTATTGAACATACAAATTCAAGGAGTGATATAAAAGTCAGGAATGTTGGCTTACACCGGAAATTCCCTCGATTAGGAATCATCAAATGCAATACGGATGCAGCATGGGCGAGCCCCGCCTCACTCAGGACAATAGCCTTCGTTGTAAAGGATTGTAATGGTTCTATCACCTCTGGTCATGCAAAGAAGGCCTCTTCCCTTTCCTCCTTAGTTTTCGAATCTCTAGCACTACGAGAAGGTATCTTAGCAGCCTACAACATGGACTGGTATAAAGTTATCTTTGAATCGGATAGTAGGGGTGTTCATATTCAATCCAATGTAAATCACATAATTAGATGATGAAATGATAAAATCACAATGATTGAATCAGATGATTTTTTTGCCTTAAAACTGATCTAAACCGAAATGTAAACACTCCTAGACTTAATCATTCCTTTATGAGTACACTTAGAGTAACTCCAATGTATGTGAATTGGTGCCGCTTAACATTTTTTTCAAGGCAGAGCTTAGTTGATTGTAGGATTGGAGCAGTACCTTGTGTAAGCAACAATTCTTTATATTTTTTTGTGAAACAATTCCTTATATAAGTTACGCATCTTATAGCATCTCCAATGTTGCCACTCTCATTTTTACCTCTTATCACTTTTAAGCGGGTCCCATCATTATACATCACCCTCTTTTACGTTTTATAGCTTGAGCAAATTTTCTGTCCAATAGTGCACCTCTCAAAAATTCATTAAATACAGCCCATAAAATGACGTCCCATCTTTTTTTATAGGAAAAAAATAATTAAATTAATTGGAGTACAAGGGGTACTCCAACCCAGTACAAGAAAGTTTAAGCCACAAGGATTAAGGACCGAAAAAGGCCTGCAACAATACAAGCTAACAAAATTACAATAAAAAATCAATCCAAATACAAGGAAAAAAATCAACCAAACCCATCAGCCAAGAGAAAAAATGCGCCTAGCTAGCAGCAGACGATAAAGGCCAAATTCTTAATTAAGCCATCTACCAAAAGGAACACCAAAGAATAGCCCCACCAGAACCGCAAACCAACACATTGAATAGGAAGCCTTTAACCACCAACAAAACAAGCATATAAAATAAGGAACACTTAAGTAATGTGCCAACCTGGTCCCATTGTTGGGGACAATTTTAGCATAGATGCAATTTAGTAACAACACAACGGAAATCTCCTTCAACTAATTTATCCGGCAGAAGCGAAAATCGTAACCAAAGGAAAAAAATATATAACACAAATGCACAGGGACATATATATATGTACCAGAGAGAAATAGGCTACTGAAAACAGCCCAGGAGAGTTTATGACAGTAAGTCCAGAGCAAAAACATACCCCCACCAAGTAGCTTAACATTCCCAGTCGATATGAAAACTAAGAGAGAATTGTGGCAATGAAGACCACAACACAAAAGGATACTTGAACAGGGGATCCTTTGCTTTTAACCACCTCCAAGTCCTAACTTTAATTAACTCGACAATGTCAGCAGAATCCAATTGTTTATTTGAGAAAAGAGCATCATTTCTAGCTAGCTACAAAGACCAAATCACAACCATCCAAATCAAAGACCACCTCAATCTATTTTTGGCACTACAATCTTGAAGCCCCACAAATTGACTAAAATTCTGTACACATTTGTTGTATAAAACATAATAATAGTCACACCACTTAAAACATTGCATCCATACCCTGTATGCGAATGTACACTCAAAAAACATGTGATAAGTTGTTTCAATTCCATAACCACACTAAACACAGGCCCCCTTAGCTTATAGTAACACCTTTCTTTTAATTAAATTATGTTTAGAGGGAAGCCTATCAAGCATTACTTTCCAAACAAAACCAGAAACTTTAGTCGGGACTAAGTTAGACCAAAGGAAGTTATGCAATGGAAAAAGTGCATAAATATCCTCATTAACTATAATTTTGTATGCCGACTTGACAGAATATGAACCTTCGGGGTCTGCATTCCAACGCCAACAATCCGGTTTACCTTCAGACAACACCACATGTTGCACATCAAGTATGAGTTGGTCCAATTGATCCCTAACCCACTGAAAAAAGATCTCGCCGCCAATTCCAACCCCACACTATACCATTCTCATGACCAATAATCATCCTATCTGTGGAAGAGTCTTTGTTATTAGCAATAAAGAAAAGTCTAGTATAGAGAACACAAAAAGCCTCCCTACCACACCACACATCCTTCTAAAATAGAGTATCGCACCCATTCCCCACCACCTTGAGACATCTTATAGAGAACCAATCCAAAGGAATATTGCTACAAATATCAATTGTCCATAAATCCGACCACCAAATAGAACCCTTAACTCACACCCCATTCACAACTTCCAACCTCCTACCATAAATGGAAGATAAAAGCCTACTCTTATCTACTAACAACCTCCACCGCCACTTTCCTAAAAAGGGAAGGTTTAAAGTCCTCAGGTTTTTGCACAAATCCTCCCAAGCTACCTAAGAAATTTTGTTTTTATCTAAAGACCCACCCCAAAGAAAAGCAATAAAAAGAGAATTGAGTTGAGAAACAATACTTTTGGGAGCCTTGAAAAAAGAAATGAAATAGATCGGAATGGAGTGTAAGATCGACCGTAAAAGGACCATACGACCACCAAAAGACAATATTTTACCCTTCCACTTTGACAATCATTTCCTCACCTTCTGAACAACCGGACTCCAAGTCTTCAAACTCCTAGGATTAGCACAAATGAGTAGACCCAAATACACAAAAGGGAGAGAATCTACTTTACAGTTTAAAAAGGTAGCAACAACATTTAACCACTCCTCATCAATATTAATCCCAACTAGCTTACTTTTATGGAAATTGACCTTGAGGCCCGCCACTAACTCAAACAGCTTGAGGATTGCTTTTATAGCCTAAACATTATGCAGACAAGCATCACCGTGAATGATTGTGTCATCCGCATACTGTAAATGAGAAATCAAGATTTGAGTACCTCCCACCTTATAACCAGAGAAGAGCTATTAATAAGAAATAAAAAAGGAGCCAAAGGATCCCTTTGGCGTATACCTCGACCAATGCCAAATTCCCATGTTGGTTGCCATTAATTAACACAAAGATTCTTGAAGTTCTCAAACACTCAGCCGCCCATCTTCTCCACCTTTCCGGAAAACCCATTCTCCTCATCACATATTGAAGAAACTCCCAGTTGATAGAGTCATAAGCCTTTTCAAGATCTACCTTAAAGAGTAGGCTACTCCTTTTTGTCCTTTTCATTTCTTCAACAGGCTCATTAACAACCATAATACCATCAAAGATGATTCTTCCCCAAACAAAAGCTGACCAACACTCTGAAATAACACTCCTTATGACCTTCCTCATCCTATTCGCCAACAATTTGCTATAATTTTATACGCCACGCCAATGAGTGAAATTGGACGGTGTTCCTTGACCAAAATTTGAGGGCAATCTGATTTTGGCACAAGAACAATGAAAAAACTATTAGAACCAGCAAGAAATTTTCCATTAGAGTGGAATTCCTGTATAAAACCAAAGATATCATCTTTCACAATATGCCAAAAATCTTTAATGAAGTTAAAGTTCAAACCATCTGAACCCGGGCTTTTGGAACCACCACAATCCCATACAGCTTCCTTGACCTCTACCTCAGAGAAAGGCACCACCAAACTATCTGCATACTCAACAAACAAAGACTTAAAGTCCACTCCATCTAGACAAGGTATCTTACAGGATTGCTCCTAAAAATGATTCTCAAAATAACTTCTAACTGCTTCTTTAATAAACGTTGGATCAGAATGCCTAACATTATTAATTTTTAGGCTCCTAATTTCATTTTGCAACCTTCTCTTATTAACACAAGCATGAAATAATTGTGTATTAGCATCATCGGCCTCCAACCATCTCAAACGTGATTTTTGACACACCTAACTATCCTTCATAGACAAAAAGTGACACATTTCAGCTAACAGTTCTTTCCTACGATTCACTTCCTCCTCCACCAAAATAGATTCTTCCCCTTTAATATCTAAATAAATAGTGGATTTTCTCTTCAAACTCCTTACTCCTTATTCCAAATGCGCAAACTATTCTTCAGAACCTTTATCTTCTCTTTTAACACAAAAGCTACCCCTGCCCTTCCACATGGATGTCATTCCATGTATTGAAAACAAAGTCTGCATACCCTGAATGTAGCCCCCAACAATCAAAAACCCGAAATGGTTTTGGCCCCCAATTAACGAATCATGTTTCAGCAGAATAACACAATGATCAAACACACATCTTTTTAGCTCCCATTATGAAGTATTATTCCATTGTCCCATCCACTTTTTTAAAATCCAAGATAATGGCAAGATGACCCACAATGGTGCACAAACACCACAATTTTGGGGTGCTTATATAAGCACCCCATGCTTATTAAACAACCCCTCAAATTGTGCATCTCTATTTTTTTTTTTTGAGTAAATTACTCTGACCTCCCCTGTATTTTATAAATCCTACACAAAACCCCCCCAACTTTAAAAGTGCATTACATTAAAACCCAATTTTCAATGATAACTGTTAGTCAATAGTCAACAGTTATCTTTTACAACAATTTGACCATAATGCCCTTAATAATTATGGGTTTTTTACTACATAACACAGAACCAGCAAGAATTCATACAAAAATGCTTTGTAAACAGAATAACTAGCAAAACCTGCCCAATAACTAGCAAAACACAGCACCAGTAACAGTTGTCCCAATAACACAGCACCGACAACAGTTGTCCAAATAACACAGCACCAGCAAAAATTCATACAAAAAAAACTGTCTAAACAGAAAAATCACAAAGCAAATTATAATTTCTTGAGTCTCCTTGTTAGGAACGTGGTTGATTTGCCTCTTGTGAGTTGTTTTGCGCTCTTTGTTGAGAACCTTGTTGATTTTGTTGCATTCCATTCTTCTGTAATAAAAGGAATGGTACAATAGTCAAAATTGTGAAATAATAGCATGCATAATTACAAGGATAGCAACTTTTGTTAATAAACACCACCTTGTTTTTCTTCTCCATCATCTTAAGCTTGAGCTTTTGTTGGCCAGACATATTTGTTTGTGACATTCTTTGCGATGATGTTGCAATTGAACCCTGCAAATGTAATAGTAAGAATTATTGGAAATTATATAAACAAGAATAGTAAATGATAAGACAATAAGTCTACCTGTGCTCTAGTAGTTGGAGTTCTCTTTGCTTTTATAGGAGCCCGTTGGCAACCCCTTGAGTTATGGCCAAGCTCTTGACAATTTTTGCATCTCATTGTAGCTAATCTTTTTCTAATTGTAGAAGGGGCTGGTTCATCTTTAGCTCTCTTCATATTCTTTTTAGGTCTTCCAGGCAATCTTCTCAATGGAGGTGCCAAAATATCACTTTCTAATAGATCTTCAACACTTGGCAAATGGTGGATTATTGTATCATAAGATCTAAATAAAGCAAAGGGACTGTAGTAAACATCCACATAATCTTCAATTCTAGCTCTTTTATAACGAATTGTTGTTGTTGTATGTATACATGGCAATCCGCTAATTTGCCATTGAGTGCATCCACATGTTTTTCCTAGCAAGTCAACCACATGCCTATTTTTTCCATCATTAACCTCATATTGGTCTCTACCAGCACCATAAACAATACATGCTCTACTCTCTATGCTAATCACAGATAATTCCTTATCAATTTTTGGTAGAACTTTCTCCATGCAAGTACAACCAATTTCATACCTTTTTTTGCCACCTAATCATCAATTTAATTCTCATCTCATCTAGTAATATGAGTGGAGGTTTATCTCGCAACTTATTGACCCATTGGTTGAAGGATTCACACATGTTGTTAGTTACATGAGGACTTTTTTATGCTGGATCAAAAGCATGTCTAGACCATGCATCAACTGGTGTTTCCATGAGATATTTGGCAGCATTGTTATCAACCTTGCTCATCTTTTCCATGGCTTCCTTGAACTGTTTCTCACTAGGAGCAAAGACAGCTGCCCAAAAGTAATCTCTAAGCATTACATGTGGGTATCTAGCCTTAAAATTATTGAATAGATGCTTTGCACAACATCTATGCCATGCATGTGGGAATACTTGACTCACAGCATGAACTAAGCCCTACAAAATTATATATAATTAGTATATACACATAATTAAAAAATATTACAAATACAATAGAGTTGGATTTTTTACCTTTTGTCTGTCACTCATGAATGTATACTTTTTCCCACAATTGGTATCACCAATCACATTATGCAGCAGCTCATGGAACCACAACCAGTTGTCCTTGCATTCAATTTCTACAATAGCATAAGCTATAGGCAGCAAGCCATTATTGGCATCCAAAGAAACAACAGCAAGTAATATTCCTCCATAAGGTCCCTTCAAGTGGCAACCATCAACTCCTAAAAAAGGCCTACACCCTTTTAAGAAACCAGCTTTGAAAGCCTCCAAGCAGATGAACATCCTTTTGAATTTTGGTTTATCATTTAAGTTCCCATTTCTATCATGATACATTAACTTCACAATACTTCCAGGGTTAATGTCTAGCAACAACTCACCATATTTTGGTAATTTTTTGTAACTACTCTCATGAGTTCCCTCAACTTCTTCCATAACCTTCCTGCGTGCCCTATATAGTTGCATGGGGTGAGGCTCAATCCCATACTTCTCCTTCAATTCATTTTTCATCAAATTATAGCTCATATAAGGATCTGCTCTCAAACTGCTATACAACTTACTCGCTATCCAAGTTGAAGTCGCATAATTTTTCATTGAATTCCTGACACATGTATGCACATTATTTACAGATTTTATCATAAAGGTAGCACCGTCCGGGGTTGTAGAAGCATGTATCCTCCAAGGACAACCCTCGGCTTCACATATTGTTGTCACCCTAGTCTTCTCATTTTTTATATAACCAATATCAAAACATTCTTGAATTATATAATCTTTCAATGCTGCCCTAAATTCATAAACATCAACAAAAAGCCCATTCTTCTCCAACTTGACCTTTCTATTATCATCCGAGTGAAATCTTTTCCCTTCAATGTTCTTGTTCAAGTCAAACAATTCTCCCTCAGAATCAGTATCATTAATGGCCCCTAAGTCTTCTAAGTCCACATCAGATAAACCCAAATCTTCCTCTTCATCAGATAAACCCTCATATTGCTCTCCATTAATGTTTTTCATTGCCCTCCTCATCAATCTCACCCTCACTAGGAATGTAGTTCTCATCCACATCAGTGTCACTAAAATAAAAGTTCTCATCCATTCCTAGGGGAACATTATCCACATCAATACCCACTGCAGGTTCAACATGATGTTTTGCATTCTTTCTCATGGCCTAAAAACACTCGTACAACAAGTTAATATGTCATAATTGTGAAAAAGTAAGCTTTGCCTTTAACTGGCCCTCATATTAAAACACACATTATGAAGCACATTAATCAAGCAAAAAATACAAGTGCAACACATAATAGAGAAAAATGGTGGTGCACGCATCAAATCAAATTATGCTATCAATGACAAAGCTTAAAGGCCAAGGCACTCATTAGAGAACCAGAACTGCATATTTGTATGTACTAATGTACTATATAATGCTACATACTAGTGCATTTAAACTAGACTCTCACTCACTGAAAAGGATTTGATCAAGACTTTTATTAATCAGAACTGCACATATTCATAAACCAACAGGGTTTCAGGCCCTTCAATGCTGCCCTTCAATGCACATTATTTAAACTAGACTCTCACTCACCGAAAAGGGTTTCAACTATCAAAAGCAGTAGTGTTACAAACCCTTTGAATAATCATTCCAATCAAGGTTCAATATCAATATCTCTTTGCCAAAACTATATAGAGCAACCCCAAAGTTAATACACAACGTTCATACCTTGGAGCAGCGAGCGCGATGAGCCACGAGCGCCGACCCCGGAGCGGCGAGAGTCGACGACGAGCCACGAGCAGTGACCGGCGACGACGAGCCACGAGCTGGGAACGGCGAGGCACAGTGAAAAAGGTTTTTACAGAGGTTTGGGACTTTGGGGGTTTTCATGATTTTGCAATGTCAGGAGAAGTGAAAGGGTTTGTTGCTTTCACGGTGTAGGTTTTTACAGAGGGCAGAGTTGGAATTTTAAAAAATATTTTTTAAATAAATAATAAAAAAACCATTTAATGGAATACTCTAACAGAGTTAGATGGAATGGGTTTTTGTGTAGGTTTTGTAAATAGAGGGGGTTTTGTGTAGGATTTACAAAATAGGAGGGAGGTCAGAGTAATTTTCTCTTTTTTTTAGTTGCTTAACAAAAAAAACAACTTAAATAAAGAGTTGTTCTTAACAATAAATGTGGGTCATCTTCTTAGTGAAAAGTAAAAGTTGGCTGAAAAAAAATAATGTCCATTTGTTTTATAATTGGAAATGTTTCAAATGTAATTTTGGAAGGCTCCACCTAGAAAATAAACGGCCATGTAACCATTGCATATATATAGTATGTGATGTGACTTGTGGAATTCATTTAATAAAAATGTTATAATTGTACTTTTATAGAGAAAATTTGCTTAAATTATGAAAGGTAATCAGTTATTGTGTAATAATGAAACCATTTAAAAATAATTAAAAAGTGAGATAAAAAGTTGGAGATGCTCTTATAACATTCATTAACCGAAAAAGCTTGGGTAAACTCTCATTTTCATCCCTGAATGATTTGATGTCGATCATATTAGTCCTTGAAAGAATGAAATTACATTTTTCGTCCTTAAAATATAAAATGTTATTTAATTTAGTCTCTGGAAAATAAAAAAATCGTTCACTTTAGTCCTTGAAAGATTTTTTAAACTGTCAATTTAATCCTTAAAAAGGACTAAATTGAATGACTTTTTCATTTTTTAGAGACAAAAATATAATTTTCATATTTCAGGACTAATGTGACCGAACTCAAATTTTTCAGGTATCACAATAAGCATTTACTCGAAAAAACTTAATTAAAAAAGATTACGGGTTTGTTGAATAAAATAGGAAAATGTTAAAGATACATAACACAATATTCCCATATTTTTACCACAATTGATTTTTCTTTTTACACCCCCTCCCATTTGATTTTTTCTTTTTACATCCCCATTTTCTAAGGTTTTTTTCCTTTTCTTTTTGTCCCCGTCCCCATTTTTTAAGCTTTTTAAGCCACACCCTTTTTTTACCCTTTTTCTTTTATTTAAAAAAATAGTTTTTATTTTTTATTTTATTATTATATTTTTATTTATTTTATTTTATTAAATAAAAATATAGATCAAGAAATACAATAAATGATCACATAAAATTTGTGTTAATCATTTATATTAACACGAGGTTAATTATGTGTCCCGAAATGGTGAACATATTAAAAAATGAGGTTAATGGTGTTTCCGTTTGTGGTTAATAGAAAACAATTTTTGGTTAATTGATTTTGTGAGGTTAATTGCAATCCCTGTTAACACGAGGTTAATCACGTGACTAGAAACGGTGAACATATTTAAAAATGAGGTTAATGGTGTATCCATTTGTGGTTAGGAGAATACGACTTTTGATTAATTGATGTTGTGAGGTTAACTGTAACTCACGTTAACATGAAGTTAATTATGTGTCCCAAAATGGTGAACATATTTAAAAAAAAGGTTAATGGTGTATCCATTTGTGGTTAACAGAATACGACTTTTGGTTAATTGATGTTGTGAGGTTAATTGCAACTCCTGCTAACACGAGGTTAATTATGTGTCAAGAAATAGTGAATATATTTAAAAATGAGGTTAATGGTATATCCATTTGTGGTTAACAGAATATGATTTTTGGTTAATTGAATTTGTGCGGTTAATTGCAACTCCTGTTAACATGAGGTTAATTATGTATTCAGAAACGATGAACATATTAGAAAAATGAGGTTAATGGTGTATCCATTTGTGGTCAACAAAGTGAGATTTTTGGTTAATTGAATTTGTGAGGTTAATTTCAACTCCTGTTAACACGAGGTTAATTATGTGTCCAGAAACGGTGAACATATTTAAAAATGTGGTTAATGGTGTATCTATTTGTGGTTAATAGAATATGATTTTTGGTTAATTGATTTTGTGAGGTTAATTGCAACTCCGGTTAACACGAGGTTAGAAACGGTGAACATATATAAAAATGAGGTTAATGGTGTATCCATTTGTGGTTAACAGAGTGAGATTTTTGGTTAATTGAATTTGTGAGGTCAATTGCAACTTCTGTTAACACGGGGTTAATTATGTGTCCTGAACATATATAAAAATATATAAAAATGAGGTTGATGGTGTATCCATATTTTGGTTAATTGAATTGTGACGTTAATTGCAACTCCTGATAACACGAGGTTAATTATGTGTCCAAAAACGGTGAACATATATAAAAATGAGGTTAATGGTGTATCCATTTGTGGTTAACAGAGTGAAATTTTTGGTTAATTGAATTTGTGAGGTTAATTGCAACTCCTATTAATACGAGGTTAAATTTGTGTCCAACGGTGGACATATTTAAAAATGAGGTTAATGGTGTATCCATTTGTGGTTAACAAAATAAGATTGTTGGTTAATTGATTTTGTGAGGTTAATTGCAACTCCTGTTATAACATGAGGTTAATTATGTGTCCAGAAACGGTGAACATATCTAAAAATGAGGTTAATGGTATATCTATTTGTGGTTAACAGAGTGAGATTTTTGGTTAATTGCTTGTGAGTTTAATTGCAACTCTTGTTAACACGGGGTTAATTATGTGTTCAGAAATGGTGAACATATTATTAAATGTGGTTAATGGTGTATATATTGACGGTTAACAGAGTGAGATATTTAGTTAATTGATTTTGTGCGGTTAACTGTGTGCACAGAAACGGTGAATGAATTAAGTAGTACATTTGGTTAATAACATCAAAATAAAATAATGATGATAAAAAAACTTATGTTAACATTTCAAAAAACACATATTTATTGTATTTCTTAATCTATATTATTATTTATTAAAATAAATAAATAAATAATATATTAATAAATTAAAAAACTATTTAAAAAAATGAAAAAGAAAAAAAAAGAAAAAAAATAGAAAGAGAAAAAAGGGGGAGGGGTGCCAAAAGAAAAATCTGTGGAAGGGGGCAACTCAAAATAATGGGAGGGGTGCTAAAAGAAAAAATAATTTGTGGTAAAAACATGGTTGTACTATTTATGTACGTTTATCGGAACTGAATAAAATATTCGTACAAACGACCCAGCCAAAGGCCCAAAGAATGCAAAGGGAAATGGCCGAAGCAGGAGCGTGCAAGCGCAAGACAAGACTCCGGGAGAGTTTTCTGGTCATCGTCAACGATATGAAGGTCGAAAGTGGAATATAAATAAAATAATAAAAAGAACGAGTCTCATATTCAAAACTCTGTTTCTCCTTCACCCAGGCATACACAATGGACTGATTAATCAGAAAACAAGGGAATATCCACCGACTCGAACACTGCTTTCTCTCCTTCGAAAACAAAATGGTACGAACGAAATGACTTGATTTATCTTTCTATTTTATGTCATCTTTGATTTGGGATATAATGATTTCAACCGTATTAGATGTATACGCAATCCTATGTATATTGGTTGAGATCATACTATCTTTTTATCTTTTGCTTTATTTTTTCATTGTAAATATTGATCAGTGTCTTGTTATTTCTATATCTGTTCTAAATTTAATCATTGTGGAATTGTAGACGGGGGATGAAGGACCAAGCTACACAGTAGATGATGCTCTTGTGGCTTTGGGTTTTGGAAATTTCCAAATCCTAGTGCTTGCCTATGCTGGCATTGGTTGGATTTCAGAAGCAATGGAAATGATGCTACTCTCTTTTGTGGGCCCTGCAGTACAATCTGCATGGAATCTTTCTCCTCATCAAGAGAGCTTGATAACCAGTGTAGTTTTTGCTGGCATGTTAATTGGGGCGTACTCATGGGGCATTGTTTCGGATAAGCATGGAAGGAGGTTGGTTTCTCTTTTTTCACTAGTTTACTATCTTTTGCATTTGTTATATGCTCTCTGGCACATATGAAATATTTCATAAGAAAGAAGGTAGATGCAGTGGCCTGCTTATCGAATCTAGGACTAGCTGTGCTTAAAATCTTCTAATGGTTTTATATATCATTACGGATGGTGCCAGGCTGTGCTGAAAATTAGTTGTGTTTTAGCACCAAAAACTAAAAAAAGAAATATCAATTCCAATCCTCAAAATTAGCTACTGGTTAATTAAGAGAATGTGTATATCTCAGTTTATCACAAGCCTTCTTGTGCTTCATTTATAGTACATTTTTAATTTGTTTCATGTAAGTGGTAACAATTTTTTTTTCTTTCATCATTTGAATTTAAAATATGCCTTTGTAAAAGGGAAGAACTACAACCAGGTGGAGGATAAGATATCCTCCAAGACAAAGAAACTAAAATAAAATAAAGAGCCATTTATTTTACCTACCATTGTATTTCTGTCCATCCAATCATAGTTTTTTGTACCTCTTATTATTTCAGTGATAAAAGCTATGCTTGTTTTGTTTCAATTTCAATGCTTTATTTTAAAGTATACTTTGCATAATGAGTTCATCTGATAGTATCCACATGTTTTTCCTTTGGCTTACTTCAATAATCAGGAAAGGATTCCTTATCACAGCAACAGTCACTGCTATGGCTGGTTTTCTGAGTGCATTTGCTCCTAACTATACATTATTAATTGTCCTTCGTTCTATGGTTGGTATTGGTTTGGGAGGTGGCCCTGTGTTATCATCTTGGTTTCTTGAATTTGTTCCAGCCCCCAATAGAGGTACCTGGATGGTTGTCTTTTCAGCATTTTGGACTCTTGGTACAATTTTTGAGGCATCACTTGCATGGGTAAATTTTGTTCATTTCCTTATAATTTTTCATTAATTACAATTACAAATGTGCCCTAAAAAATTTGATGTCTTGCTATATGTATCAGCCTTTTCCCGATTTTTTCATCCCCCAAAACAAGGAAAATGGGGAATCATCTCTGTTTATGTTTCTTTCCTTGCTTTGCACTGGACCATGAATCTGGATCATTGCTTCACCCTCAGAATGGTCCATCGATAGAAATATTGATAGGAACCCACAAAACTTAAATGGAATAATACAACGGAAAATAGGATGAACAAGAAAGAATCTACTATTACTAGATGCAAAAAGAACTGATAAAGGAGAGAAATCCCTCCTCCAAGGGTCTCCCCTTCTACAACTGAGCTACTGCTCTGTTTACTCATTGTTTACAAATCCCCCTCCTCCCTCCAATCTTGCATCCCTATTTCTTTTGTTAATATATATTAGTTTAGTTAGTTGAAGTAAGGTAGTTGGGTATTTGGCGCATTTGTAAAAAAGTGTGTGTGTGTGTGTGTACTTAGTCTTGTATCATAGTCAAGAACTAAAATGAAAAGAATTTTCTAGTCATGCTCTCTCTTTTTTACATGGTATTCAGAGCCACTAAAGTTTCCAGTGGCTGCATCTTTTTCTAGCAGCTGTTTGCCCGTGCCTTTTTCCAACAACGCTGACTCTTAACTGTAGCAATTCATCCACTTGTTTCTCTATTTATTCCTTTTTCCAACTGGGGATTGCTTCCTGCCTCAAGTTGATAACATGCTCCCTAGATCTTTTAGGAGGTGAGCCTTTAGGGTCTGTTTGGTTTGCATTTTCATTTCCTGTTTCCATTTTCTGTTTTTATTCTGGTTCCTGTTTTATGAAATTTTCCAAGGAAAAACTGGAAATGCTGAAAACAAAAATTTTCTGTTTTTAGCATTTCCAGTTTTTCCTTTGTAAAATTTCAGAAAACTGGAAACAGAATTAAAACAGGAAATGAAAATGCAAACCAAACAGGCCCTTAGGCTCCAAGCATACCTCTGAAATTTTCTGCAAGACAAGTTGCAAAGTTGCCTCCTGCTCCTTGGTTAATCCTTCCACCCTATACTTTGAAAAGCTGAGAAAACATAATAGGGGATCTTGTTTGTTTCCCTCCATGGTCGCCCTTGCCTTTAAACTCAACCTTCTACCATCATAACCAAACTTCATAATATGTTTCTTACAATCAGTACTAACCACACCAAAGTGGCCAGCTACACAATCCCCAAAATTAAATACACTTCCCCTATATCAAACACACGAGTCAATGATTATTTGCAACCCCTCCAACTACACCAACACTCCTTGACAAAGTCCCTACACTTATTTACTGTTATCATGTCCCAATTTCATTGTTGTAGCTGTTGAATGGCCATAATCTAGCCCCAAAGAATTCACCGCTCTCGGAAATAAAATTATGGGAGGCCCCACTATCAATTAAGATTACCACAGCTATACCCTTGATATATCCTCTTATCGTCACGGTTCTGGATTGAAAGCCACCTCTCTTTTCCACATTACAACTGCTGAGAAGTGAACATTCAAGTTTACTTGGTTTCTGTTCCTCCATCTCCAAGGCCAACACTTCATTTTCTCCTCCTTCCATTTGCTCTTCATCCACAATGATTAATTTTATTTGGCACTCGGGGCATTGATGCATTGGGTGAAAGAGTTGACCACATTTAAAACATAATCCCTTCCTTTTCCTCTCCATTAACTCCCCATAAGACAAATGGCGACTCCACAATCTTTTCCTCCTCCAAATCGCCTTATCTCAAACCTGTATTGCCTAAAATAAACCGCACAGCATTTATTTCCTCCCTTTGAAACTTCTTTTTTTTTTTCATTCTAGCTAAATTTCACCCAATTTTTTGACATAGCAGGCTGCTTTGTCAGAGACTCAGAATGCAAAAACAGAGCACAATTCTTACTGTTGAATTTGAAATTCTGTGTGTCCAATTCAGACCACACAAGACTGTACTTATAGTATGTATGCAATAAATACAAATGATCATGATTGGTAATTCTATTCCTTGTGACAAACGTGACTCCATCCGTTGGTAATTCTAATCCTAATTAGCAACTAATTAGGGATTATAATAAAATAGAGATATTCTCCTAATATTGTAACAGTGAAAAACTAACTCCTTCCTGCCCCTTTGCCTATAAAAAGAAAATACACGTGGAATAATCATTTCCCATTTTTCCCCCTTTTTTATTCCTTCTGTTATATGTCTTCCAAACCCAAGGTTCGTGACTGAGTTGGATTGGCTTCACTAGCTCCTGAGGCCTTACAAATTCCGCTGACCATGTGGGTAAGATTTTCAGTCATCTCTTCCAGCTTTTTTAGTCTTGTGTCTTGCAACTCGCAATGGGTTCTTGCTCTTCCCTCTCACTTTGTATGAAGCATTCCATCTCCCTTTCATTGTTCCTGTTAGAATTAGTCACATATCTGATTTCTGTACAAATCCCAGATTAGGTGCTAATTAGCCTTAGATTTAGAAATTACATTCATTTGTAATTAATGTGCATATATTATAAATACAGTGGTGTGTGGTCTGGTTTAGACACACAGAAATTCAAATTGAATATGGTATCAGTTGCTGAAAGATCCTAGGGATCACTGTGCGGCTGTGCCTTCTCTTCCCGTGGTCTCTTTCTTTCTTTCTTTTCTTTTTTTTCTCTTTCCAAACAGTTGTGCCCTAACCAGCTGCTCCACCACTTCCGGTGATACCCACCGCCGACGACCACCACCATCAGGCCCAGAAGCCGCTGACGACCCAGACGCCGGAGCCCCGCCACCAACCGCCGCCGCACACGCCCCCACAACCTTCTGCGCGTTTTCTGCACGCGCCCACTTTTTGAGCCCGTTTTTACATTTCCGGTCACCTTTTCACGCCGGCGACCACCGTGGGAGGCCGTTTTACCTCCGTCTGACCTTTACCTCTCTGCAGTGTGCCTTACATCTGCTCCACGAGGAGGTCGTGGAGGCTATCGCACCTGCCCTCGGTGTAACTATTGCAAAAGGTTTGGTCATGTTGAGGAGCAATGCAGAACCAAGGCAAATCAACAGCAGCCTAAGATTTTGAATGTTGCTCAATTCGCAGCTTCTGGCACTAGTGATCAGGTCTCACTTTCCACTGAAGAGTATGATGAGTACATCCGACTCAAGGCAGCTATGCAACCCACTACACCTGTCGCATCTGTTGCTCATACTGGTAATCAATCCTGTTGCCTTTGTCTCTCAGTCCTCATCCCTTGGACCTTGGATCCTCGACTCAGGCGCTTCTGATCATATGTCCGGTAACAAATCCCTGTTTTCTCACCTTACTTATATCTTCCAAATGTTACCTTAGCTAATGGTTCCCAAACTCCCGTACAGGGCATTGGACAGACTAACCCACTTCCTACACTTTCATTGGATTCTGTTCTTTATGTTCCTGGATGTCCTTTTAATTTGATCTCCATTAGTAAACTCACCCGTACATTACCTTACTCTGTTACCTTTGTTAATAATTCAGTTCTTGTGCAGGATCGGAGTATTGGACAGACGATTGGAGTAGGACATGAGTCTCGAGGATTGTATCATCTTTCAAATCCTCCCATTGCATGTTCAGCAGTTGAGTCTGCACATCTCATTCATCAACGTTTGGGACATCCTGGCCTTCCCAAGTTGCGTCTTATGGTTCCTAGCTTGTCTAAATTGTCCACCCTAGAATGTGAGTCGTGTCAGTTTGGGAAACATGTCAGAAGTTCTTTTCCCGATAGAGTCAATAAACGAGCTGCGTCTCCTTTTCATTTAGTTCATTCAGATATTTGGGGTCCCAGTCGTGTTACTTCATGTTTGGGTTATAAATATTTTGTTACCTTTATTGACGATTTTTCACGTTGCACTTGGTTATTCCTCGTGAAAAATCGATCAGATATTTTTCCAATCTTTCAAACCTTCTTTTCAGAAATACAAACACAATTTGGAACCCCAATTAAAATATTACAAAGTGACAATGCTCGTGAATATTTGTCTACACCATTTCAGTCCTTTTTGTCATCACAGGGTATCATCCATCAGACGTCATGTGCTCATACCCCTCAACAAAATGGTGTCGCGGAAAGGAAAAATAGACATTTGGTTGAAACAACTCGTACCTTGCTTCTTCACAACAATGTACCACTTCGTTTCTGGGGGGATGCAATTCTCACTGCTTGCCACTTAATCAATCGAATGCCTTCCTCTGTCCTAAACAACCAGGTACCACAAGCTATATTGTTTCCTACACGAGATCTTTATTCCCTTCCTCCCCGCATCTTCGGATGCACATGTTTTGTCCATGACCTCACTCCAGGGAAAGATAAGCTTGCTGCCAAGTCACTCAAGTGTGTGTTCCTCGGCTACTCACGGATGCAAAAAGGTTACCGCTGCTACTCTCCTGACCTTGGTCGGTACATTGTCTCAGCAAATGTAACTTTTTTTGAGACTCGTCCTTTCTTTTCTACTCCTGTTGAGTCACATGTTCCAGGTAATGAATTTCTTTCTCAACCTTCTCCTATTCCCACCCCTGTTTTTGTCCCTCCTCTTCGCATTTATCAAAGGAGGCCTCGCCCACAACCAATTGCTCCAGATGGTCATCCTCTTCTAGACTCATTTCCTGCTCCACCGGACTCTCCTGCTTCACATCCTGCACCGGAACTTCCTCTTGCATTACGCAAAGGTATCAGGTCCTCTCGGAATCCTAACCCTGTTTATGCCTGTCATTTGAATTATAATAGATTATCTCCTTCCTATTCTGCCTTTGTGTTTTCTTTGGATTCTGTGTCTATTCCCAAAACTACAGGTGAAGCTATGTCTGATCCGGGTTGGCGACAGGCTATGGTGGATGAAATGGCTGCCTTACACTCCAGTGGAACTTGGGACTTGGTTCCCTTGCCTGATGGAAAAACAACAGTTGGTTGTCGATGGGTTTATACTGTCAAGATTGGCCCTGATGGAAAGGTTGACCGTTTAAAAGCCCGCCTAGTAGCCAAAGGCTACACACAAATTTTTGGGCTTGACTATGGCAATACCTTTTCCCCAGTAGCGAAGATTGCCTCTGTTAGACTATTTCTCGCTTTGGCTGCTATTCATCAATGGCCGCTCCATCAACTCGACATAAAAAATGCCTTCTTACATGGTGAGTTACAGGAGGAGGTGTATATGGAACAACCACCCGGTTTCATTGCTAGTGGTGCTTCACACTTGGTTTGTCGATTACGCCGCTCTCTCTACGGTTTGAAGCAGTCTCCCCGTGCTTGGTTTGGGAGGTTTAGCACTGTTCTACAACAGTTTGGTATGACCAGATGTGAAGCCGACTACTCTGTCTTCTTTTTGCACTCCTCTCCAACCACATGTATCTACCTGCTTGTTTATGTCGATGATATCATCATCACCGGTAATGATCAACCTGGCATTCAGAAGCTCAAACAATACTTGTCCACTCACTTTCAGACTAAAGACTTGGGTCCTCTAAAATATTTTCTGGGGATTGAGGTTGCACAATCCAAGACAGGTGTTGCTATCACCCAACGCAAATATGCTCTAGATATACTTGAGGAAACAGGCATGCTGGATTGTCGACCAAGTGATACTCCTATGGATCCCAATGTCAAGCTACTACCGGGTCAGGGGGAGCCACTGAAAGACCCGGGTAGATATCGACGTCTAGTTGGCAAATTGAACTACCTTACGGTAACCAGACCTGACATTACTTTTGCTGTAAGTGTAGTGAGTCAATTCCTAAATGCTCCTTGTGATAGTCAATGGGACGCCGTTGTTCGTATCCTGAGGTATATCAAGAATGCACCGGGTAAAGGATTACTTTATGAGAACAAAGGTAACACCAAAGTTGTCGGTTATTCTGATGCTGATTGGGCAGGTTCACCATCAGATAGAAGATCAACTTCAGGATATTGTGTTCTTATGGGAGGTAATCTAATTTCATGGAGGAGCAAGAAGCAAAACATAGTTGCTAGGTCAAGTGTAGAGGCAGAATATCGGGCTATGGCAGTAGCAGCATGTGAACTTACTTGGCTAAGACAATTACTCCAACAACTAAAATTGGGAGATGACAAGGAGATGAAATTGATTTGTGATAATCAAGCTGCGTTGCATATTGCTTCCAACCCGGTTTTCCATGAAAGGACAAAGCATATAGAGATTGACTGCCATTTTGTAAGAGAGAAGGTTCTTTCAGGAGAAATCACTATTGATTTTGTTGGTTCTAATGATCAATTGGCTGATATGTTTACTAAGTCTCTTAGGGGTCCTCGGGTTGAATATATTTGTAACAAGCTTGGTGCATATGATATATATGCTCCAGCTTGAGGGGGAGTGTTAGAATTAGTCACATATCTGATTTCTGTACAAATCCCAGATTAGGTGCTAATTAGCCTTAGATTTAGAAATTACATTCATTTGTAATTAATGTGCATATATTATAAATACAGTGGTGTGTGGTCTGGTTTAGACACACAGAAATTCAAATTGAATAGTTCCAAACTTCAATACCCTCTCCATGGACTCCAATCGCGCTTCCATTCCCTTTTTATCATTGACTTCCACTCTTGTGATACCCACAACTCCAAGATTAGAGCTTTGTTACCATTTGATAGAACTGGTTCAAACTGTAAAGGTAAGAATGGAATTTTTATTAATGAACCCTATATCTTGAGCCTGCCTCAATGTGGTTGTAGCATCAAGATCAAGGTAAATACTAAACATATAGAAGAACCATGCTCCCTGGATGTTCGAGAGATCCAAGACTCTCAAAATGCCCAATACATTTTCAATGACCCCCCCCACACACACACACACTGTTTCCCTCCCTTTTATTCCTTCAGTTGACCTACCTAACTAACAGTAACAGTAGCTAGTAGCTAGTAGCTAGTAGCTAGTAGTTATACAGTTTACAGTGAAGTCCTCTGCCCTTCAGAGGCTATTTTTCTCTGCATTTCTGGTAGCCCTCCTTTGGTAGAACTTTCTAATTGGAGGTCTGTTTCTATCACAAGTTTGCTTCCTTTTCTAATCTTGCTCCCCCATTATCTATCTCTCCTTCATCATTGTCGTTCTGCTTCTTAATCTCCAAATAACCATTCTCCCTTTTGTTTTTGTCTTCTTGTTCGAAGATTCTTATTCCTCATCTTGAACTTGGATTGGAATATCTAGACCATGCTTCTTGATGTCATCACTGTCCCATTCTACATCTTGCTTCTGCATCCAACTTGCAAAAACCTGTTTGATGTGGTCTATCGTGGCCATCTCTTTCTTGATATCTGAGAGCTGAGAATTGTGTTAGTTGGCCACCTTAAGAAATTCCCTTGATGTTTTCAAAGCTCCGATTCTTGACTCCGTGACTGCCAATAGAGGATCGAGCAGGTCGGATCAATTTGATAGGAACCCACAAACCAGAATTGAAGAATACAATTGATGAACTGAAAATAGAATAAACAAGAAAGAATCTATTATTCCTGAATGAAAAATGAACAGAAATGGAGAGAAATCTCTCCTCCAAAGGTTTCCTCTTTTACAACTGAGCCACTGCTTTGTTTATTCACTGTTTAAAAAATCCCCCCTCCCCCCAACCTTACATTCCCTATTTATTTATCTAACTAGTTTCCTCTTTCTAACTAACTGCTCTAACTGTCCCTGACTAATTTTCCGTTCTCTTCTATCCTAAGAGATGCATATGTCAAATTCTTTTAATTGATAGTAAATGATTCAGATCTCAGTCATTTTGCAATTAAGCTCCCAGGTATTACTTAGTTTATTTTATCAGAGCTTTGAAAAAATTTATTTTGCTTCAAGCCTATTTTTTAAAATTTTGAGGCTGTCAAGATTCAAGAACCAAGTAACCAACAAGCTGTGTTGCATGGATACGGGTACGGTAGCGGGTATGGATACGGGATACGGGATACGGGATTTTTTAAGAAACTAGGGTACGGGTACGTTAATATATATATATATATAATTCTATCATTAATTCTATGAAAATAAAACCAATAAAAATCAAAATGAATCAAAACTAACAAACAGCAACAAAAACACAGTTTGGAACAGAGGATGCAGATTACAGAATAGAAACAAACGAGAGCGGTGGTGCGGACGAGACGGTGGCGGACGAGACGGAGCGATGGTGCGATGCTGTTAGAGGCGACACACACAGCAGGAGAATAGTGAGGGAGGGACAAATGGGCACGGGCTCAATAGGATCAATAGGGTTTCTGATTTAAAAATCAGAATTAAAAAAGGAAAAATAACTGAATTTTCGTTCAAAACGGCGTAGTTTTGGTACAGGAGTACCCAAAACGTACCCGAGCCGTACCCAATCCCGTACCCAGTTTTTTTTGTTTGAAACCCCGTACCCAGGAGTACCCGGTACGTACCCACGCGTACCCGAGCCATACCCGTACCCGGTACGGGTACTCCAATTTTGGAGTACCCGTAATTCAGAGCCAACAAGTAATTACTTAAGGACTTAAATAATGCATTGGATGTCACAAATTGAAATTTTCTTTCTGTAACTGAAATACAATCCCCAAAGAGTTGTCTACTTTCATAATTTAGCTTAGGAAAGTGTTAATGCTTTACCTATCATTGTTAAGGAATGTATCTTGACTTGTACTAATCTTGCAATTGTTCTGTCAAATTTTCTAAGTTGGATATTATTGTGGTAGTTTCTATTCCTGTTGCACAACCGACAAATCCCAAAGCTGATGGGTTCACCTAATGCAACATTCCTTGCAGATTGTGATGCCAAAACTGGGTTGGAGATGGCTTCTTGCACTATCTTCCCTTCCCACATCTTTCCTTCTTTTTTTCTACAAAGTAACACCTGAGTCACCAAGATACCTATGTTTGAAAGGTAGAACAACTGATGCGATTAATGTTTTGGAGAAAATAGCAAGAGTAAATGGAAGAGAACTTCCTTCCGGTATCCTTGTTTCTGACCATCAAATTGAGCTACATAAAATTGATAACCCTTCGGAGGACACGCATTTACTCTCACCAAGAAAAAATGAAGTTGAACCTCCTAAAGTAATTGTTTCCAATTTAGGTGGTATATCATCACTGCTAGTGCTTCTCTCACCAAATTTGGCAAGGTCAACCCTTCTATTATGGGCTGTGTTCTTTGGTAATGCCTTTTCATATTATGGCCTTGTTTTGTTGACCACTGAGTTAAACGGACATAGTAAATGCATGCCACATAAATTGCAGACAGAGAAGTCCCAGGATGTTAGATACAAAGATGTTTTTATTGCTAGTTTTGCAGGTATGTTTTCTACTGATTTTGGAGGTTTTTCACTATACAGATGCAGGAAATTACACGACTAATACATAATTTTGTGCATAGAGTTACCTGGGCTCCTCTTGTCAGCTGCAGCAGTAGATAAACTCGGTCGTAAACTCTCAATGTCAACCATGTTCTTCATGTGTTGTATTTTTCTTCTCCCGTTAATATTCTATCTGCCTGAAGGCCTAACCACGAGCCTTTTATTTGGAGCCCGCATATGCATCACAGCAACCTTTACAATCGTGTATATATATGCACCAGAGGTAATGTATTTATTGCAAAATAATTTTGAATGGTCTTGTTGAAACAGACAGTATTTGAGAGAAATTATGTGTGCGGTACAAACTAATGACACCTAATTATAATGTCAAATACTAATGTGAGTACTATTGTAGTATAACCGGTATAGGTACAAACCAATAAGGCTACTAAAATAATGAGGCTCCTAATTCAATAAGAATTCTATTGTTTTAAAAGTCTTGCTAGCAAGTGTTCTACAAGTATTAGTTTAGGAATTGTGAAATAGTATTTATTAAGAAATACAATATTTTTCATTTTTGATTCTTTGATCAATATTCTTAAAAGACTCATCAATATTTATCTTATTTTAATTCTGCTCCTCAATCTGAACCTTAGCTCTATGCTTGTTACAAATAAACAATCTTTAAATAGAAAAACAGAATAAATTATATAAGGTGTGTTTGATTCAATTTTGGTTTTTAGTTTTTAAATTTTTTTGTAAAACAGTTTTGAAGAACTGTTTTTACAAATAAAATGATTTATTATTATAACATTTTCATCACAAAAACAGAAAAATTAAAAGATAGTTTTCAAAAACATCTCAGAGTAGTTTCAAAATTTCAGTTTTTAAATACAAAAAAAAGCCACACTTTTCAATATTGCTTTTAAAAGCTGTTTGTCAAACAGATTTTTCAATTTTCTGTTTTTAAAAACAGAAAACAAATTTTAAAAACTGTAAACAAATACACTCCACCACCTTAAGTTTTTCAAAATAAAAACAAAATCCACACTTGGCTATAAATGACACCCTATCTCAATCTTTTGCTTTTTAAAATTAACAGTTAAATGAACATTGATAGTGATAAGTAACCACAAACAAAAAATGAAAAATCAAACTCATCGATTGTTAGTTATTAGTGAGCTTTTATAATACAAGAAAAGTTTTTCAAGATTAATCTTATAATTTCCTCTTTGGAAACCAATTTGGCTTCTTAATATATAGGTGAAAGTGATATAATTTGACAAATGGTATGAAAGGAGTATAAGGTTTTGTTCTTCAAACAAATAATTGATATACAATGTATGTTTATTATTTATTGGTGTTGCTTCATTTTTCTTTTGGTGTACTGTTGCTTCATTTTTCAAATAAACTACCAGATACTTAGTGTATTTAATATCTTAAAAACATAAAAAATATTTAATACTTATCTCATGTAGAGTATGTTTCGTAAAACTAGCTGATAAGTTAGCTTCTAGCTTATAAGATAGCTTATTGAATTAAAAGTGTTTGATAAAATTAGCTGATAAGTTAGGTAATAAATGTAAAATGGCATAAAAAGATGTAAAAAGAAAACAAATAGAAAATTGCATTAAAATATGAGGGATAAAAAGGAAGAAAAATAAATAAGCTACAAGCTATAAGCTAGTTCAAATAGCTTGTAGCTTATAAGCTAGAAACTCCTAAAATAAGCTAGTAGCTTGTGTCTTACCAAACACTTTTATGTTGATCAAACTAGCTTATAAATTAGTCAAATAAACTAGTAGCTAGTTACGTGGCCGTACCAAACACACTGTAAAAGTGTTTGGTAAAACTAGCTGATAAGCTAGGTAATAAATGTAAAATAACATAAAAAGACGTAAAAAGAAAACAAATAAGAAAGTTTATTAAAATATGATGGGTAAAAATGGAAGAAAATTAAATAAGATACAAGTTAGAAGCTAGAGGCGCCTAAGAGTGTGTTTAATAAGGCCGATAAGTTAGCTTTTAGCTTATTTGACTAACTTATAAGCTAGTTTGACCAACATAAAAGTGATTGGTAAGGCACAAGCTTTTAGCTTATTTTAGGAGCTTCTAGCTTGTAGCATATTTAATTTTCTTCCATTTTTATCCCCCACATTTTAATACACTTTTCTATGTCTTCTTTTTATGTTCTTTTATGTCATTTTACATTTATTACCTAGCTTATCAGCTAGTTTTACCAAAAACTTTTAATTCATTAAGCTAGCTTATAAGCTATGAGTTTATTAGCTAGTTTACCAAACACACTCTAAAATAAGGTAGAAGCTTGTGTCTTACCAAACATTTTTATGTCGGTCAAATTAGCTTATAATTTAGTCAAATAAACTAGAAGTTAGCTTATTAACCTTTCCGAACATACTCTAAGTAATTGGACGATTTGTAGGAGGATTTAGAATTATTCTATAAAAATGTACGGATAATAAAATTTTCAATCTTGATTTTTACACAATTCATTCTCTCACATCTTCCTCTCTACACCTCATTTTTCTTATTTTCTCTCTCTCTCTCTCTTTCTTTCATATCACTTATCAATCTTTTATTTTGTCTCTCTTTTCTTTCTATCCCTCTCCTTCCTATGCCTTTCACACCCCAAATTTTGGGAGTAAAAGAACCATGTTCTTAAATTTTCCTTTATGTTAGAGAAATCTCTCTGCCACCAATTCAAATCAATTGTACAAAGTACAGTGGTTGTTCTTATAAAAGAAAAGCTCAGTGTGATACAGTACATGATACTGAGGGTGTGAGACAATGATACAGATAGTTGAAGACGGTTTCATAACAATTTTTCAGTCTAACACTTCTTTATACATGAACATGACTGAATTTTAATATTTGGTTGATTTGTATGAACTGCAGATATACCCAACATCAGTCAGAACAACTGGTGTCGGAATTGCAAGCTCAGTGGGCAGAATTGGTGGAATGATATGTCCTTTGGTAGCAGTGAGCTTAGTACATGATTGTCATCAAACTGCAGCTGTCCTTCTGTTTGAAATCGTAGCGCTTCTTTCAGGAATATGTGTTCTGTTCTTTCCGGTTGAGACCATGGGGCAAGAACTGCAAGATAGCGTGTCAAGTCTAAAACAGATCAACAACGCATAATCATAATGAGGTCTATACCTCAAACTTTTAAATCGTGAAAACATATAGACAAATTATCGGTCCGTCCTTGAGGAAGAGGAGAATGGAGGGAGGTGGGGAAGAAATTAAAGGGCATTTTTGCCTTTAAAAAGAATGGTTTTGTTAAGAGTAAACCCTCTATTCTCTTTAGTCCTCAAACTTGTAATCCCTATTCTCTTTGGTCCTCAAACTAAACTAATTGTATAAGTAGTTCTCTAACTTTCATAGTGTCTGTCAAAGGACCAATGTGACAAGATAGTGTGAAATTTGGAGAAATGATGTGATGGATATTTGAAAGTTTGAGGATTATTTATGCAATTAATTTAGTTTGGGGATTAACGGGGAAAGAGATGACAAGTTTGGTAATGAATTTGAGAGTTTCCTCGTTTTGTTAATATCAACCAACCTTAGGGTTGATGTTAATAAAATGAGTAAAAGAAATCTTATCTTTAAATGTTTTTCTTATTTCATTATATTTGAACTATTTAATTTAACTGTTACACACGTTTTGATCCTTCTTTGGATGTGTTTGGATGCATATTATCGATTTAGCGCGTGTTTGGTTTGTTGTAAAATCACGTATCAAACACGGTTCCGTGCTAATGCTACACTGTGTAACGTTAACCTGGATCCACGTTAAAAATGTGGTTTTGCAGTAAACAAAGCGCACACT
Organism: Sesbania bispinosa; assembly: GCA_026901365.1. Taxonomy (NCBI): domain Eukaryota; kingdom Viridiplantae; phylum Streptophyta; class Magnoliopsida; order Fabales; family Fabaceae; genus Sesbania; species Sesbania bispinosa. Next base: position 2,419,209 of record QLOH01000060.1, on the reverse strand, counting down.
TAATTGTGAAGTGAATCATTATTAAAGAAAATAAAAATCAATACTAGTATACGTATTATTGAGTAAAGTATAATTTTAAATTCTTTTGATTATTAAATGAAAGTTATTAAATTCTTATTAAATATTTGTTATGTTTCTAAAATATTAAATATACATATTTTTTTGGTTCAACACATGTACACATTTTTATTAAATAATTTTTATAAAGTAATTATTAAAAGGATAAGACAACAATCCCAAGAGTGTTTGGTAAAATTAAATAGAAAGTTAGCTTAAAGATGAAAGATGAAAAATTGAAAATTACCTGATTTGGTCGAAAATGTGAGATAAAACTAATTGTTGAACTAATTGACAATTGTAAAATAACATATACATGCATCATTAATTATTGACTATCGATGGGTGAGAGTCATTGAGGGATAAGAGCGCAAAAAGATTTAGCTAGTAGCTAATTTAAAAAGCTACCTTACCAACTACTAATCAATTGATCTTAGCCACCAATTTCAGATTTCATTTAGTAGAAATGTCTTACTAGTCACACTTATAAGTGTACTGAAAACTAAATCGTCATTAATGAAAAATAAATTAATCAGACCTTTGGAGAGTATTAACAATTAACCTATTAACAAAATGCGAAATTTATGAATGCTAAAACTTTCTTAACTTTTTCATGGATAATTAGCAGGTAATTTGTGCTTTTTAAGTTTATATAAATTTCATAAGTATGAATTAAATTCTGTCATTGTGATTTAGGGGTGAAAGAGTATATTTTAATGTTTAAATTTTTAAAGGAAATAATTTTAGTGTATGATCAAGTAAGATTTGAGGAAAAAAAGTTTTTTTGGAGAATGGTTTAATGTAAAAAATGAAAACTTGAAATTATTATTCTGAGATAATTAAGATTCGACAAAAAAATATTTAATATATAAAGTCATTGAGATTTAGGGGGAAAAGAATACATTTTAATGTAGAAATAAAAAATTGAAAGAAATTAATTTGAGAGTAGGAGTAGGGAAGATGGGGGAAGAGGAGAAAAGGTTTGAAGTAAAAATGAAGATGGAGAGAGCTAAGATTTGAGAAAAAGAAAATTTAATTAAAAAGAAAATTTTAAAATAAATTGATCAGTTAGGAATATTTAGAAATTTAAAAAAAGGAGAAACGATGATAAAGTCCCATAAGAAAAGAGCATAATAAGAGACATCATCATTCTTGGGGAAAAAAATGACTTGATTTTTGTTAGCACAAAAAATGAAGTAGTTGAAACATAAATAGTTAGCCAAGTCTTCCAATTAGCCGAGTCATGAAATAGTCGAATAGGGTGTATTTAAATTAGAAAAATTCAAATATATTATTTGGTGACGGTTACAAGGATAAAAAAAGGTCACAAAAGTGTGTGGCAGACTGATTGTAATCACAAATGTATGATTTGGTCAAATAATATAATATATCTCCACATAAATTATATTGTTGATTATAGATTATCTATAATTTTATTATGTAAATGCACCCAATTAAATTTGACATTAAGAGTCAAACAGTGATTGGTCGAAGTGAAAGTGGATAGTGACTCCAAGCGGATTTTACCTATAAGGTCAAAGGTTCAAATCCTGACATTGTCACTCTTAGGAGGGCTTTACATAACCACCACCCCAGCCAAAAAGTTAAACCCACAGCTATGTTGTAGGGGACTCCCGGTCAAAGTCCCAAAAAAATTTGAAACTAAGAAACATAAAAACTTTGGATAAAGAATAAAATAAAATATTATTATTAAATGAGATGAAATCAAATCTAAAAGTTTGCACGAATTAACATTTGTCACAATGTACATCAAACTTTCTAAAAAGATTTTCCTTTTTATTATCTTTAATTAATTTTAAAGAAAAATTACACTAATGTAATTATTATTTCCTTTTAGGATATAATAATGTATTTGTTAAATCAGATTATATTTTTCGTGATAATTAAATTTAAATAGAATCTTTTAAGAGTTATGATAATTCTTAAAATCCTCAAGACTTCTAATATACTTTTGTGATTGAAATTCCTGAGTACAATTATGAGATTTTCTAATACTAAGGTTCACCTTTCAGCTCTCCCCTTAATGTCTAAGATCCAACAAATATGTGGACATTCGTATTTAAAGCACACAAAAATTTGAATCAAAACTAACTTAACATAAATAAAAGATAAATACTCAATATGTAGTCATTCATGTTACATTGGGTTAGTCCCAATTCCTAGAACACGGAATCTACTCAGCCATATTTAAATCAAAACCAACAAATTTCAATCTAAACATGTTGATTCAACAAAACTATAAAAGAATAGAGTAGAAAATAAAAGGGATTTCAATTCAGTTATCTGAAGCTCATTGTCTTATTAAATCTGGTAGAAATCCTTTACATTGCTCTGAATAAGCTTGCCTTCAAATTAACTTCAAAGCTCCCTTCAATTTGTGTCTTCAATTAGGTTTTATAATTGGGAAATAAAGCACAAAATGTCTCCACCTACGAAATAAAAGTCAAAACAGTCATATAAAATTAAAGGAACAAAATGCATGTTTTAAATAATTAACACACATGACCATACACAATTAAAATGTCAATTTACCTAAGAATATTATGTATTTTATGCCCACTTCATAGACTTGGTAAAAGATAATAGAGGTTGTTGCATAACCGTGCCTTAGATTATAATGATATGGATAAAAAGCATGTTTAGCACTTTCTTTGCAAGATTAACGACCGAAAATGAAGCTTGTGCACCAAGGATAGTTAATGAGGCATCTGGATAAATCACATAGTTGAAACTGCATCAAGATCAAATGGTAAGCTAAATGAGAAGATGAAATCATAATAATTGGATAACAGATCAACTACAAATTAGTTGACTATGGCAATTATTCAAACTATGATTATCTGCCAACTTTCCCATCATCTATAGGAATTTCAAACATTGACGGTTTAGAATGTGTCTAGTGGGATAATCTCTTGTATTTGCATATAAAAGATAATTTTATAAAATGGAAGAGGGACTAATACTAACATGATTAGACATAATAATCAAATCAATTTCATTCTTTTACACTCCTTTACTTTACCATTTATTTATAATATTTCATTTTTAGTGTCTTTCCTTTACAATATTTCAACATGGTCACATAAAACTGTTTGTTCACCACATATCATACCAAAAACTGAATTCACCATTCCCCAATTTCCAATCAAAACCATCTGCCAAACTCTCCTGAGTCCTCTTGATCGAATTCCACACAAAAGGAAATGATGCGAAACGGAAACGGGATCGCCTTGAATTTCGGTTTGGAAGAAAGAAACTGAAAAATGTACTTTTTTTTATTTTTGTTTTGGGGAAGTATATTGACGTCACACTCAAGAAAGATGAGAAGGTGAGTGATAAGTCATGGGGTTGATCGCCACAGGTTAACCTGGTAGGATCGAAATTGGGTTCTTATAACTCAGGACTTCATAAAACTCTCATAATGAGAAAACTCAATTTTCATTAAACTCATATTGTGATTTGAAATACAATAGTTCCCCTATTTATAGGCTAAGTAAGTGGCTAAAACACTAAATTCTTATTACATTTCCCCCTAAGCATTTATTATCCACTAATATTAATTTTACCTCATTAACATGCAATCAAATAACCCACTATCATGCAATTACCACATATAAATAATTGCATGTTACATTAATGCCTATTAAAAGAAACGTTACAGAATTGAAAAGTCAATAGTACTTGAAGAGGTTGTGGAATTCCTTTTCGGCTGTCCGACTGCAGGAACTCTGTTAACACAATTTTACCTGGATGGATTCATATCATTCCCTCCTTCTTCGAAAAGATTCGTCCTCAAATCTTAGACTTTATTTTTCTACAAATTTATTTACTAATGAATTAAAATGAAACAATACCATCCACCAGGATCAAATACAACTCGTAAAAATCCATGCATCAAAGAATTCTTCCTCTTGAGTGCACAAACCCAATAACCGAATTCAAGGGCAATTCTTCGTTTATGTTGGACCTGCAGATTAAATTTTTCAAACACAAAATATGCAGATCGAAAAGGCTTTTGAAAACATGCAATAGGGTTATTATATAACCAAACAAACGTTTCCATGCTTTTGTTTGCATTATCCTCTTGAACTTGGTTAACAACGGTAGAATGGATGAACAATGGCACACTTGGAATAATAAAGTCTGGGTATATTACCTTATTGTCAATTATCTTAGGTTGGACCATTGCAAAAGTCAGACCTTTAAAAAATCGTGAATTCTGAAAAATATATTAGAAACAAAAGCAAAGAAAGTATGCAAATGAGTTAAAAAAAATGGGTTGAATGGTTCATGCTATTAGAATTTTTTAAAGCTCATTCTTGAAGGTAATATTGTGGTTGATTTAGGGAAGAATTACTGCACCTTGTTCTATTGAAATTCCGAGTTTGTTTGCATCTTTGTTGGCTGCAATTTGTGCACAAATTCATTTTGTTTTGCTACACTTGTTTTGCGCATAATTCTGTATTTCTTACTGCACCTAATTGATAAAAAAATTATGTTTGTGTTTGCACCTTTGTTGGCTCAATTTTGCGCAAATTCTAAGTGTCTTTGTGGCTACATATTGTGTTTAATTTTGCGCCAATTCTGATTTGTTTTTGCTGCTCCTATTGGGACCACTTTGAGTCAAATTCCTTTCTTTGTTTGTGTAAAAAAAATCTGGTTGTTGTCCTAGTGAATTATTTCTTTCTTAGTTAATCTTTTTAGTCTTTTCGTTAGCTTTTCTTGTGTTTAATTGGCTGTACACAGATTGGTGAATTTCTTTGTGTTTTCTCTTCTTGGTTTTATAAGAATTCAAAGAGGAATATAGGGGGAAAAAACAATAGTGTTCATTATTGTAAAAACCTAGGAATTTTATTGTATATGCTCTTATACCAAATGATATGAATCCAGAAGGGGTGTTTTAGGATTTTGAATTAGGACCTCTAGGAATATGGTTGTTGTCTTGAAATTTAGAGAAAGAAAACGAGATTTATACGAATAATAAAATTCAGAATTGAAACAAGAAATTAAAACAAAGAAATGAAACAATTTGAAGGTAAATTCAACATGACATTTGGCACATAAGACGTGCAGAATTTTATGCTCAATTCCAACGTGTAATAAGAACCACAATGAGGTGCAGATTTTAAGCACAATCCCCAACGCACATAGGACCAGAATGGAATGCAGCTTTTGAACGTGTAATTGAAAGGAAGAATTGATGCAGTTTTGGAATTAAAATCCAGCGCATATACAATTCAGAATGGTGCACTTTTTTTTTAAACAAACTCAGCGTGAATTTTTAAGAAGAAAAGATACAGAATTTTATACAAAAACACAACGTAAAATATGGGAATTTTGGGACAGAAATTGTGAATGTAGAAAATAAAGAAAATGGAATGGAATGGGATTAGACGCCACACTTGCAAGGATTGGAGATATGTCTAAAAGATTGCACACACAAAGGGGTGAATTGCCTTTGATAAATCTCAAGAATTCTGGATTACCAAGAACCCAAAAAGAGAAAAGCTCTCAATCAATTTTTTTAACAAAAGTGTCATGCCCCTTTCCTATGAGTTGGGCGCTAATATAAGGCTGCAAACCATGCATAATACTTGACCCTTTACATTCAGAATTTCAACCAATAATTGTCTAATTTAAAATGAAAATAAAACTGCCCAAAAACAATTAAAATGTAGTCCACCACATTAGTAATCTGGCCGCCCCATTTTTTTTGGTACCATGAGGGAAGGAAAAGAAAAAGACAAAGCACAAAACAGAAAAGAAAAAAAAAAAACAAACCAGTGTCTCACAAACGAAACACCCCTTACATCAGCGTCAAGCAGCAAAGCCAGGTCCAGAGGAGGATGAAGCACTCGCTCCAGAGCAGAAGAGCTCTTTGCCCCTAACTTGGCAAACCAGTCAGCACAAGAATTTCCCTCCCGGAGAATATGCTCAAACGTGACTGTCCACTCTTGATTAATAAGAGAAGCAATCTTGCCTAGAATAGCATCATACTTGTGATAAGTATGAGTAGGACCAGCAATGAGGGATGGAGCAAGCTTAGAATCAGACCAGAGAGAAACAAAACGAAATCCATACTCCCAGGCTAAGGCAAGGCCATGCAGAATAGCTAAGAGCTCAACCTGAAGAATTTCCGAATGCCTCAAATGACCATAGAAACCAACGATCCAATTCCCTGCACAATCTCGAAGAAGACCACCAAACCCCAGCAAGGAACAAAGATCCAAACGTGCCCACAGACCACTGAATCCAATCAAAGGCATTGTCCAATTGCATGAATGGTGGAGAAGTAGCAAACCCCAGGGCGTTCCAAACGCTACCAGCAGCCACACAATCACGGAGGCAATGGAGAACGTCTTCGTCCCCGTGTTGACAGATGGAGCATGTAACAGACTAGTGAACTTTATTTTGAGCATAACTCAACCCACCATCCTTGCACAAGCTGGCCGCCCACCATAGGAAGAATGTAACAGCCACACATTGATTTAATTTGTATAACACAGCTCAGCCATGTGACTCAATTCTTTATTTTCTTGAAATTGAAACGAAATAAAAGGCTTTGCATCATTCCTAAATCTCATCACGAAACCTCTACCTCACCCTCCCCCATACAGAGATTTCAAAAAGTGCAACCCACAGGAAACAAGCTTAGGTGCATCCTACATGATATCCCAAACAAGCTTTCCAAGTAGACATATTCTGAAAACTCTGACACCCAAGCTACCATGCTTAATTGATTTAGTGATTTTAGACCAACAAACAAGATTAAGACTTTTATCCTAGTGCTTTTTTAAGATAAAATTTTTCACCATCTGATCAATACCATTATAAATATTGGAGGGAAACCAGTGAACTTGCATATGGTAAGCCGAGACCGCTATAATGACAGATTTAACTAATGTTACACGACTTGGCTTGTTCAACGAACGACCATTCGAGGAAGCTAATTTAGACGAAAGTCTATCTAAAACTGGGGCATAATCTTGTCTGCATTGTTTCCCTTGAAAGATACAAGACCAAGGTATTTATCTAAATCTGTAGTGAAACAAATATAAGAAATATTCACCAGTCTCTCCTTATGGCCAACCGTTACACCTTTGGAAGCGAAGGCTCTAGATTTATCAACATTGACTATTAGACCAGAAAGTATACAAAATTGAACCAGTAAGTTTTGGAGAAGTTGAACTTGAGAAGTTGTAGCATTAGTGAATAATAGCTCGTCATCGACAAGAAAAAAAAGAGTAACCTTAAGACCATCTCTTCTGAGTTGGAAGGGTTTACTAGCATCAACCTCTCTGAAACTAAGATAACCCAAGTGTTCCATACAAGATAAATAAGTAAAAGGGATCTCTTTATCTTAACCCTGTAGTATTTTTAATATAATTCTATTATTTATATTTTGTTCTTTAATTATTATCTAATATTTAATTTTACACCTTTAACACTTATAAATAATTATAAAAGTAAGTATTGTGAAAGTTTTTTTATAACAAGTATTTATATTTATATATTAATGTTTTGTAATATCGCGTTGATAGTAAAAATAATTAAAATAGATTTTTTTATAAAAATATATTTATTAAATATAAATATTTTTATTTATAAGTAATTTATTTTGAGGAAATTAACATATTTGTTCCTCACTTTTATGATACCATACATTATGATAGTTCCTGACTTATAAAAAGTTCTTTTTGATTTCAGGCGTTATTTTTCATCTAAGATTTTAACTTATCATGTTAAATGACACAAAAATAGTCTACTAGAACAAAAAAAAAACAAGACCGTTTATGCCATTTTTTAACTGTGAGACACGACTCAATAATGAATATTGGGATTATTATCATTTTTAAACCCACACACAATGCTACGCCGAATGGCGAATAATTAACATCTATTTACTATTTAGACAGTGATACCGGATGAATAGATTAGTACTGTTCATAATTTTGTATTTTGGCGAGATTCTTGTGCGGGTTCTAAAGATCTTTCCTCTTCAGATTCATGGCGGCAACCCAATCACCACAGGGTCCGGATCGTACCACCGGTACGTGAACTTCATTCAACTCCTCTATTATTGCTATTATTATTACGTTGAGTTATGATCTTGACCTTCCTCAAACTCCTCTTTTAGTAAAGTCAATGATTCAATTGAAAAAGTTGTATAATTGTTCAAGAACAAGAATTGAATAAAATGATTTCTTATTAGGTTTAGCTTGTTTCTTTTAGATTGTAACCACCGCAAATTCCAAAAACACGTCACGAGTAATGAAAAGTAGAAAGAGAAATTTCCTACTTTGGCCAAACTGCCGTTTGATGTTTCGATGTCCATTAATTTCTAATTTTCCCCCCTTTTCTTAATATTGGATCTGGGTAATGCAAGAATTGGTGGTGTTGATCTAGGTATTTTGATATTCTGTGTCAATGAATGACAATATCACAAGTTCGGATATATGAAAAGTAAAGAAGAATCGTGGAGATAGGATCATCTAAGTGAAGCGTCCCCTTCTTACTGATTTCTTAATCTTGGGCTCATGGTCAAGATTGTCGAAGGCAAGGAGAGACTATAACCTAACCCGAATGATTTATTTATTTATTTTTGTAAAAAAATTTGTGGCATATATGATACTTCATTTTATGCTTCCATTCGTTTCAAGCATTACTTTTAGCTTATTCACATGCCTGGTTTCTAATAAAGTATATTCACGTGCCTCAGCTATCAAGCATGCATAGGTTTGCACGCGCCGATTTGTGTGTATGTAGTCATTAATACAAGTCTTGCTGACTCTAAATTTAACTTTGGTTGGTCAATAATTTGTACTGCTACTGCCTGTGTTTCTAAACCATACTAAGTTACTGAGCATACTAATCATGGATGCAGAAGGGGTACCAGCTGAACCAGATAACATGAAGGATCATGCAGTGGTAAATCCCTAACCTCTATAGTCTATAATGTTTTAACTATTCTTGTTCCTTTTTATGTTTACATATATATAAAAGTTAGCATTTGTTGACACTAATGTAAGTATTGCACATTTACATCATATAATAACTTCTTATAGATTGCAAAATTAACCAATCCAACCCTTGAATCATGTTATATTATCTTGATGATCATATATACCAAATTTTAGACAATTTAGACATTTGTAAGTACATAATCTAATGGTGTAGATGTTCACTCATACTTTAAATAACATCTTATATGTTAAGATAAAGTGATGCAATGAAACAACGATTAGATTTTGTATCGTATGAAATATATTGTAAAGTTGATCTACTTTATAAGAACTTTCAATCCCACTGTTGGATTGATAAAATTCACCACACTTAAGTTATTATAGGGGTAGCTATGTCAAGGCTTACAACATCATTGGATCCTAACCCCCCCCCTCTCTACATACATACGTACACACACATGTATATTTTTGTCCTTTTATAAGCTTCATCCATCAATACTTGAGAGTTTAATGTCTTCTAACTCTTCTCAGGGTACAACAACTATAGGTCATTCAATGGAAACCACAACTCAATCAGGATGTTTTGGTTCAGGTGGAGATCGTCCTCTGTACCCTCCCAATGTGTATGCTCCCCAGGCCCAGGCTTTCTACTATAGGGGTTAGTTTTATTTCTTCATTTATAGAAGTGTTTTTTGTTTTCTTTTTTATTATTTGAAGGAATTCTTATTCTATATTATGAAGTTGTAAGACCACCTAGGAATTTCAGCCATCGAGTCACATATATATGGGCAATACTATTGCTAACTTCCTCACCTTTGTGTTAGTGCCCTTGACATTTTGATATTTTGTGAGGCCACCAAGGAAAATGCATGACCCAACCAGAAGTAGACTTGCGGTCATCTGAATCTAAAGCCCAATCTGCATCATAATATGCAGCGAGTGGAAGAGCTTGAGCAAGAGAAGCTTTCTGAATAAATAACCCATAGGTGATAGTTCCTTTAAAGTATCTTAATATCCTTTTAACTGTTGTCCAGTGTTCTTCAAGTGGTTAAGAGAGGAACTGATAAGCTTTATTTACAGCAAAACTGATTTCAGGCCTAGTTATAGTGGCATACTGCAATGCTCCAACTATAGACCTGTAGTTAGAAGGATCCTGAAGATAATTTGTACCAAATTTGGAAAATTTGGTGCTATTGACCATAGGAGTAGAAAGACCTTTTGCTTCAAACATACTAGCTTTTTTACTAATAGATCAATAATTTATTTAGTTTGAGATAAGAGTAGAGAGCCATCTGCCAAGTGACTAATTGTATGCTCAAGAAATACTCCAAAGAGCCTAGCTGTTTTAGAGCAAATTCTGAATATAAGTTTGAAATTAGCTGCTGAATTAATAGCAAAGAATCTCCCGTGATGATAATGTCGTCTACATAGACTAGGATGTAAATGCAATGGGTGTCTTTATGAAGAGTAAAGAGAGAAGGATCGCACTTGCTTGGTTTGAAACCAAAGTATAGGAGGGTTGAGTTAAGTCTTTCAAACCAGGCCCAGGGAGCCTGTTTTAATCCATACAAGGCCTTATGCTGTTTGCACACTAGAGTCTTGTCTGTATGTTCAAGACCAAGAGGTTGACACATGTAAACATCCTCCTCCAACAATCCATTAAGAAATGCATTATTCACATCAATATGTTGAATAGGCCAGCCTTTGGACACAACTATAGTGAGAACTGTTCTGACTGTAACCGGTTTAACAACCGAAGAAAATTTTTCAGAGTAGTCAAAGCCGGGTTTTTTATGAAACCCCTTAGCAACAAGTCTGGCTTTATATTTATTTAATGAACCATCGGGATTTTCTTTGACTCTAAACACCCATTTGCAGCCAATTGCTTGTCTATTAGTGGGAAGCTGAACTAGTGACCAGGTTTTATTTCTAAACAAAGCATCATACTCATCTTTCATAGCTTGAAACCTGACCACCACGACCTCTATCACGGCCAGACCTGCCTCCATGGCTTCGAAGTCCACCAGAAAACTAACCACCACGACCAAAACCACCAGATTGTTGTTGTGAATAGGGGTGGAAATAGGCCGACCCAAGCTAGGCTTGCAAGGCCCAAGCCCGGCCTGTTACCTGTCATAGGCCATTTTTTCTGGCCTGGTCTGACCTATTTGAAAGTCTGGTTTGGCCTATTAGCCTATTTCATATTATGACCTTTAAATTGACCAATAGGTCTATCTCTAAATAGGCTAGTATGTTTACTGACTAATGGACTTACTTTTAAATAATGTAAATATATCAATTACATATGCCTTAAAATAGGTCAACAAGTCTATTTCTAAATAGGCCAACATGAGAAATTAAAAAGTTATATATTATTATACTATTTATTATGTATAATATATTTATATTAAAAATAATATTATTTATTAATAGGCTAGCCTGCCAAACCTAATAGGCTTTTTAAAATGCCTAAGCCTGACCTATTTAATTAAAAGGCTTATTTGCACTTTTGGTCCCCCTACTATCATCAATCCGCGATTTTGGTCCCCCTACTTTTTTTTTTCGCGATTTTGGTCCCTCTAACACATACTTGGGAGGTATAGGGGGACCAAAATTTTGAACTACATCGCGAATTTGGAATAATTGGGGGACCAAAATCGCTAATTGATGATAGTAGGGGGACCGAAAGTGCAATTAAGCCTAATTAAAAAGGCTTTTTCGAAAGCCTAGACCTAACCTTTTTATTAAACGAACCAAAGCCAAACTATGCCATAAATAGGTTGGGCCGTAGCCCGTAGTCCCTCGACGAGCGGCCTGGCCTATTTCAACCCTTAGCTGTGAATTAAAATTCTGAGCATCCTAAGAAGAGAAAGAAACTTGATTTGCAGCAAGAGAAAAATTAGAATTAGAGGATGCATTAGTTGGTGCATAAGAAGATCCAGGGACTTGTGCAACGTTAACAAGAGTTGGAGGAGTCAACCAAAAGCTTCTTCTTGCTCTTTTCCAAATGAACTTCATGTGCTAACAACATAGCTTCAACTTCAGCAATGTTACATAGATCTGACCGAATTTGAATATCAGCAATGATGGAATGATATTCCTCAGGGAGACCATCCAGAATAGTTTCCAAGTGATCTCGAAAAAGGACAGGATCACCAACAGAGAAGAGTGTATTAACAATAGCTTTAATTTTTTGAAGATATTCGGACATAGATTGTGAACCTTTAGAGATAACCTTCAACAGAATGAAGTTGACTGGACTGTGCTTTGTTTTGTGCATGAAAGAAATTGTGTAATTCCTCCTAGATCTGCCATGAATGGATGCATGTCATGACATGAGGAAGAACTGATTCAGACGGTGAAGATAACAACCATGTGAATAGTAACGAATTGTGCTGTTCCCATGCTGGGTAGACTTGATTCTCGTTTCCAGCATCTCGATCTGCTTCAGAAAGAAAGCGTGGAGGAATATTAGGGCTCACTACGAATCGTTGAAGCTTGTGTCTGAGAATGACACCTTCAGTTTGTCGTTTCCATAAATAAAAATTCTTTTCATCGAGTTTGAAAGTGATGAGATGCGAAAATGCGATAGGTGTTGAGGGAGAAGATTGCTGATCGGACAAAGAAGAATGATTGGGTGATGAAGCCATTGTCACTGGATCGAACTGAAGCTCATGATACCATGTTTGAGTGAGAAAATGCGAGAAAGAGAGAGAAAATATTGAGAGAATTTGAGAGAATTTGGAATCTGAAAACTTCTTTTGGATTCAATATAAAATTGTGTACAACTGAAGTTTAGCAACACTATATAGTGTGCGCTAGGAATGGCAATGGGTCTAAGCAGGGTACCACAGTGCCCGTCCCCGCGTTTTTTAAAAAGCTCGTACCCGCATGGGCAACAACTTTAGTGTCCGTCCCCATACCCGCTAGGCACCTATATGCCCGTACCCGCGCCCATTATCCGCACTTTTATTAAGTAAAAAATTAACAACTCACTAAAAAATATTAATTTAAGAAAACTATATCTCAATTGAAAAATTACTTGAAGATCGTCCAAACAAAATTTTTAAATATCAGTGACACAATAATTTAATTAAATTGAAAGACAATACGTTATTGTTCTAAAACACAACACGATCTAATGTTCAATATTTTTATTAAGTATTACAATATACTTTCACGTCACACTCTTTTATAAACTTGGATATCATGTGTTAGAATTCTCCAAGATCTGTAAAAAATGATTATTAACACTAATTAGTCATATATTATAAAGTAAAAAAACACAAATAGATAGAGCTTGGGCTCAATTGCCATCTGTAGTGTGCGCTGAAGCTTACAAGAGAAACTAAGAGATCAACTTGTAACTAACTTGAGTTTAACTAACTTGAGTTAGTTACAGGCTGTTACAGATGAATGATCTAACGGACTCTGTTACGGACTTAACAGCAAACTAATTAATACATTTCAGAATATTACAAGTAACTAGAAACTGCAAAGCTATCACTTACTCTAACACTTCCATACCCCCTCCCTCTAATCCTAATATTAGCACACTATTAGAGCTATTTGACGAAATTCAATACCCTTGATTGGACAAGTGGCCATGATAAAATGCTGTTGCTGTCCTTATAGAGCTTCTCTCACTCTATTTCCCTTTTTAATTGTCAGAACATCTCAGAGATTTTAGAATATATTGTGTAACCAATTAATCATGTAATTAAAGAAACGATCTTAGGAGTTGTTTCCTAATTTCATTATGTATTTGGATTTTTTCCATATTTAATTAGTTAGTATTCTTTTTGCATGAGTGGGCTTGGGCTTGTACTGGTTTTGCTTAACTTAATACTTTACATGATTATTAGTATAAATAGAATCATTAGGTTAGCATTTCAACATGGTATTAAAGCAGTACAAACTTTTTGACTTAGTTCTGTTGTTGTGTTCCCTAAGATCTAAGACTAGAACTTCTCTTGCATGATTATTTGTCCTTGATTACTTTCTACCCGTTGGTTGCACACTAATTGTTGTAATCAAAATTCTAGTTTTTCCTTCTACATGTTCTTGTCTTGTCATGTTTCTCTTTCTACCTACCTTTTCAATCTCCCTATGCCTAATTGAGAGACTTTCTCCCACTAGTAGTGTGATTTTCTGGCCTCACATTCTTCTCATTCATCTAGATGATAATTCATTCCAGCGATGATATCTATCTATTCTCATCGAGAAGTTATTCTGGTGGTGAATGGTGACACCTCTTCCTGTCAATTAATCATTTCGACAATGACATCTCTTCCCATTGATGAGACATTCTGGCGGTGACATCTTTTTCTCCTAATGAGTTGTTCTAGCAACGACTATTCTACCCACTGATGATTGTACTAGTGGTGACTTTTCTACCCACTTATGAATAATCTTGATGGTAACTTCTCCTATGTAAACAATGAGTTATATAGATTACGAATTCTCTATTGGCTGCAATTTGGACCAGCTTCCCACTAACAAATCATATCGGTGGCATTTCCCACTATCTTATTATTTAGTTATATCAATGATAAATTATATATTGGCTACAATTCACACCAGCCTTAATTTGAATTAAGGGTGATCATAGGTGGGGCCAACTTGATCCAAACTCGAGCAAAAGAGGTGGGTTGGGTCTATTTCTCGGGTAAATTTGGTTCTCAATGTGTTAAAACCTGATTAGGTCGATTTGGGTGACTAGTCCATATCTTTTTAATCTAACTCTCTCTCTATATAGTTCCTTTACTATAGTTAATGTGTAATTTTAGTCCCCCAATAATTTTTTCAGCAAATTTAGTCCCTTAATTTCCGTAATATCTTTAGAATATCTTTGAAGATTTTTTAATATATTATGGAATTGTTAGTCTTTTTATTGAGGAAACAATCCGTGGAGTTGTTTCCTAATTTGTTGCCTTATTTAACTAGGGTTAGTACTTAGTAGACCCTTGTCACATCAGTGGGGCTTAGGCTAGTTACACTACATTAGTACCCAACCTTTCATTTGATTGTGGTTGCACTTGCAGTTATAGTTGTGATTACTTTCAAAGTAAGCAATCATGCCACAGTGAGATACTGTGATGTGCAGAGTATCATGTTGTGTTTTGATGTCATGGTGATCAAGGCCCAAAATTATGTTGTCGTGACTACTACGAGGATCAGTGTGTAGCCCCCCTTGTCCTTGTCCTTGTATCTTTCATGTCCCACCTAATTTTTTAGGACATTTTGGTGATTTGTATTTGTCCCCTACACTTTCAGATCATGTGAGAACTGACTAAATGTTTTTCTGATCAATTTACATGTGAGTGCATATATTTAGTGTTGTTATACACAACAGTTAACTGATTCTGTTATAACTGCTCTGAGACAGTTAGCAACAGATCTGACTAACTAACTCTGCTATAAACTAACTTGCTTAACTAGAGCTTAACTTGTGCTTTATCCATTAGAGAATTCAAGGAATCCATGAAAACCGAAAAAGTAAGAAAAGGTAGAGAGAGAGAGAGAGAGAGAGAATTGGAGGGAAAAACTGTTTCTGAATATTCTATTAGCTTGATCTGAATGAGAGCAGTTACAACCTCTCTATTTATAGAGAGAATAACTTCCAGAGGAAGTTTTACAATCTGTTATGCTGTAACAGAAATCTGTTGCTGAGCTGGCAACAGGTTCACTAAACATTCTGACTAAACTAAATGGGCTTGGGCCTTAGACTAACTAGCTTAGGATTCAGCTTATGAACCAGCGCACAACAACTGGGCTAGGTTAGCTACTGAACAAATAAAATACAGCACATACTAGGCCAAACAACTTATTGGGATAGCTTATTTCCTAATACTCCCCCCTCAAACTCAGGGGAACTTGAGAACCTGTCAAGGACCCTGATTTGTGTCTGAAAGATAGAAACTTGAGCTCAGGGAGTGGCTTAGTCAAATGTCTGCAATCTGGTCTTCTGCTGGTATATGAGAGACAACAAGATGTTTGGCTATGACCTTTACATGCAAAGAACAAGTCTAACTCCATATGCTTTGTCCTGCTGTGAAGAACAGGGTTATGAGACAAATTCACTGTGCTAAAGTTGTCACAATAGATGATACGAGTAGTAAACGGAACTTTCAACTTATGAGGAATGCATTGTTAACATCCGGCTGCTGCAAAGTCCAGCCATGAGTAAGAGCCAATGTGAGAAGAATCCGAACTGTTACTGGTTTAACAACAGGAGAAAAAGTTTCTGTATAATCAAATCCAGGTTGTTGGTGAAAGCCTTTTGCGACTAGCCTAGCTTTGTAACGACTGACAGTGCCATCTGGATTTTCTTTAACTCGAAACACCCACTTACAGCCAATAGGTGAATGATTAGGAGGTAAAGGAATGAGAGACCAGGTGTTATTAGCAAGAAGAGCATCATATTCAGCTTGCATTACTGCCAACCATTGAGGATGAGCAAGGGCTTGCTTGGCTGATTTTGGTTCCATATGAGTGTGGAGAAGAGTTGGTTGAATCCTTGGTTTAAAAATTCCAGATTTGGACCTTGTTTGCATAGGATGAACTGATAGAGGATGAGCTTGAGAAACAGTAGGTTCTTGAGCAGTGGCTGTTTGAGTATGTTGAGGAGAGGAAGATGGTGCTGGTTGTGTAGCTTGTAAAGAAGATGAAGGTGATGCTGCAGAAGATGAGGATCCTGATGAAAGAGGTGCTGGAGAAGATGCCAACCTTGAAGTTGAAGAAGTGGAAGCAGGGGCAGTTTTGACTGAACATGGTGGGATTTGAAGAGATGCTAATGGAGGTGAATTTTCAGCAGGGGAAGAAGACACAGGGGATGCAGCTGCAGTAGATGACAAGGGGAACCTAAACTCATTGAATAGCACATCTTTAGAGACATAAATTCTGCCTTCAGGAGAAAGACATCTGTAGCCTTTATGCATTGGTGAATATCCTAGAAATGTGCATTCAGTTGATCGAAACTGAAACTTGTGTTGATTGTAAGACCTCAAAGAAGGAAAACATGCACAGCCGAAGACCTTAAGAAACTTGTAGTCTGGTTTAACCTTGTGAAGTTTGGTGTAAGGTACCTCAAAATTTAGAGAAGCTGAAGGTAAGCGATTAATTAAGTACACAACAATAAGAAAGGCATGATCCCAAAATGTCAAAGACATTTGTGCATGAGCAAGTAAGGTTAATCCCAAATCAACAATGTGACTGTGTTTTCTTTCAACAGTGCCATTTTGATGATGAGTGTGTGGACAAATTAGTCTATATGAACAATACCAAAATCTTGTAGAGATTTGGTGAAGGGTCGAAATTCTCTACCCCAGTCAGATTGAACAGCTTTGATCTTGAGATTAAATTGAAGTTCAACCATTTTCTTGAAGTGTAGGAATGTAGTCAATGCTTCAGATTTAGTATGTAGAAGATAAATCCATGTGTATCTTGAGTGTGCATCAACAAAGGTAATATAGTGACGAAAACCACCATGAGAATTCATGGGTGCTGGACCCCACAAATCAGTATATATCAAATCACGAGGTGCATGATAAACTGAATTTAAAGAACTTGCTGGTAGTCTATGAACCTTGCCAAGACAGCAAGCAGTACAAAAGTCTTCAAGACTTTTATTTACAAAAGAAATGTTATAGGACTCTAAAATCTGTTTAACTATAGAGGAGTTGGCATGACCAAGTCTTAAATGCCACAAAGAGTATGAGGGAAACAGAAGGTCCTGTACTGTTATTAATTGAACTACATCCTACTACATTATTTGCTGAATTGAGAGATGGTGAACTTATTGAAGCAGCAGCCACAAAGTGCAGATTGGAGAATTTGTATAGGCCATCAGTGCCAATGTTGCCTTGAAGAAGCACTTCATTAGTCCCCTGTGATTTTACAAAGCAGTGAGTTGGATGAAACTCAAAATAGACTGAATTGTCCTTTGCAAATTGACTAACACTCATTAAGTTTCGTGTGATGTGTGGAACATGAAGAAGATTCTGCAGAACTAATTTAGTGTGTGACTGTAAGGATGAAGTGAAGTGAGTTGTGCCAATAGACTTAATAGGAACAGCTTGTCCATTACCCATATAGATTGAGTGCATGCCTTCAAGATCAACTTTGTTGTCTACCAGCTGCGAATGACGAGTGATATATATATGATGAGACGCTCCCGAATCAGGAAACCAATCTGGATTTGCATTATGTTGAGGCCGAGAACCATGAGTAGCATACTAGCATGAGTACAACAATTGATAGAGCAAGGATCTGCTGCTGTTCCATAGTGAGCTTGAGGAGAGTGAAACTGTGGTCTTCCGTTAGCTAATTCAGTATTACCAGCTGAAGGATTATATTGATGTACAGGCTGAGGTATGTATGGTGAACCAGCAGCAAAATTAACTCCACCAGGAGTATAGTTAGAAAAAGGTTGGTTCTGTCCACAGTATGTGGACCAGAAATATGATGATGATGACTACTAGAAGGACCATGGAAATAACCAGCATTACTAGTATTATTTGCACCAGAATAATGTGCAGCAGAATTTCCTGGACTATTATAACTGAACCGGTAATAACAGAATTGTGCATCATGTCCAGATCTATTGCATATAACACAGTAGAGATAGCATCTATAATTTGACCTACCTCCTCTCTTCCTCGAAATCTGCCTCCTCTTCCTCTACCTCTGTAGGGAGCACGAAAATTCTGTTGCTGAGAGTTGAATTGATGCGAATACAATGGATTTGTTGACTGCACAGGGTTTCTGTCCGAAGATTGAGTGGATTGTGACTGAAGAACTTGATCAGGAACAAAACCAGGAGGATTTTTATGAGGAATGTTTGCAGAAAAAGAGTCTGGTACACTCTTCTTCAGTTGTTCAAGCCTTGCCTCATGTGTAAGGATCATTGACTCAACATCATCAACACTATATGGTTCAAGCTTGCTAACCAGATTTGTAACAAAAGATTCAAAATCTTCAGATAATCCAATTGATGCAAGAGCATCTACTATTGTTTTAATTCGCAGTAAGTAATTTGCTACAGAATCAGTACCTTTCTTCACAGTCTTGAGTTCTTGCCTGAGTTGTCTGACTTTTGCTCTTGTTACTTTGTCAAAATAAGCATGTATCTTGTCCCAAATCTGCCAAGAGTGAACACATCCTACTACACGAGTTGTGAATGATTCTGACAGCGAAGATAAAAGCCATGAAACTAGCTGTCACGACCCAAATCCAAGGCCGTGACCGGCGCACAGACTAATACCCTTAGCCTGGCAAGCCTAAGACAATAGTACATTACTTGATTTCCAAAATAAACATACTTCCACGACATTACATAATTTTTTGACGAGTCTCCCCTATATTTTGGACATCCCAAAATTTACAGAAATCCTGTTATGAACAAATATCACCAACCAGAGTTTCCAACAACATAATATTTATCCAATCAACATCAAAATATACATCTAAACATAAATCTCATAACTAGACTCCCTATAGCTGCAGAATGCACAAATAATCCCAAAATAATATCAAATGGCCACCAACACAAATGAGGCCTACCAAAATGAAATAGCAGTAGAACTGGAACAAATGAATCTGCCAGCAGCCTGCTACTCAGCTGCCTGGGAATCTGGATGAAAAACAATGGAAAAAGGTAAGTCACAAAGACTTAGTGAGGGCCTAACAACCACCATGAACTAGAAGGGAAACATACCAACGCACGAGTTGTTCGATAGAAACAATTGGCAGTATAAAATTCATTTCTCAACATAAAACTTGCTAAACACATGAGTTTGATAAATCCCACAATCTAAAATAACTTGTTTCCAATATCCAAGAGATAAGTTTTTCATTTCCAAAGCAATATAAATTTATCATGTATAAATTTAATAAGTAAATCTGAAATGAAATTAATTGAGTAAAACACAAATCATATGAAGTGTAAATACATCAGGGATCACTCATGATAGAACCGAGAGGCGGCTCCATCTCGCTGATAGCCCTCTTCTCCGAAGGGTGGCCTTTCCCATGGGGCGGCTCCATCTAGCGGATAGCCCTCTCCTCTCCAGAACCATGTCCATATCTCAATATCATCGGGGGAAGCTACATCTCGCTGATAGCCCTCTCCTCCAAGAGTGACCTCTCTCTTGGGGCGGCTCCATCTAACGGATAACCCTCTCCTCCTGGAATCATATCATGTCATCGGGGGCAGCTCCATCTCGTTGATAGCCCTCTCCACAGAGTGGCGGCTCCATCTAACGCATAGTCCTCTCCTCCCGGAATCATATCATGTCTCAATGTCATATCATAGCATACCATACCATATCCATCATATCATATCATCGGGGGCGGCTCCATCTCGTTGATAGCCCTCTCCACAGAGTGGCGGCTCCATCTAACGGGTAGCCCTCTCCTCCCGGAATCATACAACTAGGTGCACCTAGGTCCTTATCATCCGCTAACGACATACGGGGTTCTAACATGGATCCCGATAATATAAATATCAAATTTATTCCATTTTCTCAAAGTCTTCCAAAATTAAATCTCAAATTTCATCAAACATAATCAATTTAAATGTATAAAGCTTTTAACCTTTGAAATAAATTTCATAGAGAATAAAATTAATAAAAGCGTATGTTTCCCAAATTTATTAAATAAACAACATTAAAATAGAACAAGATCAATTAAAATAGTAATTATAAAAATATTAAAATAGGTCACGATGACCGTTAAACCACTCACAACTATGGAGAGTCAACCAAACTGCTTCCCAACAACTTCAGGAGTATTGTGCGAGGTAGAAATCAACAGATCTGAGCACCAACAAATAGTTCCAACATTTAGAAATTTAGTTGAAGCTCTACCTATTTATGGGTAACCAAAAAGTCCCTAAAACTAGTGCCCAAAGCTCTAAAAATAATTCTACCTAAAGTTAACACATGCCGATAGCCTATTTATGAGTTGTGGTTTACCTTAGAGAGCCGAAACGAGCAACCTTTACGGTGTGGGTACTCTCCTTCATCCTCAGAGCACTCTCCCTAACCCCAAAAATTACCAAACTTAGTTCCGGAAAGAAAAAGGGAATGAGTAGGAATATTGGGTTTCATTACCTTTCAATAGGTGTAAGGAATTTGAGAGGAAATGAAACACAAAAGGATGGAAGGAGGTGAAAATGAAGAAAAAAGGAAGACGAAACGGAGGAGGGGGGGGGGACGAACAAGGAATGAGGGGAAGAGAGTTTTTTTTTTTAAAATGCTTCTTGCGTATGCGAGAAACTTCATTTATGTTTTTCAGATTTTTTTTTATATATATATTAGTGAAACGATGCGTTTCACTACCAACTGATCTTGTTCCCACTTCTTGAACTCTTTGTTTATTCTGCCTTGTTCTTCATCACTTGAAGAGAGAAATTTGAGAGGAATCTGTGGATTCACCACAAACCTCTGAGGTTTGTGGCCTTTTATTGCTGCCTCTACTTGATGCTTCCACACTAGAAAATTCTTGTCATCTAGCTTTGCTGAAATCAGCTGAGAAAAGGTAATCAAAGAACCTCTTCTTTTTCTGTGTTTTGGAGGCGGAGATGGTGAAGATTCCGACGAACTCTTGCTGGAAGTTCTGCCGGAGGATTTGATCTAGAACGTGAAGTCATCACTGAAGAATGAGTGTACCAGAGCCCTTAAGAGCTCTGATACCATCAGAGAATTCAAGGAATTCATGAAAACCGAAAAAGTAAGAAAAGGTAGAGAGAGAGAATTGGAGGGAAAAACTGTTACTGAATATTCTATTAGCTTGATCAGAATGAGAGCAGGTATAACCTATATTTATAGAGAGAATAACTTCCTGAAGAAGTTTTACAATCTGTTATGCTGTAACAGAAATCTGTTGCTGAGCTGGCAACAGGTTCACTAAACATTCTGACTAAACTAAATGGGCCTGGGCCTTAGACTAACTAGCTTAGGATTCAGCTTATGAACCAGCGCACAACAACTGGGCTGGGTTAGCTACTGAACAAATAAAATACAGCGCATAATAGGCCAAACAACTTGTTGGGCTACCTTATTTCCTAATAATGCACAGAACACTAACATGTCCAATTGTTTTTTCCCCCTTTCATCAGCAGCACTACATATTATCATCAGAGATTTTTTTTTTAATTTGCAATGTGGAAATTGGCAATTAAAATCTCAATTGTCCTCTTTAAATTGTGTTTTGTCTTGTCCTATTTTGTGCAATGGTTGTGTGATGTTGCTATTGCTATTTTCTAATTTTTGGTGAGTCTGACTGCAGGTTTTGAAAATGGCAACAGCGAATGGGATGAATATCCTTCATATCTCAATTCTGCGGGACTAGAAATTGGATCTCCTGTGAGAATTTGCCTTCTCTTATTTATATACACTTTCAGTTTGCAATGCTTAACATAATATATATATATATACTTTTCATCTTTTCTATTAGGGTGTCTACAATGAAAATCAATCTCTTATTTTCCATTCTGGATATGGCTTCAACCCACAAATGCCTTATGGACCGTACTCCCCAGTTTCCACACCTTTGCCTTCTGTAGGTGGAGATGCACAGTTATACTCCTCTCAACAATTTCCATACACTGGGCCGCCTTATTACCATCAACTGGTTCCTCCTAGCGTACCATATCTTAATTCACCGACTCCAGTTTCACAGCCAGAGGTCACCAACCTGGTAGGTATTGACCAACAAGTTGATAGCATGTTTTTTGGAACAAGGTTGAGCTATCCTTCAGTGGGATCTTTTGGCAGAGGAAGTTATCCTGTACCACCTGCTTCATTCAGCTTTCACGAATCCCAACAAGGATTTGATGGATCAAGATCTGGTGGAATCTGGTCCGATTGCTCAAAACCCTTAGAACGGCAGAGGTCTTTGATGTCACCATCCGTTTCTCCACAGCCAATTGGCTCACTTGGGTCATTTGGGCTGAGTGTTGGAATGGTTTGTTCTATTACTTATGCATAATCATGCAAAATGTTGCATTTTCTATCAAAACAATAAGTTTTGAACTCTAACAGAAAGAGGTAAACCCAAAAGTGAAGAACAAAGTTTGTGTCCTGTCCAAAACTCTCTGCTCTGTATTTCATTAAGAGAGATTGTTTACAATCTTTTCCAGCTTTATAAAATAATTTAAACAATAACATATAAAGCTAAGGATATCAAACTAAAACAATGAATAATGGAAACACCCCTATATATCTAACACTACCCTTTTAACTGGAGCATAAATATCATATGATCCAAGGTAGCATAAATTTTCCATCTAGCTTGTCTGTAGAAACAGTTATGGTAA
Source organism: Sesbania bispinosa (assembly GCA_026901365.1). NCBI lineage: Eukaryota > Viridiplantae > Streptophyta > Magnoliopsida > Fabales > Fabaceae > Sesbania > Sesbania bispinosa. Next base: position 2,395,848 of record QLOH01000060.1, on the reverse strand, counting down.
TGTAATTCATGAGACTGGGAGGATCAGTTTTAGAATCTTCTGTTTTGGGAGTGGCATTTACCTTTTCTGACTTGAGGAGTTTTAAGCCAGGTAATAGCCTTTGATAAGGTCTGGAGAAGGTACTGATGAAATCTCAGCAGAATGGCTGCCTCATGCACTGAAAAGGTGCCGATGCATGGAAATAATGATAAGCACACACCGAGATGACTGGAGCATTTGGCAGCGCAGCTCCTGGGTATTTCCGGTTGGCTGATTGGGGAAGCCTCTAAGTTAAATAAAGAACCTTGAGGAATGAAGGCTAGTATGAAGAGACAGCCACCACCGGCAAGGATTCATGGTGAAAAACAGGGTTTGATTGTTGCTGGCAGTGTGCCCAGCAGGAAGGATCGATGGGAGCTAGGGTTTATCCCCTGAAGGTCATGATGCCATCTTAATTGAAAGTGATAAACCCGAAGATAAAAATGAAATTCATGTGTTGTTCAGAAACTGCACTCGATTTCATTAAGTAAAGAGAGCTTGTCTTACAAGGTTGTATGGATGTTCAAAATTATATAAAATAACAACACATAAAGCTAAAGATACTGAACTAAAATAAGCTAACAGAAACATCCCTGTATATCTAACAAACTCAAATGTACGGTAACTTAATTTGCCAATGTCTCTGTTTATATTAAAGTCCAATAGTACCTTCGGCACCATTGGCACTCATCAGAATTTATATTTTATCAGTTGGAAAGCAGTTTGACTGGCAATGCATGTATTTATGTGAGTAGAAAGAAAATTTCAGTGAATCTTGACTCATGAATTGGTAAAACTGTGTTCTCCATTCTGATTTTTTAATGGTATCTCAAGTCCATTGACCCAAAATGTTATATATATTCTGCAGAAATTTCTGAATTGCTATTTCCAATGAGCCATTGCTTGTCATCCATGCATTGCAAAGTCTACTAATATCCATGGAAACAATGTGAAACAGTAGAACTTGTCTGAAAACAAAACAAAATTATACGTTGACACATAGTGCTGGCTATCCTGTTCTGTGCAGGCTTCTCATCAACAGCAATCATTGTATGGGTTTGGATCTGGTTCAAACTCCTATGGTAGAGGCTACCTTCCTAACCAGGGTTCTAGCTTTGGAGACACTGCCATTTCCAGTCTTAGTACTAATGACAGGAGCTTTATTTCTCTTGAAAATAGCAGACGGCAAGGGAGGGCAGCTGCTTCTCTCTGTAAATGTAATGGTACTCTTGATATCCTTAGTGAGCAGAACCGAGGACCGAGGGCCTCAAAGCTGAAATGTCAAATTTCAGCTGAAAATAATTCTGTTGATAGTAGTAAAAATAGTGCATCTACCGCCAAGTTCCAAGATGAATCACTCAACCGGCCAGATTTTGCCACAGATTATAAGGATGCCAAATTTTTTGTCATCAAATCTTACAGTGAAGATAATGTGCACAAGAGCATTAAATATGGTGTCTGGGCTAGTACACCAAATGGAAACAGAAAGTTAGATGCTGCATATTCCCAAGCAAAGGAGAAGCAAGATGCCTGTCCTATATTTCTCTTTTTCTCGGTAGTCATCTGATATCTGTATCTTTTATGAGCACAAACATTGCACTACCATATTCATCCAATCGTAACTGTAAATAAGGAATCTCCTGTCCTGTGTCTTTGCAACAAATCTTGGTTCATGATTTCTTTTCTGTTTGCATTCTTTAAAACATTTGAGAGCTTTTTGGAGGCATAATTTTTTCTTTGCATCCTAAGAGAGCTTTTGAAGAAAAATAAGGAAGCAATTGTTTCCCATAAAAAGTGTTTCCTCACAAGGATTAAATGTGTTGATGAGGTTTAATGCTGTCAAGTACTTGATCTTTATATTTATGGCATTGTATTGCTTTAGCAATAATTTTATTGGGGAGAACATTTGATATCTCTTGAGGTTGATGCTAGGTTTATAATTAGTAATGAAGAATTAAAGTTAGTTTATATGTTTTTTCACTTTCGTTACCTTAATATTGTGTTTCTTTCTCATATGATTGCATTAAAAAATATGCTACAACTATATCCAGGTAAATGCTAGTGCTCAGTTCTGTGGGGTAGCTGAAATGGTTGGACCTGTCAATTTTGACAAGAATGTGGACTTCTGGCAGCAAGATAAGTGGAGTGGGCAGTTTCCTGTGAAGTGGCACATAATTAAAGATGTTCCGAACAGTCAATTTCGTCACATTGTTCTTGAAAATAATGATAACAAGCCCGTTACCAACAGTCGAGATACTCAAGAGGTAGGAATCTGTGGATCTTTCACTGTCTATAAATTTATGAATCATGCTTTTACTACTGTTTTTTACTCTAATTTTATAACGGGTCAGATTTGGGAGAAAGACAAATGGAAATGGTTGCAATAGTGTATCAATCAAAAGACTTCTGACAATTGAACATTGAGCTATCTTTTGGAGTATGTTGACATTTGGTGTTTGAAATCACACACCTTTATTTGTGTCAACTCCCAAGTTCACTTCTTGTATGCCTGGTTTCTCTTCTAATCCATTTTTATAGAATTATTATGATTTTAAAGGGGTAAATGACTGGTTAGGTCAAATTAGTTTCCCATCCTAGATATCGATTTCTTCTATAAACCTGCAAAATGAATTGTAAAAATCAGTTTACTATGCGCTACTAAAAATTGCGTAATTACTTGCAGCTGATCTTTAACACCTTTCTGAATTTTAAAAATTTCAGGTGAAATTGCCACAGGGGATTGAAATGTTGACAATTTTTAAAAACTATGAAACTGATTTGTCCATCCTGGATGATTTTGATTTCTATGAAGACCGGCAGAAGGCTATGCAAGAACGAAAGGCACGGCAGCAAAGCAGCGTGATGGCTACTGGATTAGTTGGAGAAAGTGAGCATGGAAGTTCTGCCAACAGTACTGGTGGTTTCATCAAGCAGTTGCCAAAGAGCTTTGCTTTGGTTGTCCGCTTAGACGAGAATAAAAATGAAGTCATTACTGCTGATAGAGATAATTTGGCCTCTGATAGCCCCATTGGTAATGCATTTAAACCTGATGATGCAATTTCAGTGACTGCCTCTTCAACCCAAACCAGTTAGGAAGACATACCAGTTGCGCCAAGAATGTTGATCACATTTGGCGACGCATTTGGTGATTGAAATCAGAATCGTGCTTGCTTTATGTCATTAAATTTTCCAATAAGGTGGTTTTGCTGGAAGTCTGGAGTCGATGGGATTTCCAAATGAGGTGGTTTTACAGAGAAGAATGGATTTCATGTATATAATATGTTCCCTAGAGTGCGTCAACTAGATTGCTTTTATTTTTTTATTATTATTTATTAAGTTTTTTCTCCCTTACTATTACACTTTTGCTTATTTCAGTAGGTTAGTTAGTCCCCTTGCTTTTTGTTTTTGTTTAATAATTTTGGGTTAGTTTGTTAAATAAGTCTCACTGTGAAATTCTCTCATCATTGCGAGCGTTTCAATAAAGGCAGCAATCACCTTGAAAATAACTATATCCTTTCCGCATACTGTGTGCTTATAAATTTTCATTAAAAAAAGGTTTAATTGCATTTCTCTTTTGTTCCTGTAAAGTAACAAAGGCTCCTCTAGCATGATTAATATGCCATTGTATTCTCTCAATAATTTTTTTTGCTTTAATTTAATTCTCTAATTTTTAATTGTTACAATCAGTTCCTTTTGTTTATTCTCTCTGTTTAAATTTTTAATTTTGCATTTTGCATTTTTCTTAACTTAAAATGTCCATAGAATAAATTAAACAATTTCAAAATCCTCTTTTGTTCAAAATTTACAAATTAAAACATCAGATTTTACTTAAAAGGTTTAAATATGTTTTTAGTCCCTATAAATATAGGTCATTTTGTTTTTAGTCCTTGTAAATTTTTTTTTTTTGGTTTTTCATCCCTATAAAATTTTCCGTTTGCCATTTTGGTCCCGGTCGTTAACTTTAAGCTTATGTGGCTAACGGAATACCACGTCATCCTGCCACATGTGATTTTTCTTCCAGCTTAATTTTGTTTTTAGTCCCTATAAATATGGTCTTTTTGTTTTTCGTCGCTATAATTTTTTTTGTTTTTCACCTTAATCTCATCCCCATCCAATATCACAGTGTCCTTTTGTTTCTTCTACTGCATTGCTACACTTGAAATTCTTGAACACTTCATGGTGGGTTTAAGGAAATAAATTCTTTATGTATTCAATTATTTGAAATTTCAATAAACTTGAATTCACTGTATAAAGTGAGAAAAACTTGTAACGACCTTTTTTTTCTCTGCAACTCTTTTTTTTTGTCTATTGACTAACAAAATTCTCATTTGATTTATATTTATTGATGACCTATAACTTGATGTAATTTGTTCCTAAGTAACAAAAAAAAGGCTTGTAATTGTAAATCAAGTGAAAATTTTGTCAGTCAATGGATAAAAAAAAAGAATTGTAGAGAAAAAAGGTCATTACAAGTTTTTCCCACTTTATACAGTGAATTCAAGTGTATTGAAACTAGTATTGATCTTGTGCGATGCACGGAGTTCGTATTCAAATTAATTAAATCATGTGAAAATTAATTAACCTATAATATAGGTAGTTAAAATATTATTCAATTTATATATTAAAAAGAAAAAAATTAGTGTATTTTAATGAGTATTGTGTTAATAAGAAAATATATTAAAATGTATAAATGAAAATTTTAATACATAATACGTAAATAATTTTATATTTTTAAATTTTCTTTTTATACTCTATATTTCTTATAATATTACAAAACTTAAAATTAGTAAAAATAATAATGTGAGCACTTAGTTGAGTAATGGATATTGATTTTATTATATTAATAGTGGAAGTGATAACTATAATTTAAGACATATTTGGCTTTTCAAAACATGTTCAACTGAATATATATAACAATACTTAAAAAAATAAAGATAATAGGTATACCTATTAAATTACTATTGTCAATTATCAAGAAACTCAAATAATTTAATTTGAAGAAATGATAAGGTATGATAATAAACATTGTGTACCCAACAGGAAAAACTAAAAAAAAAATTATAGGGACCAAAAATAAAAAGACCATATTTATAGGGACTAAAAATAAAATTAAGCTGGAAGAAAAATCACATGTAGCAAGATAACGTGGCACTCCGTTAGCCACATAAGTTTAAAGTTAACGATAGGGACCAAATTGACAAACGGAAAATTTTATAGGGATGAAAAACAAAAAAAAATACAGGGACAAAAAGCAACGGGGTGCAATTTACTTCTGAAGTTCGTGTGCTGAAGCTGGCGCGGGAAACAACTTAGTTTTTAGGTAGTTTTAGTATTTTGGGTCTGATAATTGTTAGTCAAGGCCCAATTGCCACTTTGATCAGATTAATCACATGGTTAGGATGACTTGTGTATACAAATTTGTTGGAGAGCTTTTACATATTTTACAGATTTCAGTTTTGGAGACGCTTGGTCTCTCTTTGTTTTCTCTCCACGTTCTTCTTCCTCTTCCTCTGTATTTTCGTATTTTGTTCTTCCTCCATGGAAGACTACGGCCCAGTTTGGATACAACTTTTGTAGAAGAACTTCTAAAGGAAAAAAGATAGAATAAATCAAAGAGATAAGATGAATTTAACTTCTCCATAAGTAAAAACTAGTCTTTGTAGTCTACTTTCTCTAGAAGTTCTCCCATTTAACTTCTCCATAAGTAACTAATTTCAACTTATGGAAAAGTTAAATTCATCTTATCTCTTTAATTCATTCTATTTTTTTTCCTCGAAGTTCTTATACAGAAGTTGTATCCAAACTAACTCTAAATGTTTGAGGATTGATTCTCAAGTGATTCCGCATTGGATCTTGAGGTTTACTTTAATTCCAATTCGTATTTCATTTTCTCCAGCAGGTTCTGTTTCATCTTTTCCTTTAGAATTCTAGGTTTTGAATCTTGAATTGGATTTGAACGCTTGTTGATAATTTTGTTCTGTTCTTCATCTTGAATTTAGTTTAGTTTGCTTAATTTTAAACAACCTACGGTTTGCTTAATTCAGAAGGTAAATGATTAGATATTCCATACAAGTTTGCTTAATTCTTGTATGAGATAATTGATGAATTGATTGATGCTTAATTGATTAATTTGAATTTGTTAGAGAATTTAAGATTGATGCATACTAGTTGATAACGAATCCAATTGCGAATGAACGAGAGAATCAATCTGTTTTCTTACAATGTTTTACTCTTACATTTCTACTTGCGAATTACAGTTTCTAAACAACAACCAAAAGTCCCCTTGTTTTTGTTACATCCTGAAAATCTACATTATTAAGACTGTTTGATATCTGAAGATGGTATCTGAAAACCTGACTGAAGACCCTATCTGAAGTCACTGTTCTAAAGTACCCCATCTGAAGACCTGTCTGAAATTCTGCATTCTGAAATTCTGATCTGAAATTTTATTTTCTGAATTGCTATTGAATTCCTTTGAGAGACGACTTGGGGTTGATTCAATCTTACTACACTTTAATTCAATAAATTTGATTGAGTATGGCCTTAATCAGTTGGCTGGCCAAGAAGGTTGGAACCGACCGACTAGGAAGGTCGGACGGTCAGGAAGGCTGGAATCTGCATGTGAATTGATACAACTCAACCTTGCTGAACCCTAAAGCCTATCCTTCCTAGCCGGCCAGCCTTCCAGCTTCCTATTCAGTTGAAGCTTTCAAGCTTCCAACTCGTACACTCGTTTTTAGCTGGACAGGAAGGCTGGATGGCTAATCGGCCAAGAACTCTGGAAAGCCAGCCAGCCAGGAACTCTGGAAGGTTGGTCGGCCGACCTTCCAGCTATCCTGGTCGAATTCCAGCCTCCAAGCCGAAAATGCTAGTTTATTCAACTGATTTTAGAAAAGAGAAAACTCGAACTCTCTACAAAATTTTATAATTTTAAAAAAAAAATTAAAATTCACACGAAGTAATGTAGGAATTTTATTAATCTAAAACAAAATTGAATCCTGAGTTACTTAAATTTAATATTTAATATATAGGAGTAAATATAATAATGAATTTTAGAATAATTTAAAAAGTATGAATTAATGAAAATAAAAGCATATATAATTAATCAAAAAATTTCTTTAAAATAAAAAAATTTAAAAATAGTGTAATAAAAAAGAATAAGTTTAAAAAATTAGGACTAATTATATTTTTAGTTGACATAAATTTTGGTCCGTTAAAATATTTTTGAAGAATTCGGTCCCCTCAGTTTTAAAATTTTTCTAAAATACAAACAAACCAAAAAAAAATTAAAATAAACATGATATAACGAATGGAATTTGTGTGGAAATAAAAGAACGCGATAGAAGGAGATGTGAGAGGAGAGGAGGCGAAGACATATAGAGAAGCAATATCCATGGCGTGAGAGAGAATTGAGTGGAGTGGAGAAAAAGAACCTGTATGTGAAGATGATGATGAGTGCATTCAACTTCTATGGTGGTTGGGGCATTCTTGTGGCTGTTGTTCTGCTTCTTATATTATTTCTTTGGCAGCGTAAGAGATTTTTCTTCGCCTCATCTCCATCCACCACCTTTTTGGTCTCCGATTCTATCAATTCAAACTTGAGGTCTACTCGACGTCCTTCATTTTGTTCAAGAAATCATTGAATTGGAACTGCAATTAATATTTTTTTTATCTTTCTTCCCAATCTGCAATTTTGATTATGCTGTTGCTGCTTGTTTTTATTTTGTGGTTAGTTCTTCAGTGTATAGGCGATAGAATTTGCTTCAAGTTCAGAATCCAAGTTAGTTTTCACTGATTGCTTGATATGACAAAATATTAGTGATTGAGGCTATTTGGGGTTTTGAATAGTACCAGTGAAATTGGGAATTTAGAGTTTATGGTTTTTTACTGTGTTTTCAATAGAGTGCAGCACCTCATATATATAGAGGTGAATCAAGCCCTTACAGAATCTGCAGTTTCAGTTACAACAACCTAACTGTCAGTAACAGTTACAGTTATGACAGATTGACAGCTGTACATAGAAAGATCTAGAACTAGATGTATCTAGAATAGTTGAAGCTTTAGTGAAGCTCGGCTGCCTACTATAAATAAGGCTTCAAACATAAGGAACAAGGATTGCTTACTAATGTATTGAAAGGGTTTTCTTTCTCTTGATCCTTTTACTCTGATTTATTTCTACATGAATTACGAAAGTTTTGGACAGTTAGATGTTAATAGTTTCTGACCTTGATTTAGAATTCCTGAACAGTAGTTTAGATGCAATTGTTTGCTTAGAAGGCTGCAAGGAATCATTCAATGTAAAAAAACTAAAGTTGTAAATCAGAAAAATTTGATGGTCTAACATTACATTCTCTTGTAACATGTAACAATCTTTAATTGAAGAGCTGCTTAAAACTCAATTTAATGCTGAAGATAAAATGCTTCAGCACTGAAATTGTTTTGGTGTTTGTTTACCACCTACACAAATGAAATTAAGTGAAAAGGAGTACTGAAAACATTTGGCACACTGGAAGGTTTCTTAATGAATTCAGCATCTAACATTTTCTTTTTTTAAGTAATTAAATTATAATACATTTTTTTAACATATTTCATACAAACCATACACCCTAATAATTTGGATCATACTCAGTTATTTCCTTTCTGTTATTTACCAGCATCCAGTCAGGTCAGGTGCCTAATAAGTTGATTTGACAATGTTGAAGTTTTTGGTTTACTCTTGCAGAACCTCAAAAAATGTGTCAGACGCAGATTTGAAGTTTTTAATGGAGATTTTGGATGAGAAGCTCAACGAGAGTGATAAATGGGAAGATGTTATAAATAAAAGAAACCATAATCTGTGCTACAATGCGAAATGCTGCAAGCCTAAGGTTACTAATTTTATGCTTAAACTGGGGTGCAGACATTTGAATATATAATCATGGTTATTCTGGGAACGTGTACTCTAAGCTTTTTGTTGTAAAATAGCATATAGCTTTTATAAATGTTCTGTGTCTGTTGTCTGAAGTTTGGCGAGCTTTAATTGTTATATGAGTAAAGCATCTTCCTGTGTTTCCCCTTTTTCTCTCTCACACAATATGCAGGCAGGCCTAGGCTCTGACACAAATGCAGATTAAAACATCCTCTGGTGCACTTTATCCTCTAATCAGCAATTCAGCATATTCATCTATAGTTCATTAGCAACCTATTTTGTCCATGTTAAGGAAAATAGGACCTTTTAGTTAATGATATCTTTCATGCACAAGTCATTTTTTCTGTTAATTGATCATAATGTCAGGAGGATTTACATGCTCTCGGTCCATCCTTCTAGTGTGTGATCTTCAATTTGATAGCTTCTAATTTAGTATCATCATACACACATAACAGAATAGTGTTGAAATGATCTATAAACTATATAGTTGCTTGACTTGTTTCTTCATTGATGTTGCAGAATGGTCCCCTGAGATATTTGAGCATAACTGTGTTCAATGATATTTCGTCTGAGATGCTAAGAAACTTCTACATGGACAATGATTACAGAAAACAGTGGGATAAGACACTAGCTGAGCATAATCAACTGCAGGTGCAGGAGTCTGATGGTGCTGAAGTTGGTCGTACAGTTAAAAAGTTTCCTCTTTTGAGACCTAGAGAATATGTTCTAACTTGGAAATTGTGGGAGGGGAGGGATAAAACTTTTTACTGTTTTATGAAGGTAATACATCTAGTCATGGTTTTTCATATAATAATATAGTAATTACTTTTAGCAACTGATTTAGTGTTAATGGACATTGTTATGCCCCATATATTCATGATTGCATTCTCTGATTCTCATATGGATTTATTGCAGCTACATCTCTCCCTCCTCCCTCTTTCTCTTTGTTGATTGTGTTAGAGTATTTCTGATTTATTTACCTTCTTTCCTTTTTCATTCTTTGATGTAGTTTCCTAGATAGTACTTTTAATCCCTAACTTTTACGGATTTCTGATTTATGTTCATGATGTATATATATGTATTGTTCCATCATGATAGGCAGAACCCTAATGGGCCTTATGAGGGAGATGGCCCAAGGCCATTGAAGGTTTATGTCAGAAAAAATAAAAGACAGAATTAATCTATTTGTATTGCATAGGCAGTTATAAGTTATGTAAGAGTCAGTTATTTTCTACATGTAACTGTTATTATCTGTAGGTGGCAGTTACCTGGTAGAGTAATTCTTGTATGAGCACAAACCTAACACCTCATTTTTAGACACAATCAATTAAAATATTACACCTCATTAAAATTAAAAATAATTTATAAAATTCTAAAAACCTGGTCACGTGACCTCATATTTTCTCACTTTCCCCTTTCTCCTTTCTCCCCCAATATCCTTCTAACCAGAAACAGTGCAGTGCAGTCCCATAACCCTCTTCTTCCTCCTTTTATGATGTCTTTTCATCTAACCACCACACCTCCGTGAACCGATCTGCAACCTACAAGCATTATCTTCTTATCCCATCTTTCCTCAAAACCATTATTGATAACACTACCAACATCTACGTCATTTGGGAGAGGGTGCGCCCCAAACCGGTCTGCAACCTTTGCAAAGTAGCATGAAATTTTAGATATTGTACTTAATTATATTTAATTTATTCATTATTCATTATTTGGTCCTTTCGTTTTCATTTGATCTTGGAATTTAAGAGACAAACATTAATTGTAAAATTATTACAAAGTGGAAAAGGGTGCAGTGGTGTTAACTTGTTTCCCCTAAAATTCATAGAACACTCCCTTCATATTAGTTATGGGAATCTGGATTGTTGTGGGGGAGTGGAGAGAGAGAGGGAAGTGGAAAGAGGTGAAGGAGAGACTCACGTGGCTAGGTTTTTAAAATTTTATAAATTTTTTTATAATTTACTTTTAATGAGGTGTAATATTTTAATTGGTTGTGTCTAAAAATGAGGTGCTAGGATTGTGCCATATAAGAATTACTCTTGTTTGGTATTAGAGGGGGTTATGTTGTTTAGGAAGTTATCAGATTGGAAGTTTGTAGTTTCTGAGAGTTTGTTGAAGGAGGAGACTCCTTGTTAGGGGGAAACCCTGTTTCTAAGTGTGTATTCAGATCTGGTCTACAAACCAGATTAATTAGTAATAAAAATTTCAGTATTCTGTGTGTTCAATTCTCGAGTCTAACACATCACTTCAATGAATTCAATCTGAAATTCATTAGTTTCTAATTGAATCAGACCACAAGGTTCTGATCCAGCAAAACCCTAACCCTAAACCCACTGTTACATATCATGGTCTTCAGCCCGCGGTTGGTCAACATTTGTGGGTCACCCTTAAAGACTCAGTTCTCTACACGCTGTCATCCTTCCACTTCCAGAAAATTTTCCCGATGACTTTACCGGCAAAATCATTGCCATTCAACGCACTGGCCGCCAATCTATCTACAGTCCAAGTTCCAGTCGTAACCAGCGAGTCACGCGCCCATACACTCCACCCCTTTAAGGCATGTTTTTCTACTTGTGTAATCATCCTTTGTGCATGGTGGCATGTTCGACAATGTCTGTGGCTGCCGTTTCAACACCTAGGTCACCTGCTTCGGCCGAGTCCAGTTCTGCAAGTTTCATCCCCAACAAGTTTCTCACGTGCAATTTTTCATCTAGTTTCTGCTGGGTGCATAATTTTGTTTGGTGTTTCTTGTTGCTTGTCTCCTTTATGTTGCAGTTCTGTTTTGCCATAATTAGAGTTTTTTTTCGGGGCTTGTTTTTTACTGATTCCAGTTCAGCCCTGTTTTGCCCATTTTTGGTGTGCTTGGATTTGTTCTGGTTCTACTTCTTTGTTTCGGTGTCCAACAAGCCTCTTCACTGGCTAGATGGCTACTATTGCCCATACTAGTAATTCTGTAATTGGTGTTTCTCATTCCATGTCTGTTGGATCTTGTATTTTGGATTTTGGTGCTTCTAATCACATAGCTGGTAATCCTTCCCCTTTACCTAAATTAGCATATCCTAAATCACCTCATCAAATCACTCTTGCTAATGGATCTAAGGCACAAGCTATTGGTATTGGTCAAGCTTCTTCTCTTCCATCTTTGTCTTCACATTGTATCTTATTTGTACCAAGGTGTCACTTTAATTTAATCTCCATTAATCAACATACCCATTCCCTCAATTTCTCCATAACCTTTACCTTTGATTCTTTTGTTATATAGGATTGGCTACGCATAGGTGATTGGAACAAGATCTGAATCACATGGTTTCTACTATCTTCAACCTTCTTCCATTGTTTGTGCAATCATTGAGTCTCCCAATCTTCTTCATTGTCCCCTTAGTCATCCAAATTTAAACAAGCTAAAACAAATGGCTCCTCACCTCTCTTCCTTACATTCCTTAGAGTGTGAGTCTTGTCCACTTGGATAACATGTTAGAGTGTCTTTTCCATTAGAGTTAATAAACGACCCATGGCTCCTTTTGATATTGTTCATTCGGATTTTGGATGTTTCAGGGTTCTAGCCGTGTTCCATCTCTTTTGGGGTACAAATATTATGTCACATTCATTGATGATTTCTCAAGATGTACTTGTATATTTTTTAAGAATGATCGTTCTGAATTATTTGGTATCTTTCAGACCTTCTGTTCAAAAATAAAAATGAGTTTGGAAAAACAATTTGTATTTTGCACAATGAGTGACAATGCTTGTGTATATTCTTTTGCACCTTTCAACTTCTATATGAATTCCCATGGCATCATACATCAGTCTTCATGTCCTCATACACCCTAATAGAAATGGTGGGACTGCCAAGGGAGAAGAAGGTGAAACCGTGAAGGGAACACACGTGACACTTTTTTTCCCTTCTTTCCTATTTTTTATTCTTTGATATGGTTTCCTTAGATAGCTTTCTGATTTATGTTCATGAATCATGGTTTAGATATATGTATCGTTCCATCACTTAAATGAATTTTATATAAAATTTATTAGTTTCTATCTCTACACCTGCTTTTTTTGTTCTCTCATTTGACAAGAGTCTATGTAGGAAAAAAATAAAAATAAAGTTCTTAGAAAATTTATTGATCAAGAAATTAGAAATTATTACTTGGAAGACACTGTTTGCAATTGCATGTAATACTATCCATCAGTAATTATGAATATGTTCACTATTTTTCTTCTTGTTGGGATTCATTTGTTGGGATTTGTACACTATATACTGAAATAGTTTCACATCAAATCATTCTGATTTTTATTCTATACATATTTAGATAGAAGCTCTTAACCATTGCATGAGGCTTGAACTTCATACTTAATTGGGTAGAACTTTCATTTATCTTGGTTGGTATTGGCAGTCAGTTGTCCTGTATGTGTGAAGCAGTACTATTCTCCATTCCTTTTAGTTCACCTATCTGTGCATAACCTTCCTCTGATATCTTTCGAATGGTGCATGTATATTTTTGTAAACATTAGGTAGGCTCCTATCTTGTATATTTTTGTAAACATTAGGTAGCCTCCTAACTTGTAATTGTGAGATTTCTTACGAGTGTATCTGAGGGATGCATACAAAGAATTGTATAAAATAAAACTACGTTTCTCATTTTTATGCAATGAATTACTTGATTATTTCTTCTTTCCATTATGAACCTTGTCAGGAATGTGAGCATCCTTTGGCACCACGCCAGAAAAAGTATGTACGAGTTGAGTTTTTCAGATCTGGCTGGCGAATAAGAGAAGGTAGGTTCTTGGCTTATTTCAGTTTTTTCATTAAACAATGAAACTAAGGAATTTCCCCCTTTTTATTGATATCATTTCTGATTCTGTCAGAAATTATTGAATCTCTTAACTCCACGTGATATTTCTTCATAAAATATAGGGTTCTGATGGACTAGTTAAGGAATGAAGAAATAGAAAGTTTTTCAATGTATTGGCAACATTAAATGCTACATTTTTCAATAAAAAATGAAAAAAAAATCTTTTTATTGCCTAACCATTGCCCTAAGCATTTGCCTAAAATACATACTAAATTGAATAATATACCATGACAACCTATTTCTGTCTCCACACATTTGAGTTTGATGCTGTTAAAATCTTTCATTGCTCCCAGTAATGTATATTTCATTGCTCCTCAACGATGAGTGAATGATTTCTACCTATGAAATGACCGTTTGTGACTAGCATTTATATACAGTACCAGGTAGAAATGCCTGTGAGATCACAATGTTTCATCAAGAAGATGCTGGTTTGAATATGGAGATGGCAAAGCTGGCTTTTTCTAAAGGTATATGGAATTACGTGTGCAAGATGGATAATGCACTCAGGAGATACTCTATTATAAGCTCTCGTTTATCAAGTTCAGTTACCACTTCGGTCAATTTATTGCAGAAGGTCAGTGGTGCTGTTAATTTTTCATTTACTCATCATCTAATGTATTTCCAAGCAGGCACTTGTTTGCGGCTAACAATCCCGTGTGTAGGTACCGGCTAGCTTGGACCCTAGTACGGGCAACATATCTCCGGCACATCTTACTATCCGCCGTGATCAAGTTTCTGATGAATCTCAAATGCACATGATCTCAAGAAGGCCATCAAGAAAGTTGTTGACCAATAGTTTGCTGCTGCTTGGGGGTGCAATATGTCTGTCCCGTGGTCACTCTAGCCTAGGTGCTAAAGTTGCCATGGCATACATTTTAACGAAACTTAGTAAGCGCGGTGCTAGATCAAACCAAAATAGCAAACAAAGTTGAGTGTTATATCTGTATATACAGTAATAGCATACAAAAATTTCTAAGCAACAATGAAACATAGTAGTTTTGCAAAGCTCTTTATTATAATACCGCTTCCTTATAGTTATAACCTCATGCCTTCGTATAGAGCTTTAATTTCAGCTAGGTGACCCACTTGCATATGCAATTTAACAATAATTTCTTCATTCTTTCTAACAATTTTCTAAATAATAAAACATGTTCTTATGTTTTTAAATTAACATAAAATAATGTGAAAATAAATAGCACGTTGAAATCTATATTTGTAGAGTTGTAATTTTTTCCCCACTCAACTTTTTTACACTTTCCTTTACATCTCATTTTTTTAATCTTTTCTTTTCACAATTTTTTACTTTTTCTATGTTGATTTTTTTTCTTTCTATCCTTTTTTTCTACACTCCTTCACTCTAATTTTAGGGTGTGGAAGTATCTTTTCTTTTTCATTATGATACAATCAGAATAGAGAAACAAATTATGAGTATTAAAACCTTTCATAGTTGTAGTTCCTTCAAATTATCCAAAACTTTTTTTAATCAACGATTATCCATGACTTTAGATAGTGTTTAGTAGACATATCAATAGGACATATACATTTCATTTTATACTTGATGTATTTAAAAAAAGAAATGGAATAAAACAAATAAATAAAAAGGTGGTACATTTTGGTTCCTTGAAAAATGATGGAACTAAAAAGAACATAACATTTTATAATTTTTTACAGACAATACTATCACACTCTTTCTTAACCTCTTTAAAAATTGTAATTCATTCATTGACGGTCATTGTCACCTAGCACCTACCACCACCAATATTACGTTGTTTAACACCCTTCATCACCAACTGAGACCCTTCATTATTCCTAGAGGACTTCCCTCTTAAGTATGTTGTACAAAAAAACGGAGAAAAGAAGTTGGGAGAAGGAAGAAGAAAAAGAAGGAAAAAATAAGGAAGAAGAAAAGGAAGTGCATCCAAAATTTGCTTTTGAAGTGCTTCCAAAGTTTTTTTTCACATAAAAATAATACAATAACCCCACAACACATACATAAAACCACAACTCATACAAAATGGGACCATAAATTGTTAAATAAACCCCAAACGTGAAGGAAAAAAAATCATAAACCATTACTCCGTACTTTTAATTCCAAGACCACCAAGTTACACGATCATATAGAAATTAAACATATAATATGAACATGTGCACAACAATTGATTATTTACCATCCAAGAGGACAAAGCACAAGGAGACACTTGCTTGTAAAATCTGTCCATGTCATTCAACTCCAATAATAGAAAGATTCTTCATAATAATCAACACTTGAGTAGGGTAAAGAGAGGTGAATCAATTTTGGAGAAAGCACAAGAGTACGTGTTGCTTTCACAATTGTAGGGCAAAGGTTTACTAGGGAGGTAAATTTGGTTTGGGATGTTGAGTGACAAGGGAGCTCTTTTAGGTTAGAATTTAAAGAGAATTTTACTGTCTATCTTTTATTATATTAAATGACACAACTTGTGTTCCATGTATGTATTTGATATGTCTCTGAACTATATAAACTAGATGCAAGACCCAGACATTGTGCGGGTTTTTGTACATAATTACACATGACCTATGTAAAATCATTTTTTAAATTTCTTTTAAAAAGAATTTACATGTTTTTGTGCTTAAGATTCACCTCTATAATCTCAATATTCAATTTAAGTTTTATTATTATTATTATTGAATAGCAATTAAGAATTAGTCATTAAGTTCATAAATACAATTCTTGCAATTTAAATTTTAGTTTTGGGATTTAGGAATTATAGCTTTGGTTATTGATGTTTTGGTATAAAATTTATCAATAAAATATAAAAATAAATAAAGGCATAACCACCTCTATGGTATATCACGTGATTGCTTCTCAGGCATGTCATGACAATTTTACGTTGGTCTTGCAAAATGAATATATATGCAAACTTTTGCACATAGGATATATAGCAAATATTTCAATATTCTACTGAATTGATTTAATATCAATGTTTCATTTGCTAATTTGTCTTCCTTCTCTTTCTAGTTTTTCTTCTTATTTGAATTGGTTGAAACAAAAATACTATTGATTATGTCGACCTTTAATATTTGATTAAGGGTCTTATGGCCCACATATGATTAGTTGATGATAATATATTGCATCGGGTTATATATTGGAAGTTGACATTATGCCAAAAAAGGCCTTAGAGGGCGTTGCCGTGCAGGCTTAGAGGGCGCTCCCGTGCGCACTAATAGCAACTGCTCTTGTTTGGTCAACAAAACGAGGACGCTCATGGAGCGCTCTGATATAAGGCAAAAGAGGGCGCTCCCGTGCAGGCTAATAGGACGCTCCTTGGAGGGCCCTCCAATACAAAACACGCAAAGCTATAGAGGGCGCTCCTTGGAGGGCCCTCTTTTTGTTATAACGAGGGCGCTCTTAGGAGCGCCCTCTGTTTGATTTTTTTTTTCAAAACAAGGGCGCTCCATGGAGCGCCCTGTTTGTTCTTTTTTTAAGTGATTTAACCTGCATATTTATTTCAGTCTGATCCCAATGGCTTAATCCAAAATCATGCATATTAATTCCTTAAAATTCAAACACTTAGTCATACTATGAACAACACTTAATTAGTAAACAACACACATACCAACTTGAAACAAGAATTCAAACTTGTCATAATATGAATAGTTTCTTATGCAAGATATAACTTAGTGGTGTAAGTATGAATTACCTATACAAGTATGAATTACAAACAAGTTACTCTGTTGAATCCGTTAGTTAACTCATTATGTACATGTTTACTTACCCTCATAATGTAAAAATAAATTACAAAAAAGTGGTAACTACATGCTTTGCCCATTCTTCCCGGACCTCATCTAGCTGCTCCGTTGTGTAGCATCTGCATCGGCACTGAGCAAAGTACTGTAAAAGGCAAAAGTTGATATCAGTATATAAACTAGTGAATGAGGGTCCAAAAAAGTACTTTGCTATCACAAGCCATAATTACCTCTCTAGGTATTATCAGTTGGTTTTGATCAATGATCTCCTTCATGTAACGCATTACGTAGAGCCCACAATTGGAGTCATTGTTTTGGACAGGAGACTACAAGTATAATGAATTTAAAAATAAGTGATGCTTATGCGCATAGTAATGAAGAAACAAAATGTGTAGAAGAGATCAATATTACCTTAATGCGGTACCATGTTGGATCTGGTAAAATACTATTCGGTCCTGCCTGGAATCCCATCAATCTCCTATATTCTTTTATAGAGCTAAAGCAATATAACAAGTAATTTGTATAAGAGCCCGTAACTATGTTATTGTGATAGTAAGCCAATGAATACTTACTTTTTAATCATTTCCTTGATGTTATAATATTCTGGGGGTTTACGCATTGAGTCCATAAAGTAAACCTCGCCAAAACAGTTGAGACTCAATGCAAGTAGAATCCAATGTTGTCTACAATCACAATGAAAAATATGTCAAAGAAATGGTTTTTAAAAGACAAGAATACTGAGACATAAACAAAAAATACATACCCTTCATGATTGAATGGAAGCAGGAACAATTTGTCTTGCCCGCGTCTATTATACAACAAATTTCCCACCAACACATGTTGCATGGTGTTCGCGTTGAATAAAGTGGTGGTTTGCGGAGATATGAAAACATATCGATCCGTGCGAGAAGACGGGGCTAAGACCGAATGATATAGATAACTAAACGAAAAAAATGTAAATAATGTCAATCCAAGCAAATAAAACGAGAAAAACAACTTATTAGATGTTTTTGATTGAAATTACCTGCAATACACGTTCATAACGGTGCCATCCAACCACAACCCAAATAAGAGCGAACGCAGAGAATTTCGATCAAGCCATTCCACCATTTCAGCCATATCTACAATGCCTGGAGCTATCGTACAATTAATCACGTCAGCTTCCTCTTGCATCTTTTCAGAATAGTAAGTTTCCAATCTTGCCAGGTATGTGCTGGTAGATGCAACAGGCGCTGAAGTCACCACCTGTGCCGGACATTCACGAATGGGAGACTTCCGCAAAGTTGAGTGTGGTGAAGAACGAGTCTCCACATGTGGCCCAGCACCAGAACATTGTGGAGTCTACAAATTCCACAATTTGTACATATTAATATTTGTTCTCTAAAAAATTAAAATGCACTTTTGATACAAATAAAAAACAGACATACCAATGCATCCAATCCAACATGTGAAGAAGGTCATGCAATGAAACATCCTACAGCATCAGCAAGAATGGTCGTTTCCCCGTAAGCGTCAGGGCACGGAGTCGTCGCATGGGGTTCAATAGCAATTTGAACATTGACCTTAATTAAGTTGGAGGGAAGTGGGGAATTGTGTAGCTCCTGCCCTGGAAGGTTCCATGCTTGTCCTTTACCCACAACTCGTAACACCGAGTCTCCCAAGTACAATATACATTGAAAGACACCCTATGTAATTAACACAAGTATTCAACTTTAGGGATAAGTAGGGAAAAAAAACATAACTTCAGAAACTTCTACCGAAAATCCAGTAGAGTTTCCCCTGTAAATTGGACATTTCCAATTTTTAGAACTTCACCTGAAACCCAGAAAATACCAGTGCAGTTTATAATGTCCAAAGCACTAATACAATTCAATAACAATAGGCCTCCGTGGCCAAACATACTACAATTTATTCTTAAACAGGAAACTAAGGTTAATGCATGTACATACAAATAACCTAATAATTATAATTAAACACAATTTTAAGTCCAAACCATCAGCTACCAGTCCAAAAGAGATCAATATAAGTAATATATATTTATAAAACATTACTAAATGCATAATAAAGCACCACCAAACAAATTTATAAAACAATTTTTTAACTCAAACTAACAACAATACCACCAAAATGGTTCAATAAAACCAATAGTGTTCAATAATAATAATATGTTCTTAGTTCAGATAGCAAAATAGTAGGTGCAGATAGCAAAAAAAATACATGGTCAGCAAAAAGTGGTGCAAAAAGGACAAAAATGGAGGTTTAGGGTTTCCCTTACCCTAGTGATGGTGGCGGCCAAACGGAAAGTGAGGGGAAGGAGACTGCTGCGCCGAAGAAGAAGAAGACAGTTGCGGCCGAACGGAAGGGACGACGGGAATGCCGCGTCGCGCCGGAGAAGAAGAAGGTAGCTCCGTCGAAGCTTGAAGTCGCGCCGGAAACGGAAGGAGAAGGAGGAATGTTGCACGAACAGAGAAGAGGATTGACGGAGAGGAAGGAGGAGCGGCCGTGGGAGGCGGAGGAGCGAAAGGGAGACGGACGGGGGAGTTAGAGAGAGAGACGCGCGGGGGCTACTGTGAAAAAAAACACTGGTTTAATAAAATCTCCAGGCAAAGAGGGCCCTCCGGTGGATCGTCCTGGAAAGCCACCTACGAGGGCGCTCAGGAGCGCCTTCCTTTCCTCATAATTAAAAAAATTCACGCATGTAACAAGGGTGCTCCCGGGGTCAAAACGCAGTCGGGCGCCTGCGGCTGAGTCAAGTGCCCCCCGAACCGCGCGAAATGGTCGCCTATTACATGGCTCACTAACTCTGCCTGGGGTGTGGGGGTACCTATTATTTTATTTGTCGCTTACTGTTCTCTATGCCGGCGCACCCCTACTCACTTAAAGCAGCTTAATTAGAAGACTTTCCGGCCAAGTCCCATTAATTGAATGGGGGCTCCTTTAATACGGGAGCAGAAGTCGACCCTTCCCCCGCTTCTTGAAGGAAGAGGTCTTGGGCGCGGAGTTGCAGCTTGAGGGTATTCTGAACCCCTTCAAGGGCCTGCCTTCGAGCTTCAAGCCTTTGAGCAAAAGGTTCCGTTAGGGAGTGAAGCTCCGCGCGCTTTCGCGCCAGTTCTTGGTCACGAGCCCCATCCATTTGTTGGGCTTGCTCTAACCGGTTCTCGATCTCATCAAGACAAATAAAAAATTATTAAATAAAAGAAAAAAGAAGGGAGGGCACTCACAGGAGCGCCCTCTATTTCACAGAAATAAAAAAATTTTGAAAAAATAAACGAGGGCGCTCCAGTGAGCGCCCTCTATTTCAGGGAATAAAAAATTGCTTGTGTACGAGGGCGCTCAGATGGAGCGCTCTCTATTTCACCTTTACAAGGTGCTCCCATCCAAATTTTGGAGCGCCCTCAATTTAAAACGATCATTGTTGACACCAGCTACCACGGGAGCGCCCTAAAGACAGTGCTCTAATATCCCAAAATTGTTGTAGTGTGAAGGGAGAAGAGATGGGAGAAGGGGATGAATAAAATGGTTCCTACTTCCTATGGTGCTAATATATAGCGGAAAGTTTGTTTTGAAATCAGAAGCAGAAAGTTCTAAATTAATTGAAAGAAAAAAATATAAAAATTTAAAGTTGACGACTTAGAAAATTAAGGAATGATCGATGTTTGAAAACTACATATTGAAATGACGCATAAGCTTATTTTTTATATGGCAAAAATTGAAATAGGTGGTAATAGTAAAACTGAGATGACAACATCTAAGTGTGTCGCTCGATCCACCAAAAAGAATATAATCCACCAAAAAAAAATCTAAGTGTGTCGCTCAGCTTTAATAGATGTGCATTTAACTTGCCACAAGTTATCAATTTTATTATATTCATGTAACAATTATTGACAAATGGATTAAAAAGTGAACAACTTTAGACTAATTAGGGATCAAATTATAAACAAAATACTTTCGAGGACTAAAAATAAATAAGATATTTTCAAGTATGAAATTATATATTAACTCAAAAATATATATAAAAAACCTTACATGAATTTTATTTGAGTAAAAAAAGATAAGTGTGTGATGGGAGAACTCAAGGAATCAAATCTTGAGTAGATGTGTTGATTCGTTTGACAATGTTGTTTTAACGGTGATATGTGTTTGTCAAATGAAAAAAGGGTCGCAATTTGGTACCTTTCCGCCAGAGAGGGTTTTGGTACCTTCTTGTTATATTTTCTATTGAATAGAGGTACAAAGGCCAAAATTACACATAAGAATAAGTCGTGTACTTTGTCCTAAATTATTTTGAAGACATAAAATAGATTTTAAATGAGACACATGTGTCTTGTAAATGAAAATGTGAAAAAATGGGGGAATACAGTGGTGAAAAATACAAGATAGTGGTTATAGGGTGTAAAAAAATCTTTTCAAAAATTAAAAATACAAATTTTAATAATTAAATATTATCCCGTAATTATAAAAATACTAAAAATATTTAAGAAAGTTAAAAAAAAATTAATTAAATAATCAAAGAAGGTGCCAAAACACTTCTTTCAGTACTCTGGAATTTCCCATGAAAAATAGCATCAATTTTCTGTGCATGACAATGTAGCAAATGAAAACTAACCTAGTGTTTTGAAAAAATAAGTATAAATAAATAAAATTTCTAAATATGCGGGTACTGCTCCGTGAAAGAGTGCGAGCCTTGCATTCCGCAATGGCGCTACCCTTGTCATTGTCAACCATTTTTAGCTGTTCCCTTCCTTCCCTTCTCCCTCCTAAATTTAGCAAAACGCAAAAACTTTGGAACAAACCACTTCCAAATTGTGTTCAAGGTTTCTTTCAATGTTGTATTGTATTCTCTTTGATTTTCTTCCATAAAAAAACAGACCCCATCTTCCTTGCTTTCCTTTCTGTGTTGTACCATCCCATTTTCCTGGAAGATGCACCACAACCTGGCAAGGTTGTGGATTGCTTTGCTTGCGGTATCATTAACCGCAGTTCATTGCAAAACTGCCTCACGAGATGGTATCCAACGTTTACTTTGTCGTTGCTATTTTCCTTTTTTGATGTGTAACGAATAATTAGACCGGAGCATTGTTCATGTTTCAGATTCTTATGCTTAATGATGAACTTGTGCAGTTTCAGCCCTTAATGTGATGTATACCAGCTTAAATTCGCCTTCACGACTGAGTGGCTGGAAATCAAGCGGAGGTGATCCTTGTGGCGACTCTTGGGAAGGAATCAAATGCTCAGGCTCCTCTGTCACAGAAATGTAATATTGTCTTGTACCCTCTATAGATTATTGTTAGGTAGCGAGGTGAGCCGGGGAGACCCCAACATAGGGTCAAAGAGCAAACCACACAAGTGAGAGGTTTTGGGTTGGATGTTGTGTCTAACTCACTTGTGTGGTTTGCTCCTTGGCCATATGTTGGAGTATGAGGTCTCCCCGGTGGTTTAAACTCCCCTAACTTGATAACGACTATACTTTTCATTTATACATAAATATGTAAAATCATTACACTATTAGTAGTCTCAAGTTTTTTACTTGTAGTTGAGGCATTCTAACTGTTTTTTCACTTTCAACAGAAATTTGTCTGACATGGGACTTACTGGATCAATGGGGTACCAATTGTCGAGCTTAACATCTGTTACCTACTTGTGAGACCCAGATCTTCAAATAGACGTCTCCTTTATTTTTTTCATTTTTTATTTATATTAATAATGAGAGAACATCACTTGAATGTCATGCATTAATTTTTCATAGTACAGTGACTTGAGCAACAACAACCTCAAGGGTGATATACCGTATCAACTTCCTCCAAATGCCCATTACATGTAAGTCAGCTTAGTAACACTCCACATGCATATAACAGTACCAAATATAATGCTACTATACCTCACTACTCCAAACATATAATAATATTATTGTCTGCATCTAATAAGATTTTCGGATGACTGGTTCTCTACATGGTATCTGAATCAACATGACCAAGTGATTAGGAGTTGGGTCCTTACCACTACAACCCCATTTTTCTAATTCAATTGTTAATTCAGAAAAAGATATGGTGGTTTTGGACCTTGTCCAAGCTTCAAGCGCCAAGACTTTTTTTCATGATGTGTATCTATGATATAAAGTCCATTCATGGGGTTATCTAATAGCTTATAAGCTTTTAGAGTAATTGGTTCTTGATAGTAAGTTCCCATATATTGATCTTGTTCAAGAGTTATTGAGCTTTTTCTCCTTAACATTATTAGGTATATTGTGGAATGTGGATTTCCATCTCCATAAGATATTGTAACCAAAAAAAAATCTTCATAAAATATCAGTCATGACTCATGAGTCAAGACAATATGATTTAAAGTTTTCAAATTCCGAATGCTTGTTTTATGTTATTGTCTAAACTCTAAAATTAAAAGTGCTTGCTAACATTCTTTATCAAAGATGTTTGATTCATTCTCCTATAATTTAAAGGAAGGTAGAAAATGCAATCTGTTGAGAAATAATCTTCTTCTAGGTCACTTGCATTTGATTGGTTTCATATGTTTGTCACCAATAGTTCTGTTATCTGGTCATGCAGAGATCTTTCTAAGAATGGCTTCACTGGAGATGTACCTTACTCCATTTCTCAGATGAGTGACCTCAACCACCTGTAAGAAAAGTGCCTTTCTATTTTTTACATAATTTTTTTCAGAACTTTTCTTTTGTTTCTCAACATATTATGTATGCAGAAATCTTGCACATAATCGGCTCAATAACCAGTTGGGCGATATGTTTGGGAAACTCACTAAACTAAAACAGCTGTAAGTGTGACCATACTTGTGGCAATGATTTTAATATCATGATCTGTACTTTTATGTATTGTTGATTTTGGCATTTAATTGGAGTTAAGGTAGAAGTTATTAAGAACCTAGTTCTAGCCATATATTAAATAATTTTGTAATGGCATGTAAATGAGTTAGCGGACCCCAAATAATGGGAAAAGGATTTGGTTGTTGATGTTATACAGCATGTAAATAGAACCATTGCCTTCTTGCTTGGGAGATTATTCATTTTTACTTTGGGAGATTGTTCTGTTATAGCAACACCTCTCTCTTTTTAAACTTGAACCCGATCCTTTGTTCTGATGCAGTGAGTCCCTTTCAGAAAAGCTTCTACACCCTTTGTACAATACGTCACATTTCATATACAACTGCTTGCACTTTTGTTTTATATATTGCAAAAATGGTGTTTCTGTGTATGTATTTGGAACTTAAGTATATAAGCTTTCCCCTTTCCTATTTGGCTTCATTGTATATGATTATTAGGTTTCTTCAGACATTAATTTTTTATTAACTGTTGATCATTGAATAACAATATAGGGATGTGTCATTCAATTCACTGTCAGGAAACCTACCTCGGAGTTTTAAATCACTCACAAGCCTCAAGAAGTTGTAAGAAATGAATAATTGTCACTGTCAAGGAATACACACACACACCCTAATTGAAAACTTCACTGTTAACTTCTATTTGTCCTTGCACAGGCGTCTGGAAAACAATCATTTTTCCGGTTCAGTAAATGTCCTTGCCAACCTTCCACTTGATGATTTGTAAGTTCATGTTTACCCACTTTGGAATGATTTTCCATGCCCCCTCCTTTATAAAATGTTCAAGTATTTTCATATATTTGACTCTAGACTTTCTGCATAGTACTGGCACCTAAATAATGCCTTGAATCATCTAGATGTGTGTATATATCATAGTTATATGTGACTGATGGTATTTATTCATTCCAATATTCCATTTTTTACCAAAGAAAATGAGCAACATCAATTTCATCACAAGGAAGTAAAATGTCAAAGTTGTTTAGTCAATTTATGAATCACTTTGGTAAAGACAAAGATATTTTAACTTAACGAGTCGATTTTTAATTTTCAAAATGTGAATTAGGAATGCAATCTATTAAAGGAATGATTGGTATACCTGATAATAGATAGTGAATTGGATTTTCTTTTTCAAGGGACTGAGTATTAATAAATTAACTTAATTACTATTTTCATTCTTAACAGGAATATTGAAAATAACAAATTTACTGGTTGGTTCCCTGAGGAGTTAAAGGATATAAATAGCTTGCAGTAAGTACTTTATTGTACTCATTGTTGAAGGATGTTATACATAGGTTATTTCTCTAACTTTGTATTGTTAATTCCAAAGAACTGGAGGAAACTCTTGGTCAACTGCACCGGCGCCACCTCCTCCTCCTGGTACACCTCCTGTCAAGCATTCCGTGAAAAAGAGTGAAAAATCTGTTCTTAGTGGAGTAGCTATAGCAGGCATAGTTTTTGGTGTGCTGGTAGTAATTGTAACCATTGTTGCTTTTTCTAAAAGAAGAAGGTCATCTTTACCTTCTTCACATTTTATTGATGAAGAAAGGCACAGCCAGCACAGATCTTTTACTCCCCTTGCATCTCAGGAGTTATCCAAAGATTTGGGTGCTGATGCCAGCAAAGAATACAAAGGTGGTGTTTTTTATTAGCAGATTTTGTAATACTTTCTTTCATTCATGACTTAATGTGATTATTATTTCTTATTCCAGCCAACCAAAATATTTTCCTTTTTGTTTTGTGTAGAAATTTTGCCCACCATTATTGTAAAATATGACTATAGTGTAAAAAGAAGTCACTGTAGATAGTCATTACCTGCTTTTGGCACTGTCTGTTTAATAATAAACGAACTGTATTTCTTTATATTGGATGCATATTTCATTTTCATTTTTGTTTTCATTTCTTCTTTTTTGAAGGAGGGTTGAATTTAGATTTAAATGTTCCCTCTTGTCTTCATGACTTAAATTGATATTGTTTAGGCAGTATTATTTGTCACAACAAATGAGAATCCTCTAGAGAGTAGAAACATTAAATAAGAAAGATAGGGAGAAAAAACAAAACGGCAAGGAGTGGCAATGAGCAGAAATTGACTGATTTTATGAGTAGAAGATCTATAATATGGCATGGCAAATTCTAATGACTTAATGATTGAGCCTTGTTAGAGATCAATGTCATTCGTGGTATTGGACATGTCTTAAATTTTTGGAAGAGTTGATCCTTGACAAGCTTTTGATGTCTGTTAAAAAAATAAATTGTTTCCTCCATATATAAGTTTTAAATCATTATGACACATTGTTAGAATGACCATATGGAGTTGACATTGTCATTCAACTGATTTCTGATGTTATATTGTTGACAGGATTTGAGTCATTGGATTCCACTTCAATTGACATAAAGGCCTTGCAGAAAACTCCATCAATTAGTGTTAGGTCCTCAGTCTCTGATTGTGTGCAATCCTTTAATGACAATGAGTTTGCAAATCGTCTAAATGCTAGAAGAAGCACATCAATCCGTTGTACTCCCTTTTCATTGGCAGAGTTGCAGACTGGTACTGCTAATTTTGCCTCAGGTCGACTTCTTGGTGAAGGATCTATTGGATGTGTTTATCGAGCCAAATATGCTGAAGGAAAGGTACTTTCTGTTTAATTAATCTATGCTTGAGCTTGTTAAACAAGTCATGGATACACTGGTATATGTATGTGCATGGGAAATTCATAAGATTAGTTAAGCGGCACCAGTGGGTCAGATGTCTTTTCAACGAAGATGTATATGCATATATGACACACGCATGTTCATGTCTGACTTGCAGCTGTAAATGTATAACTAAAATCTCTTATTGGGTCAGGCATGGCTTTGGAACAATCTTAATTGCAATTAAATTAAAAAATAACATTAGTTACTTTCGACTCAGGGAAACCTTTACCATATTCTTTCTTTTTTTATCAGGTGTTGGCTGTAAAAAAAATCAACGCTTCACTTTTTAATGGTGGTCGTCCTGAGGAATTCTCTCAGATTGTTTCAAACATATGCAAACTTCGTCATCCAAATATTGCTGAGCTTGTTGGTTATTGTTCAGAGCAGGACCACATGTTAATATATGATTATTTCAGAAATGGCTCTCTCCACGACTTTTTACACTTATCAGATGACTTCAGCAAACCACTAACTTGGAACACCAGAGTCAGAATTGCATTGGGAACTGCTCGGGCTGTTGAGTTAGTCTATGTTTAGCATATAGTACTTGCATTTTGACATATCTAATATGACAGTATGGACAACATATGGATATGCATCTGTTGTTTTAATATATGTAACAGAAAAGTGGTCCACTTAAAGCAGTGTTACATACAGCATTCTTCCTAGATAAGAATACCACATTCCTCTTTTTTGTGGTATTCTCCATTAAAATCCAGGCTATGCATCTACTTGCTTATAACAATATTAAAAACTCCCTATTTTAATTTGATGAATATATGTATAAAAATGATATTACTTGAATATAATTAATAAATGATTATTTATATAAATTCAAATACTCAACAGATTTTTATTTTTTTTTGCATAACCTATTATTTTCCAAGTTAAATTCGGTATTGTATGATTATATTTGAATATTATTAACACCATTCATTTATGGACAATCTAAATATTCAGGTACCTACATGAAATTTGTTCTCCGCCTTTAGTTCACAAGAATATCAAGTCCTCCAATATCTTGCTTGACATGGATCTAAATCCCCGTCTCTCAGACTATGGTTTGGCATCCTTCCACCAGGTTTTTCTTGTTTTTGTTTTGTCTTCTAAATATCGTATACTTATTTCCGTTTTTTATTGCCTTTATGAAATTTTGATGTGATCTTTTAGCATTCCTAAAAAGGAGCAACTCTTTCTTTCTCTGCTTATAATGCTGCATGCATATTTTGTTTTTGGCAGAGTCTAGTTAATATTGGCATTAAGTTTTTTCATTATCCTTATTTTCTCATAAAGTTTAGTAGCTTCTTTATCTACTATTAAAGAAAGTAGATCTAGTGCATATTTGATTGAGATCGTTTTGATTTAGTGCACAAAGTATCCAACTGATTGTCTCTTGTCCTGTTGCGTACATTTCTTTGACTAGTATTGTGATTTTGATAATAACTCACTCCAATTGTGTGAAAATTAGGTGATTATTTCTCAAATATTTGAATTCATTTTGTACATATTAACTTGTTTGTTCGTTTCTGGTGGATTAACTGCCCATATTATATAGCCTTATTCTGATGAGTGCTTTTTGTAGTTTCTTTTTGAAAATAGTCGTGTAATTTATGAGTCTCATTTGTTCCTAGCGTACTAGCCAAAATCTTGGGGCAGGATATAATGCGCCAGAATGCACAAAACCATCAGCCTATACCATGAAGAGTGATGTATACAGTTTTGGGGTAGTCATGCTGGAACTTTTGACGGGTCGAATGCCTTTAGACAGGTGCTTACATTCTCTACTTCCATCACTCTACATATGCAATATTCCATATCTGAGATAATGTTTTATTGTCTTCTTCCTTATCTTCAGTTCAAAGCCAAAACCAGAACAGTGTCTCGTTCGTTGGGCTACCCCACAGCTTCATGACATTAATGCGGTGGAAAAAATGGTGGACCCTGCCTTGCGGGGACTTTACCCTCCTAAATCACTCTTCCGATTTGCTGACATCATTGCCCTTTGTGTTCAGGTGAGAATTGAGATGAGCTGACCTTGTATTATAGTGTGTTTGGTTTACACCGGAATAAATCAAACACATTTTTCATTTATATTAATTACATTTTAATCCTGGTATCATACATTTAGACAGTCCTTGTAGGTTTTTTTTCCCTCCAATTATGTTTTCATATATTTTTAGTTAAGTAAATGTGATGTGTTCCATTCAACTGCAAAGTAATAGTTTTGGGGCTAGACTGAGCCGGGATTTTAATATAATATTGATATGGTTCTTTCTGTTAGGCTGAGCCCGAATTTCGGCCACCTGTGTCAGAGGTGGTTCAGGCATTGGTGCGATTAGTTCAACGGTCGAGTATGAAAATGAGAGATGATCTTGGAGCCTTTGGTCGGATGGATGATTATGATGACTGATATATTCCCCTGCCAACCCATTTCTCAACTCTTATGGTAATCCCCATAGATGTACTTTCCGTAGAAATTTCAGTGACTTGAGTGTTTTGACCTTTTTTTTTTATCAAAGTAGTTGTAGGTTGTATGAGAAAAGCTTGTGAAAAATTATGAACATTTATTTTTTTGGGAATATAATAATTGAGACGTGCGAAACCAAAAAGAAAGAGACTTGTCAGGTTGAACATCAAGCATAATAATCGTGTGGTTAAAGAAATAACAATAATTCTTAATGAACTTACTTATATTTTACTGTAAATTTTTTATTGGTTGTGATTAATAATCATGTGATGCAATAAATGTAGGTATGATTTTAATAATTTTATGGATTTTACACTTAGAATTAATTTTACTCAGCTAAAAATTTTTATTTTTACTTTTCTAGAAATCAATTTTATTTACTGCAAAAGTGATTTTGAAAATTAAAAAAAGAAAGCATGCAAGTTTGATTATTTTGTACAACCTTATTTTCCTTGTCGATGATTGGGATCCAACGTAAAATTAAATAGATATTATTGCTTCATTTGGATATGAGAAGAATATAAAAAGAAAATGAAAAGAAAAAATATATAGAAAATGCATAAATTTTATATATTTTTTATATCATTTGAATGAAAAGAAAATATTTAAGGTATGTAAATACTGAAAAATTTACAGTACACAAATTTACAATACTTGTACCGGTACATATGTACTCTTAACCGTTGATCTAACATGGTTTGAAATTGGCGGTTGATATTGTTATCCGCTTATAGGTTTCCATGGAACTCATAAAGTTTATGATATTTTGATCCAGTCTTTTCATTTCATTATTTTTATTTCTTGCAAATTAATCCTTGAAATTGGCGGTTGATATTGTTATCCGCTTAACATAAAAGACATGTTTACATGGATTTATATATATATATTCTATTTTTATTTTCTATAAAAAACTACAATATTTGGTAATTATAATTTCATATTTGATTATAATTTTTAAATTCTTATTAATATTTTAGTAATATAAACTATAGGTGTTTATATTAATTCATTATTTTATATTTGATTTATATATAAAATAACAAAATTACATTTTGGATGAGCTGATTGATTAAGAAAAAGGTTTAATTATATTTTTAGTCCCCAAAAATATCGCGATTTTTCCATTTGGTTCTCCATTTTATTTTTATCCAAAGTAATATGGCTCCTCCATTTTTTTACAATTATTTTTCCCCAAATAGTCCCTAAAAAATATCATGATTTCTAAATCAATCCCTATAAAATATCAAGATTTTCAAACTAATCCCAAAATATTGTGATTTTTCCAAATGGTCCCTGTTTTCGATGTCACATAAGCACTTTATGGTAAAAAAATATCAAAGGGACCATTTGGGGAAAATATCATTTTTTAATTATCACTTTAGAAAAAAAAATGAAGGACAAAATAAGAAAAATGTGATATTTTGGGGACCTAAAACATAATTAAATCTAATAAAAATTATAATATTGGCCCCACTTACACTTCGTTTCTGGCTTCGCCCCTAGTCCTGACCATGGCCCCTCGCGCGTACGTCTCTTGTAGAATAAATTGCTCTACTCTGCAACGTCGATATACTTATTTACCATTTCCTTTTCGTGACTGGGTGCAAGCCGGGAGTGTGGTGGGGCAAGTTACTGAAATGACAAACCTTTAGACCTAGCAAGGTTTTAGGTGGGCTGAAAGATATGCGAAATAGAAGTAAAAGGACGCTACTGAAAATATAATTTCTTCGTGACTTAACCGTAAACAACCTGTGACCAAATAACTATGACCTCCACGTGTTATTAAAAAATTTTGTGTACCGTAGAAAGCACCGTGTAAATATTATACTACCCTTATATTAAGATTTTTTTAAATAAATAAATTACTAAATAATTAATTAATGTAATGTTATATCAATTGATAGATACAAAGAAATGTGGCTTGACTTAGACCTGGTAAAACAGGATAGTCCGGCCGGGTTGACCCATATAAAAATGTAGGGCTTAGACCTTTTATTTTAGAAGTTTGAATAACTCTCGGGTTTTTTTAATCTGACCCGATAAAGATTGTTACCCGTAAAAAAAACTGAGTAGCCCACAAAACCTATGAAAAAAAGGGGCTACCCGTAAAAATATAGAGCTCGAATCTCTATTTTAGAAGTGTGAATAACTCCCCGACATTTCAGCTCGACTCGCAAAAAACCCGCTATCTGAATCGGGCCGGGTAGCTCGAATTGAAAATTCTAGCTTGACTTGCATAACCTGCATAAAAAAATCAATAATTGTTAATTAATTTAATATTTTTTATAAAAAAAAATATAAGTAAAATAAAGTTATTATTAGTAAAAACAAATTAAAAAAACATTATGGATCAAACCCGTGGGCCAATATATTTAACCTCGTGAGCCCATGCAGATCGGCTCGTTTAATCACAACCAATGCAGACCAAGTCAGGTCATTGCTTTTCCCATCGTGTTTTTTACTATTCCCACCCCCCATATTTTTTTGAAAAATTTTAAAACCCAAAATTGCCCTTTAGTTAATTGGCTTACGGACATTCCCGGACAACATTGTCCGTAAGCCTTTTTTTTTAAAAAAAATGGCATACGGACAAGGTTGTCCGGGAACTATTCCCAGACAGCCTTGTCCGTAAGCCTTTTTTTTAAAAATGGCTTACAGACAAGGGTGTCCAGGAACCATTCCCGGATAGTTGTGTCCGTAGGGGGGAAATGGGGGAAGGGAGCGGGGAAGGGGAAAGGGAAAGGGAAGGGGATGGGAAAGTGGAAGGGGAAGGGGAAGGGGGCGGGGAAAAGGGAAGGGGAAGGGGGCGGGACAGTGGGGGTGGGGGGGCTAGGGGAAGGGGAAGTCGCAAAGGGGGGCGGGATAGTGGGGGTGGGGGGCTGGGGAAGGGGGAGGAGGGGGGTAGTCTTGGAAGACAAAAATGGTGGAGGTGGGAATAGCAAAAATATCGGTGGGAAAAGCAAAGGCCCCAAGTCAAGCCTCACACTAGCTAAAACTCGGTATATGGGCTACTATCCTCAGATTATTCTGTATAACTTGCAGCTCATATGAGTTTGGACTATCAATTCCTTATATTGTTTAATCGCGGGTTTATCTTAGTTGACTTGCATGACCCTTAGATTAATTGGGTTTGGTCCATTAGTTTGTGGGACAACACGCAAGCTAGCCCATTTAACACACGCACACGCGCGCGCGCACACACACATACACACACACCTATGTGGGTTGATAAAATATAGGTCCATTTAAAAGTGAATGAGCTAGCCCGCCAATGAGTTCGCCCCGGTATGCATACACAATGGACCATGGAATTACTATTCACACCACCCCATCTTTTTTATTTTACAATTTTCCTAAATTACTATTCATACCATGGAATTTTCTTTCTTCCCTCCTCCTTCTTAACCCTTCCCATTCCTCTCGCTCCCCCTTCATCCCTTTCTCTCTCCCTGTATTTTTTACCTGCACTTCACTTATCACTTCCCCTTCCCTTTCATCTCTATATTTTACTAATAAAATATGTAATGAGAATTTAATTTCTATAACACATTATGAAATGTGTACCTGGAATTTAGTTTCCAGTGCACAATTTCATGAACTGAGTACCAGAAATTCAATTTCTAGTACTGATATTGAAGTGCACAACGGAAACTCAATTTCCAGTTATGAGTATCTTTTTTATTTATTATTTTATGAAATTTGACATAAATAATCATGATAATGAATAAATATAATTCAACGATTGAGTTTTTCATATATTTCGTAAAATTTTGACATTAATAACTTGATAATCAAATGGTTGGTTTTTTATACATTTCAAATGTATATATAAAGTTAATCTTGAGACATCTCAATGACATAGAAAAGAATTTTAGATTAATGTAAAATTTTATATGTATGATCTATATGATAGTAACTTGCAATCCAACAATGGGTTACTTAATACAATGATCTATTGAAAAATTATTCAACAGTGTAATACTTGGTGTAACTTACACTGTGTAATTTGATCTCTCCTTTTTTGGAGTGTATGATCTATTAAAAAATTATTCAACAGTGTGTGATCTATATAATATTTATTTTTATATATTATATATAAATTATATATACATACACACACAATGTAATATATATAATTTTATTATAAAAATTATAACTAATTATTAAATTTAAATAATTATTTTTTACATTAGATATTATCATAATTAAATATTTCAAATTAAATAATTATTTTAAATACAATTAGACATTATATTGTTTTATAAAATTTAAATAGATATACAGTATTATAAAAATACATAAATTATAAAATTCATTTATTTTAAATAAAAAAGATATTATGCAAATAAATATTTAAAATTAAATAAGTATTTCAAATTTAATTAGATATTATATAATTTACATACAAATGATAAAATTTAAATAGATATAACTTATTGTATAATCATAAAACTAGTACAAATTCTAATTATTTAAATAAAATAGATATTATAAAAATTAAATAATTTTTTGAAATAAACTTAGAAATTATATAATTTTTATACAACTTATATACAATTGAATTAGATATACAATATTATATAATTATATAATAAATATACAATTTAATTATTTTAAATATAATAATATATGATAAAAATCTAATATTTTAAGTTAAATAGTTATTTTAAATATAATAATATATTATATAAGTTTTATGGATTTTTCATACAAATTACAATATTATATAATTATAAAATTTATGTACTTATTATAATTAAAATTAATATATATTGATATTTTAAATAAAACATATTATTATATAATTAAAATAAATATAAATACATGTTATGTAAGTATTTTAAGTTAATATTTTTTGCTAACAAAAAATAAAATTGAATTAAGATGAATACAAGGAGTACTCTAACTCATAACAAAGTAACAATACAAACCAATTATATCGGCCAACCAAAATAACTCCAGCAAGTAATGTAAATTAGAATCCAAAAGGATAACAATTAAATATATTATTATATAATTAAAATAAACATATATAAATATTTTAAAATATATAATTATTTTAGTTATCAAAATAAATTCTTATAAAATTGTATACAATTAATATCAAGAAAACTTCAATTGCACGTGTTACATTGTATGGAATTTTCATACAGTTTTATTAGATATACAATATTATATAATTATAGAATTGATATACAATTATTATAATTTAAATTAAAAGTATTATTATATAT
The DNA here is from genome assembly GCA_026901365.1 of Sesbania bispinosa. NCBI lineage: Eukaryota > Viridiplantae > Streptophyta > Magnoliopsida > Fabales > Fabaceae > Sesbania > Sesbania bispinosa. Next base: position 2,361,105 of record QLOH01000060.1, on the reverse strand, counting down.
TAAAATAAATATAAATAAATATTATCTAAATATTTTAAATTAAATATATTATTATATAATTACAGTAATATATATAAATATTTTAAAGTAAATAATTATTTAATTATCAAAATAAATTTTTATAAAATTATATACGATTAATAACCAGAAAATTTAAATTGCATGTTTCCGATACACAAATATATATATATATATATATATATATATATATATCTGAGTAAACCCTCAATTTGGTCCCTGAAAGATTTAAGGTCGGTCACATTAGTTCCTGAAAGACAAAAATTACATTTACATTCCTTAAAGATGAAAACTCATTCAATTTAATCATTTTGGGTAGGGGTGTTCAAATCCAATCCAATCCAATTGGAACCGCAACAAACGATTCAAAAAACCGCAAACCGGAATAACCGCAAACCAAAAAAATCGCAAACCACAAAAAACCGAAAATTTAAATTGGATTGGATTGGATTTTGGATCTACCTATGAGAACCAGTCCAATCCAAACCGATCCAAAGTTTTCTGAACATTTTGATATATTATTATTATTGATATTATTTTTATGTGATGATGTAAAAAAATTATTATTGCGCAACTATATTTAACAAATAACATTTAATAATGGGATTGGAAGTTATCAAGTAATTTGTATGTTATAGGATAACATAAGATAATTACATGTTTTTATCATAATTTTGCTTTCATAACCTTATTTTTTAGTTTATTTGAGAAACCGAAATCCAATCCAATCCAAACCGATTAAAATTGGATTGGATTTAGAAAAAAAATCAAAATCGATTGGATGATTAAATGAGAAGACCGAAATTATTGGATTGGATGATTTTTCTCTCAAAACCAATCCAATCCAATCCCCGAACACCCCTGCTTTTGGGGGATTAAATTGACATTTTAAAAAATCTTTCAAAGACTAAAGTGAACGACTTTTTATCTTTGAGGGACTAAATTAAATAACTTTACATCTTTTAGGGACGGAAAAGGTAATTTCATTCTTTCAAGGACTAATATGACCGACGCCAAATCTTTCAGGGACCAAAATGAGGGTTTACTCATATATATATATATATATATAGAGAGAGAGAGAGTCAGGATCCGTTGACACCAGGTGTCAAACTTGTAGAGTTACACCTCTTAATAACTTTTTGTAGAATGTGAATTTGATCAATCCAACCGTTGAATCATATGTTCTTATAAAGTAGATCAAACTTATAAAATTTCATAAAAATCAAAAACCAATTGAAACTTCATCAAAGTAATTTATTTTAACGTATAATATGTTTTTAAAATATAAGTAAAAGTCCATTATTAGATAACATACCTATGAATGCCCAAATTACCTGAAATTTGATATACATGATCATGAAGGTAATATAATATGATTCAACGGTTGGATTGGTCAAATTCACATTCTACAAAAAGTTATTAAGAGGTGTAACTCTACCAGTTTGACACCTGGTGTCAACGGATCTTGACTCATATATATATATATAGAGGAGGATTATAATTACACCGGTGTAAGTTACACCAGGTGTTACACCGCTGAATTTTTTTTTAACGAATAATTGTATTAAATAATCCATCGTTGGATTGAAAGTTACTATCATATAGATCATACATATAAAATTTTACATTAATCTGAAATTATTTGATATGCCATTAAGACGGCTCAAGATTAACGTTATATATACATTTGAAATATATGAAAAATCCAACCATTTGATTATCAAGTTACTAGTGTCAAAATTTTATGAAATTTGACACATATAATAATGATGATGAACAAACATAATTCAACGGTTGGATTACTAAAAAACATACTTGATTTGTAGTTATTACCGGTGTAATACTTGGTGTAACTTACACCGGTGTAATTATAACCCTCCTCATATATATATATATATATATTAGAAATTAGATTTCCAATACATACATTTTATTATGAAGAATTATGTATTGAAATTCTGGTACATAATTATTTATTGCAAATTTGATTTCTGTACTAGAAATCTAAATTCTGAAATATACTGGAAATTAAATTTATGTGCAATTTCTGGTACATAATCTTTATTATGTAAAATTTTAAACCGGAAATCCAATTTGCTGTAGTTTTTGGTTTTCAAAAAATATCTATTTTGAAAATTATAAAAAGTGATTTTTAATTTTGTGTTTTGAGTTGTAAAAACTTGGTTGAAATCTTTTAAAAATCAAAAATTGAAAATTCGTAACCACCCTAAACGGCCCCTAAGTTGCTCCTATCCTATTGACCGGAATTAAGGATGACAATTGGACCCAAACTCAGTGGCTACCCGCAATGGATAGGGTAATTACCTACACTTTTTATTGGGTACGGGTACTATAGTACCCTGCCCTACCAATAACTGCACTTATATAATATATATATATATATAATTAATATAATTTATATATATGATTAATTTAATACATATATATATATGTTTATATTATTAACTAATATTTTTCCAAAAAAATAACTAATGTTAATATATATTATAGTCACTAAAAACATTAAAATATACTACTAATTTAATTAATTTAAATTATACTAAACTAAAATAGCAAGACTTGAACTAATTTTCACTTCCCCTCCCACTATTCTCATCTCTCATCCACTTCCACATTACCACAGTTGTTTTGTGGTTAAACTTGGATGATCTATGAATTATTTTTCATTTTCTAATGAATTTGTTATTATTATAGTTAACAAAATTGCGAGTAATGGGTACGGGTACGGGTACGAGTATGAGTACTTTTTCAAAATGCGGGTATGGGGACGAGTACTATAGTACCCTACCCAAACTCTACCCATTGCCATCCCTAACCGGAATTTCAGCCACCCGTAAGTCCATAACTATTTGTTTGATGCAGATGAATAACCTGTTAATTTGTTTTAACTTTTGAAAATACAAAACCATGGTTTTACAGAATTGATTTTAAATCACTTCCGTTTAACGTGTTTTGTAAAATGTGTATCACTCATCTCAACCATTAATTTCCATAATCAATTCTACTCAACTGTAAATTAAACGGACTAGAAATTATGCAATAAAAATGGAGGGAGGGATAATTTAAGATTTGCAAAAATGAAAAGGAAGGGTGGTGCGAACATCAAAAAATAGGGTGGTGTGAATAGTGACTCCCGATAGACCAGTGGTCGCCTTCAACTTTTTGTTCATTATTTTTTTTTTGGTCAATTTGTTCATTATTCTTGGTTTGTTGACCACGTTTGCCCTCGTGGTCCATTTTTTTTCTAGAAATCTGCACTCGGGTTTCCACGCTATACTCGCTACACATATAATAATGAAAGTTATATTGTTAAATTGTATTCTGTTCTACATAAATGATTGAGTTCATTTTGTTGTTGACATATCTACTATATTACATTTTATATCTTTTAAAATAAATAAATTTTGGAAACAACTAGTTTTTTTGTTAAAAGAAGAAGAAAAAGATGCTCAATTTATTTATTTTTTTGTATTCATACTGATACTGATACTGATTTTACCTAATTTTAGGAAGACGTTTTATTGTTTATACGATGAATATTTGTGTTCGCTGGAAAAAAAAAAAATTAAATTGTGGTCTTTGTAATGTATGCATTAATATTGCTATAAATGAAAGAAAAAGGACAAAACATGCTTGGGCTGTCTTATTTTGTAGTGATAGCTGGGAGTGGACCTATAGAAATAAATAAATTTATGTTGGCAGGTGTAATAAAACATTGTTCACAAAAAAAAAACGTCGGTATTCAAAATATAATATTATTTTCGTTTTTATTTATTTTATGATAGTAAAATTTGTTTCTATTTATTTATGATTTCATTTATAAGTTTAAGATTAATTATATTTTTTAATTATATTCTTATATTAATTTTTAAATAATGATAATAAGTACTTTATTAGTGTAAATAAAGAATATATTTAAAAGTTTAAATTTTTATAAAAATAAAAAAATAATTTTATTTTTTAAACGCGTGTTATTATGAAGACCTTTCACCCTCATACTACCAATATATAAAATCAGAATATTTTATTATGGGGGAAAACATTTTTTAATTAATAATAAGCCGCTGCATTCGTTCCAAAGTAAGAAAATGATATTTTTTGGTTTTATTACGAGTTATGCCGCCTAACATACTACAATAAAATAATAATAGTCTGACACATCATGTGATGTAATAAATTTTCAACTTTGATTACACCCATCTAACTACATTTTCTTTTATATTTTTATTTTATTTTTTTATTTTTTTCCATCACATAAATTATCATATTTTTAACTTTTTCTTTCTTTATTTTACTTTTATTTTTCTTTTTCCTACATTTCACATATTCATTTTTTTTATATAAATTACATGTATCCTTCACATGAAATAGTCCTATCTCTCAACAATAATTTTTTTTTCATTTACAAAATTTAAACCCAAAATTATACTACTTCAATCAACGCTCATTAATATTACTATACTCAAATTTCGAATGCAGTGATGTTTTTAACTTAAATTTTCCAAACGTTTTCCTCGCCTCTGAAAAGGGATGTGAGGGTGGTGTGAACAGAAAGATATAAAAATTAAAAAAGTGATAAAAATATATAAAAAAAAATACATCAATTTGTGAAAAATATAAGAGAACGGTGATAATAATGATGATTCTTTTGGAGGTGTATTTATCTTGGGAAGAAATAAAAGAATAGAAAAATGAAACATGCAACAAGTGATATAATAAAAAAATATAAAAAATTGATTGTTAGATAAAAATATAATGTGAAATATAAATAATGGTATAAGTTGGAGCAACATGTATGACTCTCTCCTCATCTCGCGTTGTACAAGTTTTTGTGTTTGTCGAAGTTCGGTTAGCGATTTAGAATTGAGCAGTATTGGTGTGAAATTGAAGCCGTTGAATTTGAGACTCGGGACTCTCACTCTCACTCTCACCCTCGATCACCCTTCTCTTTTCATCACCATAGCTTGTTGCAATCGGTGCTAAATTAAACGTACAGAAACTCCCAAACCACACACTCAACGTAACTCTCTTGTATTGTATCGGTTCGTGAATAGATCCCAATCCTGCTCTGTTCATGTTCGTTGTTCCAGCGGTATCTATTAATTCTGAGCTTCTAGTTCAGCACCACCACCAGATCGATCAATCTCAAAACACAAATTACTGTTGGTATGTTTGCAATTCATTGTCCTTTAATTAATTTCTTTTGGCTGAATAATTAATTAGAACGAGAACTCTGCTCTCTGTGTTTAGTTTCTTTTGGCTGAAATGAAATGTTAATTAGTAACGTAACTCTATTAATTCTGGTTAGCTATTAGCTGCAATTAATCCACTGGAATTTATATATATTTATTCATTTACCGCTTGCAGGATGGAGTTGGATCAACTAGAAATTAATTAATATTGAAGGTGACCTCAAACATATATATCAGGAGCTAGAAGAGTTTTAATTAATTAAATTAAGAAGATGTGGAGGCTGAAGATAGCAGATGGTGGGAAGGACCCGTACATATTCAGCACGAACAACTTCGTCGGGAGACAGATATGGGAGTTTGATCCAGAGGCAGGTACTCCAGAGGAGCGAGCACAGGTTGAAGCAGCTCGTCAGGATTTCTATAACAACCGCTACAAGATCAAGCCATGTGGCGACCTCCTTTGGCGCTTTCAGGTATATAATCACCGCGTTCTTACTTCACCTCCTCTTTCAAGTTTCCATTTTAATTTCAAATCTCTCTTTCTTTCCTACTTCCCTACCTTCTTTTGTGGAAACCATCTACTTCCCTACCTTCTTTTGTGGAAACCATATACGTGTGAGTGATTGTCATATAATAATAATTTATCTATCTCCCCTACTCACACGCACACGCCATCATATAAATTTATATAATTAAAAAATTAACTAATATTTCTTTATTTTAATTCATAGTATTTTTTTTAAGTCATCAGTATACTTTAACGTTATTTTGTTACGTCAGCATTATAAATACACTAAAAAATTGTTCCATGTGTAGGTTCTGAGAGAAAACAACTTCAAACAAACAATACCGAGTGTGAAGATAGAAGATGGAGAGGAGATTACATATGAAAAAGCCACATCTGCGTTGAAAAGGGGAGCGCTTCACCTATCAGCATTACAGACCAGTGATGGCCATTGGCCTGCTCAAATTGCAGGTCCTCTGTTTTTCCTTCCTCCCCTGGTGAGTACTAACTCCTCAATGTTAAAATGCTACTATAAAAAATTATTGTTTATTATTCAAAATTAATTAAATTATAAATATCTAACTAGATTAGTTTATACAACTTACCATTTGCTTAATAATTATGACGATTTAGAGTCATACAATGAATAAATGTCAAAAGATGATAAATTGATTTGTTATTCTATTATATTTACTACATTTCTTTTAAATTTATTTTAATAAAATAATCCATTTTTTTATGGATAAAAATTTTAAACGAGAAGAATTCTAATATTAAATACAATTGCACATTTAGCAAACGTTTCATTGCACTGGGTAAAAGATGTAAGACAAACAATGAAACAACCACCGCACAACCATATACACTTCTGCCTATAATTGCCAATACTTGCTAGTTGCATGTGGGCAAATCTAGACGTGTGGTCACTCCTTTGATAATGATTTGAGAATTGAATGAGTTTGTTAGAATTTAGAATGAACGAAAAAGACAGGGGAGAGAGAGTAGAATTGCAAATAAGGGTTTATTGATTAGCCTAAAATTGCAATTAAAAATAAATAGTGATTACATTGAGGTTGAAGATTGGAAAATACGAATCTCAGAATCAAATTAATAATAATTACTTAAGAAGTGCATGCATGCTTGAGACTGAGATTGATTGGAAAAAAAATTAAAACAAAAATTATTGTTTTAAAAGTGTTCTGTAAAAAATATTGTTTTTATTCTAAATATCATATACAACATCAATGGCAGGCACGCCTTAATAACTGTAAAGTGTGGTATAGTAAATATCCCATAAATTTCATATAATAATCAAACCTTCTGTTTCAGACCTTGTAGGTTTTCTTTGCCCAGAAGAGTTGCTTTGGGCTTTGCCCTTCCTCTTACCCAAAAAAAAATATATGCTAAAAAATTATGTTAGATAATGTGTCACGAATATTTCTCAAACATATATTATAGGTCTTTAATTGAGCTATTAATTTCAAGTTTTCATTATTTTTCTTTGATTCTTCTCATACTTCATATTTTATACGTTTTGTTTAATTGTATAAACAGTAAAATAAAAAATAAAAAATATATATTTTATTCAAACAAAAAAAATATTTTTTTCCTTTATTTTCTTTTTCTGTTGTTTTCACATGAAATCCAAATAACCATTAAAAAAATTCTCTGCAGTTTTCCAGAATATTTGGAAACAGGTTTTTAGAATTTTTATTGCTTTTACACATATTACCCTTATCACATTTACTGCACAGTCTGCACTTATCGTATTTCAAATTAGAAGAGGGGTATTATTGCCTATTCCAATTAAAAATTACTTTTTTTTTTCATTTTTTAGGAGAAGAAAATGTTTCGCTTCTATGTCTGTTCACTCTCTCTCTGTTTCTCTTGGTTTATGACTCTGTTCCTCTCTTCAAAAGAATCAAAACAATCACAGTGTTACGTGCTTAGAATTTCTCACATTCTCGAGTTCCATCATTTACACACTCCCGCCTCCTCTACTTTCTAGCTTTTGTAGCTTTCTGTTCTTCTTTCTTTCGTTTCTAGTCATTCTTCAATATCTTCAAATCCTTTCCTTCCGTAAGAGTGTTTTTCGCATCTCCTTCCATTTTGCTTCGTTTTCTCGATCTCAGCTTCTGTTTTTCTTCCCTGGAGTTTCATTTCCAATACAGATTTTGAGCGTGGTTAAATCCTTCTCCACCGCTCTGTCTGCAACTGTTCGACGCCGTTTGTCCTCACCGGTGGAGAGCTGAACTCGTTCACGTCCCGTTGGTTGCAGAGCCAGTGTGTTCTTCTGGTGCTGGGCAGTGATGGTTCGCTGCGGTGGCCCTCTATTATGCTTTCTCGTATCTTTGGATTTGGTTCTATTCTCTACTTCTCTGATTTCTCAGCGTGGCTGTTCGATGGATCTGTGCCAGCTGATGCTTCTTCTCTTAGTCTATTCTTGTTACCGTGCGGTGGATTTCTGCCTCTCATCACTTGTTGCTGCGTGGATTATATGGTTTGAGAGGTTGCATATCTGCAGCACTAGTTGATTTTGGACCGCTGCACTCGCCGTTGGGCTTGATTCTTGATGTGCTTAGTGTTGACACCGTATGGTGTGGTTCACTAAGGATTTGTTTTTCGGTTCGAGCTTCAGATTGGGAGCTGATTTAGATCATTTTTTTTCTGGTGTTCCCATGTTGCACTAACGTCCTCTCAAACTTTTGCATTTGGTTAAGCCTTGATTTCTGCCTTTGGTAAGCCTCAGTCATGATTTGACTTTGACATTAATATTATCGTTCCTGTATTTGGGATTGTTTGACGCGTGTTATGCTTTTTGGAGGCCCATGTTGCTTCCAATCCAAATTACATTTACTTTGGACTAGAGCTGTGAAGATACTGAAAGAAGATCAATGAGGCCAGAGGAAGAAAAGTTGAAGACTTCTATTGATTGGAAGCATTAACCTTTGAGGGTCGAAGATTAATCCAATTTTCTATTTTTACAAAGAAAAGTCGAAGTCATATTAGACCATTAACCTTACAAATGAATACAGAAAGTCAAAGTTTGTTTATTGTTTATGATGAAATTGAAAGGAATTGAGAATTCAAAACCATTAACCTCAATTTTTTCTGAATAATCGTGAAATTAAGATTGCATAGGTTGTATTTTGAACAATACATATAACATACTGCTTTTGATATTTTGATATGTACAAAATTCACTATAAAATTCAAGTCCAGTACAATGATGCATTAATCAACATTAATTTTCTGCTTGCTCAAAACACTGCAGGTCTTTTGCATGTACATTACAGGACATTTGGATTCGGTATTCCCAGAAGAGTATCGCAAAGAGATTCTCCGTTATATCTACTATCACCAGGTATATTTGTTCAATATCGAGATACAGCCTACCTATTTGAGCATGAATTGTAAAAAAAAAAAAAAAACATTGTAATTTTTCCCTTTCTTTTCCTTTTGTCAAAATTCTTGTATCAATTAATTAACTTGCTCCTTTTGGTTAACCATGTAGTATGAAATTTGTTCATGCCAACAATGAACTATTAATATTGACCATGTTGTTCTTTCATTTGAAGAATGAAGATGGAGGGTGGGGACTGCACATAGAGGGTCATAGTACCATGTTTTGTACTGCACTCAACTACATATGTATGCGAATTCTTGGAGAAGGGCCCGATGGAGGTCAAGACAATGCTTGTGCCAGAGCAAGAAAGTGGATTCATGATCATGGTGGTGTAACACACATACCTTCATGGGGAAAGACTTGGCTATCGGTATCATTCCTTTTTATATAGTAAAATATAAATGCACAAACTAACAAATATATGGATGTTACTAATTTGAATGAATCTTGCATCTATAGATACTTGGTGTATTTGATTGGTGCGGAAGCAACCCAATGCCCCCTGAATTTTGGATCCTTCCTTCATTTCTTCCTATGCATCCAGGTTGAATTAATTAATTTTGTTCTATGACTCTTTGTGGAACATTGTATATTTGAATTATTGTATATGCAATGTTTAATTATTGAGACTTTATCCTATCTCATTTTCACCTTAATTGATTGCAGCTAAAATGTGGTGTTATTGTCGATTGGTATACATGCCTATGTCTTACTTGTACGGGAAGAGGTTTGTGGGTCCAATCACGCCACTCATCTTACAGTTGAGAGAAGAACTCTTCACTCAACCTTATGAAAAAGTTAACTGGAAGAAAGCACGTCACCAATGTGCTAAGGTGAGAGACATTGCCTTCAATTAATCACAATGTGTGTATATACACATTCTCTTTTATCATGGGGAGATAATGGTCCATTCTATGTATTACAGGAAGATCTTTACTATCCACATCCTTTGATACAAGATCTGATATGGGATAGTTTATACATATTCACTGAGCCACTTCTGACTCGTTGGCCTTTTAACAAGCTGGTTAGAGAAAAGGCCCTTCAAGTAACAATGAAACATATCCACTATGAAGATGAGACCAGTCGATACATAACCATTGGGTGCGTAGAAAAGGTCGGTATCATAACAATAAACCATATCAATTATTTGGCCGTATGCACCACTTGGAGTGTGATTAACTTTTTAGTTTTCCTCTGTTAAAAGGAATTAATCCAAATATGCTATTAACATGCACATATTGTATTTTTCAGGTTTTATGTATGCTTGCTTGTTGGGTGGAAGATCCAAATGGAGATGCTTTCAAGAAGCATCTTGCAAGGGTCCCAGATTACTTATGGGTTTCAGAAGATGGAATGACCATGCAGGTATATATATTACATCATCATAGTTCAATACAAATTGGTTAATAACATATACTGATTATTATTATTTAATAATATTAATATATTATAACTATATTAATTGATCAATGCACTTGTCTAAATAATGCAGAGTTTTGGTAGCCAAGAATGGGATGCTGGTTTTGCCGTTCAAGCTTTGCTTGCCTCTAACCTAATTGAGGAACTTGGTCCCACACTTGCAAAAGGACATGATTTCATCAAGAAATCTCAGGTATGCCTAATTTGATGATGAGTACCCGACATAAACATAATTCCGAATTCTCCTTACTATACAAGTTAAGGAAAGTAAACTCCTAAATGAACCAAGTTTATCCAAATTATAAAATTCATTAATGAGATATTCAGGGTCCCTACCCTAGGTCTTATTATATCTTGACTTAACCACAAAGTAGAAGCTAAATATCCCATTACTTACTAGCTAATTACCTTACTAACTAATATTAATTATAAGTTTATAACTAGTACACTTACTAGCTAGAGTTACGGTTCATTAGACTATTAAATAATACGTGTGCTAGCTTTATCTTGCAGTAATGAACTGATACTTATATTCCACAGGTCAGGGACAACCCTTTAGGAGATTTTAAGAGTATGTATCGTCATATTTCTAAAGGGTCATGGACCTTCTCTGATCAAGACCATGGATGGCAAGTTTCTGATTGCACTGCAGAAGGTTTGAAGGTAACTAACTACATAGGTCATGGACAATTTAATTCGTTAATGAGCTTTATCAATCTCAACCAATGTATGTTAACCTGGCTAAAATCTCCTGTGTTTCAGTGTTGTCTACTTCTATCAATGTTGCCTCCAGAGATTGTGGGCGAAAAGATGGAACCTGAAAGGCTATATGATTCTGTGAATCTCCTATTATCACTCCAGGCAAGTACTATTAAATTTATTGCCACAAGCTTTTAACTAATCAATTAATTAGTTAAGCAATAGCCCTTCTCCATGCTGCTTAATTTTTTATCAATGGAAAGACAGAAAGTTGGGGGTTATGCAGAGGACTTTGATCATCGATGTTTGATTTGCTTGTGCTACATGATTTACTTTTGAAAAAACTTCAATTTTTCATTATTGCAGAGTAAAAAGGGTGGTTTAGCAGCATGGGAGCCGGCAGGAGCTCAAGATTGGTTGGAAGTAAGTATTATATTAATGAATAATGCAATTAATAGTATCCGTATTCGTTAGTTGATGAAAGTCATTCATTAGTTAATAGACTAATTAGCTTTATCATTAATTTTCAGCTACTGAATCCCACGGAATTTTTCGCGGATATTGTAGTTGAGCATGAATATGTTGAGTGCACTGGATCAGCAATTCAGGCTTTAGTTTTGTTCAAGAAGCTGTATCCAGGGCATAGAAAAAAAGAGATAGAGAATTTCATTGCCAATGCAGTTCGATTCCTTGAAGATACACAAACAGCTGATGGTTCCTGGTATGGAAACTGGGGAGTTTGCTTCACTTATGGTTCTTGGTTCGCACTGGGTGGTCTAGCAGCCGCTGGCAAAACTTACACCAATTGTGCTGCCATTCGCAAAGCCGTTAAATTTCTACTCACAACACAGAGAGAGGATGGTGGGTGGGGAGAGAGCTATCTTTCAAGCCCAAAAAAGGTTAGTAATTAAATTATTATTACCAATTAGTTACAATCCTTCTTCAACTTCAACATGAATTGGTGATGATGTCTTAATGAAAATTATGCAGATATATGTACCTCTTGAAGGAAACCGATCAAATGTTGTACATACAGCTTGGGCTCTCATGGGTTTAATTCACGCTGGCCAGGTTTGCTTTTGATGTCTGTGTGTGATTATATATTATATACACTTATTCGTAAATTAAAATTCAAAATGCTTATTTATTACTTAAATGTCAATGGATCTTAAAATAAGTGTTCTTTTCTGTCCTTTTCTAATTCCTATGTATAGGCGGAGAGAGACCCCACTCCTCTTCACCGTGCTGCAAAATTGATCATCAATTCTCAGCTGGAGGAGGGTGATTGGCCCCAACAGGTTCATCCCAATCCTTTGATATTGATAATATAGCTCTTATTTTTGCTTAGCTCATAATAGCAAATGTGATCTTGAAAAATAAGACAAAAGTCAATAGTATTATATAATCAAATACAAAATGTTACAGTCAGACCATCCCTTCAAAAGACTTGAACAAAACGTTATAGGGTATTTAATTAACTTATAAGCTCATTTAAAATAATTATAGATGTTTAGTTAGTAACTTAGAGAGGGTTTTTTCCATGTTTAAGCTTATAACTTTTTTTTTTCTATTTTTATCCTTAATACTTTAATGAAATCACATTTCTATCCCTCTACCAACATTTGATTTCATACAATACAATAGGTTTAATAACTATGCAGTGAAAATTCCCAACCAGCTTGAATTCCATGGTTTACATTTCTTTTTATTTTCCTGTCATTTTGTAAGATAAACCCAAAATACTTAAAACACGGGACTTATGGGATGGTATGATCTTCAATTTTCACCTCTAAGCTGGAATTAATGTGCCTCTTGCTGTACTTAGTACTTACATTCATATACTTGTTTTACTTAAACAAAAGCCATGTACTTTCAAGTTTCAAAGTTTGTCTCCATAACTCCCAATTTTCCTTTCATTTTTTTTCTCGAGGACTATATCATATGCAAAAAAACATACATCATTGCACTGACTTATAGATATGTTCAATAAACGTCCAGAACCAATATAAAAAGATAAATGTTTAGAGTTGACCCTTAGTCCAATCCTATGATTAAATATAAGGAAGTCTTTTTGTGGCCTGCCATGTGTTCTCATGTTGATGCTAGTCATGACCTTATCAAACATATATTTTGATTATTTAGAGTTTATTTGGTTTGCCATTTCAGCTAGCTGAAAGTTGAAAATAGTAGCTAAAACCATTTCAACAGTTTTTGGGAAGGTAGTTTTTTTAGGTAGTTACAAGCTTTTCTTAAAAAGGGGTAGCTTTTTTAAAAAAACTCCAATTTTCAGCTACTAGCTGAAAATTAATTACAATTTTAGCCCTCAATCACCCCCACTTATCATTATTTAATAATTAATGTTGTCCTTAAATGTCATTTTACAATTTTCAACCAGTTTTACCAAATACATTCAATAGTTTTTCAGCTTTCAGCTAGCTTTAAGCTTTCAGCGAGCTTTTCAGCTTTCAGCTAGCTTTTCAGCTAATTTTACCTAACACACGGTTAAGTATAGACAATATGTTTTTATTTATTCCCTAGAGCCTTTTACAATTTCTCTCCTGCTATGTCTTCTTTACACATATACACACGTACACATACCTTTTTGATTCCTTTTATATCTTGTTAATTATTAATCTTCATAGTAAGCATATTGCTTTCGAGGACAACCTCCCCAATATAAAATCAAATTGATCTTCAATGACATGGATCTCGTCTTAATCCCCTCTTAATCACTTTCTCCCCTATCTTCATAATCATAATCATATTTATAAATGAAATCCCTCTATAATTTTGTGCAATTTTATACCATTGTTATTATAGCCAGGATTCATGTATTTCTTCTCCACTCACATGACATACTGTTAGATCTCATAATTTCTTAAAACAGCTTGTCAAGTCTTGTTATATCTTTCCCTCCTAATCTTTTCATATTTGATGATTCGTCTTCATCGATACTAATTTTACTATTTGATTTTGTATCCTCAAATTTTACCACGTAATCAAAATTTAAAATACAAATTTAGATATATCAATTATTTTTAAAATAGAATTTAATTTGCATACATTGTTAGTGTAAAAAAAATTTACACTAATGGATATGATGTATTATTAAATTTAATAAATAACATGTCAACATATCTCATATATTAATATATATTCATTAAACGAAACAAAAAAAAGTGTTATTAATTGTAGTATTTTGTAACCAGTCTCATTAATGATGCTTGGGATTGAGTTTCTATTTCTAATTGTTGTGTCTTATACTTGGCAGGAAATCACTGGAGTATTCATGAAAAATTGCATGTTGCATTACCCAATGTATAGAGATATTTATCCGATGTGGGCTCTAGCTGAATATCGTAGACGGGTTCCATTGCCTTCCACTGCGGTTTAACTTCAAAAGCTATGAGCACAGAGAAGACAAAGTCACATTAATAAAGTATGAGCCGGATAAAATAAAACAAGTTTGCAATCGAGCTTAGTTAGTTTACTGCTATATATATATTTCCTAGATATATTGATATATTTTTTCATATTCCATGTTAACTTATGTATGTATAGATGTTCAACGTTTTGCTTTCTCATAAGGTTGTTCAACTCCAAATCTTTATCTTTATATCTATGAGGGATGGGACCACTGTGCATACTACAATATCTACACCCCGTGGCACCCTCCCATTGTGTTCTCTCATCGTGCTTCCATGAAGCTTTCCTGAAATGGACATCTACTCCCACAACTCAACCTTTTTTTGTTTTCTTCCTTATAATATATAGATCCTTTCAATTGTTAATCTTTTTGTATGATTTTTTTATTTATTAAATGGTATTTTAAGGTATTATTATGTACTCTTCAAATAAGTTTCTATTTCAAATACCATTTTTTATTTCTTATGAAAATTTTCAAAATATTCTTTATTACAAATTCAAATAATATCTTATATATGTTAAATGTAAGAAAATGAAACGTAAAATTTCTTAGTATTTTTTAATTTACATTAAGGAATCTAAAATAATTAAATCCATAAATTTAAAAAATGTTAAAAAATTATTTAATAAAATATTTACATTACATAACTTTATATGAAATCATATTAATATTTAAATTACACCCATAAATATTCAATGATACATAATATTTACATGAAAGTATCTAAATGACGAGTGGATAAAACTTGATAAGAACCCCAAAGATGAATCGGGAGATGAGTATGCATTAAAAACGAGTCTTGATTATTGGAGATAACCTATTTGGGCATAGGGCTCAAGAAGCTTGGTAGAGGCAAGTAGGTCATAGTGGAGACCAATGACCATGGGATAAGCATGGAGCCAGGTGAGTGACATTAAGGTAGAACATGACCTGAACAACAACATGTATAATGTCATCTTTTTCTTTGGGGATACAAAACATTGAAACACGTGGGCTTTGTGTTGTGTTTGGGTAGCTAATGGTTAACAAATTGGAGTCAGAAAAGTGAAGTGATGGAGACTAGAGAGAGAGAGAAGCATAAAGCACAAGTAACAACGGGATATGAGAATTTGACCAAATTAGACCATACTAGACCAGACTAGACTTGACAAGACTCGATCGAACCAGATCAAATCAAGCCAAACCTAACAAACTAGCCGACCGACCAATCAAACAATCAATCCAAACCAAACTGGACCGGACCGAATCAAATCAGACTAGACCAGACTAGATTATTCAAACCAATCAATCAATCCATAGAGAAAATACAAGAAGGGCGTTGTATTGTGTTTTCTAAATCTTTTCGAAAATAATATGTCTTCACAAAGGTAGAGTTCACTGAAGCTTCATACTTGCGTCTAAGACATTATCTTGAACTATAGTCTGGGAATTCATACGCAATATTCAAAATTATTTTAGCAAATGGGTTTTTCTCAAAGAGTAATTAGAGGTGCACACTTAACCTTTGGTTAGTTAAAATAAGAAATAGATTCAAATATAAACGAGAAGGGGGAAATGATCACACTATATATTTATATTGGTTCATACTTGTCAGCCAAGTGATACATCTAGTCCATAAAATTGTTAGGACTTATCCACTCATCTCTTCAAGCTTACTTGCTTACAATCAATCAATCATAAAGACATTTTACGGGTTAAACACACATGCACACATTGCCTCTGTCAAGCAATATAACTCTTAATTAAGAGTCTCCTTCCGAGAAGTCATGTCTCATCATTCAAATATTAAATAATATATATCCTTTCGTTTAAATATTAAACCACACATTTATTTTGTTACACCCATGAGACATTAATTTCTTACAATTTGTGTTATGTGGAGGTAATATATGAGCAATTTTTCTTGCCAAACAAGCTTTGTATGATCATGACAAAGCAAAGATTTTTCACTACCAATCAAGTTTAATTACAATAGATATTCTTTTATTCCATCCTTCTCAGATTAAACAACATTAATATTCTTTTACCACAATCGTTGCAAACTTAATAGCGACTTTCTAGCACTCAACGTACTGACACTAGCTCTCACTAGTTAGATTAAGAGATTACAACCCATCTTTATAAAGAGAATGGGTATTTGTCAAATGGCTCTAACAACACTCAAAGAATGGATTTCCTTGACAAATTAGAGCAAATGACTCACGTCTAAAGGTTCATTGTCATATCACTAACCAAAGACTTCTCTTCACCACTAAGACTATCAGCGCACACATTAAACTATTTTCAAAGGCCTTCCACTTAGTTTGCAGGGACGCCCACATTTTTTAGTTATAGTCACCTAACGAGCTAACTCATTCTTGTATTATCTATATTTTACACTCCTTTCACAACCCAAGGTTACAATTTTTTTCCTTTCCTTTACCCCTTGTGTCTAATCTCACAATGACAACAAATCCATTCTCTTTCCCAAAGACTCAAGCCCATATCAAAAGATCATTTTAGGTAGAAAAGACCTAAAAAAATTATAATGTTCGCATAGTCATAAGTTAACACTAAATGTAATAATTTACCATTCAATTACCTTTTCAGTGGTAAATGCATTACTATAAATTTATAATTCACAAATATAATTGAAGGTAAGAGACCGACATTTCATTACACACATGAATCTTATGAAAAAAAGGCAACACATTAGTTAATGATCAACATTAGTACAATTAAGTGAAAAAATGTGCCTTGTTTCTTCATCCGTTGTCTTTTTAGTTGACATGTTCACTTCATTAGACACCTTGGTTAGACATCCTTCCATCTCCACTTATAATGATGAATCAAGCAAAGAACACCTAAACATATCACAAATTTTAACACCTTAAAAATTGCATGTTTTCATAAGTTAAATTTTGGAATATTTTTATATATTGATATTCTAGAGTTATATTTTTGAAAGCTTATTTTGTACCATGGTTCCAAAATTTAATTTCCAGAATAGAAAATAACAACAAAAAATGAATTTATCGTATCAGAGTTGAGGAAGAAGATGAAGACACACACAACCTTCAAATTTTTGTAGGATTCATACCAAGTTAAGAGTGGGTAACGTGGTAGTAGGGGGACAGTGGAAGGATGGCAATGATTTGGGTGGGTGATATGATGAGAAGAATGAGACAGTATGTGAGAGATTTTGTAGTAGCAAGAAGGGTATTTTAGGAAATGAATTAACAAAAAATAAGGGAGTAGTGTAAATAGTAATAAAGGGAGTGAAAAAAGTAATAGCTTTCTTTAATAATCAAACAAGGCTTTCTGGAATAAAATTTAAATTTATGACAATAAATGTTTCTTTTTTTTATCTTGATAATTTAAGGTCCCATTTGGAATGGTCGTGAATTTTCAGTTTTTGGTTTACAAATGATTTCAACTAAATTTTTACAACTCAAAATTGAAAACTAAAAACCACTTTTTGTGGTTTTCAAAACGTCTATTTTGAAAACCACAAAAAATGATTTTTAATTTTCAGTTTTGAGTTGTAAAAACTTGATTGAAATTTTTTAAAAACCAAAAACTAAAAACTTGCAACCACCGAAACAAAACCTTAGTCACTTGTTTTTTTATATAAATGATTAGAGATAGTATAATACTATACATTTAATTTATATTGTCCTATTTATAAGAAACATAAAATCAAAACATTAAGACTAAGAAAAAAGTCTTGAAACTAGTTAGTTGTAATTAATAATATCATAATTTTATATTTTATTCTGGAAATATATTTAATATTAAATAATTAAAAAAGTTACAATAGTACTCCTAATTAATGTCATAATTAGAATAGTAACTCATACTCCAATAACTAGTGTTTAAAGATAGTGTAATACATCCATTGTCAATTTGTCATGAGAAACACGGAAAATAGTTGACAATAAATTAAAAATATAAAAGAAATTTCATAATTAATACAACTCAAAATAATACTATATTTATTATATTTTGGACAAAAAAAATTAGAATATTAAATTCTTATTTTGGCTCCCTTAATGATATTGTCACTAGGCAAATTCCAAAGGAATTAGAGCACTCTAATAAAAAAAAGCCTCATTTATTGCTTTGAGTACACTTCTAATTTGCAATCGTGCAGCCATGAAGGTACACTAAAATCATGAGTATGGCCATATGAGAGCGATGCTTTTGCCACAACGAACAGAATGTAAATTTTCAAAATTATGATAATATATTATAATTATATATCTATTTGCATTTGCAATGGTAAAATATAAGTGGTGTATAGTGCACAACACAACACCACTCCGCGGTGAAATCGTCCAATTGTAGCGTATATGTGCCTGCCCTGCCCTGCCCTATTGTTGGCATGCACAATCCTTTTGTGTTGACTTGACGGAGAAGAATATTGGTTGATTACCCATAAAATTGGGATAGTTTTCCGAAAATGGTTTTGTCGTATATTTTATTAGGTAATAAAGTAAAACTAGTGAATGTGAATCCATCTGATCTAACAAATTAACCTCCAGAATTTGGTTGCAATTAGTGTCGTTGGGAGAAAAGTTAAAGTTAAAGCCAAAGGCTGCAAGAGGAAATGTGGC
This sequence comes from Sesbania bispinosa, assembly GCA_026901365.1. Classification (NCBI taxonomy): domain Eukaryota; kingdom Viridiplantae; phylum Streptophyta; class Magnoliopsida; order Fabales; family Fabaceae; genus Sesbania; species Sesbania bispinosa. The sequence continues at coordinate 2,341,820 of QLOH01000060.1, read as the reverse complement.
TTCCAAGTACAAAGTCATCATCATCATCACTACTTAGAAAGGAGGGAAATGGATTGGTGGCAGTTGCTGTTGAAAAGGATAATAAGGGGAGCCGACTCGCTCTCAAATGGGCCGCTGATACTCTTCTTACCAGAGGCCAAACTCTTGTTCTTATCCACGTTTTGCACACCACCTCTCCTTCTCTTTCCCGTGAGTAGTTAATTAATTAATTTATTCAATCAAGTGTGTGTTGCATTGCATATTATATATCTATATATACATGATCATTTATTATTATTTCTTTATATATGTTTCTCAAATTAATAATTAAATATTCTAGTTCGAGGCAGCCAAGCCATTCTATGCCCCACCCATTGTCCAGATGCATCTCCACGGAGAGACCAACTCATCAGTACTACAAAGGATCTTTTCCGTACCTTCCATTGCTATTGTACCCGCAAAGATGTATGTATATGTATATATAAATCTGCATGTTTGTTTCTTTAATTTCACATTAATTAATTAATTGCTTACTGCTGTCAAATATTACATTACATTAGATACAATGCCTTGATGTCCTACTTGAAGACACTGATGTTGTGAAAGGAATAACAGAATATGTCTCTTATGCTGCAATTGAGAACTTGGTGCTTGGTGCAGCCTCAAGACATGGCTTTATTAGGTAATTAAGCCTAGCTATATATAGGAAATTAAAATTAAAATTGCTGATTTCTTCAACTTGGATCAGTTATATATATATATATGTATGTTTCTCATGCATGCAGATTCAAGTCAAGTACACCCAGCAGAATATTAAAGGGGGCGCCAGATTTCTGTAGCGTGTATGTGATTTCTAAAGGGAAGATCTCTTCAGTTCGGAATTCTTCTCGCCCACCCCCACATGACTCCCCACTGCTCACCCACTTACAGACTCTAAATAATGAGAATATAGCAAATGAACCTGCTGCAGACATAACCTCTAGACGTATGAGCTTCAAAGGTTGGTTAATTAATTTGTTCATTTTTATTTTCTTATTCCTTCCAAATATCATCATGTTGCAGTTTAATTTAATCATGTTTTGATCACTTGCATTGCAGACCCCATCAGACCATACAGGCAGGATGAATCCTTAAGGCAATTAATTTATATATGTACACTAATAGTAAGTAAACATATTAATTATCATTCAATTTCAAATAATGTTGAAGCATGCATAGCAGGTCACAATTTGGCAGAAGAATAGGCATGAGTGCAAGGTCATGCATGGACTTCGCAGAATCTGAGTCAGACATATCATTTGTAAGCTCGAGGCCCAGCAGTGGGCGTTCATCCTCCGTTTTCTTTGACCATATTGACTCTGGTCGAAACTCACGAATTTCAACCAGTTCAGAGCGTAGCTTGGGATCAACCCGAATGGGACTCAAGTTCACTACCCCAAGTTCACCAGATAATAATTCCTTCTCACAGGACAAGGACAAGGACAGCAGCAGAATATCATTTTCTTATTCGGTTGACAACATGGTGAGCAGAGGCAGAGCACTACTTCATTCTTGTTTTTTAACCAAAAAAGAAATTATACATTCTCAGCCCAATATAACACTAAACATTCAGGATGAAGCAGAAACTGATATGAAGAGGTTGAAGCTTGAGTTGAAGCAAACAATGGAGATGTACAGTGCAGCATGCAGAGAAGCAATAACAGCACAACACAAGGTAGTAAAATCAATATATCAGATATGTAATTGTAATGAAGACTATGATCTATGCTATTGTTATTGAGATTTCTGTTGCTACAGTTAATGGAAATGAACAACCAGAGAATCGAGGAAGAAAAAAAACTAGATGAGGCACGATTGTCCCAGGAAGCAGCATTGGCAATTGCAGAGAAAGAGAAAGCAAGAAGTAAAGCAGCGATGGAAACAGCTGAAGCAGCTAAGAAAATTGCAAGGGTAGAATCCAATAGAGGTGAAAGTATTGAGTCAAAAGCTGTTAAAGAAGCAAAGGAAATGAGGAAACTATTGGATAATCTCGCCCAAACGGATGAAAGTTATAGGAGATACACAATTGAGGAGATTGAAACAGCTACAGACTTCTTTTCTGAATCTCGGAAGATTGGAGAAGGGGGCTATGGCCCTGTCTATAAATGTTACATTGATCACACTCCAGTGGCTGTCAAGGTCCTGCGTGCGGATTCTGCTCAAGGGAAGTCACAGTTTCAGCAAGAGGTGACCATACCATACCAACAAGTGGAAATGAGTAATTCTAAACCACTTTTGAGCATAACATATTTCTAGGGTTGGAATATTTGAGTTTACCATGTTTCAACGCAGACTGGTAGAGGCAGAAGTAAAATTTCTTATTTGAATGCAGGTTAACATACTTGGGTGCATACGCCATCCCAACATGGTGCTTCTTCTAGGAGCCTGTCCAGAGCACGGGATACTGATCTATGAATATATGGCTAATGGAAGCTTAGAAGATTGCCTCTTTCGAAAGAAGAAGAGTGGACTTGTGTCTTGGCAGGTCAGGTTTCGAATAGCTGCAGAGATAGCCACTGGCTTACTATTCCTCCATCAGACAAAGCCAGAACCGCTGGTGCACCGTGATCTGAAACCAGGAAACATTTTACTAGACCACAATTATGTAAGCAAGATTAGCGATGTTGGATTGGCCAGACTTCTCCCTGCTGTAGCTGAAAATATAACACAGTACCGCATGACTTCGGCAGCTGGAACATTCTGTTATATTGATCCAGAGTATCAGCAAACAGGAATTCTGGGCGTGAAGTCTGATGTTTATTCTTTAGGGATCTTGCTTCTTCAATTATTGACAGGTAGGCCTCCAATGGGATTGGTTCACCAGGTTGGACAGTCTCTTGAGAAGGACACATTCTCTGAAATGCTTGATCCATCTGTGCCTAACTGGCCTCTTGAACAAGCCCTCTGCCTTGCAAAACTAGCTGTCAACTGTGCTGAACTCAGACGAAAAGATCGTCCAGACCTTGGCACAGTAGTATTGACAGAGCTCAATCAACTAAGAGAGTTTGCTGATGCTGAAGAAAACATGACCTTTTTAGGTCCAAGTACCAGCAGTGATGCACCATCTCCCACTCACATACAACAGGTACCGCAACGGACTATGATCACTCACTCACTCACGCTGCTTTAGATGTCCAAAAAAAGTAACAAACACGTGTGATAATTTTGCAGGATGTGATGAGCGAACCAGGGTTTGAACATTCTGGTGGAAGCTCAAGAAGCCCATCATCAAGCCCCCCAACCCCAACAGACACAAAAGAACAAGAACAAGGTATTGATAGATGTATATATAAATTTCACACATTAATTAATTATAAAAGGATTTCCTATTTAAGTTGCCTGCTTTTCTGTATACGCAGGGGCCAACGATGAGTAACTCCTCAGTGAAATCCATCTCAGAAAACATCAACCAAATTTTGTGTACTTCGCTCACCTGGCTGCACCACCACTTTGTTCTTAATTTACAGTAATTATTTTAATGTTACTTTAAACTTTAGAAAACTAATTTGATCTTACAAATTTTCATAACCCTAGATTAGTTTTAACTAACTTGAAAGGAATTGAGGAGAAAGATTTAATAAAATTCTTCTATTTAATTAAGAAGTTTGAGGGAAAATAAGAGTATAAAAAACTTTCCATTTAATTTTTACCTCTCCTGTAGAATTGATATCATCAAAGAATATATATCAAAGGGTACTTACAGAGGATATGAAAACATATGGACTCATATGATAATTTTAAAATTATCAAATAATTAGTACACCATTTGATATAATTTAAAACGAATAACTTGAATCAACACTTGGATAATAAGAAGGACTATGATAAGGAAGCTCGGGAGAGAAGGATAAGATTTTACTTCTCATAGAAACGCTAAAAACTTTGGGGTTCTGCTTTATGGATTTCAAAAGGAAATATCCTTGAAACATTATGTTTTAGTGCAAATTAAGGCACAGTCACAATGTGATGTCAAGTCAAAACTAGTGTTAGCAAGCTACTATATTTAATAATTTTGCCACACTAGTCTCTAGAATGGCATTACTCCCTGTCATTTCATCTTGGTAACAAGCTCCACTTACCTAGGTCTCTCTAGTCCACACTCCTTAAGTAAAGTTTACTATTAACCGTAAGAAAGTGAAAACCCTATAAACCCTAGTGACTAATAAGCAACTAGCTACTTTCTCTTTTTCTAACCTTTTCCTTAATGCCTTCTCTTCCAACCATTCATTCTGATCTGTTGTTGACCTTTGCACCGCCTATTAACGCGATTTTGTTTGGGTCAATTATCTTTTACCTAGAATCTTAAAATTTTTTTTTATTTAAATATTTGAGAGTTTATGATAGTTTCAAGATAGGAAACAACTTTAACAGTTTAAAAGTAAATAGATTTAATAGAAATTTGATAAAAGTTGAAAGATTTTTTAGAATGTAAAATAATTAAGGATTTAAATAGGACAAAAATTGACATTTTTTATGTGAAATTTAATATTTTAATTGGTAAGTTTTGAGTTTAAGAAGGTTTATAATGATTTAATCAAATTAAATTGTGAAAATGTTGTAAGAATTTGAAAACTTATCTATCTATCTATATCTATATTCTATATGTAAAATCATCTTGAAGCTAAAATTAAATGCATATCATAATTACCGAGCATTAAGTTTAACAAATTTAATTATAAGCATTATGCTTTTAACACAAAGTTAAATGGATTTCATAATTGGCACGAATTCATTTCAACGATTTTAATTTAAATATCATTTTAATTTCATAATAATAATAATTTTTAAGTAATTTTAATATTTTAATTTTATGTATAAGAACATTTATATTCAATATTAATAACTTTATTCACAAATAAAGGAAAGAGACACCGCATCACAAAATCACATGTGACGATTAAACAATTAAAACAATTTATTTTGATTTATATATTAAATAGATAAAATAGCAAGAACAACATAAGCTGAAAAGGTGCTTAATGTGATGACAGAAAGATCTCATCGTATAAAAAATATCCCTTTTAAATTGTATGCAATAAAGATTATAGCAATTTATTTTTGTTAGTAACATGTTACATTAAAGAGCTTATATGATGGTGATGATGATGGTGAGGAGGAGGAGGAGGGTTATTTCATATTCATAATTGTTACTTATTAATTCACATCATATCCTAGCTATTACAATTAAGACCCACTAAAATAATTTATCATGTTTAAATGTTATTTAATTTAATAACCTACTAAAACAAACATGATCACCTATAACATTTCACTTTCCATCATGTCCTTTCACTTTGTGTCTATATATAATAAACACTCTTACTCAAATTTTTCACACTAAGGGGAAAAAATAGTTGGTCAAATCATGTTAACCATTACCATGTATCTTAACAAGTATACAAATGTCTTTATCATAAAAAAATATTTATATAAATTTACATATTACGTGTATGTTTTAGGAGAAAGATGTTCACTAATGATGATGAATTTATATTTCTTTTTTTTTTTGTCAAAATGAATTTATATTTCTAAACAATCTATATTTCACAAGATATGATTGGAAAATTTCACCAATGTAGGACACTCAACGCATGAACATAATTAATTAGTACATATTATATATGTATGTACATGTATATTTAAAATTTACCCATATAACTTATTATAATTATCAATTATAAATAAACTCGTACAACGCACGAGCGATGCTTCTAGTAAGTAGATGAAAATGGCGGTGTAATTAGACAAAGTAATTAAACAAAGTGACCATATTTGTTTAATTTCAAAAATATAGGAACTTGATTTGCTAAAAAATATTAAGGAATCAAAATTGCATATGATTCAAAATAAATGAGCCAAAAGTGCAAATGTAAGATGTTCTATATGTATTCAAGAAAAGTGCCAAAAGTCCATGACTGAGTTGGGTCTTCTCATTTTGGGCTTATGCGTAAGTAGTGAAATTGTTCAACATGGGAAAGCTCTTGCGATTAGTGAGTTGATGGTGACTATCATCGATCACGTGTAGTAATAATTCAGATTGAGGTCTTCTGGTTGTTGTCATTACATTTACATTACATATTTAGCAAATAACATTTTGACTCTTGTTGTGTTCCTTCCAATCGTACACACTCTTGTTCTAGCTTGCCTATGACCATTAGCGTTTGTTGCCTTTACCTTCTACAACTGCAACTGGCGTAAACTAATAAATCTTAAAAACTATGTCCCATCCACTTGGTAATTCATGACCTTTCTTGTTTTACCAGTTGATTTTCTAATGCATAACCCAACCTTGTATTCACACGTTTCTTCAAAAAAATCCTTTTACTTTAGTATATGTTGTATGAGATTTGAACCTACTAGTGCAAGCTTTTATTAGAACTTGTTGATTGCAAGCTTCTTTTGTGATGGGGTATGTAATCAATAAATGTATAAATAACCTTGGACTTTATTATTGGAGATGCATTTTCATCTCCATTCAAGAGTATTTTTGGTGGATCACGCGAGTATGTCATTTTGCTCTTATTTTCGATCTTGTCTCTACGTAGTTATCATTGGTTCAATAGTTATTTAATAGGAAATTGATTTATGCAATACACTTTAGATTGTTAGGTCTATAAATATATGAATCAATGGTGAGGATTTGTCACCAATTACATTACCTCATTGATCCTAAAATTACTTCAATGTCATTGATTTTGTAGGGACATATTCTCAGGATCATGGAACATTATTTGTTTTATTGAGCACATGTGTATCTCCAGCCTAATAAAATTGTTGATAATTTTGATCCTTTGTTACATATATAAGTTATCTTTCATTCAACATGATTTCATTTGCATTTCCTTGGATTTAAACAAGAACTAAGATAATATTAGTAGGCACTGTGCAGAGAGATATTGTATATGATCAATTCCTATTGTTAATTATGACCTGACTTCATTTACTATCCTATCCAATAAGTAAGACATGACTGGCCAAGTTCATTATTACTAATACATATAAGCCAGGTCATTATGAGTTTGTCATGTCGTGGATGCTAAGTTAACACTTTTTCGTAGTATATCCCTTACTTCAGCTTTATTGTGTTATTATATCTATTGTTCAAACTGGGCATCTGCTAATGCATAGGAGAAGCCTTTGTAAAATGTGTTGAGTAGCCTGTGAAGCGTGCTGGTAATTTGCTTTATAAGACATGTTGCTTGTGGCACAAGCTAATAAACACCAAGGGGGGTTTATTGTGGAAGACACCATTACTAAGATGTTGTGTCTGGGTATAACTCAACTAATGAAAGTGAGAGTTCATGTATTTATAGTAAAGTTGGTAGAAAGAGAGAGTCGTGAGAAAGGAAATGATCATTTTGTGGAAATTTGTGCTTCTCACAATGAGGGGTCATGGTAGCATCCATAACCGTCATCTCCACCTAGCAAGTCTAGAAGGAAGGTCTTAGGGAGATCAAATAGCTCAAGACTGGTCAATAGACAAGGCAAGGCTAGGTTTTGCAAGAAGCATCAACTTGAATATTGAAATTCAAATAAATGTTGCCATCATAGATGTTAGTCTTTACCTCCAAATTATGTTAGTTGTTCGGGTAAAAGATTCTTAGCCTTAACTTTCATGAGATAATAATATCATGTCTTGCAATAATTCATTTTAGTTGTGGATTGACTAATATCACTAAGGATGATGAACATATATGTAAGGCCGTGGGAATATTATGAAATTAATCAGTACAATGAATGAATACTTGTTTTCATTAATATACATAAATGTGTATATGTGGAAAGAGATCAACTTACTAAAAGATTAAGTATTTAAAGTTACTCCAAGTTCCAACCATTTCTTTTATTATCGATCCATCTAATTTATTTAACCAATGGCAGTTCTAAGTTCTAACTAAATTTTTAGGTAGTTATGAGGATTGAACTTGGATAATAGAGTTTGTAGACTATTTGTTGTACTTGTCATTCACATACACACATATAAACCTTTATCAACGTAAAATGAGATTAGATGAATGGAATCACTTTCCTAGTGTATTTTTCTTTGACAATATGAGAGCTCTAGTGGACACTCATCCATGGTATGCAATTTGCACCCTAATTTGAATTCATCACCTTTGATTATTAATAACAATGTTCGTCCATCTATAGATCCATCGGAAGACCCTACAAGTCACTAATATGTACACCCAAGTGAAAATTCATCAGTTGTGATGGTAACTCCAACACTCATTGGTATAAACTATCACTCATGAGCCTATTTAATATGGACAACATTAGCGCATCAAAGAACAAATTTAGGGTTTTGGACGGTAGCATTGAAGTTTTAAAGGAAAATTATCCTAGTTACCATGCTTGGGAAATATGCGATATGTTACTACACTCCTGGATTCTGAATTATATATCGCCTTCGATCGCATGAAGTGTCGTATATATGGAGAGCACAATATGTTTGGAAAGACTTGAAGGGGAGATTTTCACAAGGGAGTTTGATATAAACTTTTAAGTTATAACAATAGATTTATGCAGTAAAGCAAGGTAACATTTATGACTAATTTTTTTCACTGATTTTTTTGGTGTAATACCACAGGTATCCTCCACGGGAGGCAATCCTGTTCGAGCCGGGTAGGACCTCTATGGGCGGCAAAGCTCTCCCTCCGAGTATTTAACACAGCTGCATACCCAGGGCTCGAACTCGAGACCACTGGTTAAGCTGGAACATCCCCTTACCAGCTGATAGCCCCTTACCAGCTGATCCACGTGCTCGGTGGTCACTGATTTGAAGATAGTTTGGAAGGAATTAAAAATTTATAGGCATTTTTCTTATTATACTTGCCCCTTGAGTATATTTATTTCCAAATTTATTATTTTTCGAAGTCCTTTCAAAAGCAAAAGTATTAATGCCAACTATAATTCTAAGCAAGTTGTGATTGAAAATTGTTCTTCAACATTATTTAAGATAATCACAAGTAATATATTATATATGTTCTAATATTTTTTCATACCACTATAACATGCATTTATTTAATATTTTAACGTGTTTTTTATTATTGCTTTCCCATTTTTTTTTCACTTTCAGTTGTTTTGAAAATTTATTGAACTGTTAACATCAATAAAGGGTATGATATGGTTTTCTTTTTTATGCAATATTGAAGATTTGCACCCTAATTTGAATTCATTACCTTCGATTGTTAATAACAATGTTCGTCCATCTATAGATCCAGCGGAAGACCCTGCAAGTCACTAATATGTACACCGAAGTGAGAATTCATCAGTTGTGATGGTAACTTCAACACTCATTGGTATAAACTGTTACTCATGAGCCTACTCAATATAGACAACATTAGCGCGTCAAAGAACAAATTTAGGGTTTTGGACGGTAACATTGAAATTTTAAAGGAAAATGATCCTAGTTACCATGCTTGGGAAATATGTGATATGTTACTACACTCCTGAATTCTGAATTATATATCGCCTTCGATCGCATGAAGTGTCGTATATATGGAGAGCACAATATGTTTGGAAAAACTTAAAGGGGAGATTTTCACAAGGGAGTTTGATATAAACTTTTAAGTTATAACAATAGATTTATGCAGTAAAGCATGGTAACATTTATGACTAATTTTTTTCACTGATTTGAAGATAGTTTGGAAGGAATTAAAAATTTATAGGCATTTTTTTATTATACTTGCCCCTTGAGTATATATATTTTCAAATTTATTATTTTTCGAAGTCCTTTCAAAAGCAAAAGTATTAATGCCAACTATAATTCTAATCAAGTTGTGATTGAAAATTGTTCTTCAACATTATTTAAGATAATTATAAGTAATATATTATATATGTTCAAATATTTTTTCATACCACTATAACATGTATTTATTTAATTTTTTACCGTGTTTTTTTATTATTGCCTTTCCCATATTTTTTTCACTTTCAGTTGTTTTGAAATTTTATTGAACTGTTAACATCAATAAAGGGTATGATATGGTTTTCTTTTTTATGCAATATTGAAGATGGCTTAGGTTTGTCATACTAACAGTTATATATCTGAAACTGAGAGAAGCTTTATGTTATAATTATTGTATAAATGTTGTAGATTTTAAGTTTTTTAATTAATAAAATAAGTAGTTTTTTACTATAAGTTTTGTTTTTTTGTTTTTGTTTTATTTTATGTTTCATTAATTATTATTTATTTTAATATTTAACTAACCTGCATCGCACAGATAATGAACTAGATTACATATGATTGGCCAATTAGAATGTAGTTACGATGACATGGCACAATATTGTTGGATAGCTTTGACAGATTAACAGTACCATTACCATGTGTTAATTGGATGGAAATTTGATAGAGTGCGAAAAGGGGGAAAATGCATAAAAATGAAAGAGTACCAAGCCAAGTGTTAGTTGATTGTGCGTGTGTGTGCAAGTGCAAAGTTAAAAAAACGCACTCTCTCTATTCTGTTGCGTTCCTAATTAAAACCGATGCGACAGTAAGGAAGAGAGAAATCTTCCGTTTTGTGTGTCTGTGGACTGAGAAAAGCAGCGGAAGGAAGCTAGAGCCAAATTCGGATTCTTCACGAGAACCAACCGTAAGCACTAGATCTGCTTCCTTCGTACTATAGGTTCAATTTCATTTTTTATTCATGCTTTGACTCAATCGCTTAGATCGTAAATGGCGATGCCTTCAGATCCATGCCCCTCTATTATGTGATACCGCTAATTCTGCAATTTTTCTCTAAATTCTAATTAGTGAATGTTATTTCTTTCCGTATACTATTCGAATCAAAGCAAAAGCATTGGGATCTACATCTTACAAAAGTTTTAGTTGCATTCATATGCTCCAAACGTATGTTCAATGTGCATGAATTGAATGCTGTTGTCGCTGTTCATACTCGTGTATAATTGTTATGTTTTTATTTTTTCCCCAGTCTCTACTCTTAAATATTGAAAGGAAGAATAAGAAAGAAGCCTTTGTTGCATGCAAAGAATACCTGGATTGTCGACAAAGGATTTTATTCCCTTAGTGAAACTTGAATCCGCCAGTGTCTGATAAAGTTAATTCAAAATTCAGCGACCGGGTTCAGGGGGTGACTTGCCCCAAGGAGGTGAGTACAACCCTTATCCTGTAGCACGGAGGGTGAATTCGATCCATTCTATAATGATGGATGATGATATGGAGAGCGGTACCTTGGGGTCTTACCAGGACAGGCCAAGAACATTCCCCAACATGCGTAGTAAAGCTTACACCCCACTGGTAAAATCATTTTCCATATTCTGCCTGTTCTGTCTTTTTAAATATACTTTTGTCAAAAGTCTACTCACTTTTTGCTAGTAGGGTATACTTCTGTTCATCATGTTGATGAAGTGTGTAGTTTTCTTTTTAATATCTCATGCTTGCTGAAATTGTTGATTTACATCTTTTCTGCAGATATTTCGTATTCTACTGGGTATAAATGTTCGTGTCCTGTTCATTCTTTTGTTCCTGGGGTTTGGAGCTATCTTTTACATGGGAGCAAGTACATCTCCAATTATTGTGTTTGTCATCTCTATTTGTATTCTCAGCTTCCTTGTTTCAATATATCTTACAAAGTGGGTGCTCGCAAAAGATGAGGGCCCCCCTGAAATGGTTCAGGTAAATTTATTCCCAATGATTTGGTTTATTCAGTTACTGCAATCTGTAAGGTGTTATCCAGGTCCTCTATATATTCTGAATCTAACCCACCATAGCAAGGAACTTCTTCCCATTTCTTGATTTCTGATCTTACTTTCAGTAATTTGGTTTTGTGAAATAATAATATTATGAAGAGATTTTCTATGAAATGTGTTATATGAATGACATGGAGCAATTATATCTCTTTGTGGGTGAAAGAGAAGTTGATTGCTATGAATCCAATGAGAGAGGATGAGCTAAACTGAAATTGCCACATCATTTCTAGCTTTTCATAAAAACAGTTTTTGTGTGAAATACCACTTCTTTTTGGTTATTGATAATTGGAAATTTGGAATTCCCTTTCAGTTTTCTCAGGTTTAATTGATCTGGATTAGTGGGCATGAGCTAAATAAACTCCTATAGAGTAGAAATGATAAAAGCTTGCCTAGGGTGGATTGGTCTTGTGAGAAGAAAAGTAGAAAACCAATAGAGTTAGAGACTCTAGTGAGAAAAGTGAATAAAATGAAAGATAATTTGATTTGAATGGGTATATCCTTTGTTGGTATTAGAGAGAAACCATTGAAAAAGACATAAGAAAACTTCAGGAGAAATCTAAAGAAAGACCTCACTGTATATGGTTTTACTGAAAAAAATTGTTATTTTTATAGAGTCCAATCGCATTGGTTGATCCTTGTTGTCAACACCACCTTTTGTACTTAGCTTGAAAGGAATAAACTCTCTGATCACATACTCACATCACTGGTCTCCTTTTGATCTAAGAACTTTAGTATTAGTTCCCATCAAAATCAAAATATATGTAGTAATATCTGAGTTTTTTAATGCAGGATAAAATCCCTTGTGTAAAATGTGTACCACACAAGAAATATTGAAAAAGGCTAGTCATGGAGAGGTGGCTTGGCCTTCTGATCGATAATTAGGGAACATAGAAGAAAACCAATGTTGTTAAGAAAACTGATCTATCTTCTGTTATATCCATTAAACCCCTTTGCATAGGATACAAATCGTGATTAAAAACTTAAACTATTCTTTAGGCTATGTTTAGATATGTAATGAATTAATAATGGCTAGAATGGGTGGATTAAATTATGATATCATTGTTTGTGATGAGATCCCACATCAACTAGAGATATGACCAAAGTAGTCTATATAAAACTTGGGCATTCCTCCCTTGAGCTAGCTTTTGGGGTTGAAAGACCATATCCAAATTCTAAAATGGTATTAGAGCCTATCCTAAGTGGGAGTGACGCGTGAGAGCTTGGGCAATCCTCACCCCTTGAGCTAGCTTTTGGGGTTACGCTAGGCCTAGTCCAAAATATAAGATGGTATTAGAGCTTATCCTAAATTTGTTATTAAGTCACCCATAGGGGCGTGTATTAGATCTCATATAGACTAGAGATATGACCAAAGTAGTCTATATAAAGTTTGGACAATCCTCACCCTCTGATCTAGCTTTTGAACTTGACTTAGGCCCAAACCCAAATTCTAAGAGTTTGGATGTTTTATGATGGAATGAAGGAAAGTTTCCACTTCATTTTTTGGAAAGTGAACATAATGGTAAAGAGATTAGTAAACAATAGGTTGGTTCAATCCCATGACCCCATTTTTTTTTGTTTTTTGGGGGGATAGGGGATAAAGGTATTGGATGGAATAGATTCTATTATATTTTAAACTGTCCAAACAATGGTCACTAATGTCATTCCATTCCATCCCCCCCATTCCATCTGTTTCCATCAATATAAAGCACACACAGCCTTAGAATAAGTCTAATCCTAGCTCTGAAAGGAAACTTTCAGTACTCCTGTAGCACTGAAGATTCAGTACTCCCCTACCGCCTACCCTATTTGTGGTTAGAATGTTTTGTCGTAATTTAGAAAAAAAAATTAAAATGAGAAAAATTAACCATGCATTAGTAGGTGTCAAAATTGTAGTGGGAGTAGTACTTACCACTGGAGCACTGGAAAAATTTTCCTCTAAAAGGTAACTTGAACTTAAAAAACTAAGACACCACAAACCATAGCTATAATTAACCTGCTCCTGCATCAAACTCTTCTGCTTAACTTTAACACAATAAGATGACCTTCCTGTCCTGTGACTTTATAAGGTAATTGTTGGCTTTGGGGCTCATCGTATTGGAGAAGATGAACAGTTTAGTCAGATTGCTTTTTGGATTAATTGTGAGGTTTCCCTTTGTTTTAGATTTCTGAGAAAGAAAAAAAGATGGAGAGGTGAGAACATGCTGATCTTTTGAATTTTATATTTTTAGAACATTTATCCTGAGTTGTATTTTTCTTTTTTCATTTTTGGGTGATGGGGGAACAAGAGAATCTCTTCCAAGCAAGTTTTTCATTTTTTTCTTAAATGAAAACAAGGAAAGATATAAACCAGGAAATAAATAGGCCCAAAGCAACCTTGTCAAAATTTCTTGTTTGAATATCCTGAAATGCAAAAGCTACTAAGAGATGCAGGTTAAGAATATAAATTTTATTAAGTTTGTAACTTTTTGTTAATCTGCTTTGAGGTATAAATCCTGGTTTCTGTCAGAAGAACTATGGAGCCATTTGGTTTAGTTCAACAATGAAATAAATAAATTAGGGGCCGTTTACATTTAGAAAACATTTTTTGTTTCTATTTCCTGTTTTATAATTTTAATTACAATTTTTTTTTTAGTTTTGATTACAAAAATATTTTTAGTTTTGATTATAAAAATATCACATTGTTTTCATTTTTGTTTTCTGTCTTCAAAGTTTTGTGCAAGAAACCATGAAAACAACTTTATATTGGTTTCTATGTTATAAAACTCTAAAGCATGAACTAAAATGAAAAAACATGTTGACATTTTTTTTTGTAATTAAAACTAAAAAAAAAGGAAATGGAAATGGAAAATGTTCTCTGAAAGTAAACGGCCCCTTAGTGTTTAAACATGAAAACAGTTTGAGTTTTAAAGTTATTATAGATTTGTAGTGTCTTTTATGATGACTGTTTGATAATTGGATCACATACCATGAGCTCCTTGTTTTCTTGTCCTGAGCCTATCATGTTGCTTTCTAGATATCTGATGCTATACGAGATGGAGCTGAAGGATTTATCAGGACCCAGTATGGGAGTATATCCAAGATGGCGATGTTGCTTGCTCTTGTCATTCTTTGCATATATTTGTTTCGCAGCACAACTCCTCAACAGGAATCTTCTGGCATGGGAAGGTGACATCATAAATTGTATATGTTATGAATCTTTTCTTGTTCCTTTTACACATTCTTATCTGTCACATACATTCTGTTTCAGGTCAACATCTGCATACATCACTGTAGCTGCTTTCCTTTTAGGTGCCCTTTGTTCAGGTATTGCTGGATATATAGGGATGTGGGTGTCAGTTCGTGCCAATGTCAGAGTCTCTAGTGCTGCAAGACGGTCTGCAAGAGAGGCATTGCAGGTTAAATTTTCATTAGTTCATCAGTTCCTGCAAAAAAATATGAACAGTTCACCACTATCCTATATTAACTGGAAGAAAGTTGTGCAGGTAGCTACTCGTGCAGGTGGTTTATCTGCTATCACTGTTGTTGGTATGGCTGTAATTGGTATAGCAGTCCTTTATGCCACATTTTATGTTTGGTTGGGAGTGGACTCACCAGGTGCAATGAAGGTTACTGATTGTACGTGAAACCTTCTCCCCTGAACTAATTTATTATTGTAAATGGGAAAGTGTTTTGTTTTTAAAACGTTTGAAATTTAAATGCTGTTATTATTGAAAATATATGAGTGCTCTGTATGTTTCATTGTTATTTTTTCAAGCTAATTTTCCACTTGATAAGTGTGTATACTGTATAATTTGGTGATTTTTATTTTTGTTTATATTGTAAACCAAAAATCAATCAATACCTCAGATGGCTTAATTTGGATGAGGATTTGATTGAGGTCATAAATAATTCCTAGATGTACTGATAAAATTAAGAGATTCATGCCCTTTTTCCCCTTAGTTTTCCTCTATGTCCATTTTGTATACGGTTGAGCTGAACAGGGAACCGAATAATTCAATTTTGACTGAAATAAGTTGTAGATGATATGTTTGCACTTATTTAAGTATATTTATCACTTATTTTACTGCAACATTATTTTAATTTTACCGTTTGGAATGAAAGCATTACTTGCATCTTTCGGCTGTTCTTCTCTCACCTATTCTCTCTCTCTCTCTCATTGTTGGTGTTTGATTTTTAAACATTTTGTTTTCCCCAGTGCCTCTTCTTCTAGTTGGATATGGATTTGGTGCCTCCTTTGTGGCACTGTTTGCCCAGTTGGGTGGTGGAATATACACTAAAGCAGCTGATGTTGGGGCAGACCTCGTTGGAAAAGTAGAACAGGGAATACCTGAAGATGACCCAAGGAATCCTGCTGTTATTGCTGATTTGGTAATTGATTTATTTTTGTTTACCTCATTTTGAAGAGTCCATACTCCTCACATAAAAATTGATGCTTAAGTCATCTGGGTTTCAGTAGATTATTACTACTTATTTTTCTCCGGGCTACAGGGTAGTTTGTGGAAATTATTTTGTAATAAGGTTATATCCTTATAAGTAACTGGGACAGTTTATCTGCTTACTATTGTTCATGTTTAAATTACATTAATGTTTCACATGGTGACATTTAAAGGTGTAGATGTATGATAGAATATGAGCCTGTTTGTTGCAGTGCAAAAAAATACCTGGATTTTTTAAAATAATCACTTTAAATTTTTTTAAAGATGCTTGGGTAAGTTTTATTTTTTAAAAAATGCAGAATCTAAAATTAATCAGAAAACTGATTATTTTAGAAGTTACTTTGAGTAGCTTTTAAGGAAAAGCAGAAATTATAATTTATAACTACCTTCTAAAATAAAAGTACTTTTTATAATTATAACCAAATGAAATGTAGCTTCTACTTTACATAAATCTCTAATAAATCACCTTTTATACAACCTTGAAATCACTTTTTCAAAAAGTTTAAACAAATTAGCCCTATATTTTACTCTCCATAAAACTGTATAACTCAAGCACTTGATGGTGTTCTCTGATTTTAATTTTTAAGTTCCTAAGGCCCAAATATTTGTGCTTATGTTTTTATGTGGAGGTGATTTATGGGATTTTCTCAAGCCTGTCATGATCATTTTTTGGTCTTGCCAAATTATTTGATAAATAGAGAAGAAAATATGGCATATAACAAATATATTGTAATGATGTGCATTGGAGATGTCTTTATTTCAATATCTTACATTTTAAGTACTCTAGTGTTTAGCTTCAAGCCAAGACGGCAAGAAAATAATGAAGACAGGAAATTTTAAGAACTCCATTGTTAACAATAACAACCAAGCCTTTCCCACTAGGTCATGGAGCATCCAATGCAATAACTGATTGATATAAATATACAGGAAATTTATGTAAAACTGATTGATACTCACAAAATTATAAACATCAGCCAAATGAAAATAATTGTCTGATATTTATAATTCGGTGACTTGTTCTTTTGCTTCTTTCTGTTTGTACTCTTTACAAGTCCTGTACTTCCAATGATATCATAGTTGTTCTGGTTTGATTTTAAGGTTGGAGACAATGTGGGTGATTGTGCTGCTAGAGGTGCTGATCTTTTTGAAAGCATTGCAGCTGAAATAATCAGTGCCATGATACTTGGAGGAACAATGGCACAACGCTGTAAAATCGAAGGCGAGTACCTAGTTATCCCATCTTGTCTCTTTCTTGTTTACTTTACTAAGTTGTATGCATGCTATCTAATTTGATGTTTTCTCTTTTGATTCAGATCCATCTGGCTTCATCTTGTTTCCTCTTGTTGTTCACTCATTTGATCTGGTAGTTTCATCGGTTGGGATATTTTCTATTAGGGGTACACGTGAATCTGGAGTAATGGCTCCTATGGAGGATCCGATGACAATTCTTCAGAAAGGATATTCTGTTACAATAGTTTTAGCTGTTCTGGCATTTGGTCTGGTAATAGTTAATCTTCATTTGTGATATTTTAATTTGGATTTTCTGTTTAGGACTGCAACAACAAAATATCTTCAACCTTGTCAAATTTTTTTACACCATCTATTTTTGCTTATTATTTAAATTGAATTACTCTGTAGTCTACCCGGTGGTTACTTTATGTTGAGCAAGCACCTTCAGCATGGTTCAATTTTGCTTTGTGTGGGTTGGTTGGTATTATCACAGCTTACATTTTTGTCTGGATCACCAAGTATTATACTGACTACAAGCACGAGCCTGTGCGCATATTAGCCCTTTCTAGCTCTACGGGCCATGGGACCAACATAATTGCCGGAGTCAGTTTGGGCCTGGAATCTACTGCTCTTCCTGTCCTTGTGATCAGTGTATCGATTGTCTCAGCTTTCTGGCTGGGCCACACCTCTGGACTATTAGATGAAACAGGAAACCCAACTGGTGGGCTGTTTGGCACAGCTGTGGCAACAATGGGAATGCTTAGCACGGCTGCCTATATTCTTACCATGGATATGTTTGGCCCAATTGCTGATAATGCTGGAGGAATTGTAGAGATGAGCCAGCAGGTAGTTCTTGCGAGAATAATTTTTTCCTTAGTGTTATTTCTGAGATTCTCATGTGATGTGTACTGATAATTAACCTCTTTTCAGCCTGAAAGTGTCCGAGAGATCACTGATGTCCTTGATGCTGTGGGAAATACAACCAAAGCCACCACTAAAGGATTTGCCATTGGTTCTGCTGCTCTTGCATCTTTCCTTTTGTTTAGCGCTTACATGGATGAGGTTTCTACATTCGCTCATGAACCTTTTAAACAGGTGTGCAGAACTGGCTCCACTAACTAGGCTTAGATATGTTTTTAGTCCCTATATAATACATTCTAAGTGAGGGTTTGATCCTAACATTTTAAAAAATTTTAAAACCAGTTCTTATAAAGTATATTTCTTCCAAATGTAGTCCTTTTGTTAAATTTCCGTCAAGCTTGAAAGTTATGCTTCAAGCATTTAGAAAGAGTTCAAAAGCAATTCCTCCATGCTGCCCACACCATTAGATGGCAACTTGAATCTTTTGGTATTGAACTTTGAGAGAAGAACACAAACAACTTGGATCTTTTGCTTTTTCCTTGTTTTATTCTTCCTTGCACTTTTGGATTTGTAAAGCAGAGAAAGAATTAAGAATAAAGATTAAAGACAGTAGAAAAATATGGTACCAAATTGATTGGATAGACAAATGTTGAGATGAGATCAACTCCTCCACTCAGAAATTTCTGTAGCACTCCAAGACATGTAGCCAATTCTCACATTGCATGCTGAAATGCATATGCTATACAGGAGTAATTCTCCAAGCACTGTGTTCTGCAACATAACCTTTCTCCTCTTATTTTCTGCTTTTCAACCTCTTATGACACTGCAGTGGTGCCTTTCTCTCATATCCTCTAGTTCTAGTCCAATTCTCCCCATTCCATTCCTCCAAAAATTATGGGCTCAAAACTACTCAAACAGCTCCAGCTTGGTTTACTTTGTCTAGCACCCTTTCAAATTTCGTCCATAGACTTCACACTCACCATCACCATTTAAAAACTTCAAAAATCACATATTTTAACAGAACCAGATCAGTGGTGGGACCAAATAATGAATCTTTATTACAGAACAATCTTCAGCATCAATGTGACACTTAATTATAGTGGACCCTCTTCTTTCTCTCTATTCCAAGTACATGAGAGACTTGGTTCTCTCATCATCCTGTTTCTCGCAAAATACAAGATAACCCCAATTCCCATTTCCCACTCCTTATAACTACCTTCCCTTATTATTCTCAGTTGTCTTTATAGCATCAGTTAGTTATATTATTGTTGGAGAGTCCCACATTGACTAGAGATAAGGCCAAATAAAAGTATATAAGTTTTGGGCAGTCCTCACCCTAAAAGCTAGCTTTTGGGATTGAGTTAGGCCCAATCTAAAATCTAATATGGTATCAGAGTCTATCCTAAATCCTTTATTGGGCCCCCACCCATATATGTCCACGCTCCAGATGTCCAGTCCTGGGCGTGAGAGGGTGTGTTGGAGAGTCCCACATTGACTAAAGATGAGGGGGCAATCCTCACCCTAAAAGCTAGCTTTTGAGATTGAGTTAGGCCCGATCTAAAATCTAATAATTATTACCTCCTCAAAGCTCTAATTGCTCACTGTTGTGCTTATTTTTTCTTGCCTAGACCCTCTTTATTGGAGGTCTACTATCATATTTCTTTTGGTTCTACCACCTTGTTACATGCCATTTTTCTTTTGAATGCAACTTAAAAGCTCCAACACTAGACTTAGCAAATCACATGTTATATAAGTGGCTTCATCATGCTTGCTGCTAGATATAAAACCATTCCGTGTGCTTTCATCTAATGGCTTAAGTTTTTTGGGATGGTTCATAATATGGTAACAGAGCCTCTATGACCAATTGTTCTAGAGTTTGATCCGTGTTGCTGACATTCTTCTACATAAAAGAAAAAAAATCAGCACAAGGTTGGTGGGGCTTGTGTATTATCCACGCTTCAAGCCTAAAGAGCCCTTGCATGCAGTGGCATGTTAGATATAAAATCATTCATGTGCTTTCACCCAAAAATTTAAGCTTTTGGGATAGTTCTTTCATGACACTCGCATTTAAAAGACTCGATGATTCTATGGATCACTGCATGTTAGATTATTTGAAAAATATCTGACCACATCATTATTCTCTCATAAAATATGTCACAGTATTTGAGATTATCTCTTAGAATTGGTTTTCGTATTTCCTTATTTAATTAGGATCAAGAGTCTAGTGTGAATATAAATAGGTATTAGTGTTTTATATTTTGTAACATAATCTAACATGTAATTCACATCAGTATCAATATAATTATTCTATGTATTCCTTTTCCTTCTCTATACCTAAAAGACTGAAATCCTATAATTTTAACATGATATTAGAGCCTCTATGACTAGTGGTCTAGAGTTCAATCCTTGTTTCTGCATTCTTCTAATAAAAGTTGAATTTCAACACAAAGTAGGTAAGCCTATGTATTTGCTATGCTTAGGACTCCTGAACAAGTTTTTATTAGAAAAATAATATAAAACCATTTAAGTGATGAATTACAGGTTGATATTGCAATTCCAGAAGTTTTCGTTGGTGGGTTGCTGGGTTCTATGCTTATATTTGTCTTTAGTGCTTGGGCCTGTGCTGCTGTTGGCCGAACTGCACAAGAGGTTGTCAATGAAGTAAGAAGGCAGTTCATTGAGAGGCCTGGTATTATGGTGAGTTTAGGTTTGTAAAGTAATGTTGTGATGTATGTTGGTTAAGGTTTTGAACTTCTCCATTTTTTCTGTTTTTTCGTTGTACAGGATTACAAGGAGAAACCAGATTATGGTCGCTGTGTTGCTATTGTAGCATCTGCATCATTACGAGAGATGATAAAACCTGGTGCTTTGGCAATCATTTCACCTATTGTAATTGGTGGGTTAACTTCTGTTTTTTAATTGTGTATGTTTGCAGATTATCATTGGTGAAACCCAGGGGAGAATGGCAACAGTTATGCATGTTTTTGTTGTACTATAATCATGTCATGATGTGTGACTAACATAATTGCTTGATAGGCTAGGTCATATGACATGCAGATGAATATTTATATTTATATTCATTTGAGCCTTGAGTAACAAATAAAAGATATCATGTAAAGTTTCCAGTGGCAGAACCTTTTAAAATATTTCATCATGTATTCAGAAGACTCATGGGTATGTTCTGCTCTTTTTTTTTGCACACCCTGTCTAGATGGAAGACTCTATATTACTTTGAAATCCTCAAATCCCATGAACTAGTTTTGCAGAGTTCCTATATCTCTCATGTACAAGACTTTCTAGTTAAATAGTTTTATTTCTTGACTATGAATCCTTTCAGCTCTCCCTGTAATTGTTCATTAGTTTGGTGGTAATAAGTGATTACATTCACGCTTTGGCATTGGAGAGTTAAATAAATATTCTTATGCCATTCAGATTTGCTATATTTTTCTATCACTTGCAGGTTTTCTGTTCCGAATTTTGGGCTACTACACGGGGCACCCCTTACTCGGGGCTAAAGTTGTGGCAGCTTTGCTGATGTTTGCAACAGTGTCTGGTATTCTTATGGCGCTTTTTCTGAACACGGCTGGTGGTGCCTGGGATAATGCAAAGAAGTACATAGAGACTGGAGCGCTTGGAGGAAAAGGAAGTGATGCTCACAAAGCAGCAGTAACAGGAGACACGTAAGTTAATTTTTATGCTACCATTGTTGTGCAATAATGCCATTAACATGTCAATGGCTATTGTAGTTATAATCTGTGGTTCTATGGGTCCCTTATAATACATAGGTTTTTGTTTTCTCACATCTGGAACATGGTTCTCAGTTCCTTACTGTTTATTATAATATACTTATAACATTTTTCAGTTTGTCTAGCAGCAATGATTATTCTGTTTTTAATGTGTCTGTTGCATAATCTCCGTTATACTTCTCCTTTCATTAGCAACGCCCCCTATAGCGTCCATCACTTCCCCTACCACACATGCTAACCCATTGTCAGTATCACTGTTATTCTGACAAGCTTATTAATACCATTGCTTCCGGTGCTTGTTGCGCTATCCTTGGCACTATCTTACTCTGGTTGCTGCCTCATTCATCCCCTAAGTCCTCCACAACCACCTAATCCTAACTTCAATTGGATAAACAGCAATGGAGAGAACAAAGAATGCTGTTCGAAAAATTGTCAGTAGGCATGAAAATTTGGCTTATGTAGTTGGCTAATTGCTGATATAAACTGGCACCTTATGTAGTTTGTTTTTGGAAATGAATGGAAGATATCACATTGAAACAATGTATCTTTTAAGCCTTTGGTCGCTTAATCTGGTCATGATGTTTGCATTTTTTTCAATTTTCTTTGATGGATTAATTATTACACCTATGATCTGTTGGTCTATTCTTTTAACAAGTTTGAATTTTATTACTAATTTCGCAGGGTAGGAGATCCATTCAAAGACACCGCTGGGCCTTCACTTCATGTCCTTATAAAGATGCTCTCAACGATTACGCTGGTAATGGCTCCAATCTTCCTGTGAGAGTTGTTGATATCTCTATTGCGGCCTCAAAAAAGCATACTTGCGCCAATTTGATTTTGATATTTTTGGAAGTATAGGGATAGGTTGTATGAATCTATGATGTACATCGACGAGCCTGATTTATAGTCACAATGAATTTTTCTTGTTCTTAATCAGAATAAGAGAGTTAACTGAACATATGGCGAAAATAGATGGTGTCCCCATATTTTTGGTTTTATTAGATTAGATGATGTCCACATGTTCCTACGCGCTGGTCACGATCGCAAAGACCTAAATGGAGCCAAATTTAAATTTAAATTACAATAATAAATTTTGTAAACATTATTTATCACATCTTTCATTTTTTTTAATCAATCCCCTCTCGTTACCTAAGGTGAATACACCTCACAATCACAAGCTAGCTAAAAGTGTAAAAAGCGTCATTTCCATCAAATTAAAAGATCATAGTGTACATTAAAAAGAATTAAGGGATCGCATTACGGGACTTTTTTGGTCAGAAGTTTGTTGCATTGAATCAAGGAAGGGAAATACAGTTAGTTGCTTTTTAGCACCCTTTTTGCTATACACACCCTCTTCCCTTATCGAGACTTTTTTTTCATCGCTAAAAATTAAAAAATATAAAAAATATATTTATGGAAATTTTCATAAATTAAGTTTCGGAAGCCATTTTTTTGTTTAAGCATCCTCCACGGGAGACAATCCTGTTCGAGCCAGGAACATCCACATCATGGTGGGGCTAGCTCACCCAGCGGAGATTTTTTCCATCCACAAGACTCGAACTCGAGACTTGCTTAAGGAGAAACAAACATGTACCACTTGAACCAACCCCCGTACTTTGGGGAAGTCACTTTTTAAGGAGTGTGAATAGTAAAAGGGGTGCTAAGAGCAACTCTTGAAAATACAAGGTATCGAGCCCATGGACCAAAAGAGGATAATACAGTATCAGCTGAATGCGGTAGAAAAAGCTACTTCTATTCCCTGCACACAGAGACTACTTTCCTTCTCTAGCTAATTCTTTGATTATTGAGTTGCCTCCCGAAGCCGCACCACTGATAACACCGAAGGTAATGCTCATTGTTAGGTTGTTGGTAACGCATATGTCATTGTCAGGCGAGTTGCCTTATTCCCTTCTCTCCCTATCCAAGTAATTTTGCAGTGTTCAAACTGATTCCTCTTCTGTAGACACCATAACTTTCTGGGTCAATCTAAACTCAATTTGCCCTTTGTCATAAAGGAAAATATCTCGTGAAGATTGAAAATATTTCATGTAACAATGGTAATTTATATATAATTACATAGTATGTTTCTTTATGAATATATTTAGAAATAATTACTTTTTTTAAAAAATCACTTTTAAAAATTGCAGTGTGTTTGTTTCAGATTTTAGAAATATTTAGAATCTAAAAATAATAAGAAATCTGATTATAGTTAGAAGCTGTTCTTATTAGCTTTTCAGAATAATAAGTTGAAATATAGGAGAAAATATTAAGAAAAGCGCTTTTCATCATTGTAATAAAAGACAAAATAGCTTCTGATTTTTATAAAAATCTCTAAAAAATAAATCATTTTTTTACACAATCTAATAATCATTTTTTTATAATTTTAAACAAATTGCCATAATCTCATTTATTAATTTTGAATTGAGTAAACTAACACTTTCATCCTTGACTTTTACAGCGTCTTGCAGTTTCGTCCCCTACATTTTCAAAATAGCACTTTAGTCCCAACAACATGTACTTTAGTCCCTGACTTTATTAAAAAGCATGCACTTTAGTCCCCGACTTTATTGAAAAATATGCATTTTAGGACTAAAGTGCATGTTTTTTTTAATAAAGTCAAGAACTAAAGTGCTATTTTGGAAAAGTCAGGACAAAACTACAAGATGATGTAAAAGTCAAAGGCGAAAATGCTAGTTTACTATATTTTTTTTTGTATGGGATCATATTTTTTGGGTAGAGGTTTAGTCTACTCCTTTTGAGTTCAATGTCAATATTTACTTTTAAATAAAAATGACTATATTTACTTATTTTTTTTTATATTTTTTTACTTTAATTTTAAAGGACCGAACTCTTCTAATACTGATGATCCCTCGTACCCTCACTAAAAAAATGTATCAATGTTGTACTTTTAAATCTCTCTCTTTTGATAGAGTTGGAAGGTCTTGAGATATGGTGCTAACCAAAAGATACATTATAATTAAGGGTCATTTAAAATTTATAATTAAGTAAAATTGATTTTATAATTAATGATTAAAAATGAATTATGCATAAGTTATGAAACACGTTAAATGCAATTAATTTTATAAAATCATGTTTTGCAATGTGTCACCACTCATCCAAAGAGGCACTGAATAGGTCACTACTCAACCTTTTCTACTATTAATAGTAATATTTGTATTAATAGTAATATTTGTATTTGTTTTATCTTTAAAAATCATTTATAGATTTTTCAAAAAAATTGGATTGTTTAAAAAATTTAGAAAAAATAAGGTCCTATCCAATAAAATATATTTATATATTAAGAAATTAAGTATTTAAATATAAATATATTTCAAGTGCAAAAATATTATTTTTTTATGTTTAGTTTAAATTTTAAAATATTTTACAATATGAAACCATCGTTTATCATTTTAATTTATTTTAAAATCATTAAATGAGTAATTAAAAATATTTTAAAAAACAATGATCAAGTGAAAAGTACTCCAACATTGTGTTGTGTTTGGATAGAGTAATTTTAAATTACTAGATTTCATGTGTTATGATAGTAAAAGAAAAAATTTCAATTGTCAAGAGATTTTTATAACAAATAGGAAGAATTATACATGATACATATTGAGATAGAATTTTAACATTTTTTTTATATTTAATTTTTAAATTATAATTTAGCATTCTTCTCGTACTTAACTCTTTTTTTAATCATCACTCACACTTCATTTCGTAATTTAAAACCTATTCGTCCAAACACACATTAAGAAACGATAAAAAAAATCATTATCTTTACTTCTATAGAGGGATTCTCTTTATTATTTTTTTTACTTTTTATGTTTTTAAAATTACAATCATTAATTAGTGATTTAAGAATTTATAAATAAATATATATAACAACAAAACTCGTTTCTCATTAAATATGATCGACTACATAAATTCAATACTAATGGTATATTTAGCAAGAATTGATTTCTTTGCTCCCCAGTGGCAGATATGGTTGAACAGAAATAATTCTACTTTTTCTTCCACATACATGTCCACTCAAACTTCTTCACAAGCAATTTCAAATAGAAAATTTGATTGAGCTCATCTTCTAAAGCATGCTTCATCAAGTATCCAAAAGCATCCAAGGTTAGTTTGTTGGGTGCCTCCAAATTTATATACACAGTTGCTCTCAATGTTTATGGGGGTGTTCAAAATAATCCGGGAGTTGGTGGTTTTGGGGGGTTTTCTTAGAGATTATCATGGAAATTGGTTATGTGGTTTTCATGGCCATATAAATGTTTGTGATAATATTTTTCCTGAGCTATTTGCTTTGATGCATGGTCTTCAATTGACTTGACATGAAGATTACAAGTTCATCATTTGTTGGACAGGTTGTCTTGAGGTTACTCAATTGATCTTAAAATCTCAAATTGACTCTCAAATGTGAGGAATTAAAATAATTTCGGTATAAATTTTAAAACAAACCCTTAAAATAAGGAAGATTGAAAGTGTGCAGACTACAAAAAGTAATACCTACTATTACAACACATAAATAAATTATACCAAGAAAGGAATTAAACTACCAGAAATGGATATACAATTCAAATGACACCTACTCCACGTCATAGTTGGTAACCCTACTTAGTCAAAAGTTTAAGTGTTAGTGTTTTTATACCAGATGGATCTCATGAAATTTTTTTTCTCTATTCCGTAATCTAATAATAAAGAACCTTTTAGACAAACCCCTAATAATGACTTAAATTAATAGTTGTATATTAATGATGCTAGACCACTGTTGTTTTTGTAACTACGATCCAGAGTTTCCAATACCTTGCAGCTAAATCTTTTCTCCCTTAATTTTGGTTGTGACAACTGACAACAGAACAAATTTATGAACAATAATAAACTTAAGGTTACGTGTTAAGAACCACTCTAAAGTGCAGAGCAGGAACCAAATTTTAAAGCAGATTTGCACTGACTTTTTTCCAGGTGTCTAATATAAACATTAGCATAGTTTTCACCAGGCATAGGAAAGGAAGGATATATATACACACACACATTTGTTAAAAGAGGGTCCAACAGAAAGAAACATTCTCTTTAAAAGCAAAACTTTGAAATTGTGCTCCATAAATTTTCAAGTTCAAGTAATTTTCTAGTCAGAATGTGTGTTCCAGAAAAGTCATCATGTGTTTTAAACAATGAACAAATATATTGAAACACTATGACTATGTGTTTAATTGCTATGTATAAATTCATCAATTCTAAGTTAATGGAAAACACTAAATAAAAACAGAACCTATACACCACTGTAAGAAACTTCATTGTGAGAGCATATAACATGAACTTGAGAGAATCGAGCTTAGGTATTTTATTTAGGCAGATATCAATGACTAATAGGGTTTGCAGATTTGCACTTTAAATATATATGTATTATAGTAAGAAAGCAGATTTGCACATTAGTCTTCCAGGTGTTTAATATATATAAACATTACGTTCATCTCAATAGTTAAATGTGCTAAGAATGAATTTGCACGATTAAAACAACTAGCATAATCAAAAGTCAATATTAAAATAGAATGCACAATCTGGTAAGTGGAAGCATCATCAAGAGTAGAAACTTCACATCAAGGTATCAGAAGACTGAAGATAATAGTGCAGAAGGAAGAACAATGACTATTTATCATAATAAATGAGCATATACCATAATCTTTTGATAAAGAGCAATGACTACCGACCTCTGATCTATTCTCCTAAACCCAGAAAATGTGACCATTTGCCTAGATACTAAAGCATCGAAGTCTGAGATCAAACATGCAGTTAAGGTTTTAGTAAGCCTTTTTTCCAACAACTGATGATCACACCTGTTGTACCAACAAAGAAGCAATAATGTGGAGGTTAGGAGTGGTAGGAAAAAAATGAAATCCATAATGTTTAAACAAAAGAAATGCTAAACTAAATCAATCTCAAGAATACTGCCACTTAAAATCTCATAACCCCATAAGATGTGAACATCTACACCTTTTTTCTTCTTATTCTTCTTTCCAACTTTTTTCCACCTAAATCATAAATAGACTTTTGAGATCAAACATGTAATGCAAACTTTGTATTCTTCAAACTTAGAAGAGTTAGCAAGACTCAATAGTCAAACCAAGAAAGAAGGCGAGATAGTTTGTGTTAAGAGATAAGTTTCGGAGAAAGCTGTTGGAGCAAAAAGTTTTGGACACTGGCACACGCATAGTCAGACTGCGGGCATCTCAACATTAAGGCAGCAAAGCTATGAGTAGTTTTTTTCTCTAAAAAGGCTAATCATGAATAAAAGAAATATTTTCATCCCAATAAGAGAGAGATTGCAATGCTTGCCTAGAAGCTTACGTAGAGTGTTAGTTTTATGAGAAGAAGACAAAAGACAAATGTGTATGTGAAAAAAAAACCAGGATTGCACATTATTGAGGGAACGACATGTGTAAAAATGTAAATAATATTAATAGTAGGAAATAAATAGAAAATTGTGAGTATTTATAAAACGGTTTTTCTAATATGTGCAACCTTGCATAGGATAATAAATCAAAAGTGGAAAGATTTTATTGGGAATTGCAACTTTTAGTATTACCAATGCATTGAATATTGTGGTAGTTGCAATTTCCGATAAAACATTTTCTCTTTTGATTTATTATCCTGGCAAGAGTTGTACATAGGGGTGTAATTGGGTTGGGTTTGGGGTGACCTGAAGTCCGAACCGATATAATGATGGTGGGTTGAGTTGGTTCGGGTTTTGTATTTTTTGGGTGAGCAACCCGACCCGAACCAACCCGAATATGTTTGGGTTGGGTTGGGTCATCGGGTCATGAACATTTTTCCTTTTTTAAAAAAAATATGGAATATGACATGAAATTAAAATATAACATGAAAAAAAGAAAAGAAATAGGGAAACATAAAATGAGAGGAGCAGATGAAATAGGATTTGAGGAACCACCCTGCTTGTATTGCCGTTGCGCCTATTTTTGTTCTCTACGGGAAGGAAAATGAAATAAGATTAAGACTTCTTTTCTTGGTTTGGTTTGGTTCGGGTCCATCGGGTTCAAGATAGTCAAACCCGAGACCCGAACCGAACCGGATCGGGTTTGAAAGAAAATATCTGAACCGAACCCCGAACCGAACCGTTAAATATCATTCGGATTGGGTTGGGTCAATCGGGTTCGCGGGTTGGATCGTACCCACTTAAACCCCTAGTTGTAAATGTTAGAAAAACCCTTTATAAAAAAGAGAGATATACACAAAATTTATTCATGAAAGGATCTTAATTAGTGCTACCAACACTGTATAATGGCACACTTTTTGGCTAAAGTCCACGGGAATGCATTAAAATATGTAGATCCCATACCAAATGTAGTGAGTCTCTTTGTCACTTTCAACTACTAATGTGTGAAGAGGGTGAGAGAGAGTGGTATTAGCATTTTTCATTATTTTATAATTACAATATTTTGAATATTTTTTAATTAATTATTAGCATTTCTTTCTTTCTTTTGTTGGATGGATGAGACGATTGACATTTGACACTGCGTATTGTCTGTGCGGGGTTTGTGTTGTGTGTACAGAAAACATTTTCTATCAGAAATGAGAATTTCTTAGGGAGGGAAAGCTGCAACCTTATCTTTGTTATTGTTGCTGTTGTTCGCATTTTCTTTTTGCTGGGAATACAAGATAAACAACTCTTGCGAGTTCTCACGGTCACACAACATGTGGACTACAAATTTAAATACAACGTCATTCAGAAGCAACGGTTTGTTTTGGTTTCGAATAAATTGCTCGGATTCGAACCCAAGGCGTGGTTTTGGAGAAAACAGGATTAAGGTTACTGTTTTTGTTTCTTTTGTATGCTAATATATAATATAATAATACTTGTAGTTCTGCTAAGTGAATTTTCATTTTGATTATTCTATTTCAGACCAACAAAGCTGACAAGGGTTTGATGTCGCAGCAAAGGTCTCTCTCTCTCTCTCTCTCTCTGGATTCATTTGAAATGCTTGTCTATTTTGTCAATATGAACTAAGAATCATTCTTATTTACTAACACCCACGTCACGTGTATTGGTGCATCAGGGGATCAACAACTAAACAGTCTCGCCCTGTATCCAATCGTAAGTGGAATTGGATCAACTCTTCTCAATTCAGGGATTATCTTCCTTCACTATCTGCTGCTAGTTATGATCAATAATAACATATATACAAGTTCATGCATACTTGTGATCCTTTGAAACAGAATTTCAAATACTTCATAAACGCAAACAAGCTTGGGCAAAACCAATGACGTTTTATCTCATAAATATGATAGCTGCTCTAACCATGCTATCTACACTTGTCACCAATCTGTTTGCCTGAAATTGCTTTCTGTGACACATGCTATTGTTTTGATATGGTTTGATCTTTACTCATGTTTGTTGCATTGAAGTATCATCCAATTTTCTTTGTAGAGGCACCCCGTTTAAGTTCACAAGTAGATGGAAAATCTAGAAACAATTCTTTGGATGTTGACTTTGAGGAACGGCTACAAGCAGTTAGAAGGTACAGCTCTAGTTATTTTCATTTTCCTTCTTACTGCTCTTTCTAGTTGGTTAGGGGATCATAATGAAAATTTTTGCAGCAATGTTGAATAGTTTGTTTTGCAGTATTGAACAATGATGTCTTTTTGTAAGAATGGCTGAACAGTTTGTACTCTAGTTCACTAAGCTAGGATTCTGATTGCCAGGAGACAAAGCTTTTTACATAGTTTATACTTCTTTTCATTAGCCTGGGGTCTTACACTAGGGTCATCAGTCATTCCATTGTCTATACATTTGTACTGCTAGTCCTATCAATTTATAAACTTTTCATTATGATTGGAAGCCAAGTATCCGTGCTAGTTGATGTTATTTCATGCTTTCAATTCATGAATTTTTTTAGTTGTTGTTGGTTAGTGAAGCTTTTTTTGTTTTGCTGGTGTCAATTGCTACAAAGACTGATGGAGAGATATTGAAGGAATAAAAAAGACTCATACATTGTTTTTATTAATTTAAAAAAGCTGTATGAATATGATAGAGTACCTAGAAAGGTGTTGTAGAAGGATCTAAAACAGAAAGGAATTCAGATTGCATACATTCGAGCAATAAAAAATATGTATGAGGGGGTCATTACTATTTACTAGTGTGAGAATGCAAGGTGGAAATACAAAGGATTTCCATATAACTATAAACTGTAGTCTTAGCTGTTTTCTGAAAACTGTATTTGTTAGGATTAGTTACAATTCTGTTGTGTAGTTGTAACTAACCTTGGGTTCAGTTAACCCAAGAGCCTCTCAATAAATACGCATGTATGTGTTCAGATAAACGACAACAAAATATTCAATTCATATCATAATTTCTATTCTCTCTCATTTCTCTCTACCATAGAATCGTAATATTTCTTTACCAGTATTCTGATTCCAAGTTTTGTATATTTCTCGATTTTATTTTCAAGTTGATTTTATGATATTTTTACCACAAAATATGTTTTGATCTTGCCTCACTGTAAATTAATTCGTAATAAATTGTTCTTTTTGTACACTACTCAGGTCAGCACTGGAGCAAAAGAAGGCAGGGGAGGAAAAAGAATTTGGAGCAATTGACTATGATGCACCGATTTCTTCTGACAAGAAGACAATTGGCTTTGGCACAAAGGTACATGGGTTCTTTTTTACCACATAAATGTGTAACTTGTATAAAAACTTTATAGATGTAACCATCATGATACAGGTTGGAGTAGGTGTAGCTGTTGTGGTCTTCGGTCTGGTTTTCACTCTTGGGGATTTTCTTCCTTCAGGAAGGTATGCCTGGACATTTAAAACCAGACAATATACCCAAAGTGCAGCTAAAGGCTTGATACAATCACATAACTGTTTAATTTTCCTTTGCATTGTATAGATTCGGGGTGTCAATATTGAGGATAATATACTATCTTTGTTGAAGTCTTCAACATCAACATTCTAAGCTATTTGAGATTAGGAAATCCTGGTAGAATTTAAACCTTTTTTTTCCTTTACCCCAGTTCAAAAATTACTACAGGCCAAACCACTGTGAAGGATTTTGATTTAAATAGTTTGTCATTACTCATTAGACAAGTTTCATGTTAGGACATCATGACGTTTATCCATGTTGCCGACTTCACTTAGTGGGAAAAGGCTTTGGTTGTTATTTGTTGTTTATTGCAATAAGCTGGTTTTTAATATGTTGAGAAGTCAATTTGGCTCTTTCCCTCTTCTCAATGTGATATTTTTTTAAACACGTTGAGAATTTGGTACTACCTAAACCAACTTCTCAACCATGAAATAAAAAATAAATAAATAAATAAAATAAAATATGGAAGCTTGCTTGAGTTTTGGCAACTTCTCACCTAAAAAGTGTGTTGTTTATCTTGCTGATCGTGTGTCCTAGTACCAAAGAACCTTGCTCAAGGATAAGGTTGGTGTTGATGTTATTTGATAGTTTATATTGTTTGATATCCCATGTAATTAGGAGTAGAATCGTGTTATAATTAGAACGTAGATCAATCCCTAAAACTTATGGATTAAAGTTCTGATTTGTAAATATTTAAACTTATAAAATCATGGGCTGAGAAGGTTTCTCTCAAGTAAACCAAATAATTCAAGTGTTGCTGTGGAGAAGATAAAGGGGCTTCTCTGTCTTCCTTAAGTTTTTATTCATCACTCTCACCAAACCGATAAAACTTCATCCTTGTGCAAATTGATCTAACACCGACAAACTGGTGTTCACCTTTGATACAGCCCTCTCCCACTGCCCAATCACCTCTCATCCCCAAATCTCCGTCTTTTCAATCTCCCTGGCGTTCATTAACTTTCTTGTTCCTAGTGTTTAGGGAAAAAGAGAAGGAATGGCTGTGGCCGGTGTGCTCTGAATTGCATCTGTATATTAACTCCTGAATGTGAATTTTTGAAGCTTGATTTCTAAGGGTTTACTCTGGGTATTCTTGTCAAAGTGCTCATGCTACCTTCTATTGAGGACGGAGAAGTTGATCTTTCCAGCAGACCAGCACCATGGGTCTGTAACTATGCAAGCAATGGGAACAACACATGCCCCCTTTATGTGGTGCAAGAAAAGCTCGAAGTCTTGAATGGCACACAAGTTGCTTTCTAACTCTACAATGTTAAAAATGGTATCACCATAACCTCAAGTGATCTCACATCAAGTCCTCTGTGACAACTACCTGTGCCCAATTCTCAGTGTAGAAGATTCTCCAAGTGCTTACAGAGGTGTAGCTTTTGAGCACAAATGGTGTTGCAGTGGGGGATGACCTGTAAATTTTTTATTTTTATAATGTTCAGAAGTTGGTTTCTCTAGAACTGTCTTCTCAACTACTTTTTTTTTATTAAATCCTGAAGTTAAATGTTGAGAAGTTGTTTTGAGTTAAATTGACTTATCAAGTGTCTTAAAAAACACTTTGGCATTAATCTTTAAATTGGGGGTAAAGAGTTTTTTTTTTCATTATTAGTATAAAACATTGTTTATATTATTAACCAAGCCAAGTTTCTTTCACTTTTGGTTTTGATTTGGATGGTTTTGATTCTCAAATTATGTTGTTTCAAGGGCCTTTCTTACTATTTAAAATTAAGAAGACTTTCATAAAAGGGTGGCGCATCATTGTAAACATAGAAATCATTCATAAACTGAGCAAGCTTGCTGTTACAAATAGAACTAGGAAAAACCTTTCCCATAAAGGACTTGTCTACTTCTAGTGTCAACTTCATGAATTGTGAACGATGGATGTTATCCTTTGTGCAGCTAGTGATTATGAATGTTATTCATATCTTTCCCCATCAAGTTCATTAAATTGCTCTTTTATTTTGAGTATGGTTTAAATTGTGATATCTTTCTGTACCCAAAAAAATGGGATATCTTTCAGTGTCAGTCCCAATGAAGACAGTGCTATGGTCAATAGTAAATTGTCAAAGGAGGAGAAAGCTACTCTTCAGGTATGATTTCCACCTGATTATTGTTTTTCTTCTGGCAATCAGTCGGGGACTAATGTTCTTCCTAAGTATTCTTCCGTCTCATTTCCTTTCCTTATGAAGCAAAAGTTCAATGAATTGATGTTGTTCTTTTCATCGACTGGTGGTATGGTGGGATGTCTGATTGTCTGGTCTATTTGTTGGTTGTGTTTTTTTGTTTTCAACATTGTTAATAGATAGCTTGGATATGATAGAGGGGTATTTTCATATCAGAGATAATTAAATAAAGCTTTTACATGCATGGACACACACTTTTAAAATATAAAGGAGTAATGTGTAAAAAAGGAGATATCTGCAGGGATTGAATATGGATTGAGATTCTATTAAAAGGCTATTTGGTTTGTTTCAGGTCTTGTAACCTTTGAACAGGTTCTGCTAAAGACATGTTGCACCGTTCACCCCTCTCTCTGTTTTTAATTTTTAATCTTATTTCAATAATATTTTTCCTACCAGGATATTTTCCTTATGCACATGACTGGCTGCCTAAACTTGTTCAATTCTGTATATTTTCTCACATCAATAGAATCAACTAACTTTGAGAAATAAGATTTTATTATTATGTGGTCAAGAAATTCTTCTTGGACTCTTGGGTCAGCACTTAGCACTTATTATTAGTGCACCCAGAATTGAGAGTGTAGGTGTCTTTTCATAGCCATAGTTTTAGTATAAATGGAGCTGTTAAATCGGTATCACAGTTATCTGTAGTGTCATTATTGAAATATATTTTTATATGCTCCCTCTGTTTCTTTTTCCCTTCCCCAAGTCATCTAAAATTTAAAATTTCAACATTATATTCTGACAAAACTACAGAATCATTTGTAATGTATATAATACTTCCTGATATATGACAGAGTAGGCTTAAGGAATTTGAGGCGACATTAAGTAACTCCCCAAGAGATCCAACTGCTCTTGAAGTAAGTAGTGGATGCTAGTTACGTTCTTCTAATTTCTGTGTTTCTAGATACATTTGAAAGGATTTTCAGGGAGCAGCAGTAACTTTGGCTGAACTAGGGGAATATGCAAAAGCTGCTTCTCTACTTGATGATTTGACAAAGGTTAATACTGTTCTGACCATGGATATCTTGTGGAACTTGCCTATTGTATATGTGCCAGAAATTATCTCCTATTTAGGGAAACTATCTCCTATATAGGAACTGTATATTTACTGTTAATAATTAGGAATTGAATTGCATATTTTCTGATTTATTTAGGATTTGTTTCCTAGTTTTCTGCAATTAGAGATTGTAATCATGTAATATATACATTTAATCTGCTTAGGATTTCCTCAAGTGATTCAGACACAAAAGTCCTGCCTTTCAAAGATATGTTGCATAATGCTTGCTATTTGATCTTTGAATAATTATTGAACTATTTTTTTTTGTGTTCGAAGGAAAAACCAAATGATGCTGATGTTTTTCGTTTGCTTGGAGAAGTTAAGTATGAGCTCAAAGATTACGAAGGGAGTGTTGCTGCATATAAAATTTCAGCAAAGGTCAGTCATTTCAACAATTTCAAACACTTTTCACGGGTGGATGTCTTAAACAACTATCAAAACGAAACTCACTTGTTGTAAGGATACCAATAGTTCAGTTCATTTTGGAAATTGATGATTTAGCTTGTTTTGGGATGAATAATGATCTAATTTATTTACTGTTATTTAGTTTTTATTCTATATTTTCAGTTTTGTACCTGCCATAATATACGCTTAATTTTTTTATGTAATATATCTATTAGAAATATAATATAAAAATCATTCATGTATTTTAACCCAACAACTTATGTTTTTAGAATAGTTGGTTTTTGACATGGTATTAGAGCCTTTATGACCAAGTAATCTAGAGTTCAATCCTTGTCACCCCATTCTTCTAATAAATAGTTAAATTCCAGCACATGGTAGGTGGCCTATGCATTGACTATGCCTCAAGACCAAAGGGCTCTTGTGTGAGGGCGTATGTTTGAGATATAAATATATAATGCCACTCATGTGTTTTCATCCACCTATTAGTTGCACCAGTAAATATGAGTACATCCACATGATCCAGAATTTAAAATTTTTGGGCACTAGAGGGTATAGCTACAGATTCTTAGCAATTAATTATAGCAGGCCCAGTAATTTCACCTAGCATTATCCTTAAATATTTGGTTGGTCCTTGATAGGTGTCTGATGAAGATATCAAATTTGAAGTTTTGCGTGGTCTTACCAATTCATTACTTGCTGCCAAGAAGCCAGATGAGGTTTGTCATCATTATAATGGATTCTTTGGATGAATGTGCTTCAAATAAATTCTATTCTTCTGCTTGATGATGGTTACATTTGTACTTGTTCTTCTACACACGAATATGTTTTTTATGCTGGAGTACAGGGTTGTAACTCTACTCATAGAGGACAGCTAATTTTACACTTGAAACTTTCTGGAGCACAGGATGAAAACATAGGTTTATTGCTTTCCCATTAGTTTTGTGTTCCTCATTCTTTAGATCAATGATTTGATTGTAAATAAACATTTATTTGTTTAATATATCAGAAAGTCATTCCTTGGTCCTTATTTGTCAAGAAACAATGATTCTGCTTTGAATAAAAAATACAAAAACTCCTTTTATATGATAGATTTCCAGTTGAAATATTCCGTGTGTGTGTATTCTGAGATGAAAATTTGTCTTCTTTTTGTCATTAGTACTGTAATATGTCTAGTTACATAGGCCATATTATCTCTTCATTCTGACAAATTGTAGTCTGAGAAGGGTAATTTAGAATATATCAGATTATCTCTTACAATTGGTTTTCACATATTTTTCATGATTTGTTTCCTTAGTCTTTTGTATCAAACCATAATCACAATTCAAAGTCTTTACTCTTTGTCTTCCCTCCTTCCTTATCTAAAACCCTATAACTCCAACAGTGTATAATTGGTTGTTTATCTTATTTTAGTCTTTAATGTATAAAGCTTCAATTTGATGATATGGCATTCTGGTTCACGAGGCTAATATTGTATAGAAATATAGGGTAGATAACTTGTGGTTCTAGTGGATGTTGAATTAATTAACATTTTATTTTTTCCATTCTTTCTTCCACAGGCTGTTCAATTACTTTTGGCCTATCGTGAACGTCTGACATCAGAAAACTTAAGCAAAAATCTGATAGCAGCACAACAGACTTACAGAAGCTGGATCCAATCCAAGTAAGATTCACTGCCTTGCATGACAAACTCAGAGTACTTGACCAGTTTGCACTTGTCTGTTTCTGTGTTAGCTGTGTTATTATATTTATGATTAGTTATAGTCAGTTACAGATAGTTAGTTGCAGTCTGTTATGACAGGTTTGTTAGTCTGTTTACAACAGACTCTCAGCTGTGTACTAGTCACCCAAATATGGTTGGCAATGACAGATTGATAGGCATGTTTTTCCTCCTCAAATAGCATGGTCCCAAATCAAGAAGTCAATGACAGGAGGCCAATACCAGGAACAAGAAGAACAGCACCCCGGACATACTATAAAGCAGTCAGTAGATGAAAAGAGGCTGAGAAGATTAAGCTTTCCTGAGACTCCCGGCAGAATAGGTTCCAGAAGAACCCAGACAATTATAATTCACCAAAATAAAGACTAGAAGCTCTGAATCCAAGAAACAAGGAAGACCAAATCAAAACAACAACAGAATAATGAAGGAAGGCAACCCAGATTCAAAATCTCCCCCTAATCAACTTAGAGGCAACCCAGCCAAGAGACTGAAAAATTAGGCTGAAAATCCACAACTAAGATCTGAAACACAAGTCACAGAAAGATCACTAGAACTCTAGCCAATGCTGTCAATCTCTTGCCACCAGTCACCTAAGACTTGTTTGTGCTGGAATATGATACAAACAACCAGTGCAGTAACTTGTGAACTAGCACAAGAGAGAAAAATGAGTGCAGCATCCACACCTAAAACAACCGACATCACTCACCAGTCCTCCTCCAGCACCAATTGATCACAACTGGCTTGCTCCCACTAGTGAATGTGAGTGGGTCGCCTAAAAATTGAAATAGCACCCAACACAAAAGCCTCCCAGATGCAGTAAATGTGACTGAGTGACTCTAGGTCACAGTGACCATTTTTTTAAAAACATTTCTGATTAAGAAAACGAAAAGAGAAAGAATAGTGTTACAATAAAACAATAGGGGAAAATACAGAGTTCTATGAAAAATTATGCAGAAAGCCAGAAACACGTACACAGGTAACAGCTGATACTACTTTGATTATAGGGTTAGGGAAGAAGGAAAAGACAGGTTTACTACCATAACCTAGTACTCCTATGTGATTGATACATGTAATGTGATATTCTTAGATTTGGACAGGGTCTAACTCAACCGAGTCAACCCCAAAAGTTAGCTTATAGGGTGAGGACTGCCCAAGATTTATATACTATTATTTGGCCTTATCTCTAGTCAATGTAAGACTCTCCAATACACCCCTCTCACGCCCAGGGCTGGACATCTGGAGCGTGGACATCTACGGGTGGGGGCCCAATAACGGATCCAAGGATAGGCTCTGATACCCTTAGATTTTGGACCGGGCCTAACTCAATCTCAAAAGTTAACTTATAGGATAAAGACTTCCCAAGACTTATATACTATTATTTGGCCTTATCTCTAGTCAACGTGGAACTTTCCAACAGATATAATATAATAACCTGGCACTCCTATTTATACTATTAGTACAAGCTCAAGTTCACTAAAATTAAGACTAATAACCTTATTTTCTAACTCTGGTGAAATTGAGTACCTGTGACAATTAGGAAAATGTTGTTAGCTTTCATCTGTGTCTTTTTTTTTCACTTTCAAGATTTTCCTTGATGTAGCACTCTCATTTCTCAATCTACATACTACATTCTTATTTTTCCTTACGTAGAAAACATAACATATTTTTTACATTGTTTTCTTTAATTTTTTTCACTTTTTGATATTGCCACAATACTCAGGTTGAATTACTTCTTGGAAAGCCTACTCGGATTGGGGGCATGTCAGCGATGCTGTAGCTGTTTATGATCAGCTCATATCTACTCACCCTGATGATTTCCGTGGATACTTAGCTAAGGTATCTAATTTCTCCCGATTATTTACTAAACCATGGAGTTTATGCTCATTTGTTCATTGCAAATCAAATTGTAGAAAATAATATAAAGGGAAACCTGGTGCAATGAAGCTCTCGTTATGCCAGGGTTCAAGGAAGGGTCAAATCCATTGTGGTTCTATTGTAGGCAATCTTCTTATGCATTTGCAACAGATTGATTCCACAACTCGAACCTCTAAAGTCTAAACTTCTAAATTTCTAATCACATGACAGCAACTCCAACCATTGTGATAAGGATACCCTTCAAATTGAAGAAGATAATTAGTTATAAAGAAAATGTATATAATTGTAATTTAGTTAATGCTGATTTCACAAAATTGAAAGATTTTTCAAAATCACGTGTTTCATAAAACATGTTCACATTTTAAAAACTTGATGATAGCATTTTTTGAATGCATAATCATATCTTTTTTCACTTTTGGATAAAAGAAGAGAATTTAGTATAGAGAGCAGAGGCCAAGTACAATGACGATGACATGATATCCTCTGAGCAACTAACAGAGAAAAATGGGCAAAAGAGGCTAAAAAAATGTGACTCTGCAAGTTAGAGGGGGAAACATCTTAAAAACCCATGTGCAGAACATCAAGGTGAACCATAAGCCCAGCCCTTCCAGTAACATGTAAGGGGAGATAATTGTCCTTGAAAATAGCAGTTTTGACGTAATTAGATGGTGATAGAGCCCCAAGAATAGTTAGAAAAGTTTGAGCGGTTGAAGTCTAAGAGGTAGAGAATTTGCTTAAATAGGAGTAGAGGGGAGAAGAGGGGGCATTCTGATCAGATGTCATGTGGGAATTGAGCATTAGCTCAGTTGTAGAAAGGGGATACCCTTGGAGAAATCTCGCCTTAGGTCTCTGTAATTCATAAAAACTACAGAATTTATTTCTCTTTTCCTTTTGTATTTTCTCATCTTTCTCTCCAACAATTCAAAATCTACTGTCAGGTGCTTTAGTCTTTTAATAAATTCTTCTAAACTTTTTTTAATCTTATTTTATAGAATTGATTTCAAAAAACAGAACCAAAAAGGGCTAATATTTTAAGTTTAGTCTGTCTGAGATAGAAAGATTAATCTTAAGAGCTGGTCAGCTAAGAATTGTTTAGTTACACTTAAAGAAGTTACTGCAGGTTTAATGAATAATCTCTTAATGAGCTCAAAATTAATGAGATATGCCATGCCCTTATAAAGGTACCGATCATGACCTCTTGTCAAAGTTCATATTGCATTGTCCCAAGATTTAACAGGCCTTTGCTATTCCCACCGGAATTTTTGCTATTCCCACCCCCACTATTTTTGTCTACCCAGACTACCCTCCTCCCTCCTCCCCCAGCGCCCCCCCTCCCCACTGTCCCGCCCCTTTCCAGCTTCCCCTTCCAATGTCACTGTCCCATTTCCCATTTCCCCTTCCCCCTATCCACCCTTTTCCCCTTTCACTGTCCCCCCCCCTCCCTCTCCCTCTCCCTCTCACCCTCCCCGCACCCCCGCCCCCGCCCCCCCTTCCCCTTTTCCCCTCCCCCTCCCCCGTCCCCCCTTTCCCCCCTACGGACACTATAGTCCGTATGATTTTCGAACACCCGTGTCCGTAAGCCAATTAAATGAAGGGTGAGTTTTTGGTTTTAAAATCTTTCACAAAATATGGGGGGTGGGAAAAGCAAATGGGGGGGGGGGGGGGGGGCCCGATTAACAATGGCAATTAGCTTAGGTGGCCCCTCAGACCAAATGCCGTCGTGTCATTGCACGCAAAGTAACTACAATATTTATATGCTTCTTAATTTGTCTTTAGAATATATCTTAATAAAATCTTACTGTGGAGGTTAGTAAATAACCATATCATGACCTCTATGTGGTATGGCTAATCCATCTCTCTATCATTTTTCACTTATGACTTGATATGGGATCCCTATCTTCAATCTTGCATTTTGGACGCAATAGACATGGCAGTGAAACGATACATTCAAATAACCTTGTACTTTTGCAGGGATCATCCTAAAAGAAAACAAAAACATTGGAGACGCAGAGAGGATGTTCATACAAGTAAGTTATATAAATTGAACTTGCATAACTGACTATGTGAAGAAAAATGTTAAAAGGTCACGCATATAGCCCAACATTTTTTTTTTGCATATAAGCGAGGTTGATGGTATTGCAATCATTGATTTATTCTGTTATTGTACATTCAAACGCAGTTGTAACCTTTTTATGGCAGGCTAGGTTCTTTGCACCAGATAAAGCCAAAGCACTAGTGGACCGTTATTCAAGATAAAAACTTATATTGACATTAACTATGAAGGTATGCTTTGTAAAAAAAAAAATCATTAACTAGGTGACATAAAAAAATCCATGTTGCAGATTCACAATCACAGCTTAATATAAGTCCAATGATTTCCCTTGTGTTTTAAAGTAGAAGTATGGGAAATACAAGAACAAATTTCCCTCTTTGTGTGATTAAGATGAGCAATAAAAAATAGAGTAGGTGAAGAAGAAATAGCACCAAGATTTTTAATATGGAAAACTCTCTCAATGTGACAGGGAAAAATTATGGGATCTTAAGATTCTATAAAAAGTCTCCACTATAAGGTAGGATTACAATGATCTTGACAAAGCAAGTGTTTCTCTCAATCTCATTAGCTTTTTTTTTTTTGGTCGAAAATCTCATTAGCTAGGATGGTCTTAGTTACTCCCTCCGGTCCTATTTATAAGATAAAATTTGACACTTTTCAACGGTCCTATTTATAAGACAAAGTACACAAATCTAGAAGTATTTATTGTTTTTGTCTCATATTTGCCCTTGTTGACCATTAAAGGTTTCAAGGTGACACAATTATCATGATAGTGACATTTAATTTTAAATAGGGGTAAACTTGTAATCTTATAGACTAATTTTTGAAAATCAACGCATTAATTACTTTGTTTAATGTGTGTTTTTGTCTGAATTGTCTTATAAATAGGAATAGGACCGAAGGGAGTAATAGATTAAAGGCCTCCTGAATCCCAAACTCCAACATATTTATTATCCCACTACTTATGAATTTAATATTTCTTTTTCTTATTAAATCTTAATTTGTATATTTCTTTCAATGTAATACTCTTCTAATTATTATTATATTCTCCACATTATTGCTTTAAATTCACATATTTATATTTTTAATATTCGTCAATTTGTTTATTTCACTTGTTATTTTTATAAAGTACATATCTTTTCAATGCAATCTTTGAATTTTCTTTTCTCTCTATTTGTTTTTTTACTGACAAATGTGACCATCTATCTTCTGTTTTTTTAAGTTAATATTGGGCATGCTAATTTAACTTTGTAATGTTTGTCTTTAAAATTATGTATATTAGCTTATTATCTTGATTAAGGGATTCTCATGAAAATAAGGGTACAATTGATAATATAATAATGTTTGAGATAATTTATTTATACAAACAAAAACATACAACAACGTATACAACACATTTTTTCTCTCTATATCTCTCCATCACATCACCCATCACAGGCTCATATTTCTGTCTCTGTTTTTCTCTTTTATCTCTATATCTTTCTTTGTTCTACAGATGTTGATGTACAAACAACATTTCTCATAATGTTTTGATTGTTGAACTTCTAAATGGACAAAAAAAAATCTTCTATACTGAACGGAGAACTTCTAAATGGACAAAAAAAATCTTCTAAACTGAACGGATAAAATTGTTAAAATTTTTCATCCCTTTCAAAAAGGTCCCATCCGTAACCAATCATTGAGCTACAAGATCGTGTGGGCAGATGAGCCT
The DNA here is from genome assembly GCA_026901365.1 of Sesbania bispinosa. Taxonomy (NCBI): domain Eukaryota; kingdom Viridiplantae; phylum Streptophyta; class Magnoliopsida; order Fabales; family Fabaceae; genus Sesbania; species Sesbania bispinosa. Next base: position 2,298,936 of record QLOH01000060.1, on the reverse strand, counting down.
GTTTTGAAATATAGGCTCATAATCAATCAAGAACCAATTTAATGGTTCACACTTTTATGCAACCCGATAATCCTGTTGATGCACGTCCACTCTAAAATTTCCAAACCCTCTTTCTTTCTAACAAAATTATTAGATTAAGTTCCTTTCAATTTCAAGCAAATCTGAGGAGGAAAAGTTTCTGAACCAAAGAAATTTTCCCCCTTGGATGACACAAAATCATTAGCTTCTATGACATATCATAATTGGTATTGAATGAGTAAGTTTGTGTAAAAGATTAATTAAGAAGTGTTCATCGATTAATTATTTATGTATGCATAACACATATTGGTTGTGAATTGAAAATGAAACTCGCGACCATTCCCATATCCACCCCCAAGAATTATGGACAAGGCTCCCAAGCCGTCTCAAGTTGGGATCCAGATCCAGAAAGATTATACACAAACCATTATTGATGGAGGGAGAATTGTCTGATGGAAGCAGCGAAGGAATATTCAAAGGTTACCAAAGGATACATCGCTGTATATGTTGGGCCACAGTTTCGAAGGTTTGTGATTCCAATAAGCTTCTTGGCCATGCCAGACTTCACGGTTTTGATGGAGACTGTGGCGGAGGAATTTGGATGCGACCATCATGGACATGGTGCTCTCCATATCCCTTGCGATGAACACCATTTTCACCATATTTTGACCACTTGTTTCGCAACAACAACGGATGATATCTTCTAAGAATTTTTCGGTGTACAAGGAAGCAATGAGGTTTGAACCTAGATCCTCATGTTAAACTACCCAAACCAATTAACCCGTCTGTATGAGATGATACTAGCAACAAGACCACATGTATCCTCCACAAAAAGTCAATCCGCTGTCTTGATCCACACATACCTCTATTCGAACCGAATAGAATCTCTATGCAGCAAACAGGTAACATAGGTATGTATCCTTCACAAAAGTCAATCCGCTGTTTTGATCCACACATACCTCTATTTGAACCGATAGAATCTCTATGCAGCAAAACACGTAACATAGGTACATTCATACTGAATATCGAACTCGAGACCCCTTGTCAAATTGAAACAATCCCTTACTAGCTGATCTATGTGATAAAAAAAAAATCGCCATTTAATTTGATGGTGAATCTAGAATTATAATTAATAAAATCTCAAATGGATATTGCCAGATATACATGGCGGGTGCGTACTTACAAGTTTGTACTGGTAATGTATAGTTTACGCATGCATAAGGTATATTAAAGCTGCAAGTTGGATTCAAAAAATAATAAATTTACATGCAGCAAGCGAAAATATCGGATCATGAGTGGCACAATGAAGCTTTCATTTGCTGTTTCTGTACTTTTTCTACTGTTTATTACGAAACAGTTATACAACAACCTTTCCTCGGTTGATCCATCCAGCTTCTCATATCAAAGACTAGCTAGATCAAATTCAGAGTATGTAGCAAGGACGAGATTAATTTTGCATGTAACATCTACACTCTCGATCACTATATATATACAATATAGCTAGCTTTCAAAGAGACCTTAATTCATATTATATTGCAATATTAAGAATTAAACAAAAAAATGGAGCGAGATACTTGTGATCCTATATATAAATTATCAAAATGACAAGTATAAGTAATGAACACTTCTCACTTCATCACTTGTTTCTAATTAATGCATTGCCTTTCACAAACCAAAAGAAATTAGAAAAGCAAGACTACTTGTATGGAGATATATAAATGAAAAGAGACAAGAATTTTTTTAAAAATAAAGAAATTAATTAATATGTTGATCATCTACAGACTTGAGCATGATGAGTGGGAGTAACTTCACAATCTGATGATGCATAACAACTAATCTTGTCCTTCTGCTCTCCACTGAACCCAAACTCATGATGCAAGCCTTCTTTTTTATCTTCCACCACCTTCAATATCTTCTCAAACACTGATACTTGGCATGGAATTTTGAGCACACCCTCTTGCTGGAAACCAAATTCCTCTTCGGCTTCTCGCAGTAACATCTCAAATGCTTGGTGTCTCAAGTAATCTGTTGGAATAATGAATCTCTTGAGCTCTTTCCCAACACAAACAGCAAGGAACCCTTTTGGAACGATGTCATTATTGGATGAAGCATCTGTGAATGAAAGGGTTCGTTTTAAGAACTTGATGCCTTTACTGCCACTGCTAGTAGTGCTGGTGGAAGGGGTAGTAGCAGAAGCAGAGGCAGAGGCAGAGGAAGAGGTGTTCTTTGAAGCATTTGCAACCTTCTTCCACTTCTTGAGGATTTGTTGAAGCCTAACAATCTCTCTGATCTTGTTAGATTTCTTTGAATCCATCTCTTTGTGTGGAGTGTGAATCTTGTGGATGGTGAGGTAATCATTTATAAGCTGCTGAAGAGTGAAGATCAGAGATGCGCACAACTTGCTTACTGATGATGAGATTTAATTAATTTACTCTCAATCTCATCTATATTTTATTCCTACATGGATTTTATATCTGTGTACCAATAATAATCATTGAAGTTAGGGGTTTCTCCATCCATCACTTGCAGGTGTGAGAATCAGATCCATAAATTAAAAGGTTTACTGCTTACAAATATTTGTTTAATCCTAAGGTTTCAGTATTTTAAATCAGTTTTGCTAGCTACTTGCTCTTAAAATATTTCTCACAAACTCCAAAGGCATCTATCTCATTATGACTATTTTCAGAATTTATCTCTTTTTCTCTTTCTTAATTATTGACTTTTTAAGTTACATGAGTTATTCAATTGAGTTGAGTGTTTAAATTCAACCTTATAAAAAAAATTCTATATAAATTCATAAGTGTTTATGGAAAAATTAGATGATAGAATTTCCAATAAAGTCTAGTTGCAAAAATCAATTCAACTTATAAAGGAAGTTAAATTCATTGTATCTTTTTTATTCAATTTTATTTTCTTCTTCTATAAATATAAATCCAAATTGATTATAAAGATATGTGCAAAAATACTTTATAAACGAATTTTATTTTATAATGATATTTAATAAGTATAACTCCTCATGTATCATTAAACTCATTAAATGATGTGATAATACATCATTTTTTTATTTAAACCACGAGTATACTTCACGGGAGGTAATTCTGCTCGAGTCGGAACATCCACATGACCACATCATTAAGGGAATTTTTTTCATCCACAAAACTCGAACCTAAAACCTTATTTAAGGGAAATCAAGCATGTAACATTGGATAGCAATTAAACTCTTAAGTAATATTTGACCAAAACAACTCTTAAATAATAATTAAGGAGCTTGAATTTTTACAAACAAGATTTTTGGATTGAAGTCATGACTTTTAAATACCAAAATTTCAAATAAAAAACAGCTTGATATTGTATCTTTGCTTTTATAATCCTAAAAAGAATAATTTATTTCAAGAGAAAGCGATTCAATTGAGGCTAAGCTAAAAGTATTTCAGATTAGATCTCCTGGTTTATGTACACTAGCACATGTTAGCTACTAATACTCTCTCCATTTCCTTTTAAAACGTGAGTTTTAACCTCTTTATTTTGTGTGCAATTACTTTAAATGATATTTAAATTTGAACAAGGGGTAATCCTTGAATAGGATTAATATGGACTCTGATAATAGGGTATATATGGTTAATAAAAACAAATAAAAAAAGATGTAGTCAATTGTAATTAGTTGTGGTTTGGGGTTGGGGTAGTTTAACATGAGGTTCTAGGTTCAAACCTCATTGCTTTCATTGTACACCGAAAAAAAATGTAATTAGTTGATTTCTGAATTGAGGATAAGATTTTTTTTATGGTATAAGGTTCTTTGATTTCTAGCACATGTGATTCTATGTTTCCCATATATCAATTAATGATGATTAAATTATTAATGAATAGTATTAATAGTGGCACACTATTAGATGTTTGTGTAAAATTTTTTTACATTGACCGTGTATATCAATTATAAATTCTAATTATATATCAATCATTTATTATCCTTCACCACCGAGTGCGTGGATTAGCTGGTAAGAGGTTGTTCCAGCTTAACTTTGAGCCTTGAGTATGCAGTTGTATTAAATACTCAAATGGAGAGTTTTGTCTTGGAAAAAGTAAAGTGTCAGATGGAGAGTTTTGTCACCCATAGAAGTCCTACCTGTGAAATTGTAAATATATTATATATATCATCCTTCAATGTGCATATTGAAAAATTCTGTTAAAAAAATTAAGTTGATTAAAGTAATCTCTACATTTCAAGAGGAATTACCATATATTTGCCTCTACATATTGAAAGCTTAAAACCACATTATTACACATAATTTTCTTGTGATTGTTTGAAATGGCATACGTCCCACCATATTAATATTGGAATCTACATGATTTGATGAGACTCATATGAATTTCAAATCAATCATAAAAGTGTATTAAAAAGAAGAGGAGTATTGTTAACATAATCTTTAACCACTATTTTCAAGACAGCATGTTTTAATAGCACTCCTCTTCCAATATTACATTTTGTCATGAGTTATCTGTACGTAGATGATAATTTATTGTCAACTTGAATATATTATTCCTGCTTTGCTATATTAGATGCTTACAAGATCGCGGAAGATGGTGCTCTGTTATTTCCATGTGAATTGCCCATTGTTTACCGACAAACAAATATAAAAACCTTGAGCCAGCAGGTGGAAATGATCTTACTAATAAATAAAATCAAAGTCCTTTTCACTCATATCATAAAATATAGTATCTTTTAATTTTATATATATTTGGTTGACTCACACCAAAATGATTAGTTCATTACTCATCGTATACCGTACTACTATTATTTAGATTTTCTATTTCAGTATCCATTTCCATTAAGAGCATATATTAATTGTTAGCTAGAGAGTGTAGAGTGGAGACCCTTGACACGTTATTTTTGCATCTTAATTTTCCCACTTGGTTATATTATTATTAATAATAATAATAATAATAATAAGTAATGAAAGTGGATACTTACAAAATTAAAATTCATAATTGAGAAAGTTGGAGAACTAGAACTTCAGTGTAAAAACAGATGCCAGAAATTTGAAAATGAAATACTGGAAAATACATTGCCAAAGAAAGATTGAAGTACAGGGAATTTGTTACAGAGAATTTGTTGCTCTACATTCACTCTGCCTTGAGGAGGTGAGGATCCTTCCTTATATAGGTAAAAGAGTCTTCTACAAATTACATTGTCATTCTTAAAAAGTAAAATAATGGAAGGGCAAAACAGGAAAGCCCAAAAGTAATACAATAATTCAAAGTTACAAATTATTCTGATTCTTATTCACGTGCTTCTGACATCTTGTGTGCTAATTATTTTGATTCTCATTCACGTGCTTCCTTTAATCTTGCTGACATCTTGTCTGTTGCCTTTAATCAAACAATCTCCGTTGCGAAGATATGGATTTGATTGAGACGTGCTCTCATCTGACTCTTCTTGAGGTAGGATCTTGTATTGCTCTGACCAACTTTAATCTTTCTTCAAACTCCTCTTACGAAGTAGCTGATGCAAACTCTGCCATGATTTTTTGTTTTCTGCTAAAAATAATGCTTCTTTTGCAGCTTCTTTCACTTCTGGTAGTTTTGCCTCTTTGTGAAATTTTAACCACTCATTGATTTTGCTTGTTTAACAGCTCCAGGTTGAACTTTTTCCACCACTTTATTTTAATTTGTCTACTAGCACCTTTAAGTCAGTATGTTCATATTTCAAAGCATAAACATAATCCCAACTCAAGATCCACGCAATACCCTGAGTAGCTATGAAAGAGATAAATCTGTAACCTTGTATAAATGTTGAATTTCTTTAAAATACTGATAAACTTCTTCTGCTTGTGGGAAAGAAAGATGATAACGGTCCAAAATCTATAAACCAGCTCATAAACCATTTTGGAAATTTTAACGATATTCCTCTTTTAAACCAAATGAACCAAGAATGTCATCTGGACTTAAATAGAGAACATTTCTCCAAGCCTCCGTATAATCATAATAGTTGTACTGCTGAGGATTGAAAGTCCTTGAGAAAGATTTATAATTGTACAGAGGTTGTTTCCGTTCTAATGGATACAAAATCTGTAAAATCTTAATTTTTGAAAATTGAATATTTCCTTTATCATCTTTATTATGGAATCTCTATTGAATCTGTGTCAACAAGGATAAACTCAAAAGGTTCTGGTTTTAGAAGGGTGATGAGGGAGGTAATGGAAATTTGGAGGGAATAATGAGGAGGCTAATTGCTTTGGAGAATAATTATTCCATGCCTTTTCTAGGGGTGTTGTTTTTAAAACATCATCTTTCTCAATGTAATGGTCATCTTCTTTTTGTTGAGAAATAAAATCTTTTGGTCCGATAAGAGTATTGTGGTAAGACAAAGGAGTAAATTTATTGGAGAGGTTAACTAATGGGCTATTGAACACACGGGGAGGTAATGGTGTATTAATTATTGAAGACATGGTTGGACGTATCGAGTCTTTTCTAAATCTAGGAGTCATGGTAAGAGTAACTGGTGATGGAAGTAATGTATTTCTTTTACCTTTAACTGGTGTTGAAGGCGTTGCCTTATTCGTAATAGGAGAGGAAACTTTAGGGGATCCTAGTGGGGGACCGTATTGATCTTTATCTGTGGATTTGCTCATTTTATTCCTTGTAAAAATTCTCTTGTTAAAAAATCAGGTAAAAAATTATTTTTCCCTTTGATATGTTCAATATCAAATCAAAACAAGATAGTAAAGATTGTCATCGAGCAAAAATATGTTTTGAAACTAAATTTTTAACATCTTTTGCAAAACACTAGGAGCTGCTTTACAATCAGTTCTTATTAAAACTTTTTGCTAAATAAATCATCTTGAAATTTTTTAACACATAAAACTATTGAAAGAATTTCTTGTTTAATTGTAGAATACTTTTGTTGTGAAGAATTCCAGAGTCCGGAATGGTATCTCACTATTTGTTCTTTTTCTAAGGGATGACTTTTCTGTTTTAATACTCCACCATAACCTATATCTGATGCATCCGTTTCGACTATTAAATGTGCATCGGGATCTGGTATGCCTAAACATGGAAGTTTTTTGACTATTGACTTTATTTTTATAATCTGTGTTAGATCTCCATCCCAATTTGGAGGGTTCTTTTTTAATCTTTTATACAAAGGGGCACACATAATTATATTAGGGATAAAATCTGCAACATAATTGATGTATCCTAAAAATCTTTGTAATTGGGTTTTATCTTTTATTTCATTTGGAAATTTTTCTGCGAATTCCAATAACCTTTGGATTGGGGTTATAGTTTCTTGAAATATTTCAAAACCTAAAAATCTTATTTTTGTTTGAAATATCTTAATCTTTTTAGCAGATACTACTAACCTATTATCTTTTATAATTTGTATAAATTTACTTAAGTGTTCTATATGCTGACTTATATTTTTTGAAAAATTAATACATCATCTAGATAGACTATTGAAAAATTCATGTGTGGGTAAAATATATCATTTATTATGTTCTGAAATTCACTTGGAGCATTTTAAGTCCTTGTGGCATCACATTCCATTCGTAATGACCAAAAGGAACTACAAAAGTAGTTTTGTATTTATCTTCTTCTTTAACAGATATTTGGTAATAACCAGATTTCATATCAAATTTTGAAAATCCCTTTGCGTCTTTTAATCTTTTAATAAGATCATTTTTATTAGGTAGAGGATATCTTATCCATTTTAATACTTTATTAAGAGGTTTATAATTACTAATGTTGGTGCTCCTCTCTCTTGCTCAGATGCATTCATTACATAGAATCCGGAACAACTCCAAGGAGACTTTGATTTTCTAATTAATCCTTTATCTAGATACTCTTGTATCTCCTTTTTACAATATTCTAAGTAGGTTGCATTCATTTGAATAGGTCTTGCCTTTGTTGGAATATCTTTTTCATTAAATCCTTTTATATAGGGTAATGTTACTTCATATTTCTTTCTATGTCAAAAAGCTATTGGATTTGTTTCACAAATTTCTTTTTCTATTTTTTCTTGAAATTTTTTTATGATTTTTTGAATATTATCACTATTAATTTGTTGTTCTATCTCTTGTGTTGAATTTCTTTATTTAATAAATTTATCTGTTTAGTCTTTCTTTTTATTAAGATTATTTGGCTAACAAATGATTCTTTTAATAAATTTAATGTTGTCGCGGATTGTCCCCTGCAACCTGAAAAATAAGAAATAATCATGAGGCGCGTGAGAAGCACGCTGTCCTTAAGGATTCATCGGCCGGTTGCGATGCTCCCCCAGGATACAACAGGTTCATCCCGTGTCATAGGCACGAGGTCACACTGAACTGGCAAGAAGGATTCCGTTAAACCCATTGATAACTCATAGTGTTTTGTGAAGAAGAAAAGAGAGTGGAGACACGCCATAAGGTTGAGCAAAAAAGGGTTTATATATTAAAATAGTTAGGGTTAGAAAGCATAAAAGTAGGTTTTGACCAAGTCCTAAAAGGGTTTTGACCAAGTCAAAAATATATTCTGAAAAAATAAATAAAACATTTATTTATTTATTAACTCTCTTAGCAAACTTTTGAAATAAATAAATATTATAAAAATCCAACAATCCCCCACATATTTCAAAAGTTTTAAAAATTGAAAAGATAAACTTCCTGGGTTAACGCCATGGGATAAATGCATTGAATCTGGTGTCTTTTGGACTATGAACCAGACCTAGACTGATAAGTCGTAACATACAAGTGAGTCGGTGGAACACGTCCTATGAACCAAAACACTTTAGTGTATGCCAGAGGTCTTACCAATCACATTATACCCCCACAATTCTCGCTGTTACCGCTGTGTTGCGTTTATAAGGCCATGCGCGTGCCTGGTTTTAATGAGTGCTCTAGAGATTTTGCCTTAATCTCATTCAAACGGCCCCACTTGACACTCATATAGGTGATTTCATCAAGTGTATGTTGCACTTCATACACCACTCATAAGGGATATGAAAATCATTAAAAGCCTTTTAAGTTTATCCTCTCCAATATGCAGTCTAGCACCTCATACACCATAGGAAGGGACAAGTAAATAGTGCTAGCAAGACTAACAGGTGACTTGTTTTTACCCATATGAACCTTCTTCATGGGGTCTCCAATCACAAAAGTTGGGTTACCATCACTGTTAGTATCAAGTTGGCTTTTAGTCCCATTCCCCTCGATGTTTTAGTCAAATTTATTTGACCACACATTGATTAGGGATATAACCTCATCATTTAGTAGCTACTTCAATAGATAAAAGGTATACGTATACGTTTCAATTTTCAATTATAAATTGAATTTAGTCTTGCTATTTTAATATAGCATTCACAATATATAGATATGGAAGGCTCATGTTCCTTCCACAAAGAAATATATGCTAAGAGAATAATTGAAACTTATTTCTCATAACACTCAAAAACAGTCTTGACAATGAATAGCAAAACATTTAAAAATGTGATCACTGCATTACGAGCTTAACACACTGCACACACACAAGTCCAAATTACATACCCGGTCTTGTGATTGTTGCCACCAACGAGTACTATTTCAGTTCTCCAATTTAGAGGCAGAGGCAACTCGCTTTCTTTGGCCAGCCTTTTTATTCCAACCTTCGGTGCTTCATTTTCTTGGAGTTAGCACGATCCATCTCATCACCTTCCTCAGAAGCATTTGATCGAACAGCTAGATTGGGGGTCACGGGCAACAATGTCCCAATTAATTTTCCGCGACGTATGACTTCTTCGTTCAGCCCTGCTCAGCTTCTTCTCCGTCAGAATCGAGTTCTTCATCGCTGCTCGTCGAGGCATTCTCATCGTCATTCAAAGTGCCTGAAGTAGCATCAGAACCAGACCCTACGATCGAAGCTTCCAACTCTTGATCAACTCGTGAAGGAGAGAAAATCGAAGCCACATATGTACTGCGAACCCTAACCCCCACACTCTGTGATTATTGACAGAGGCAAATTTCAATGAAAAAGCACATGAATCCCTAAGATTGTTGTCGCGGATTGTCCCTGCAACCTGAAAATAAGAAATAATCCTGAGGCGCATCGACCGGTTGCGATGCTCCCCCAGGATACAACAGGTTCATCCCACACCATAAGTGTCAGGTCACACTGAACTAGCGAGAAGGATTCCGTTAAACCCATTGATAATATTAATGTTAAGAATGGATATATTAATGTTAAGAATGGAGTTCCTAATATTAGAGGGGAGTTTATATTCTTTACTAATACAAAGGAAGTATTATAACAAATTTTTCTTTACATATTTTAGCATTAGAAAGTTTATATGGAATTTGCATACTAGTGCCATTAGCGCTAGTAACTCCTTCTTTAGTCTTTTCATAATATTTAGTTGGTATCAATCTTTCTTGTATACAATTTACATCAGCACCCGAGTCTATTAGAGCTGTCATCTTAATTTTTTGTTCAACTCTACATTTATTTGCGTAATGTCCTATTTTTCCACATTTCCAACATGTATTATTTTTCTTGTAAGCCTTTTTGTTATTTACTTGTTTTTTAGTTTTGAGTAATTCTTTTGATTTTTATAATAGTCCTATTTATTAGGTTTTTTTATAATTTTGCCTATAATTTTTTTTATGAGAGGCTTGATTATAATTTTTTTTTCTTTTTTAAATGAGTGTTGGGGGCCTTAATGACTTCTACATCATATTGTTGACAAAAAGTTCCTAATTCTCTTTATTAGTCATATTTTCTTTTCTCATTTTATTTTGTAATTAAAATCTGTACAAACTTGTATTCCGGTTTCTATTATAATATTATGAATTTGACCATGTGTTAGCATATTATACATAACAGGTTTACTAAAATGATTTTCTAAATTTAATTTCACCTTTTCTGAAAATAATTCAGGAAGTCCAGCTATAATCTTTCTTTCCAAAATCCTGCAAATCCATCTTCTCTTAACGTTATTTTTTATAAAAATGTATTTTTATACCACCTATAATCTGACATCGTGGATAATATAAATTAGCTAATTGACTAGCAGCCCTTTCTTTAAATATATTTGGATCTCCTACAAAATTTTGAATTATCGAATATATTAACGTAGCAACTACATCTTCTTCATTGTTTTCTATTTTTATACTATTTAATATTACATTCCTATCTTCTTCATTACACAAATTATCCCACGATCTTTTTAACTATCCTGTAAATCCATGAATTATTGCTAAAGCTGCCCTTTTGTCTAAACAACCTTTAGATTTATAGGCAGTTGCTGCCATAGACATTTGGCAAGTTAAGTCTAATATTGATTGTTCACTTAAGCCATCTAGATTCCATTCACATATATCCCCCAGAGAAATAGTTTTGAACAAACTCTCCTCTTTCTTCAAATTGAACATCAGCCGGGGAAGGCCTTGGATAATAGTTTCTTAGTTTAGGAAAAATTCTTAATTTATTAACAGATAATTCTGAGTCTTTATTTATTGTATTTATTGTGAATTTTTCTAGATTTAACTTTTCTAATTTTTATTTCTTCTACTTTAATATCAGTTTCACTTTCAAATTTTATGGCTTCTAATTCTTTTTGAGGAACATTAAATAATTTATAAATAGGTTTAACAGGAGGCTTTACAGTTGAACTAGTACTGGGGACATCTTTATTTGGTGGTGTTTCTATTCTAGTTAAATGTTTAGATATTATTTCTCACATAAGATTTGAGTAATTTAATTGAGAGTGTATTTTTTTAATATCCCTTTTTTTCTACATGTTTCTCTTCATTACTAATGTCTTTATAGGGACTAGCTTCAATTTCTAAATCTTTTGTTATTTGCACATTATTCCTTGATTCGGAGGTATTCTGATTCTACTACTTGATTAGTTATAGTTTTCCAAGTATTAGTTAATTTATTTAAAGGATACAAATTTTTTTATTCTTTTATTAGTGTTCTCCACTATAATTTTTAAACCAATCAAAGAAATAAATATTATTTTATTTTCTTCCAATAATATATATCTTTCCCTAAATAATGTTATTGTTCTTATTATAAGTGAAAAGTACCAATCTCTCATGTCTTTATTATAGTTGGCATTAAGTCTTTCCCGATCCATTCCTTATCTATTTAAAGGGGTGATCTAGATAAGTATTTAATATTTGTGATGCAGGTAGGTGAGTATTGAGGTGACTCAGATTTGGACGTCTCTTGATAAAGGTTTTGATATCTTGGGAATGGAGTTATCTAACACCCTTAAATCTACATAATGGTAGTTCATCTATTGAATGTCTAGAAGAGGTTGGTTTATATTTGAGGTTCCGAATTTTTAGAAGACGTTAATCTATTCATTCTATGTCTAATATTAAATCCCTCTTGAATTATCTCTCTAATTTGAGTGATAATATTTGGTTCAGACAACTACGTCTTCTAAAATTCTTCTTCTGATATTTTATTCATTACTTCTCGATGCTTCATCTTTTAGGAATTTGTATTGATGATTTTTTTAATTTGCTTCTACTAGTATTATTAAAAAATGTGAAAGATATTAATTATTATTAGTATTATATTATTATAATATTATTATTATTTTTTTATTAGTATTATATTATTATTATTACATTTTAATAATATCATCCTATAAAGTAAGAGTATTAAAAATAAAAAAAAGTGTATTATACTTTTTTGTTTAAGATGATTAAGAAAGACTAAGCAATTAAATAAAAGATAAGTGTCTTTGAAGTTTTTATTTTTTAATTTTTGACGGATCTTTGAATTTATTATAGTCAAATTATATAATATAATTTTACAATATCATAAATTATAATATAATGTAATATACAAGCTTATAAAAAAAATAGTGTAATATACAAAATAAGATGTCAAACTTAGGTGAAAAAAAGTTACTATAGGAATATCATAGACTTTTTATGTAAGTAATTAGATGCGTCAAGTGATCATAGCACTCCCATTCCCTTATTTTTAAAAAAAAATGAATACCATCCTTAGGACCGGATATTAGTTGATAAACGGTGGTCAATTTTAGGATGACCTTATATCTTTTTGTCTTGGGTAGACTCCTTAGTTTTTACTACATTAAAAGTGTAAAAATAATTTGTTAAAAAATAATAATGGAGAGACATTTGGTGAAAAATGTGTTTTTTTCCTTCCATTTTTCCCTCTATTCCGAGACATCCAGAATGAGTGTTCGTACACGTGGATTAAATGTCAATCCTAACAGGACAGATCAGATCCAACTGAGCTGTTACGAAATGTGCAATCCAAATTAATCCTGATCTGGGGGCATCCTGGATCCGGTCTGATACTCCTGCACCATCCATCCGAGCTGCACTCAGATATCCGGGCGGGGCATAGAGCGACATCCTGGTCGAAATCTACATGCATACTGAACTTCCTTATTTACCACGTGTTGTGTCAATAGTAATACACCACAACGAAGCATAATCCTCTCAATATCCCAAAAGACACTTGGATTTAACCACCCCATTATCTCTTAGAAGCTTCTATAAGCTCTATAAATAGTTAAATGCACATATGCAACCAATTACTAGGTACACGCTAATATTCCATTTTTGGCCAATATTATGTCAAATACAAACTTATTTCTAGGTTGAGTGTCTTCGCAAGCCCACCCAACCGTCGTTTCAAACACCTATAGGGAGAAGCTTGGAGGATTGACGCCGGAGAGAAGCTTGTAGACCTAAAAATTAATTGAGTAAACTAGCAAATCGGTCCCCTGACTTTTTTAAGGTCATGCACTTTAGTCCCTAAGAAATAGAAAACCCCAATATAGTCTCTAACTCCTTGTTTTTTCTGTCACTATAGTTCAACTGTATGTTTCTCGGTTGTTTTTTTAATGAAGTATCATGTTTTGTCATCGGGGCACAAAATAAGGTCAATGGGGTTGAGACCTTCCAATGAAGAAAGGGGAAAAGAGAGAAAATGGGAGCAGGGAAAACACACAATGATTGGAGTTAAAGTCTTTCAAGCTATAAATTTGATAAAACCACATTATTTATGTGCCACAATGGACACTCTAGTGACAAACAGTGTGACAAGGTGTCACTAAACATGACACGTCATAAAAAAATTAACGGGAAACACTCTTTGGACTATAGTGACGGAAAATAAAGAAGTCGGTGACTATATTGAGGTTTTCTATTTCTTAGGGACTAAATTGCATGACTCTAGAAAAGTCATGTAATGATTTACTAGTTTTCTCAAAATTAATTAATATTGACATGTCATCAAAATTGCAATAATAGCCCTTTTTTAAAAAAATGAGCAATGTCACTTAAGAATTCCAAAATGAATAAATATAATTTAAAAACTTTAATAATACAAATTTAATTTTATTATTATTTACATGTCATCAAAATTGTAGTAATAGTCACGTCATCAAATAGATTTCACGTTAGCAAAAATCATTAACTTTAATGAATACTTAACAATTATATCACATTTTCGTTAAAAAAAAATAATTATATCACATTTACAAAATTTTAAAAAATAGAAAGACCAAAATCACAACTTAAGGAAGCTATGGGGACAAAAAAATGTAAATAAGCCCATAATTAAAAGAATGACTCTTTGAAGTTAGAAAGATATAATAGTGTATTTACTAGCATAACTGAAAATGTGTTAAAAAATGTTACTAACTAGCATTTCTCTTTATTAAAAAGAAGAAGAATTTGTCACAAATTGAGTGTGGCTCAATTTTTTAAAATTTGCTATATGACGTAGTAGCTTATGGTTGGTTTGGTTTGGCGTTGGAAAAATCAAAACCATGGTTTTGAGGAATTGATTTTAAGGGTCCGTTTGATTTATAGTTGAGTAGAATTGATTCTAGAAATGAATGATCTAGATGGATGATGAGCACGCTTTACGAAGCACGTTGGACGGAAGTGATTTAAAATCAATTGTGCAGAATTGATTCTGGATACTCCAAAATTTAAATCAAACAGACACTAAATCACTTCCGTCCAACGTGCTTCATAAAGTGTGCATCAGTCATCTCAATAATTGATTTTCAGAATCAATTCTGCTCAACTGTAAAACCAAACGGGCATTATCTCAGATCTTTTTAGCATCTTCAAACATATCTTGATTTCAGTCCAGTATTTGTTAACCTTAAAAAAAATGTGTTACATACACATATCTATCTAGTTTTCAGTATTTATCTGAAAGAAGAAGCATCCAAGGATAGGGACCGGCATATATTGGGAAAGAGGAGAGAGAAAATATCGGTGCTGCAGTGCTGCTTATGCTTACATAGGGACAGGGTAGTATACTAGTTTATTTAAATTAATTAATTAAAAGGAAACAAACTTTACTAAAAGTGATGGGTTGGGTTTGTTCCAAATTTGAAAGGAACCCTTCTCCTCCCGAACCCAAGTGAAGTGAGTGAGAGAGAAAGGTTGCGAGCGAAGTAATAAAGGCGAGAGAGACAACAGAACAGAAAGAGAGAAAACAAAACCCAAAAAATGTCGTCGAAAACAAAAAACCCAAACCCTTGTTCAATCTCTCCTCTCGCTCTCAGGCATGTCAATTCACTCTCACTCTCACTCTTGTTTGTCATCTTATCTTCTGTAGCATATGAATGAATGAATGAATGAATTCACCAAAAATATCTGCTATTTGATTTTTGCATGCGAAAAACAGGACACCAAGAATATGGCATTGGAGAAGAAGAACTATGGCCATGGGGTGTTCGGAGATGTATACAGCATCATGAAGGAGATAGAGATGGAACCGCCTAACTCTACCTTTGATTTTCGATTTCAACTGCCTCACCTTGCTCGAGTGAGTCTCACTGCTTTCTTCTTTTCATTCCTCTTTTCCCTATTCACTTTTTTTTTGGTTTCAGGATTTTTTGGGCAGTAGAGAGGTTCGCGAGTTCATTAGCGGAGCCCTAGCAGGGCTATGACCAAAGCTATACTTGCTCCTCTTGAGACCATCAGGTTCCCTTTCTACTTTCTTTTCAATCCCTCATTTTAATCAGTTTAATTCCTATAAGGAAAATAAATTGTTAAGTGGCAAAGTGACTAGTTCTTCCAGATCTTGTGCTTCGTATTGTAGTTGAAGTTCCCTTTGTTTTTCCTTAAAGTACAATAGAGCACATAACTGAATGGGATTATGTAAAACACTAGAGGTATGAATGAGGCACATACTTCAACTTACATTTCAAACATAGTTTCTAGCTAGTATTTGATAATAAGATGTTATACATTTACATTGTTTAAACATATTGCCATACTCATTATCTGTGAACTATGCAGGACAAGAATGGTAGTCGGTGTTGGGTCGAAAAATATCACTGGTAGTTTCATTCAGGTTATAGAGCAGCAGGGATGGCAAGGATTGTGGGCTGGAAACATGATCAATATGCTTCGTATAATTCCAACACAAGCCATTGAGCTTGGCACATTTGAGTGTACCAAACGGGCAATGACATCAGCGCAAGAGAAATGGAAACAGAATGAAGGCCCTAAGTTGCAGATAGGTTTCATCAATTTGAATTTGTCTTTATCTTGGATTTCACCAGTTGCTGTGGCTGGTGCTGCTGCAGGAATTGCTAGCACACTTTCATGCCATCCCCTGGAAGTTTTGAAGGTATCTTATGGGAATATTCAAGAAAACTAGATATCATAAATTAAATGAACTGTATTAATTTTGTCTTTTGGCATCAAGTTATATCTGACTTCCATGATGACTGATGCTGCAATTAATATCACTTGTATATTTTGTACTGTTGAGTTAATAATGACCAAGACATGAGAGACTGTTGAAGCTTTGTTTTCTACCCTTGTTTTCAATCCTGATTGTCTTCTGTTCTGTTATTACAGGATCGATTAACTGTAAGTCCTGAAGCCTACCCTAATTTAGGCGTTGCAATTAGAAATATTTATAAAGATGGTGGTATTGGCGCTTTTTATGCTGGTATCTCACCCACTCTAGTTGCATGCTTCCATACAGCACCTGTTATTATTTTATGTATGAACAATAAAGAATCTTACTGCCAGTTCCAAAAAAGAAAGAAGAACGTCTTTGAATCGTCCAGAAATGCTTTTAGTTGGAGCTCTAGCAGGTGAGAATCTAGTACTTGACTTATTTTCTGTTTCCTCTTTGTTTGTAGCTCTCTGTCTTGCCTATCTCATACTGTCATACATAACATTTGTATGAAGCAAATGATAACATAAAAGATGTTTTATTTATGAAAAAGATTAGCTGTCAGCTGGTTTGCATCCTCTCCTATTTTGTTTTTTCTAACATACCCAAAGGCAGTGTGAGAGAGAGTCAAGGTGCACTTGTTTTAACTGTATATTGATGGGCGGATAGCATCACTTGGCAGTGTATTAATGCACCTTTTTTTCCGTTAATGTCTCCCATTCAAACTTTACATTACTCTGATGAAGAGCTAACTTTGTACTTGATAATATAATGATTGGTGGTGATGGTCTTGTTTATGCACACCCAGGTTTTACTGCCAGTACAATTAGCTTCCCATTAGAGGTGGCTAGGAAGCGCCTGATGGTGGGAGCTTTGCAATGGTAGGTGCCCACCAAACATGGCAGCAGCACTTTCAGAAGTGGTTCGAGAAGAAGGTCTGAAGGGTCTCTACAGAGGGTGGGTTGCAAGCTGTTTAAAGGTAATGCCATCCTCTGGCATCCACCTCTGGATGTTTTATGAAGTATGGAAAGACATACTTCTTGTCCAGAAGGGTAATTGCTTATAAGGTTATGTGGGTTTGTAGCTCTACAAGTCATGCCAGTCAACCGTTTTTCTTGTTCTTCTTTTGAATTTAAGAATGGGATAAACTTAATACAGGGTAAAAAGAAAACGAAAAATTGGATAACTGTTTTTCCATGGCAGTCAGCTGGCTAGCTCGTTGGAATAGTCACCCCTACTAACATGTTAGTTTAGCCTGGATTGTAATTTTCAGGTTTTGATATTGATTGAGAAGATTCTCATCAAAGAAATGTTCAAGAATGAGTTTGGGAAAAGTTTCCTATGTTTCTTGATCCTTCCCATCATAACTTTATTGTGATCTAATTCTATCGGTTGGGTAAACAACCCTGTAAACAGGGGGACAATTTGGACAATTATTTTATTAAAAATTATTAACACATATGGTCACGCCATCTTTTTTTATCTGCGAGTAATCAGGGGATCTATGTAAAAGTAGAGGATATATAGCCATAGTACTATAGTGCATCCTCTTCAGCATAGTGCTTCAATATACGCATTTACGATGAAGGTTTAGCTATGTTGATCTTGTACAGCTCAGACGGTTTTTTTTAATTATCAACATATAAGCTATTGCCTCGGCGTAACAACTGCAGTCCATCTTATCTCAATTTTTATCTGTGCGTCATCTGTTAACAGCATGGGTTCTCTCATCAACATTAGCTACGGAATAGCTAGACAAAGCTTCCGAATTTAGCTAAAGTGTATTTTTATAGTTATTCCGTAGCTATAATGGTAGTTATATTTGGCTGGAGAGATTGCACAGCTAGAGAGTATCCTGGCTTCCGGATCAGCTTTTAAACCATCCCCGTGTAATAAGATTCTGCATTCAGTTTGCTGGCAATAGTGGCTGTTTGAAATAGAACGTGTATCCGAATCAATTAAAATTACAAGGCCCATCCTTGGGAGTTGGGGACTGCTACGACATTAGAGTATTACGTTTGTTTACTTTATTACATTTGATCAAAGAAATATATACATATAATTTCACTACACGGGATCATTGATGCTTCGATTTCATTTTCAACCATTAAGAAAAAAAAATCTCCATTTCTCACGTATAACTTTATTTTGATTTCTTTTCAAGCATTACGAAAGTATCTTTTCATCTCCATTCACGTAGAAATTTGTATGCAACAAGACCTGATATAACCCTGTCCAACCCGGCCTGTCTTAGTTTGATCTTAGGTTATCAAGTTTATCCAAGTTTAGGAAGAAGTTTGGGTCTAAAGAATTGGCCTAGTTAAAATTAGACCACGGATAGAGACAAAGATAACACATTCTCACCCATCCACACGTACAAGTTAGTTTCATATTTTAGTTCTTGAGTGTGTTTGGTAAAATTAGCTGAAAACTGAAAAGTTGACTGATTTGATTGAAGGATTTTGGTAAAGCTAGCTGAAAATGGTAAAATGACATACAATGACATCATTAGTTATTAAATAATAGTGAGTGAGAGTGGTTGGGGATAAACTTGTAATAAATTTTCAGGTAGTAGCTGAAAATTAGAGCTTTTAAAAAAACTACTTCAAGTAGCTTTTCAAGAAAAGTTAGTAGTTACCCAAAAAAAACCACCTTACCTAACAAGCTGAAATGGTTTTTTAGCTACTAATTTCAGCTTTAGCTAGTTGAAATGGCTTACCAAACATTCTTATTCGATAGAAATTTTGGGATCATTGTTATATCTCAAAATGCAGTAACTTCATATCTTAACAAATATTGTGTCGCTTGAATTCATGATATGTTTCTTTTTGTGTGTAACCATAGATATCCCCTATTACCAGGGGGCAAGTCCCGATTCGGGGTTTAGTCACAGTTAAGGTTTCTCACCCCTCTATAAGAGTGTCTTTAGTGGGGAATCGAACTCGGGAACCTCTTCCACAATCTCGATCTGCGTTGTCAACTGAACCACAACTCTTTGGTTCATCATGTTACTTTTTGACAAAGTATGTTGACAAATCTGACTTGATTTAGATTGATTGGAATCCATGTTAGTTTAATTAGTCGAGTCTTTTTATTAAGAACTTCTTTACAAAACTTAAGGTAGCATGTATTACCTTTCTCTTTATTTACACCCATTAACTTTAATGTCTTTTCAACTATCACATAATAGTGGAGTTAGTTAATGATATGTAATAAGGGTAAAACTAGAAAGTTAAATTATTTTTTAAAACTCTAATAAAATTAACTAACTTTAACCACTTTTATTCATGTGTAATTCGATTAAGTGTGTCTTGTAAAAAGACCGAT
Source organism: Sesbania bispinosa (assembly GCA_026901365.1). Classification (NCBI taxonomy): domain Eukaryota; kingdom Viridiplantae; phylum Streptophyta; class Magnoliopsida; order Fabales; family Fabaceae; genus Sesbania; species Sesbania bispinosa. The sequence goes on along the minus strand of QLOH01000060.1, from coordinate 2,278,932 downwards.
GAGAGTATATAGCAAAATGCTATTTTAGGGGCCATGTTTAAATTAGGATACACAGTGAAATACTGAAAGTATTAAATTTCTAATTTTAACTTCTACATATAACTAAATAATTTCATGATTTTGTTTACATTATATTTCATGCCAACTCGGTCCCATCTTACATAAGTTGTCTTAATTTGATCCATAGACCATTAAGTTTTTTTTTTTGTCGAAATTCTAATCAGGTCAAGAGACCCGGTTTGAGATCTAAACAATTGGCCCAATTAAAATTTAGGGCTGGGTTGGGTTGGGAGAAGTATAACCCATCCTAACTCATCCCAAGCACACGCCTACAGTAAATCAAATAAATGTAGATCTCAGATCAAATAAATGTAGATTCTTTGACCAAAAAATAAATAAATGTCGATCTCAGATCACTATGGGCATACCAGAAAAGCGCAGCATGGTTTTAAAATCATTTATTCTACTGAATTTGTCTAACAAAATGTCACTCTTTCAGGAAAAAAAAAAGAATCTGGTTAAGCTCCAATAATGGAATAATAGATAGTTTATCGTTTGAGCAAATACTTAATTCAGTCCCCAGAAGAACCTTAAAACATCAACTTGGTTCTTGAAATATTAAATACATCAAAATAATCCTTCAAGATTTCTGGACATTGCATGACAACAATATGGTCACAAGAAATAGTAACTTTTGAAATATTGTCATGAAAGAGTATCATTCAGTGACTAAATGCAATAATCTTTCGATGACCAATTGCTGTTCTGAAAATCTATTGAGAACAAAATGGAAGTTTACTCTTCATGTTTTCTTGGGTTGCTTGCAAACATATACATCATATTACAAGATTATTCACAAGCAAAATTAGGTGATTGGTATATTGTTGCAATTTCCAATTTAGCCGCAGAATCAACTCTATATATGAACCAAAAGGCAAGTACAAAATGAATAGGTCACATGATCGTGTCTTGTTCTACACTGGTGTCATTTCTTCTTCCCATTAGCCAGGCCACACCTGAGCTGATTGATTGAGAGCACTCCGCGAACATGTAAGACAAAACAAGCATAGTCCTGTACTAACAAAATGTCAGAGTAACAAGGCATTATGCACGTTTAACCCAAACAGCTGAACATGGAAAACAGGAAATAGTAGATCTCCCTGTCCATCATAAAGGACGGGGTCTCCATTTTCTATTGAATCCAGGTTCTGCCCCTTCTACCTATAGGAATCCAGTCATAAACATTCAACGGGTCCATTTTACTTAATTCGTCTTTTCATAAAATCAGGCAAGTTTTGTTAGTGGGGGATATTTATAGTTATTAACTATTTCAAACTAAGCAGAAGCAGGGTAACGTTGTGTACTGTTTATTCATCACAATTCACGACATACCAGAAGTGAAATTCATGAAAAGTGATGAAATCCTTTGTACCCTGAATATCATCAGATAATTTATCCACAGCACCAAATAATGTGTCAAGTACCAGACGCCAGAAACATTTATCAGAGTATAAGTTTGTCCATGCATAGAGAGTAGAGACACTGAAAGTGATACAATAGCCCACTATTTCTGCTTTTTTTCTTTCTTTCTTTTGTTTCTAAGCAGATTGACTAATATAACAACAATAACAATATCAATTGTCTATGGCATGGATCATCAATGAAAAAGCAGAATGACTAATAAATAAGCAAATATTTCTATTTGAGATAAGAGTTTAAATTTGATCGATTGCCAAAGTAAAACCTTTGCACTATCAATTATAGTCTTATAGAAAGGTAACTTCCTTTTATTGGGTGTGAAGTTTAGTTTTCCAAAATGCCCAATATCATGTTTTTACTATAGCTAGACAAAGAGAGTAACAATGTTATTAGAATTTGGAAATAAAACACAACGGCTCATCACTTAGACTTGTATTTTTCAGGAACTTGTCCTTTCGAATTGTTATTCTCATATATATATGACATTAACAGATATGGATTAAATCTTTACATTTTGTTTTAAGGTATGCAAAAGAAACAAATCTGTCAAAGTGTCTTCTCGAGTTAAATCCACATTGCAGGTGCCTCTTCTACTTCTAGTGAGTAAACAAGAAAGAAGCACATCATTGTAGTAATTAAGAATTTTCATTTGCAATAAACTTTTAAACGGTTGGCACCACGTAGTTCACTCATACATGTAAAATAGAATACTACATGTTAAGAAAGCAAAGATAAGTTATTGGATAGTGATAATTAATTGTTGAGCTCATAATAAGATAGATAATGGCATGGCAGTAAAAGGAGGGAGAGATATAAAAGGTAAAGTACAAACCAGCATAGGCAATTGTAACACCCAAAGCAAGTCTTCCAAGAGCAGATAATGCGTAAAGGCAAAGAATCACCTGAAAGAAAACATGATATTGTGACTGAAATCAAGAGATAGAAAATGAGAATAAAGAGATAGAAACCTTAAAAAAGAGCCTCTTGTCATGGCCAGTTGCGGCAACCCTTAGGACAGACTCGGCTGCGCCAACGGTGTTAGCTAAGCAAGCAACAATGGCATTGGCAGTGTCCTGAGAGATTCGCCACTCGAGAGGATCGACGGGTACCCTATCGAGAATGAAATTGAAAAGAAAAGGCCCAATTATGGAACCCTAGACATGCCATGCGTGAAATTGAAAAAAGAGAAAAGAAAAGGAGTGATTACTGACTGGATGTTCATCTGGCGAAAGAGAAGGCCAAGAATGGCGAGAGAGCAGAGAAGAACAATGAAGACATCAGAGAAAAGAGAGACGAAAGTGGAATTCCTGTAGGCGCAGTGATAGTAAACGAGTGTACCGCATATCAACGCTATTATCGCCTTTCCCACTTCACCGCTTCTTTTTCTTTCCAAATCCTATCCCTAACCCTAACAGGATTCATTATCCCAAATCAATTACTCACAACCCAACCTTCCTCTGCTTCTTTCCTATCTACCTCCTATGGCTATGCCGCCAGCCACCGCCACGGTCTTGTTTGACTGAGGGAGGGGCATAACCAGATCAACATGGAAAATTCTAAACAAAATTAGGATTTAATTGACCACCTCAAACATGCTACACTGCACATACCATTATTAATATAATAAAATAAAATAAAAATAAATGCGGGTCATAATGTTAATGTATTATGTGTATGGTATGGGTTGACGACACTAACACAGACCCTTGACCCTTGACGATGACTATTTACTATCAAAGTCCGGTGCCAAAGTTTATATTCCGCTTTCTAGTTCATCACCATTATTGATTCTAAGCTGAATATCTCTCATTCACTTATATAATGCTTCCTTCATTATGTAAATGAAATAAATTACAACTACTTTTGGTTTCATTTTCTCTTTTTGTTAATTTTTCAACGGCAAAAATTCTTACAAACTAATTATTTTTTTTTTGACGAACTAATTATTAACTCATGTGTAATGTAATTAGTGGATAACCTATTCTTTGTTATAGTGTGCTCAATCCGAATATGAGGGACATGCATTATTTCTGGGCAGTAACTTTAATGCATGTCCCCGTACCCCGCTGGGTACCTATATGTTCATACCCGCGCTCGTTACCCGCAATTTAGTTATGTGAAAAATTAATAATTCATTAAAAAAATTTCAATTGCATAATGCATGTGAGGGACAAAAATGAAATTTATTTTCTAACGTGAGGGACTAAAATGAAATTTATTTTCTAATGTGAGGGACGAAAATGAAGAGTTTTTTCTAACAGTTTTAATCTATGTCACGTATTCTACACATCAGCATGCCACGTTTGCAGTTAACGTGCCAACTAAGCATCTCTGTTATGGTTAAGTTACGGAAACTAACGGAGGGACTAACTTGAAAGACGAAGCACACTTTCAGGGACTATTTTTTGAGATTTCCTTCTTTGGAGGACTAACTTGAAATCAACCTCATCTTTTAGGGACCAATTTGACTATTTAGTCTATATTAAAATACTTTGAGTGAGTAGAACTTCTATTGTTTTCAAAGAAATACAGATCAACAGTATTATTACAATATATCACACGTGACCTAGAAAATAGTTAAAAATAATAATATTGATATCTGGTTTTCCATTGAAAATGGTCCATTCCCATTCACTATCCATAAAATAGCTAATAAAAGGTAGATAATTTACTAGGAAACTCCTCTCGATGAATTTGTGTAAGAATTAGAAATTGGAAAATCTACTCACACTGTTCAAATCAATCAACAATGTGATAGATAATGGAATATACGAGTTCTTCCCCTTTAGAGCAGGGGCGGCTCCTGAAGAAGAAGGGTAATTGATACTAAATTTTTCTGTTTTTTTTCATTTCCACTGTCTCTACAAATAGCAAAAACGGTTACAACTAATGCGGATCTGCTGCCAGTGTACAACTCACACTATAGCTCACACTACAGCTCACTAAGGAAAATGAAACAAATCCTACTGCCAAGATATGGCTTACAGATCTAATGTCAAGTGGATAGATGATCCAAGGCTTGAAAGAAAGCAATTGAAATTAGCTCATAATGCTCAATTTATCTAAATGAAGTCTCTTATCCATTTGGGCTTGCTTCTGCTGCGAGTGGGTCTCTTTGGCCTATTTCTTGTTGACTTGCCTCTTGGATACAAGTTGTATCATTACCCAACCCGTCAAAATTGACCTTGACCTCAAGGTCAAAATCTGGATAGGATTCCTTAATGACGGTGGTGTCTTCCCAGGTGGCCTCCTCTTCAGATTGGTCTGTCCATTGTATCAAGAGCTGTTCTTTGGGTCCTGTAGTGGTGCGTAAAAAGCGATGACCACAGACAGAAATGGGAACTAATGTGAGACGTGTGTCGGTGACAGATGCTGGTAAGGAAGTGATCGTGGACGGTGGAGGGCCGCGACAAGGCTTCAGCTTCGAGACATGAAAAACAAGGTGGACCTTGGAATCAGAAGGAAGTTCCAACTCAAAAGCGACTGGGCCAATACTACGGAGAATGCGAAATGGGCCAAAGTAACGCTTAGAAAGCTTCGGAGAGGAAGTTGAGCGTAAGGAGAGTTGACGATAGGGCTGTAGGCGCAAATAAACCCAATCACCAACAGTAAATGTGTGCTCTTGTCGATGGATATTCGCTTGCTGTTGCATGCGGAGACGAGCTCGGTGAAGGTTGTCACGAATGGTGAACATGATTTGACGACGTTGCAGAAGGGTCTCATCCAATGAGGCAACCTTAGTGGACCCAGAAACATAGTGACGAAGTGAAGGAGGTTGGCGCCCATACAAAGCCTGAAACGGGGACATCTTGATAGCAGTGTGGAAAGAAGTATTGTACCAGTACTCAGCAAAATGAAGGTAACGCTCCCAAAGAGTTGCCTCATCACTAACAAACAACGGAGATACGTTTCTAAGACCCGATTCACCACCTCTGTCTGACCATCAGATTCTGGGTGGTAAGCGCTGCTGAAAGCCAAAGTAGTGCCACTAATGCGAAAAAGTTCCTTCCAGAACTTGCTGACAAACAACTTATCGCGATCACTAACAATAGTTTTGGGCATTCCATGCAACTTGAAGACCTCGGTAAGGAATATAGAAGCCAAATTAGCAGCTGAGAATTTGGACGGCAAACTGATGAAATGAGCAAACTTGGAAAGACGATCCACAATTACCCAAATTACCGTCTTACAGTGAGAAGGAGGCAAATGGGTAATGAAATCCATAGAAAGGTCTTCCCACACTCTCTCTGGAATAGGCAAAGGATTAAACAGACCAAAAGGCTTCTGAGTTGAAGGTTTGTTTTGTTGACAGACATGACACTCGCGAACAAAAGTCTTGACATCTGAGGCCATGCCAGGCCATGAAAAAACAGCTGCCAAGCAGGCAAGGGTGGCGCGAACACCTGAATGCCCACCGCAAGGAGTGGTATGATACTCCTTCAACAAATAGGTATGCAAGGAAGATTCCGCGGGTATAAAAATGCGATCCTTGTAATGGAGGATACCTTGACGAACAGAAAATTTCTATTGCATTGGAGGAGAATTGTGAAATTTCAGCATAAGGGTACGCCCCACGGGATGGGAAGTATAAAATGAAGTGAGCTCTTGAAGAAGGTGTGGTGTGGATGATGAAAGGGCTGCAAAAATAGGCTCTGTTGGCAATGAAATACGCGAAAGGGCATCAGCAACAACGTTAGCCTTTCCGGGAGTGTAGATAATCTCATAGTCAAAACCCAGCAGCTTAGTAAGCCATTTTTGTTGAGCCGGAGTCTGAATGGTTTGAGAGAAGAGGCCCTTTAAGCTTTTTTGGTCAGTATAAATGCGGAATTTCCCGCCCAAAAGATATTGCCCGCCATTTTTTTACAGCTTCAGTGATGGCAAACATCTCACGTTCATAAGTTGAAGCTATTTGCATCTTGGAGCATAACTTTTTGCTGAAGAAGGCAATGGGATGTGTGTCCTGGGAGAGAACGGCCCCAATGGCAAGAGCAGAAGCATCAGTAGTGAGATCAAAAACAAGTGAAAAGTTTGTTAATGCCAGGACAGGAAGTGTGGTCATTGCCAATTGTAAATCCTGAAAGGCACGCGTGGCGGCAGGAGACCAAGGTGAAGTTGTTTTTCTTGAGGAGGTCAGTCAAGGGACTAGCTATAGCAGCATAATTGCGGATGAAGCGGCGGTAGTAGCCTGTGAGGCCAAGAAATCCACGAAGACCTGATAAAGTAGTGGGGGTAGGCCAATCAGAATAGCCTTAATTTTCTGCTGGTCAGCTTGCACCCCCTTGCCCACTAATGACGTGGCCTAAGTAGTCAACCTGTGAAACACCAAATTGACATTTGGAGAACTTGGCGTAGAACTCATGAGTGGCTAACAATTGCAAGACCTGTCCCAAATGATTTAAATGATCAGCCCAGTTCAAACTATAAATTAGGATATCATCGAAAAAGACTAAGACAAATTTGCGCAAATAATCCTTGAATAAAGCATTCATGGCCGCCTGAAAAGTGGAAGGGGCATTAGAGAGCCCGAAGGGCATGACCAAGAATTCAAAATGGCCATCCACTGTTCGAAATGCAGTCTTGAATGTATCTTCAGGAGCTACACGGATTGATGAATCCGGAATGCAAGTCAATTTTGGAGAAAACATGGGCACCATGGAGTTTATCTAAAAGCTCGTCCACAGTGGGAATTGGAAAGCGGTCACGGACGGTGATGACATTCAGGGCCCGATAGTCGACGCAAAAGCGCCACGAGCCATCCTTTTTCTTAACTAAGAGGACTGGAGAAGAGTAGGGACTGGTGCTGGGAGTGATAATACCTTCCTTCAACATATCCTCAATTATTTGGGTCATGACAGCTTTTTACAGTGAGGGTATCGGTAGGGACGAACGTTGACAGGGGTAGCTGTGGGAACAACATGAATATGGTGGTCTTGGTTGCGGTGGGGTGGAAGTCCATGAGGAATACGGAAAACAGGAAGGAATTGGAGGAGGAGGTCAGCTAGGTGTGGGTCCAAGGAGGATATATCAATGGTAGTGTCTGGGTCGGAGGCAGTGATCGGAGAAGAGTCAACGGTTTGGAAGGTGAAAGCATGAAATGAGGCGACAGCATCGGTGTGCATGTAGCGACACACTTGAGAATAGGTGGCTAAGGTAGGGGTGGGGTGAGGTGGGTCAGAACCAGTAAGGGAAATAGTATGGCATTGATACACAAATTGGATAGAAGGAAAAGGATCTGTGTAGTCAAAGATAAATGGGCCCAAAGTTTGGAGCCATTGTACACCAAGAACAAGATCAGCCCCGTGAATAGGTAGAATAAAGAAGGGAATGGAAAAGGTATGAGTGTCCAATGATAGGTTGACGGAGGGGCAAAGGCCTGAGCATTGGATGGTTTGCCCATTACCAACGAAGACGGAGATGGTGGGTGAGGCCAAAACAGGGAGGTTGAGGAACTGGGCCACGCGGGGTTGCATGATGTTATGTGAGCTCCCAGAGTCCACAATAACTGTGACAGGATGCCCTTTAATACGGCCCAAAATACGGAGGGTGCGAGGGGAAGGGTCACCAAACAAGGCATTAGTGGACAAATGAAAGTGGATCAGGTCAGGAACGGGTTCAGCAGCAGGGATAGTGGGAATAGGTTCAGGGTAGTCAAGGGAAGCTTCGCCTGGATTGGAAGCATCTGGGTTGGTATGTTCAGCTGAAAAGGGTTCTTCGGTGAGTAGTAGGAGAAATTGTTTAGATTTGCATCGGTGGCCAGGGCTAAATTTTTCATCGCAATTAAAACAAAGACCCTTGGAGCGCCGCTCCTGCATTTCAGTGGGTGATAAGCGACGAATGGAATTGGGGATTTGGTGGGGGGTGGGCCCAAGAGAGATGCGAAGGAGGTGGAGGGAAAGGTGAAACGAGGGGTTTTAGGCACAGAAAGTTTGGAAGCAAGCAGTTTGGCTTCCACCAATTTGGCAAGACCTATGGCTTGAGAAAGGGAGTGGGGCTTGAGGATGGCGAGCTCCGCTTGAATCTCTCGACGCAGTCCCGAAATGAAACAATTTAAGAGGGACTCCGGAGACATGCCTAAGACCCTGTTAGAGAGAGTCTCAAAGTGCAATTGGTAGTCCGTGACAGAGCCAACTTGCTGCAACTTGAAGAGTGCAGCCTGGTGATTGTCATACGAAGAAGGTCCAAAGCGTAGTTCCAAGGATCGGACGAAATTATCCCAAGTCGAAAGTTGGTGGTTCGCATGCATCCACTGGAACCAACCCAATGCATCACCTTGCATATAAAAGGCGATAAGAGAAAGTCGTTGTGGGGGTGGTATTTGGGTTAGTGTGAAATATTGCTCAGCTTGAAAAATCCATTCCAAGGGATTGGAGCCGGTGAAGCTAGGGAGAGTGATCTTAGGCGGACGGATGGAAGATGGGGATGAATGGTGAGGAGTTGTGGATATATGCTGCCGGAGGTCAGCCACTTCCGAAGCCATAGAAGAGCAACGAGATTCTAGCATTTGATGTAAGGATTCGCAGCGTTGGTCAAAGTGCAGCTGCATATCTTTCAATTGGGTGAGGCATTGAAGGATGAGGTCATCAACTTTTTCAGATTTGGGAGGCATGAGGGCAATGAAAGCACCAATGATAGATAATGGAATATACGAGTTCTTCCCCTTTAGAGCAGGGGCGGCTCCTGAAGAAGAAGGGTAATTGATACTAAATTTTTCTCTGTTTTTTTTCATTTCCACTGTCTCTACAAATAGCAAAAACGGTTACAACTAATGCGGATCTGCTGCCAAGGTACAACTCACACTATAGCTCACACTACAGCTCACTAAGGAAAATGAAACAAATCCTACTGCCAAGATATGGCTTACAGATCTAATGCCAAGTGGATAGATGATCCAAGGCTTGAAAGAAAGCAATTGAAATTAGCTCATAATGCTCAATTTATCTAAATGAAGTCTCTCATCCATTTGGGCTTGCTTCTGCTGCGAGTGGGTCTCTTTGGCCTATTTTCTTGTTGACTTGCCTCTTGGATACAAGTTGTATCACAATGTGATTTCCATATGTATGTCTATTTCTTCAAAGCATGAAGATGAACCCTTATATGACCGAGTAGAATTTCCCTATGCTTGTGATTGCTTGTTTCAAGAATCTTCTGGACCACATAATTGGCAAACTGGTCCTTCAATAACACTCAAGAATGCAGGTTCGGCACAAAAACACAGGTTATGCAAGACATGCATGTTGCTTTAAGGAGCATCTTTGTATGAAGCTATATTTCTATTTAGAGAAATGCTAGGAACACACTCTTTTGAACACTCTCTCTAATACGCTTCATGTGATTGGTTAAAATTCACATGGGTCCCACCACTTAGGAGTGGGACCCACAAATTTGGTGGGACCTATGTAAATTTTAACCAATCACATATTTGAGTAATTGGATGGAGGAAACTTATTGAAATGTTACGTCCCTAAGTTTACTGCGTCAAAATTTATACCACAATTAGCCATTGTCCCATGTTCTGCTGCAGCAGCAGCAGCATTACAGTAATGTCAACATAAAAATTTGCATTGATTTTCATACAGAATATCTGATAATGCTTCTTATTTTATTTATCTCAGTATCTTAAATCGAGTCTTATTTTGTTCATTCTTATTTTTAATTTGTCTTATTATATTCAGACAAAAAAAAAGCATATGATACGAGTTTAATCGAGTCTAAGAACCAACAAGAATAATCCTTAACAACTATGTTATATCGGGAGTTGTACAAAACAACCTAGAAAACTCACTGTTTTGACAGAACAATACATTTCAGATAACATAAACCCTTCCTACGCTCTCATTGTCATAACAGTAACAATACCGAGAATTCTTCCCAAGACATCCCCTATTCCTAAGCAAGCAGCTGTAACTGGAAGCCCATCTAGCATCTTCATCATTCCAAGAAGAAAGAACTAAAGATTGTAGCAGTTATTTATCAGATATACACCCACTGATACTAGCAAGGGAAGAGGATGGGACATGGATCCCTCTCTAACCTACTATTTGATAAATCCAGTTTTTTCATCTTTTCTTCACACCAAAACAGTTGCTCTCTAGTTATCCTCGTCATTCTCAGAACCCTTGTTACAATTTTCACGTCAATAAGGCCAAGCAATAGCTGAATGTCATCATGCTTTTCGGGCCAAGAATTTTTTCTCCAACCCTTCTTCCTTCTTCGCAGTTCCTTTAGTTCACCACTTTCTGCATAGAACATTTTCTTAGCCATATAATTGATCATCCATATAGGCAGGCAGCTAAAGCAAAATAATAAATTAGCTAAACTGCTAGCATCATCTTTAAAAGTCATTTCTGGTATGCAAAATTTTCTTGAATTGGTAGCTCATAAAACATTATATGATGGGCATACAATAGGAATATTTATTAAAATTCCGAGATCCACCTATACATCCTAAATAGTAAATCCTAATCCTATTTCATTAAAAACAAGAAACCCAAGGAAAGGAATAAGCTGTCTTACACTTGAATTAAAAGCAGAAAAAAAGCTCTCAAATCATATAACCAATGGCTAATATATTTGCTGATAGTAAGCCGTATTAGCATTTTACCATTAGAATAGAACAAGCAAATTAAAGAGCCATTTGAAGCAAACCGTGAAAGTCAATCATATAGTATTTTTAGTAGACAACTAGAATTGATAGATAAGATTCTTAGAATACACTGCCAGCTTATATTAACTACTAAGCCTAAAAGTTTGCAATTGGGAGGACTGATGATCCCCAAGCTAAAATTGTTGCCCATGTGCTTCAAAGGTTGATCATTGATGAGTATATCATATAAAATTGCAAACTTGGATCAGAAGGTAAAGGATCTGAACTCACCTTCTCAAGAGTAGATTGAACCTGTTGTAGAGGAGTTGCAAGCTGGTTCTGGTTTCCAAACAGGTTGGTAACACCACTTGACTTTTTTTTGTCCTTTTTCAGGAAAAGGTGGAACGTAACGATAGAGTTTTCAATATTCCTGATAAGATCAGGAGCAAGAACTCTCATGTCTGAATCATCTGTTAATTCATGATCTGAACCTGAATAGATTCATTAAGTTGAGAACTTAGTCATACAAATATAAACATCAGAGACATAAATGAACAACCAATAAAATTAAAAGAAAAATACTAACTGCGGCAATATCTGTGACAGACCAATTGAATGTAAATGATTTACCAAAAACTCACCTCGTATATTAGGAACCTGAAGCAGTTTAGGCAAAGTGTTCCTAGTGCGAGCATAAATTTCAGCTCGAAGGCCTTGCTCAAAAGGTTCATTTTCAATAAACCTTTGTAAAAGAACCTGGAACTGTTGAAACTCCTGCGCACTGTGATTATAACAGGTAGGATTTTCATGTTGCCAGGATATCTTCTGACTCATATGAGAGTATTGACAATGAAGTGCCTCCCAAGTCAAGCAAATTTGACCAACATAAGCTGTTTCAATATCCTGGTAGGGATCATTGCCAGGCTGTTGAAGATGTTGAGTCTCATCATCAGGTTCTTCAATTCTTTTCAAGGAAAGACAACGAAGGGGTGAAGCCAGCTTCTTCGATGCAGACCTTGGAGATGGGGTTGAAGTATACTGTGAACCTGACATAGTGGATATGCAGCATATCACAAGATACGACAAATGCGGAGATAATAGAATTTATAGAAATAGCTTGTTAGCAATTGGAATTTGCAGGTGGTAAAAGGAACGTAATATCCTAATCAATATCTCCAGATAATACCTTCAATATAACTAGATCTTCATTTTTTACCAAAGAAATTTTCATTGTATAAGATTAGATCAGGCATGTTAAACTGTGGAACATAATTCCCCTAACTTTGATTCAATTTGAGATCATGTTAGCATGGGGATTATGAAACACAACTTCCCTAACTTAGAAGCAATAAACCAAACTGAATCCAGGCAGATTGCTCATTCCAAGCTTACAAAATAGCAGCACACCTTTAGACACCAAGGAACTCTTGTAGCAGGAATAATAATTAAAATGTTAATGTAAATCAAACTCCAATTGATAAGATACCATGATGCTTACAAGGTCTTTCCTTTGGATTAACATTTCCTTTTTTCCAGAAAGAGGTAATAAGAGTAAATTTTGTCAGGCATTCATTATTGTTCTAATCACACGTCATACAGTAAAAGTCCACAGACAAAACACCTAAATGAACCCAATGCATCAACCTAAATAGACATTCCCAACCATTACTAGTGTCTGAATATGAAGCAGACAGACATGGGAAGATTAAAGATGATTCTATCCAAGACTAAATCCCAGATTTTCTATGTAATTTTTTTGCTTTTCTTGGGCCTCTGGCCCTGTTTACCCCCTGCCCCAAAGCAACAATAAACATCTACCTTTGCCGACTTCATTAAGCTGCTGCATGCTCATCCTATCAAAGAATAGCATTCTTTCACAGTACTTTTCAAATACAGCATCAAAGCCACGCCACCATTGCTGACCTTCTGCCTCCACATCCCTCCATTCATTTGAGCTCGTCTCTCCCTCTTCCTCTTCATCCTCCCCATCCTCCGGGCATGAATCTTCTTCAGGAATCAACACCATAAAACTGTTTCTTCTCAGTTCTTTCAGCCTCCTCTTTACCTCATTGGTAATAAAATCATCATCGTCTTCAGCATCCCCAGCAGAATCTGCATTTTCCGATTTGCACTGATCAGGACCACCAGAGTTAGGCTTTGGTTCCTCAGGCTCTGGCACTGCCTTGTCTGCCAAATCCTTTTCTCCATCTGCTTTCTGAGATTTTCTGAACTTCTTGATTTTCAAAAAATCCATGCTTTAACACCTTATCTTTCAAAAACAAACTATTCTACGCTAAGCCCAGTATCTTAAGCGTTTTAGAACAAAACCTATAATCACATCAAAACAGAAAGAGAATGAGTAACACTAAATAATAGGCCTCATCAAAGTAATATTGTAGCATGAACAACTCTGTTTTGTTTTGTTTTTCAAGCTGATCAGCAATGAGCCCCTAGTTTCCGTACCAACTACCAATACAAGAAATTAGTGATCTAATGGCGAAGCAAGCAAGCATATGGATCACGGGAATCAGTAACCACTAGTGTCCACAATGAAACAAGGCTAAAAAAAGAAAACTGCAAAAGTACTAGAAAGGTGATGAAAGTAAAGTACTCTCTCACATGAACACTTCCAAAAATGCAAAAAATGATGGATTCATTTTACCTTTGGCATAAAACTGAGGCAGCATTGAGCATTTACAGAGATCAGAGCCACCGACAGGACAACCTCTCTCTGTCTCGTCTAGTTAGCTAGCATATTCTTCGCACATTGAAGTGCTGAAGGTGACTTTCTACAGCAATATTAAACAGTAAATCATTAAAAAAAAATCAGATTTTTGGGAACACAGACAGTGATGATGGTGCTTTTTTTTAATATTTTTTATCCGAATCTATTGAAAGAGGAAATGTACATGCATTTAGCTGCAGAGGGGTAAATACTAATAGAGCATAAGGATCAAAAGCTACATGTAATGCAGAAATGAAAATGGCCAAGAAGAAGTGAATGAGACAGAAGATTGTTCCACTGACCTAAGCTAAGATGGGATCAATGTGACTTATCAGGAAGGGCAGTACTAGCAGAGCCGAAGAGGAGGAGGGAAGAATTTGCAAAGAGAAACCCTAGAGACTGAGGAGACGCAGAGAGAGAACAGAGAACAGTGCAGTGAGTGAAAGAAACTATAAAATTAAAAAATAATAATAATGCAATAAATGTGAGAGCACTGGGGACTCTGTTGTTTTGCTCTGTTTGATAACTCGTTTTCCAATAAAAAAAGTGTATATAATATAACTGACAGAATAAACATAAATAAAAATAAATAGTGTATGTTATTTGGCATTAATGTAATGTAATGGGATGGGAACACGAAAGCCTATAAAGAGAGAGAGGAACAGTAGAGGAAGACAGTGTCGTCGTACACAGAATATTGTCAGAAAGCCGCGCAAAAGTGGTTTTGATTTGTGTTTCATAACATGCTGAAATTTTGTTTTAACTTTTTAAACTCGATATAGAATATAGATACCAACTTCCGTAATCACTTTCACTTACACAGTCCATCTCGCCAAATCACGGATAAAGCGAGAGAGTTAAAGACAACTTGGATACGCGTTTCTTCTCTCCGTACGCCTGTTCCAAGTAAACTCTAGAAGTGCCTTTTGATTACCCGTTACGGCTTTTTTGGTTGCCGGGTAAAAATAGAAAAGATAGAAATAGAGAAGAGAGAAATAGAAAAGAGAGAAATGTAAAGAGGTAGAGATGATTTATGGGTGGTTTGACAGGAGAGAAATAATGATAAATAAAAGAGAAATGTGATTTTGAGGTGTTTAATTTGATTAAAAAGATAGGAGAAGAGTGATATAATAAATATTTTTCAATTTGTATAATCGATTATTTGAAATTTTTGTAAAAAAACTGTATAGGTAATCGATAGGGAAGTCATATAGCAAATATGGGTTTTTGAATTGCAAAAAAATTGATTATTTTTATTAGGAAATCGATTTTCTAAAGGCGGTGAGCTACTTCTCCGCTACTTCTTGTTAGTTTGGAGAGAAGTGTGAAATCAGAGGGGCCCACCACTTTTACAAAGTTCTCTTCTAATTCTCTACTAAACCAAATCGGGGAAGTCTCTTAATTTCACTCTATTTCTCTCCTCACCCCCTATTTCTCTCTCACCTCCACACAACTAAATAGAGTGATAATGTAAAATAAATTGGGAAATTTTTTAGAGAGGGTCTTGGTACTTTCTTTGATCATTTAATTAATTTCTCACAACTTTTATCTTAGTATTGTTACAATTACGAGAAAATATTTAATTATTAGAATTTTTTTTAATTTTTGAAAAGACTTTTTGATCCCCTATAACAATTATCCTGTATTTTTCATTGTATTTCCCAATTTTTTTACATTCTCATTTGCAATCTTGTATTGTTCCTATGTAGTTTTGGTCTTTATGCCTCAATTCAATAAAAAAATTAACAATGAGGTACCAAAACCTTATTTGACTGGATGGTATCAAATTACGACCCAAAAAAATTTTAAATCATATTTGGTAAAATACACATTACTTATTTTTAACTATTAATTTTAAAATCAATTTTATTTAATTATAAATCAAACACACTTTAGGTTTGATTAATTAAAATCACATTGTAAATAGCTATTAATTATAAATCAATTTTATTTAATTATAAATCAAACAACTTAAAATTATATTTATCTTATATTTCACACTTATTTATCTCATGCGCGGCAGCTGTTTATAACAAAATTAGTTACCAAATAGCCAGTAAATAGCTACGAAATCATGTTGTGATTAATAGATGTAACAATTTCCTAGCTATTCCATAGCAAATGTGAGTGTAGAGGCTGCTATACAAAAGAAGATCATTATACACTTTTGTTTGAACCCGCATTATCGAAACATAAAACTAAATTATCACATAGTATCTCCATACACGACTACACGTTAAGCGACAGCAGTTTTTTCCCACTTAAAAAAATCAATTCTTTTAGCATCTAACTAAAATATAAATAAGCTAATAATTATGTTGATAAATAGCTTGAAGAGCTTATATAATATGCCACTCTCAAAATAAAATAGCCTAGGTGCCAGTTAAAAATGCGAAAGGGGCAAGTTACCAGTAAATGATTTTTTATATATAAAATTATAACGTATTTATACTGCATTTATGACAGTAAAAGAATATTTACAAAAAAAACTAATGCGAAAAATGTTAATGATAAATATAAGAGTTTAATTTAACTATTTATTAATTATATGGCATGTAAATTTCATTAAATACATAAATATAAAATCCTTTTACTTCAACAATACATCAAAATTAAATTGTTGATATAATACATCACCCTGCAGTCCTTGACATATCATAATAAGAGATTGATCCGCATACAGGGGAATAATTCAGATTTCAGAGCTGATCCATTTTAGTCATATACGTATAGGAAGGTTTACATTTTCCAAAAGAATAAAGCTTTATTGGTAACATTTAATACTTTGAGGAATGCCTTATTTGCTAGTAACCTAACCAAGAAGATGGTATTGACTGAAACCTGCTTTTAGCACATGCCAACATATCATAATAATCTACATGGTTGAAGCAATCACGGAAATCAGTAAAAAGCTTCTCAAACACCCTCCATTGGACTTTGACTGATCTAGTGTAAGGGTATGGAAGAAAAACCTGAATGTGAATTTATACAGCAAAAGTAATTAGATAACATATGGTAGAAAAGCATGCAAGAAAACACATTGATATGGCTCCGGTTGCAAATTAAATTCTGACATGTGGAATCACAGTATATAATTGGAGGGGCATAAAACCAAACAAGATACTCCAATTAATTCAAGCAGATGGGAAGAGGGCACGTGTTTGCATATGCATACCATATTTGCAGGGAAAAAGAACATGAATTAATAAATAATTGCATTAGTATTTCTGTTCGAGCCGAAATAATTACATTAGGATGGATTGGAATGTATAAAGGAAAGATGGGTCAAAATCATAAATCCATGTTAGCTTTCAGAAAGAGGAGGGGGAAGCAAGAAAAGTAAGAGCATCATTTGTATTCCATCTTGTCATGCCATGCCATCTTCCCCGAACACATAGGTCTGTCAGTGAACTATTAATTTTATCAACCACTGTAAATTTTTCTTTTTCTTTTTTCAATTAACCAACCCAAATAGAAAGTTAGAGGAAGAGATAGTTGCAATGCAAGGTACACAAGTACTTACGTCCCCTTCTTGGGCAAGGCGTTTAAGTAAGCAAAAGGTATGATGGTTTTCCTCCAAATTGTCAAGAACAGCAAGCCAAATCCGAGAAGCAAGTTCATGGGCTACATCTCTTGACTTGCCACCAGCAATGAACTGATCTGCCAATTTAAAAAGGGATTATCTAATCTCACTCAACAAGAACAACTATCCAAGTTGCAAGCGCTAGTAACAAGAAGAACAAAAAAAGTGGTAAAAGTAAAGGGAAAGAAAGGGGGGGGGGGGGGGGGGGGGGGGAGTGGCACACCAATCATGGTTCCATGAAGTATTCCACTATGAGGAGGCATAATAGAAAGTTGGAGCTGCTCTTTCAAAAAGAGATAACTATGGCCAACAATCTCATCTATTTGTATTTGAGGATCGGAAGCAAAGATGTGTTGACTAATGTATAAAGCGATGAATCTCCTGAAGAATAGAAATACATGAATTTTGTCAAATAAGTAATGTTTTCTTTTGTTTTGTTTATGTGGAAGAAAAGACAAGACAAGACAAGTCAAATGAATGAATGAATGAATCTTAAGTAGTTACCTACCTCTTAGCTAAACCTGGAGGAGGAATAGGGCCAAGCCATGTTTCAGAAGGATCGGCGAATGGATATTTGTGAGCAAGAGCAGCTTGCCAGAAGCATTGGGTGCGTAAAAGAGAGGCCCAGTGCTTGTTGACACATGATATTTGCGTCCATTCACTCACTCCTGCTCTTATGAATATCTCTATCACCACATGATCTGGAAGCCCCTCAATCCCAATTAACTCCTTTGAATCCCTTTCCTCCTCCATATTCAAAGCCCAACTAAACTAAAAGTTGTTGATGTTGCAGTTGCTGGATGGATGAAATTATCAGAAAATAATGATAATGGCGTTCCAAACACGCACCAATTATCATGACGGACATGGTTGGGTTTGTTGATAATTAATTTAATATTCAATATTATTTATATTATTATTTGAGGATGCTGTGACTCTTCCTCTTCCTCACTGCTGTCTTTCCCTTGCTATTTTACCACCCAATCTTGTTTCATACACCTATTTTTCCTTGCTTATTTTATTTTTCTTTCAATATATTTTTATTCTTTTCTCTATCTATTTTCTCTCTACCTCTACACCTCATTCTAAGGGTATACAGGAATCAATTTTCTTTACCACCTACCCACCAATTATTTTAATGTTAGCCAAAACTAGAAAAACAAAATAGTGTACTCTGTGGTCCATAAATTATTGCAGCAAATGGGTTCCCATATTTCTGGCCGTCTACCCCATCTCCCTCCTCATCGTCCAAATTCATATTCTCCTCCCCATCTCCATCCTTTATTACACATCACCCTGTCACTGTCACCATTAAACTCCAACTCATTTTCATCTTTCTAAATTTTTATTTGGATCTTTCTGATTTCTATTTAGCATCGCCTGATTCTTCCCTCCAAGAGGGCTCAATTACATAGACGGCAATGAACTTGACAAGACCATAAGTAAAATGAACTATTTGGAAGAGATAATCCTAGGGCCAGGGTTGGTTTGGTGAAACTCATTAAGATGGAAGCTTTTCACTTGAGACTTGAGAGTACAACATAGAAATGATATGAAATTTAATTTGATGTTTAAGAAAATGGGGGGCGGTTATTTTTTGAGACTAAAATTCCTCTCCCTCTCTCTTTTTATTTTTATAGTTTTCTTTACCATTTTGTTCAAATGATGCTTTGTTCAAACATCTACATTGAACACAGACTCTCAAAATGTAATGAAATCAATAGATACACAATAGGAATCTACATCACCAAAAAGCAGTTCAAATAATATCAACACAACAATTGCTTATAATAGCCTTCTTTGACGAGGAGAATTCATTATGTGCTATACACCTCTGATCAATTTCTTGCTCTCCATGTGGCCACTTCCATAAACAAAGGCTCATCAAGTGTTATTGTTGGCAAGCAGTGCAAGTTTTAATTACTGCTCAATATTCGTCAGTAGAGTGATTGGGCTCTCGTAAACACAAACACCCCTCCTCCACCAACAGCACGACCCAAAAGCATATTATCATCCAAATAACTAAGGTAATATAGTCCTCCTACTGATTCCCTACAATTCAAAAAAACATCACTTACCTATTTGTCCAAAAAATCGCATTACCTATTTCAACAAAGTAGCCCATGATATATATACCTTCCTCCTGTATCCCTCACAGGGACTTGAGCTTTGAAAGCACGGAGAAATTGCAAGATCTGCAGGAGAAAAGAACATTGTATACAACTCATAAACAAAGTGTATGTGTCTATGTATATACACACAAATAAGCTAATTGTTATGTTATATACATAGCTGGTATGCACTAGTGCTCTCCTGGATACACAACAATTAGGCAATTCACATAAAGTACATCACCCAAGTTTTGGATTAGGTGCAGAAACAGCTTCGTGACCTAAGTTACTGATATCAATGGTATTTCGTATCACATGCCAGTAAGAAAGTGAATTCAAATCAACAATACCTGCAGACTTATAAAAGATCGTGGTAGTAGAGCTGGAGCTATTAGAGCCTGCAGCTGTTCACTAATATTTATATCTTGAACTGTGATCTGCCAGGTATAAATTGCATGTTTGTTATAGCAGCATCATACCAACTAAAGAAGGAAATGTCATGTTAATACCCAAATATCAAAATAGTAAATAAGAGTCTTTTTTCAATTTTAGATAATGCAGAAGTGAAATTTGAGGGTATCACCATCATAAATAACAAATCAGATTATATTAAGCTGAGAATATAAATTAGGCTATAACGCTTTCTCGAGGAATAAGTACTGAGTATAAACCATATAATAAACGGGGCATAAAAAATGTTATAATCATTACCAAAAACACAATTAAATGTGGATAATCACTTCAACTTTTGAACAAGCCTTTTATTAACACAAAAAGAGAAATTATGTATTCTGTGTAAAAAGCTCAGCAGCAGTTTAGATATATATTGTATCTCATTATAATAGAATGCGTTCACAGTTCACATAAGTAAAAATGATTACCTCTTGAAACTTAAGGTAGATATTACGGACAGATACAACAGTAAACTTGGCAGATACAACCAATGTAGCGCCTTCTTGTTCCTGTATGAAGTAGGGTATGATTTTTTATATTTGGGTCCAAGGAGATAGCACAAAGCTCAAGCACAAGTATTTCATCTAATTTTTTTGTCCAACCATTGAAGGTTAGCTAGGTGTTAGCAAGAGAACAATATATGCAATTACTAGAAACAAAGAAACTAGGTTTTGACTAATAAGATTATCTTAGTTTCCCACACATTTGAACATACCCTTCAAGACAAAAACTGAAATTCTGTGTTAGCAGGCAAATCATAGGCCTTGAACTAACCCAACCTGTCTATTTCAATGAAAGTTAAACCATTAAATCACATGTCATGTTCAAGGATTATTGACAGCAAAAATAGGAAAGCTCAAACATTCAATCCATTTTTAATTTTGCTTCTCCCCTGGGATGAAGGATACCCATACAGCCATACCCCATTAAAAGCCTGAAAAACCAAATCCCATGCAATGCATATTCGTGGAATAGTGAGTAAATTTTAAAATTATATAAAAGAAACTATCACAAGTAACAGGAATGCAAATGACAAATTGTTTTGCCACCTATATAGTCAAGAATCAATTGAGGAGTAATTGATCTCTTTAAAATATTGTGGAAAACTGGACAATGAAGGGGAATGAAATAATAGACACAAGTGAAGTGTGATCACAGTAAGTTCCAGAAATCAAATGTCACAATTCAGAGTCTGATGTCAGAACACTGAACTATATGACTCTCATAAGTATGAGCATAATTGCAGCCCTCCTAAGTAAGACGGGAAGAAGGAATGGAAGGTGTTGTTTTACCTCTAATAAATTTGGAATACTCCATCGGACCACATTGCGAATAACACCTCCATTAGATTCATCACGGCATTCAAATTTCTGAAAGATCTGTCCAACCTGTCTCAACATGGAAGCAAATGAAGTAATAAAATGGTAAGAGAACAAAAGTGAGAAAATAAAATAACAATAATAACAGAGGACAAAGAAAAAGCATGACCACAAAAGTCCTACATAAATAAGAATGGTTGTGAACAAGTGTAGAACCTAACTTGTAGCAATCATGTTAATGAGAAGACTCCATAGGAAGCAAGGTACTCATAAAAATGATCTAGAACATTAGATGAGAAAGCACATTGTGAGAGAATTTTCATTTGAACGGCGAAGCCTTGTGTATAGAATGGTCAATGTCAACAGTTTTTCATAAGTAGAAGAGAAAAACAAAGCAAGAAGAAACCAAATTGGCGGAGATTTGAGTAAAAAAGTAAAATAATTAGAGATTTGTGTGTGTGTTAAAAGGTTATAAAAAGTGTTGAGTGAATGTAGGATAGTAGAAGTCATTGGTATTAGTACTTGAAAGAAAGGAAGATTAGCAGCAGCTTGGAAAAGAATAAGAACATCAGAAGCAGAAGTATATTGCAGGCGCCATGTTCCATCCAACTTGGCCAAATTGATTGGGTCACCCATGTTGCATCCCTCTACCTTCACCTGCCATTCCCATAGATAGATACATAGTTATATTTAGATTTTACATTTTAGTGCAAAGAAGAAGAAAGAGAGGAGAAGAGTACGACACGAGAGCCTCCTCGATAGAAGAGCGTTGATCAGGAGTGGTGAAGAGCCCCCTTTGTGTGTCTTGGACAGAAGTCAAAAGGTGATGTTTTTTGTTCTCTAACTCGGAATCATATGCCTTAAACCAAATAAAAGTGGTTATTATTAGATTAAGAAAATAAAATTAGCAATAGCAAAGCAAGGCAGAGAGAGAGGGAGAGAGATAGAAGAATGACTGAGAACCTGAGCAGATGGCATGGCCATGGCGAGGGACAGTTTCCTCCTGGTCCTGGGTGCTGATCTCATTCTCATTCTCAGAGGCAAAGGCCTACTACTTAGCGTTAGCGATGATGGAGGAGGGAACAAGGGTGAATGGCAATGGAATTGGAAAGCCAAGTCCATTCCCGCAACGGACCAAATCAATCTATGTTGTTGTTACTGTTACTATCCAAAATCATTCGATACCCAAAATAGTAAGTGAAGTGTGAGTGTGAGGATCAATTCAATGAAATGAGAAATGAGAAGGGAAGCAAATTACCCTTTCCTTTGCGTCAAGCCACAGTTCAGTTCAGCAATTCTCAGCTCGGGAGAAGGCGAGCGACGCACACATACGCACGCCTCCTTAGTCCTTACATTCATGCCAAACAAGCAATTTTACTTTATCCTTTCTTATAAAATTAGGTGTCCACACCACCGCCTTGAGAATTCTTATTATAATTAAAACAAATTATTTCAGAAATAATATGCCTGCATGCCTTATTGCAGTCTTTCTTATAAGCATATTGGAACTTCTGTTCAAAATTATGACATTCTAATTTTCGAATCAAGTACTTATCTAACTTTTCTCTCTTAAACTTTTTTATGATAAAAAGTAAAACAAGTAACATTCTCACATTGAAGATGTCCAATTTTAATCTAACATTTACAGGTTTTCTGACCTTAAGGCTTACCTTCTGGTAAAATCAATTGTAAAATGAGGCAATGGTCAAAGGAGATGAAATTCTAAAAAATAAATGCGTTTGTCTTAAACCTCCGTATGAAAAAATTTATATGTATATCTGTGTGCCTAATCACGGATGATGTCCAAAATTTAATATCGTATGTCTTGCATTGATAAAATAATTAAAAACGTGATCTTTACTTGAAATGAGTTAAGCAATATGGCTTAACAAATGAAGCAAAACGAATAAATGAGAATATTTATATTTTTATATGATAAACATACATTATAACAATTATTTATCAGAATAAGCCCTGTATGTGCGTGTGTGTAATAATACTCCACTTAGCAACATTTATTGAATTATATTCATTTTACTTTTATATTAAAATGTCAGCATAATTTTATGAAGAAATGATATGATTAAGGGCAGGAAACTTTTATTGTCATAAAGAGCTCACTAATAATTGATAATAAGTGCTTTTATTTTCTTCTTAAAAATACTTAACAGTGTTACATTAAAAAGAAATTAAAGCTTCAAATTTGCTTATGACAAATATATGAAACGGCACATTAGTCTTTTAAAAAACAAATTACGGGATTCTTAAAATCTTGGCTACATTATACATACATAGAAGTGATGTGGCCGAAGTGAAATGAACCCTAACCCCTATTATCACTTAACAGACGCATCGCTCTCAAGTCTGGTCTCACCTCACCACCAAGCTCAGGCCTCCACTTTGAATGCCATGCAAGCAATGCTTATGACATGAGGAAGCAGGTCAAGGGGAAGTAGATGCAGTGGGTTTCCCTATTATTACAAGTTAATAATTATAAATTGGGAATCAAAATTATTTCCCAAAGTTTATATGAATAAAGATCGTTAAGATAGGACGTATGAAATTGCTGTGATGTTTGTCAAAATTTTGTTCTTCATTAATTGTCTGCCTGTTCATCTAGTTAACAAAATGAGATTTTTCTTGTTGGAATCTAAGTTGATAATAAAATTAGAAAAATTAATGTTGGAAAAGGAGTAAAAAAAGGAGACTCGGATAAGAAGAAACATAGGAGGAAGGAGTTGAAAAGACTAAACTTTTAAAAACCATTAAACTTAGCAAATAGCAGCTGAGACTATAATTTTTTATGCATAAAAGAAAAGCATAAAGATGGACAAGCTTGAGCTGTATAAATATGATCCAAAGGTAAAGCATCATGTTGTGTTCATGGAAATCAAATGAAAAATATGACACCTAAAGTGTGTTTTCTGCTCATCTTCGCAGGACAACGTGCACCAGAAACATGAAATACAAATCATTTCCACAACTTCCGCAATGACATATTTTTCTCTGTCTCCTTTTTCATCACCTTGGCCACAGCCATCTCAAAATCCTCCTGTGTCACGTGTACTCTCCTCTCCCTCAAAGCAAACATTCCAGCTTCTGTGCATACAGCCTGTATAAAAGCAGGAAATCAGTCAAGTTAGGAAACACTTGATATAATGCATTAATTTAAGCTGACAACATTTGCTAACAAATTACTCTGTTTGGCTGGTAGATCAAGATTCTGCAGTATACACACTGATGAGACAAAAAAACTTATTGAACATGGTCAATGCACCATTAAAATGTTCTTTTTTTTGGGGGGTCTTTCACCCTTGATCCAAAAGTTATATTAAACTCTAACTTATCCAAGTCAAACTGGGAAAACCTACTTAAGAGAGCAAAGCTTTCCTAGCTCCTATTTTTCCATTCACATTAAATGCCCTCAAGCCATTTAATGAAGCTATTCTAATATTCTCTTTGGTAATAAAGGACTCATGATGCAGACTCCATTTAGTCAACCCATTCCTAATACTTACATGATATGTAAGCACAAACTGGCTCTCAAGGATAGGTCAAAAGTATATAGTAAGTGTTTATTCCTAGGCATCTACTTACAGTCCGTACTGCTTCTTTCTTACAGTTTATTTACTCTCCAGTCTCAAATGAATTTATCTATATATCACACAGTTTCTAAGGTTTTCTGTTTTCTTTAATATTCCTTACTATCAAAACACTTCATTTGCCCAGTGACCTGAGATAAATCTTGAACAATAATACATGTTAATGTTAGTTAAGAACTTTCACTCCCGTTCAATACTATGTAAAATTTCTCTGAAGTATTTTCCATCAAACAAGTGGCACATGCATGCCCATGCTTGGCATTAAGCCATTAAGTAAATGAAATATTTATATGAAGATGAAGCACCCACTTTTCCAATAAGTGCAACCAGAGTGATAATTCACAAAAGTAAAATTACTTCAACAAGGACAATGTCAAAGATTGTAGAGCAGCAAGAAAAAACCAAAATGAAATGTAAATAAAGTAAAAAAATACCTTAAGCTCAGCACCAGAAGCTCCATTCATTTTCTCAGCAATCTTCTTCAAATCAATCCCACGCATTAAATTCATTCTTCTTGAATGGATTTTCAAAATATCCAGCCGAGACTGCATAAAATAAATAGTCATTTTCAGAAATATTTGTTACAACATACAGAAGGTGCATCTTCTTTCCCAGTACAAATATATCAAAGGGACGAAGGCAAAGATGCAAACCTCTTCATTAGGGTTTGGAAATTCAATCTTCCGGTCAATCCTACCAGGTCTAAGGAGTGCCTGATCCAGGATATCAATCCTATTTGTGGCCATCAAAACCTATAATTGCAGATTTCTCTTTAGAAGTCTCTCAAAAAATAGTGCTTGTGTCTCAAATGAGTCAGATAGAAGGAATAATATCTGTCTGTTGAAGATTTCTATTTACTGAGTGCACATGATGCTAGCTTTAATTCCCCTTAATCTAGCAACAATATGCAGCAACAAGTATTACCTTGATCTTATTTGAAGCTTCAAATCCATCCAACTGGTTGAGAAGTTCAAGCATAGTGCGCTGCACCTCACTATCACCATTGCCACTTCCAGATTCCATCCGAGCAGAACCAATACTGTCAATTTCATCCATGAAGATGATTGACGGTGCATGCTCCCTGTGAAAATATTGGTTAAGCGAGTCTTCAGACAACATAATTCATTCTTTTAGATTATCTGGATATGGAAATTAATGAATGAAAAATGTTAAGCATAATTTTTTTATGGGAGTAAAAATGTCCATTTTGGTCTTTTCAAATGCCACTTGCTCGAAATTGGAAAAAGGACATAATATGAAGACCAAATTCCAAACATTCATTGTGAACATCTAACTTCAAATTTGACAATCAAAATCTAAGTAACTAAAGATATATTTTCACTGAGTTGAGTTTAGTTGCACACTTGCACCCTCTCAGAAATATCTTCAACCCACAAAGTCTTGAAGCCAAGGAGACATCATATTTAGGTGAAGGGAAACAAATAATGAGTGAAGGAAGCTAAGTAAAGAGGATAAACCTGGCCATAACGAAAAGTTCCCTGACCATTCTAGAACCTTCTCCAATGTATTTCTGAACTAATTCAGAACCAGATACCCTGATGAATGTGCAATCAGTATGATGGGCCACTGCCCTAGCCAACAACGTTTTCCCAGTACCAGGTGGTCCATAGAGTAGGACACCCTGCAATATGTGAAAGAGAGTCAGCAAACTGAAAAACAAACTATGTATGCTAATGGAAGGATGGAAAAATTAGCCACAGATCAGAACGAGAAACTACCTTTGGTTGAGCTATTCCAAGACTTTCAAACAGCTCAGGATGTTTAATTGGTAGCTCAATGACCTATAAAATTCATCACATACATGAGGCCCAAAAGCAACAATTCTAAAATATAATGCTATGGTACAATATACATGTATACAGAAAGTTATAAGAGAGCGGTGAAGCATGGACAGACAAGTGGATACATAGATACTTCTCTCAGACCCAACGTTAAATGTTAATATTGAAAGAATGTCAGGCAACATACCTCTTTTATTTCTTTGATTTGCTGGTCTAAACCACCAATCATGTCATATGTAGAATCAGGAACTTTCTCAACTTTCATCAGATTGACCAATGGATCAACTTTGCTTGGAAGAATTAAATGAAGAACATAACTGTCATTGCGAAGGGCAACTCTAGTTGATGGAGTAATCTTCGTAATGTCAATATTTTTATCAATATCGACAACATATTTTCCTTCTGGATGGACCTTAAGAAAAGAAGAGGAAAAATCAATACTTCACCTTTGTTTAATCCTTTTTTACTAATTTTACGCACAAATAGATATTAAAAGCCATCAGATTAGGTCATAAGTTTGTGAAAAACGGGAGAAAATAAAGAATGAACTGTAGTTTGATGCATGATTAAAGTGATCATAGTTATCAATCGCGGATAGCAGCGTGTAGCGGCCGACCCCCAAACAATACCTGAGTCCCAAACAATACCGCTATAGCGGCCGCTATAACCGCTATGGCGTAGCGGGAAACCATGAGGTTTTGTATAGCAGCAGGGGGCCGCTCCTATAGCGGCGCTATAGCGCGCTATTGACTAGCCTGAAAGTGATATGTCTTTTTTAGAATAAAACATCCCATGAATCATCTAACAACCAACAGTTTTCGAGGTCAGAAAAGGTTCGCACTTTGCAGGCAAGCAATACTAAAATGCATGATTCCAAACAAGTAAGTATTTAGATTAGCCAATAAGGTGATCAGAAATGTAGATCTATAAAAATAGATGAAACAATGAAACCATCAGATCAGATGAAGCACATGAGTTCTTCAAATAGTGTTAGGGTTCAAATAAAAGAAAAATTCTCACAATACCACGTCAATTAATGATTCAGTGTGCAAGCTCAAATAATATTTATGTCTATACCAAAGGGAGACAGGTAATTCTAGTCTACTGAACAATGAATAAGGAAATGAAAGAGAAAAAAACATGTCAAGTCAAGGAGATGAAAATGGAAAAAGCCTCGATTCGATTTATCATGGTGGATAAAAAGGAAATTGGAAGGGAGCATGAGCAGACCTTGACCAAGACTTTGTTCTTGCCCATAACTTTGACAACTTCACCAACATATGAGCCAGGCTCCTGAAGAAGCTGCAGTTCTTCGCGGAGCATCCTCACTGTCCAAATTAGCATAGTTACATAAGTTAACTTGAAGGGTTTGTGTTTGTGCAATTGAATAATGATAGGTAGAACAAACGAAGAAGCAAAGAAACAATTAGTTAATAAGTATAAGAATTAAAAAGAAAAAAGAGAAAAAGGGTTAGGGTTAGGGTTAACGGACCCCTGGAATTAAGCTCGTTTCGCTGAGCCTCAAGACGGTTGAGGTTATGGGTCTTTTGACGGAGAAGTAGCTGAAGTTCATGGATGTGGAGAGAATAGTACTGGCGGAGACCCTCGCCCTGTTTGGTAGGCTTGGCGGAGCAATTTTCCTCCGGTGCCTCCGCATGCTGAACTAGTCCCACCGTAGTAGCAGCCATATGATTAGAATTAGATCTCTTCACGAATAGATCTATCGATTCGCTTCTTTTCTTTGTATCGATGATTCAAACCCTTTACTTTACTCTTCGGTTTGGTCAGGTCAGGTCAGGTCGGTGAGGCCTTTCCCAATGCCTTGCGGAGCACAACAAACACAAGAGAAACAATAACAAATACGGATATTTTGTTTTTCCTTCTTTTGGGCCCTCAATAACCCTTCTTCTTCATGGGCTCCTACTCAATGAATACGAGCTCAACAACTCACTTGGGCTTCTTAACCGCCATAACATATTCCCTCTCCTCGTGTACTTTATGTCTTAGTCCTTGAGGTCTTGTGCTTATTGTGTATCTGCTGACCTCTCTGTTGGATTGTATCTTGGGCTTGGCCCATTGTTTTCTCTTCAGCAATACATCATTCCTTTGACCAAAAAAAAAGAGAAAAAAAGTTCATTTTATTTGGACAAAAAAAACATTTTATTTATTCATGGTTTACATTTAATCATAAATTATCATATTACTAAAAAGTTAAATCTGAGAATAATTATATAAAGAATTAAATTCAATAACAACATAACAATACAAGGTTGATTATACTAGTAACGCATAAAAATTAAATTAATTACTAAAAAAGTTTATTAAATAAGAAAATTTAAAAAAAAAAGAAAATATATTTATTTTCAAGTTTAATTTTGTTTTATATTTCCCCAACCAGCATTGAAAGATTAATAAAACATTTTTTATTCACACAATCAAGATCGAACCTTATTAAAATAGTTAAGGAATTCGATCATTTATCAAATGTGTCAAAAAATATTGGTTATTTATTCTTCTTTCTAACTAATTAGGGTCCATCTGTTTTCTAATTAGGAATATTGCAGAACAAATTCCATAGCATTGATTTTAAATTACTTCAGTCTAATGTGCTTTGTAAATAGTGTATCACTCATTTACTATCATTAATTCTAGAATCAATTCAACTCAACTACAAATCAAACAAACACTTAAAAAAATTGTTTTTTATTATTTAGCGGGTTTTTCTTGTTGAACATTGAAGTGTGACGGCTTTTTCTTAATTACTATTACTCGTATATGTAACTAACATTTTACAATTTGAGGGAAAAAAAACATAGAAAAATATTTGCAATAAAATTGTTTGAGATCATTATCAAGACATTTCATAATATTTTAGGTAAGAAATTTGAAAATATATTATAAAAAGTGTAATATATGTTTGAAATCACCCTTCTATTGTTGTTCTAATTTGTTTTTTTTTTCACTTAAACAATTGAGATACATAGCCTACTTTTAATTTTGAGTCTTCTCCACGTAGGAGTGGAACCTACATGTTACAAATCTCCCCTCACATATAAAGATGATCGCCAATTCAATTATCCCATAACAAGCTTTAAACTTCCATCTCGATAATGTTTTAGTCATCATATCAGCATCATTAGCATCGTTATAATCAACGTGAATTGTCTTCAGCTTAAACAACTCAGTATCCAAAAATTGTGTATTAGATAATACCTCACACCAATATGTTTGGATCTAGATGGAAAATATAATACACATCAGGTTTTAGTTTCAACACATGTCGGAGCTAAGACTTTCATCCATGAGAACCACAAATGTAAAAAATCACTTCTTGAAAAAAAATTATTGTATCATTTTTAATAAAAAAAATCATTTTTTACTGTGGTAAAAATTAATCAGTCTATGGTAAACCAAAAGATAGGGGGTCAATCTTAAGATAAAGATTTCCTCCATAAAGCTACCTCAAAATTCATTTACGACATTTTAATACTCTTTACTATTAACTATACAAATGACATGTGATATATTTAACTTTATACACATAATTGCATGCACCAAATAAATCCACTAGCTGCACAAAGAACGTTTTTCTGTATCTGACTTCTTAATTTCATTTAAAGTATTTTGTTTAACACTCAACTTAAAATGAGTAACATAAGGAGTGCTTTCTACCTTAACACTTTTCATTTGGAATCCCGGAGAAACCTTTTTAATATAACCTTCTTGAGACAACCATAACTTCTCCTCCTTTTATGTTGCACATGATTCTTTTTTTTGGTCGAAGATAGTTGGATTGAAGATAGCCAACGGCACTTACATCATTAGTTCATCAGTCACATAGAGCGATACAGCAAAAACAAACAGAACATCAAAATGACGTAAACTAACAGATCTCAAGTGTCCGCCACGGTCAGCCACAACAATAAAAAACAAACCAAAACCTCTGAGCGAAAATTAGATTTTCCATTTTTCCATTTTGCTTCTTTTTGTTGGCCACGTGCTATGCAAGGGTAGGCCACAGGGAGGACATTGTTGTCCTAAAACAGAGGCATCGCAAGGTGGAGATGGAGCTATCAAAAACCGCGACGGAGGAGGGAGAATGGAGGAGGACAATTAATGGAGCTGGAGAAGGTGGGAGAAGGGTGGGTGTAAGAAAATAAGTTGTGAAAAGTGGTTGACGAAGGAGAAAGGGTAGAGGTGGTGGTAGGAGAAGAGGAAGATGGAGAAAAGGAAACAAAGGGAGAAAAACAAACTCTCACCAGGGAGAGAGGCAACCCCACCAAGAGTGGGTGGAGAACCCCCACAATGGGGGAGGAAGCCCCCCGAGCGTTCGCTGGCGGCTACTTTTTCTCTATGCGACTAGGGTTTGCTGTTATTAGCCTTCAAGTTACGAGTTCACCACGCACATGATTCTTAATTATGCCAAGAATAAGCTCAACAAATTCCAGCCCACATCTTTCGTAATAAATGACCCATCCAATATTCCAATTGTTTCTTCAACTTGTCAATCCTGAAGACATTTTTTTTGAACATGTCATTAACGTATAATGATATTAATTTTATCATACGAATTGTGTATAATTTTTAGAGTTTAATTACCATACACTGTTAGTGTGAAGAAGTTTTACACAATCACCCGATAATATTTTATCATATCAATTAATGAATATGACACCTCATGTGTCATTAACCTCATTAAATGATGTATCAACAAATCATTGGATGACTGTTTAAATTTTTTTTACACTGACAATGTATAGTTATTAAATCCTAATTTTTAACCTTTTATTTCATAAGATTTTTGTTCTCTTTTAAACTTTATAGACTTTATTTGAATTTGAAATTTTTATATCTTTATAACATATGAAACACTTGCTTATCAACGCAAAATCATAAAGTAATCGAGACTTTTTTTGTTGTTGAATAAAGCAACCGAGATTTGAGATTTTAGAAAGAAATGACAAAACTTAATATTAAACAGTGTACCCGTTAGCACCGTTTTTGTTTCTAATTGTTGCTGAAGGCTTAAACGCCATGATGTGCAAGGCGATTGACTCTCAATTGTTCAATGGTTATCTTGCTGGAACTATGTCGGTCTTGGTGTCTCATCTACAATTTGCAGATGATACCATTTTCTTGGGGGAAGCTTCTATGCATAATGTTTGGGCCATCAAATCAATTCTACAACTCTTTGAGATGATTTCGGGTCTAAAGGTAAACTTTCTCAAAAGCAAGTTGTATGGTGTTAATGTTCCTCATCACTTATTAAATATGATGGCTCAATTTTTGAACTGCAAAGTAGGCTCTTTGCCATTCTCTTATTTTGGACTCCCTATTGGAGCAAATCACATGAGTAGGAAGACTTGGGAGCCAGTGATCCAGAAGGTGCGGAAAAGGTTGTCTAGGTGGAAATCCTTAACCTTGTCCTTCGGTGGTCGAAGTGTCCTCTTAAAGTTTGTTCTTCATTCCATCTCGATCTACTTTCTTTCTTTCTTCAAGGCTACAAAAGGTATTATTTCTAAACTTGAAGCTATATTTAGGAATTTTCTTTGGGGCGGGGATAGGGAACACAATAAAATTGCTTGGGTGTCTTGGGAGGATGTGTGTAGGGAAAAGAAACATGGGGGTTGGGTATTAGGGATTTAAGAGCTTTTAATCTTGCCCTTTTAGGGAAATGGAGATGGAGGATTCTGGTGGAGAAGGGTAGATTGTGGAATAGGGTATTGAGCTCTATATATGGGGAGGCTATGGGAAGGAGTGTAGGTAATGGGATTAAGGAGTCTAAGTGGTGGTTAGATTTATGGAGTATTGAAGGTGCTACAGGGTATACTCATGAGTGGTTTCTAATAATTGTGTTCGGGTAGTGGGGGATGGGTACAATACATCATTTTGGAGGGATATTTGGTGTCGTCCGGTTGCATTGTGTGAGCGATATAGAAGATTATTTTCTATTGCAGCTAATAAAGATGTGTTAGTGGCTGAAATGGTTGTATGGAGGCATGGGGGTCATGATTGGAATTGCATTGGCGCATGGGTCTTTTTCAATGGGAGATTGAACAACTAACATTGTTACAGGTTGAGTTAAATTCAGTAATGTTACAGGCTAACCAAAAAGACAGGTGGAGATGGAAGGCAACTTCGGAAGAGGTGTATACGATGCGGTCATCCTATAATGCTATTATCAATGCTAGTGTCTCTGCATTCCACTTTATAAGTTTCTTTGGTCAAAATCGATACCTTCAAAAGTTTCTGGTTTTGTATGGAATGTTTTGCTAGACAGAATACCATCCAAGCAAAACTTAATTAAAAGGAGAGTCCTACCACCTCATGATGAAAGTTGTGCTTTATGTGGTGCAATTGTCGAAACTACTTGTCATTTATTGTTCGAGTGCCATTTTGCATACCATATCTGGATGTTGTGTTTGGATTGGTTTGGCTTTTTTGCTGCTTTGCATAATAATGGTTATGGTAATTTTGCTCAGTTTGTGGGGCCTCTCATTTGTTCTGATAGGAATCGCTACGATTGTCTATATTATGGTTGACCATAATTTGGTCTTTGTGGTTTGCTAGGAATGAAATGGTTTTTTCTGCCAAATTATTAACACATGCTGAAGTGTTTGATTTAATCAAAATTAGGTGTTGGAATTGGCTGAAAACTAAGGACCCTGATTTTGTAACTTCATATGCTTATATTGTAATTTTTGTTACCAATTGCTTTTTTGTATTTAATACTTTGTAATGGGCTGGAGTATCCCTTGTACTCCCTTTAATTAATCTTCTTTGCTTAGAAAAAAAATATTAAATAGTGTAATTTTAAAATAATAATCTTTTTTAAAAAATTAAAGACAACTATTTTGAAAATAAAAATAATTAAAATTTCAGAAAAAGAAAAAAAATTGAACATGATAAATAATTTTATAATTTTGAAAAACTTAAAATTTTTAAAAATAATATTAAATTCACGTGTCTTCAATGGAAACAAAAGCATGTAAAGTATTTCATTTTTGGATAACTTTATGTTATTTCTTACGGATTGATATTAATTAATTTAAATAAATAATTTAGAAGGATTAGAACATGACTCAAAAGTATTAATTTAATGTATTAGGATATATACCAATACCAGCGATTATCAATGGGGTTGGTTCAAGTGATACATAGTTTTCCTCTAAGTAAGGTCTCGGATTGAGTTTTGTGAATGAAAATAATATCCATTGAAAGAGCTAGCCCCACCATGATGTAGATATTCCCGGCTCGGATAGGATTACCTCCCGTGAAAAATTACTTTGATTAAACCAAAAAATATAAGCGAGCCATTAAAGATGCGACTTGAATAATGAATATGGAAGGTGAACTTATTTAATATTTATTGAATTAAAATGAATAAAGGCTAAGCACAACAGATGAATGTCCTAAAGAGACAAGTCCAATCTGGGAAGGTGGATTTATTAATGAGTGAAAGTGGACGATGGTCCAGGAATAGAGACGTGGAAAATAGAACATGTTGGATTTTTTTTTGGGGTCTTTGGATTAATGAAATAAACAGGAGTGAAATAAATAAAAGAGATAATAAATTTATACAACTAAAATATATAAAAATTTATATAACATATTTTTTTCTTTATATCTCTTTATTATATCACGTATCACACTCCATATTTCTTTGGTCTTCTTTGTATCTTTTCTCTTTATCTCCCTTGATTATATTGTTGTATGAGTGTATGAATGTCATTTCTCAAAATAAAAATATTAAAGGTTTTAGAGTAAAATATCTTTTTCATCCATATAAAATATTCGAGTTTTTTATTTTTGTTTATGGGAAATTTTTGTTTGTAATTTCATCCTTATGAAATATTTAAATTATTTTTTAGTTACCGCTGATATTTCTACCTTTTATTACGGATGTCTGGGATGTCAATCAATATTAGCAATCCTACACACTCAATACAATGATGTTTGACTCCTTAAACTCATTCGAAGACGGTATATGAGATATTGGAAGGGAGGAAATGTGCATTTAAGTTCAAGTTTAAGTTGAACATGAAATTTGGCTATCTGAATGAGTTCTTGGTGACTAATATTGTTATATAATATGTTAGGTACTGCACATATGGTTGATGATTGTGATGAACGTTCAACACATGCAAATTAACACCAGAATTCATAAGAGAGACTAAAATATAGTTTAAATATTTCATAAGGATGAAGTAGAAAAGAAAATTTTTCTAGGTACGAAAATGAAAACTTGAGTATTTATAGGGACGAAAAAGTTAATTTATCTAAGGTTTTATTATTTAAAATATAATGGAATGTATTTAAATATGATAAAATAAATTTTATTTTAATTAATATCTCTTTTTCTTTATTTTAAAATATTTAAAACAGAATAAAATAATTTTTTTCTTCATTTTATTATTTAAATATTTAAATAATTAGTGTGTATTTAGATAGAGAATTTTAGAATATCCAAAATAGAAAATATTGAGTGAATTATAAGTATGATAGAAATTATAAATGATAAATCTAAAAAGTTAATCATAACAGGAAAAATGTTCATTTTTTTTCTCAATAATCATCACTTGAATTTTTTCCCATTTTTATAAAATCATTTCTATTTATCATTTAAAATTTTATTTTATTATTTTAATACATAAAATCTAATGATTTTAAATTATTCTATTCGAACACAACGTTAATTTATTTCATTTTCCATCGGCCATAACTCTATTTCATTTTATTCTACCATGCTCTAGTCTACTTTTTTTTTTTATTTAAATTATAGGTATTTTTCATTGAAGACAATCCCGTGTGAGTGGCAAAGATAACATTTTTTTTAGGGGAAATTGCACTCACCTCCCCTGAGATTTGTCTAAATGACAAAGACCTCCCCTCTAGTTTTTGAAATGCAGAAACCTCCCTTCTCATTGACATTGTGAGGATTATCTAGGGATATTAACGAAGCGGAATGGATTATACACTACATGTATCCATACCTACTAAAATTAATAATTACCCAAGCGGGTAACGTGTATTCACGAGTATCCATTAATATCTAGGAATTCAGAATTTATAGAAAAAAATGACATATAAAATATTATGGTATCATATTATATCAATTTTAACATTATATAATTTTATTACAAGTTAATGTATTGAAAATATTATTATAAAATAATAAAATTAAATTTTATCTCATCATGAAATAATAAAATATCTTAATATAGTTAATAGAAAATATATTTTAATGAGTATGTGGGTACCCGCGGGACGAGTAGTATAATATCTGTCTCCACTCATTTAATAAATATGCGATTACTCATCGCTGGTATATCTACGAATATCCACAACTACGAGTTTTTTTATCATTCTGCTTTAGGCAAGGGAGGTGAGTGCATTTCAAAAACTAGAGGGGGGTCTTTGTTATTTAGGCAAACCTTAGGGGAGGTGAGTGTAATTTTCCCTTTTTTTTTTTACCATCCGGTCTAGTCTAAAATGTGTTTTTCAATTGTGTTAAAAAAATAAAAGAATAGAAGACAAATACGGTCAGAAATTGGTAGGAAAGAGCTCCTCTTCACTGCAGTTTCCCTTGCCATACATGTGTCCGCAGTGGATCAAATCAAATAAATCGCAATTCATTCTTCACTCACATAAGTTGCTATCACATTCACTTTGCCAATCCATACTCGTTTCTTTCTCAACCCTTGGCTTGGGTTTTGATCCTTTCTCTCCTCATAGCAGATCTTCATTTTCATCTCCGATCTCAAAATGCCTGCCGTTTACGGTGCTCGCTTGACCACCTTCGAAGACTCCGAGAAGGAGAGTGAATACGGTTACGTTCGCAAGGTATCCTCCCTCTTAACTTCCACAATTATCTATCACTTCGATACGATTTGCGCCGTAATTTATCATATCCTCATTGGATCCAATCTCGTGCCTTATTTGTTGATCGTCACTTTGTACATCTTCAGACTCATACTCATAGCGACTCTGTTTTTCTGAATTCCACGTGTTAATTATTTGTGTCATTTCATCTACGAGCATCTCAATATATGTTGAACTTCTCAAGTTACTACTCGATCTGTCTCTTATTCTTGTTTTTATTTAGTTTTTTTGTTCGTTTTTGTGAGTACACGCACTATTTGTGTGTGTGTATGCTGTTATTGTAATCCCTTGATACTGCTCTACTTTCCATTGAGCGAGGATGTGATAAATTTCACCTTGTGTGTTCTACCACTGAAATCACACGTGTTAATTCTCCTTAATCCTATTGATGCTAACATTATACCATTATTATGTTTTATTTTTTCTCAATTAAAATAGGTATCAGGACCAGTCGTGGTTGCAGATGGCATGGCTGGGGCTGCTATGTATGAACTGGTCCGTGTTGGTCGTGATAATCTCATTGGTGAAATTATTCGTCTGGAAGGGGACTCTGCTACTATCCAAGGTTCTGCACTTTGCAATCCCATACCTTCTATCAAACGATTGAATACTGCGATGATGGCGATGCAAGATTTTTTTTTTTTAAATCTTATTATTTTATTTACCTCTTGTTTGTTTTTGATGAAAAACTTATTGGTTATCTGCAATTTTAGTTTATGAGGAAACGGCTGGTTTAATGGTTAATGATCCTGTATTACGAACACACAAGGTTAGATTCTATGTCCCTTTCTCTTATATTGTTTAAATTCTTGTTGCATGCTTCAGTTGATAAAGCAGTGTGTTTTATTAACAGCCTTTGTCCGTGGAGTTGGGGCCTGGGATATTGGGAAATATTTTTGATGGAATTCAGGTTTGTCTTTCCACTATAAACATTCAGTTATCACTTATATGATCAATTCAGATAATTAAAATTCTCCCTTCTTCGCCTGTTCTTTCTAACTTATGTATTTCATATACAAACAGAGGCCTCTGAAAACTATTGCTAAAAGATCTGGTGATGTCTATATTCCTCGTGGTGTCTCTGTTCCAGCACTTGACAAAGATACACTTTGGGAATTTCAGCCTAAGAAAATCGGTACTAGAAAATATTGTTCTTTTTCATTGTTAAGTTCTATATAGAAAACGATTATTATGTGGTCTTTTTTCCCTGAGATTCTAATTTATTCACTGGTGACAGGTGAAGGAGACCTATTAACCGGTGGAGACTTATATGCTGTATGTTTTGTAGTCAATTAAGTTGGCTTGTATGATGTTCCCTTTTTTTGGTTATCCATTTAAACTAAAGCTTTCCGTGTATTATTTACAATTGCAGACTGTTTTTGAGAACAGTCTAATGCAACACCATATTGCACTTCCTCCTGATGCCATGGGAAAAATTACCTACATTGCACCAGCTGGCCAATATTCCTTGAAGGTTTGTCTTTTAAACTTATTTCACTGTTGTATATCCAGCTCTATTTCTGTTAGAAGATCACTCCTGATGATTGTGGCCTACCTTTCTCTTTGCTTCTTTTTGCTTCTTTTTTTTTTACGATGATGGCAGGATTGCCAAGCTTACTTGCGTTTATAATTTATACATCTTCTATTTTCATGCATTCTGGATTTTTTCTATATTTTCTGCAGTATATGATTTAAGTCTTTCTATTATTTGCAGGATACTGTGTTGGAGCTTGAGTTTCAAGGTGTCAAAAAGAAGTTCACCATGCTTCAGGTTTCTAGCCATTTTTTTATGTTGTAGTTTCTTTATTGAAGTATTGATCTTCCTTGTAATTTTCCTAAATTATACTTCCTTGCATATACTGTACCAATTTTCAGACTTGGCCTGTACGTACACCAAGGCCCGTTGCATCAAAACTTGCAGCTGATACTCCTCTTCTTACTGGTCAGGTAAACTCTATTGTTATTGAACATCTCATCTATGATTTAATTCTGATAGTGTTCATGCCTGATGACTTCTGTTTTGTGTAGCGTGTTCTTGATGCCCTTTTCCCCTCAGTTCTTGGTGGGACTTGTGCCATACCTGGAGCTTTTGGTTGTGGTAAAACTGTCATTAGTCAGGCTCTTTCTAAGGTGACCCTAACACACTCCACACTCCATCAAGGCATAATGATTTTGTAATTATAATTTTTTTCCGTAATTCATCAGACCTTTTAATTCATCTTTTCTATCTTTTTGACAGTATTCCAATTCTGATGCTGTTGTTTACGTTGGTTGTGGGGAACGTGGAAATGAAATGGCAGAGGTATTCTTCCTTTTTAGTTACTTTTATCAAATATTTGTGTTTGTTATTATTATGCAGTTGGTCTAACCAATTTAATGATTGTTCAGGTTCTGATGGACTTTCCACAACTTACAATGACATTACCTGATGGCCGTGAAGAATCTGTCATGAAACGTACAACATTAGTGGCTAATACTTCAAACATGCCGGTGGCTGCTCGTGAAGCTTCAATTTATACAGGTGTGACTTCTTACCTCATAAATTCTAGAACATCTTTTTGTTGTTGAGAATTAATGTTTACTAATTTTCTCCTATTGTCAATTATAGTTATTTTAGGCATGTGAAAGTAGCATAGTATTGCAATCAATAGTGTTTCTCAGACCTGTCATTTCTGTGTGGTAAACTTTGTTGTTGATCTGTGCTTACTGTCAAAAGTAGGGAAGACCTGTATTCTGCATATTGTTATGCTACTCTCTGTTTTCCAATATTCACTGAGGAAACTCTATTATATTTTCCCTTATAATGTACTGGTTTTACTTGTGTTCTACATGGGAGTTTTAATACTTTGTGATCACGTATATTTCACTTAGACTTTGTTTTGTTTTGCAATCTCAGGAATCACTTTAGCTGAGTATTTTAGAGATATGGGCTATAATGTCAGCATGATGGCAGATTCAACATCTAGATGGGCAGAGGCATTGCGTGAAATCTCTGGACGGCTGGTGAGATATTTGTCTATGCAATGACAATTGTTCACCAGCTTCTTTTATAAAGTTTTGTTTCTTCTTCACCATATATTATTTTGTAGCTTTAGTTTTTGATGTTGGATCTTCTTGGTTGACTAATGTAAAATAGACAATTTATACATGATGAGACATATGGGAAAACATGGACATTGATCAATGCATATTGATGGTATTGCTCTCTTCCACAGGCTGAAATGCCTGCAGATAGTGGATATCCTGCTTACCTTGCTGCACGTTTAGCCTCTTTCTATGAACGTGCTGGGAAAGTAAAATGTCTCGGAGGTCCCGAACGTACTGGTAGTGTAACCATTGTTGGTGCTGTTTCCCCACCTGGTGGAGATTTCTCAGATCCTGTGACATCTGCAACCCTCAGCATTGTTCAGGTAAAATTATACTTTGAAGTATGGTCATCACAATTGAGTAGTTTCCAGCAAAGAGTCTGCATTAGGTTGCCTTGACTGATGCCCATAAATTATCAAAACCGTTTTGATTTTCACTATGAGTATCCGTGTGGTTATTTCTTTGACCTATTCTTTTGTAACTTTCATTTGTCGTCTAACTTGACTTTTTGCTACTTGGCAGGTTTTCTGGGGTTTGGACAAAAAGCTTGCACAGAGGAAGCATTTTCCTTCTGTGAACTGGCTTATTTCTTACTCAAAGTACTCAACGGTATGTCCTAGTGTTGGTTACTTTGTAACTCATGTTCTCTCTTCAGCTGCTCCATTTGTATGCATACAATTTGTGCTATGATTATACAAGCCTTCTAATATTTTCTTTGGTATCATTAGGCACTCGAATCCTTTTATGAGCAATTTGATCCAGATTTTATAAACATTAGGACAAAGGCTCGTGAAGTTCTGCAAAGAGAAGATGACCTGAATGAAATTGTCCAGGTGTGTTCCTCAATTGGTCCTATCATCTTGATTGTTGGTTAAAGAAATGTCCCATGCTTTCTCCTAGTTTGGGTTGAGAATTTTTCAGCTGCTTTGAATAGAGGTAGTATCATAATTCATAAATAACCTGAGGGCAGGCTAATAACTATAACTAATGCACTGTCTAAATCTGTGTTGCAAAATATAGTCAATGGGGTGGATAGTCTGATAACTGGAGCTTTAACACAGTATCCTAAATTGTGGCATTGTTTTGTAGTTTGGACAAAATTGTGTCTATGTATTTATTATATAAGTAGTAAACTTTAATGGATCATCATTTACTCCAGCTTGTGGGCAAGGATGCTTTAGCTGAAGGAGATAAGATCACCTTAGAAACTGCAAAGCTTTTGAGAGAGGATTATCTTGCTCAAAATGCTTTTACACCGTAAGTGCCCTTGTAATTGGTTATCTTTTTTGACATGTATTATATTAGTGTTTTTATTTGTTTCTCTTCTTATACTGATA
The DNA here is from genome assembly GCA_026901365.1 of Sesbania bispinosa. Lineage (NCBI taxonomy): Eukaryota > Viridiplantae > Streptophyta > Magnoliopsida > Fabales > Fabaceae > Sesbania > Sesbania bispinosa. The sequence goes on along the minus strand of QLOH01000060.1, from coordinate 2,237,969 downwards.
TCTTCTGCATGGCTGTGATAGATATGACAAATTCTGTCCCTTCTACAAGTCTGTTTGGATGATGCGCAACATTATCCATTTCTACAATTTGGCTAATCAGGTATGGTGGTGTAAGGAATCAGGCAATGGTTTGGTGTTATTCACATTAGAAAAAAGAAAACTCCATGTAAATGTAGGTATTTAGGTTCAAGTTAACAGTTCATTCCATCTGCTGTTCTGCTGTACTTCACCCTCATATGACTGGAAATTGTTTGCCTCTTTCTGTTCTGCATTCTTTGGTCATAACTTAGCTAAAGTGTTACTTTGGCCTGAAGAAAGATTTCAGTTAAGTTGGCTAATTGCATTCACATAGTAGATCTTTAACATGGGGCTGTCTACCTGTGCAGGCTGTAGAGAGGGGAGCTGGTACTGATGGTCAGAAAATAACTTACACCCTTATCAAGCATCGTATGGGAGATCTCTTCTATCGTTTAGTGTGAGTAATTTTAGTGCAACACTAGATGACTTATTTTGACATATGAAGTAGGTCTTATTCTGTTGTTCTGTTGTCATTGCAGGTCTCAGAAATTTGAGGATCCAGCAGAAGGTGAAGCTGCTTTGGTTGAAAAATTCAAGAAGTTACATGAGGACCTGACTAATGGTTTCCGCAACCTTGAGGATGAAACCCGATAATTGAAGATTGCAAGTTTGCTCTAGTATTATGTTATTCCAATTGTAAGAGGCAATCTAGTATCCCATGGTGGCAACGTCCTGAGTGTTCTCACATTTCACCGTTTGATTCATTCATATCACATTTCTTTCCTTTCTTGGTGCTGGTTTGGCTTTGGATCTAGTTGCATGTGTAGCTATAGTCATGTGTTTCAGCCATCCCCATTTTTTTGTTGATAATAAGAGACTAAACATGATCTTTCAACATGTATTATGCGAATAAATTTATTTTAGAAGAACATGAAGTGCCTGCGGCCATGTAGGGGACCTTGTATTTCATGGATGGCCTCGACCTTGTACCAATGGGATTTGAAAGATCTTACATGTCAAGTTTTAGCAGACAATAAAATCTAGCAGTAATATTTATATGAGCATCTTTTCTTTCTTTTTCCTGCCCCCCCCCCCCCCCCCCCCTCTCCCGTTTGTGCACGAGAACAACTATATTTGAGAATGGCATGGCTTCACTTTATATGAGCTACTAAATATATGTGTGTATTGTTTTCCTCACGTATGTAATGCAAAATGACTTTGTGCGTTTATTTCTTCTGTGTGGTTTCTCTGGTATGTATGATTTGGTTATAGATTCGTTGAGCAAGCAATTTGTATCATGTGATGTATCATAAAAGATATTGATATATATCACATGATTCAAACAAATGAGTGATTGGTTCAGCCAGTACATGTCTAAGATACTTGTGGTCTGGATAAAAAAGATTACATGATTCAATGGTTTGCTTTTTTTATTATTATTATCATCATCATCATCATCATATTATCATTATCATTATATTATTATTATTATTATTATTATTATTATTATTATTATTATTATTATTTTTCTCGCACCAAATCTCATGAAAAGAGAGTACAACGTCAAATAAGTTTAAATTCTTAAATTAAAAGAAACTATAAGATTGCAATTAAATATTATCTATTTCATGATTTCATTGTTTCACTTTAAGTTTTTTGAAATAAAGTTTCAAACAATTAGTCATTTAAACGAAGCATGTGGAAGATATATTTGGGTATTATCTAGCTTCAAATGGTGTCCTTTTCTTCAGTCCCTTGGATGTTCTTCAGTTCTAATAGGAAAAAGTTGGGGTACTTGTCAAAATATTTTAACGCTGGAGTCAGTGAAGGTAGTAGGGTAAGAGACAATGATAGAATAAGGTCACTATACTTTGATTAAACAAAATAATATGGATATATGTGTGAACATGTCCTTTAGGGGAAGTTTGTCATAATTCCGTATGTGCTGGGCCATTTTTATGGGGCTCATCACGTAGTTGATTATTGAGTTGATCACTCTTTACTAAAAGCTTTGCTTGGTCTTTCTCTTATATCAGATTATTGGGTTATCTTTCATTTGATAAATTCTTTTAATGAGATTTCTAACAGTTTTTCTTAGTTGACCAAATCATAAACATGGTTCCATCATCCTTTTCTTCAATAAGTGTCACTCTAACTTCCTCTCTTATATTATACATTCATTTATACCTGACTTTCTCCCATCACTCATCAAATATTAAAACTCATCCTTGTAATACTTATATTCTTATCAATACTTTATTGTCCAACATTCAATACAATAAAGCACCATTGTTCTTAAGTGTGCAATGAAAATAACTTATGACTTTCTTTTGTATGTAATAAGGATATCTCCCAACTAACAATAAGTTATTTTGATAGTTGGGATTAAAAATGTGAATCTTAACAACAATAAAGCACCGTTTTATTATTTAACAACACGTTTTATGAAAAATAAAAATGTGTTGTTAAGATTCACACTCTAACGGTGCCTTTTCCCTTTCTTGCACATTTAATAAAACGTGGAAAGTTCGTTAAAGGCAATAAAATCACTTCCCCATCCACAGGAAAGATATCAAATTATATCATCTGAAATATAGCATGGTTCAAAACAAAATATCGATATGTAGTGACAACTGACAACTACTATTGTGCATGCACATGGCATCAATATTACACTAACAAATACAAATGACAGGAATTATAAGATTGCTTGATACACCTCATTGAATCATCCAGGACCAACCTTAGGAATATCATAATGCTCGCTCATGTTTGCGAGATACTGGTTGAAATCCTGAATTCTATCACGGTGAGATTTATTAGAAATCTTAGCCAATCTATGAACATCAAGTTTCTCCCTCTGTTCTATGTATCGCCTCTCTGCTGGTGTAAGATGATCATCATAATGAGCAGGCTTCCCTTCCCCACTCAATTTACTCACATCAGTATCTTGATCATTAGGATCCTTAGCTTGCTCTGTACTTCCACCTACTTCGAATAGCATAAACAGTGTATATTTATATATATTGCATAATAAATGGTGAACTAAACATAAAAAGATTACGGAAATATGAACCAAAAAGAACTGTGACTCTGTTAGCAGTGCAATAAATCATCTGTTCTGCACAACAGTTCCCTGCTTACTGAAAACTCATAAAGAAGTTGTGATATATGATATTGAATCATATAAGTGCCATCTTTCTTTTTGAAAGTTGCCATAAAACGTTGTCCATTATCAACTTTAACAAAAAAGCATCTATGTTCAAGTTAGGAAGCCTTGAGTTTAGAATTTCAGCAACTTCAACAATCATAAATGATGACAGCAATAATAAAAATTTAGAATTGCACATAAGTCCTTGAGTTTAGACTGATAGAGATTATTGCTGTTATTATTTACCTTGACCACAGTGGTGTTGTTCTTCCAAGATTCATACAGTTTCATAGTGATTTTTCTTGGCCATTGGCATACAATCTTACATAACAAACAATTAGAGTAGCCTATTCACTAAAGCTTATACCCTCACATCACCAAATTCATGAACCATTATTGCAATATATGCAGCAGAACTATCCTAGACATTAAATAGAACCATTTACAATTTTACAAGATAATTGTACCATAAAACAAGAATCAAAGCCTTATTTTAAGTTTTGACATGCCAAATGATCCAGCACCATGAACTGCCTTACTTGTCTAGGTTAAGTTGATGATTATGACCACGCACACATTGTAATTTAACAACAGACCTAATTTAAGGAAAGAGCATAGGTGGTAAAATCCTTGCCCTGAAACACAGATACCAACCTGCTGAAATTTCATCTTCAGCGGCTTGCAAAAGTTGATCTTGATTTCTCTTATTCTTCTTTTTCTTCTTCTTCACTCCACCAGCCACATCCAGTGCCTTTCCCTTGAGCTTCAACTTCCCACCAACGACATTGTCATAGGATGACATCTCTGTCAACAAATCAAAATTGATTTCAATGGAGAGTAAACAGAAGGCAAGAATTCTTACTTACCATGTCGATTGGTGACAAGTAGAATGGTTATTAATCAGCTTCAACTCAATTCCCACTCCCAGATAACTGGTGAGTGAGCTATGAAAAATACATGAATGTTTGTAAGGGGGTACTAACAAAAACCCTAACTTGTTAATTAATAAACATCGAAAAAAGTTTACGAACGCCGATCTCATATTTAGAGAAGGAAACACCAAACAGACAAGACAGCATGAAAACCTAACTTGATATATGCAAAGTTAAAAAACAAATTCATTCATAAATCAACAAAGCATGAGAAGATTGAAACCTTGAATGAAATGAAAGCGTGAAAACCCTCGCACCCGACCAGATCTTCAATAGGTTTTCTTTTCCCCCCTCTATTCTATTTCTATTTTCTATTCTGTTCTAAATTCGCTTTCTATTCTATAGTTGTTGTGAAGACTTTGCGAATTGCAACGATGAAGCGAAACAATTTTTCTTATCTTACTATATTGAATTGAATTAATGCAGATCCCACTGAATTTTTTGGTCATCCACGTAGGAGGATTCAACGGTCGAGATTCTCATTTCTAAGGAGAAAAATAATTTCTCTTAAAATGGATAGATAAGAAAGAGGCTATGTACTAGCCTGTGTTATCAGAGATAGCTTTAGGTTTTTTTTGGACAATGAGATAGCTTTAGGTTGTTTTTCTTTTTTGTTGGCCTATAGGCCCTTCTAATCACAAAAAAAAAAAGTCCGCCTAGCCGGTCCCTTAGGGTCTGTTTGGTTTGCATTTTCATTTTCTTTTTTCATTTTCTGTTTCCTATTTTCTGAAATTTTACAAAGGAAAAACTGGAAATGCTGGAAACAAAAATTTGCTGTTTTCAGCATTTCCAGTTTTTCCTTTGTAAAATTTCAGAAAACAAGAAACAGAAAATGAAAACAGAAAACGTTTCCTCAAACCAAACAAGCCCTTAAGTATCTTGATAAGGGTGTTTGATTTCTAACAATGTGTATGGAAAAAAACAGAGGTAAAGCCCACTTTGATAATCTCTACGCCTCGAAGGGATTAATCTCTAACTATTAGCTTGACTGAGGGATATTTTTGGTTAAAAAAAAGAGTCAATATTTTGGACCCTAAAATTATCCTTATTAAATTTAAAATCAAATTTCTTTAATTTAATTTTGAGACCTCATCTTCACTTATTCTACTCTTTTTTCGGAATGAATTTTTTTTCTTAATTTTATTGGATACTGAATTTCACACACTACTTAAGAAAGTGAGATTTTCGCTCTTTAATCCTTTATACTAATATTTCCTTTTTTCTATTTAAATTTTTAAATACTAAAAAAGATAATCCAAAATTTTTAAAATTTATTAAAATTCAAATTTTTTCATATCATGTTCTATTTCAATCCTTATTTTAACATAATTTTTTATTCTTTTCATTATGATTTTAATTAATTTATTTAAATATTATTATAGAATAATAATATAAATTAAATTTTAATTGTAAAATATAATTCACTATTATAATTTAAAATTAAATAATTTATCAAGTTATTCTAATTTTTATTTTTTATAATTAAAATATAATAATTTATTATAAATTTAATTTTAATTATATAAAAATATATTTTTATCCGTGTATTACACAAATTAATATATTAAAATTAATGGTTCCTTAATTGTAATGTTTTTTTTATAGATAAATTGTAATGTTTTTCAAATACATACTCATTTGATGGTCTCAAAGAACTAAACATAACTAACTAACTTGGATAGGATTTTTATACATACGAATTAAATAATTTAATTTTTTACATTTCAAAATTTTAAAAAAATTGTAATTCAATTCATATACTACTAAGCTCCGAATAAGATTGTCCCTGATAATAGAGGATACCTATGGTTTACATCAAAAAAATTCAATTCATATATTATTAAACATAACAATGTTATCTAGATAATTAATTTAAATTAATAATAATTAGAATTTAGTTTAAATTTAAAGATAATGGTATAATTATACCAATATGAATTTGTTTCGACACAAAATAAATAAATAAAAAACCGGAATATTTCACTAAGTTCGAAACTAATGTAAATCTTAAAAAAGATCAACTCTAACTTGAAACTGAAAATGATGATTTCTTTTTTTTTTTTAAGAAAGAGGATTAGGTAAAAAATAAAATAATTTAAATAAATAAAATAAAAATTTTAAAAGACACGCGAAAACTTTTGGTGAACAATATTAATTTTTTTGACGGATAGTGAACCATATCATTAAATTAAATGTGAAGGTTTAATTAATTTGAGTGTATAAGTTTAAATGTGAGGTAAAACGAACTTATTTGATTAAATTAAACAAGAGTAATTTATTTAGATACTCTTTTATCCATAAAGAATTAAACATACTCTTTTATATACATAATTGATGGTCTTAAAGACACCGATAAATTGAAATTAAGACTATTTTCCTAATGATTTTCTTTTGCTGTATGATAGTTAGTTCCTTTTTTATTGTATAATAAATTTCAGTTATATTGATGATATTAACATAAGTTCAAAAAAATATTTAATATGTATTTAAAATTTCAGTAAAATAATTTTTTGGTCAAAAGTTTATATTTTCTGCTAATCTTTTTATATTAATAAAATTTATCTATTACATATATCAACATTATTAAGGGAAATGTTAAAGTTTTTTTAGAAAATTAAGTATTTATTTGTATTTTTTATATTTGTATATTTTATTAGAAATGTTAAATGTTATTCTATTTGTTGATTTGTTAACTATTACCCTCAAAACACTACACGCAACCTCGGACAAACTTTATCTTGAAATCCTTTTTACTACTCAGAGATAACAACTTTAAAAAGATAAAGAAATAAAAGTCCATCACTGTTTCATGCACCTTTCTCAAAAGTCATAGGCGGCCGGGAAGAGTCGTTTAACATTTTAGTTATAAATAAACACAGCTCAGAGATGAAATCGAAGTCACAACATTTGCTTAGAAAATCAGCTTCAGCAATAACTAGATTAGTTCTCAGCTAAAGTCTAACATAATGCATCATGCATGTCAAATGCTCTACGCAAACTAGCAAAGGCGGTAAACAATAAAGAAGTAAAACATGGCGTCCTTAGCTTAGCTACCACAAGGCATTGAAACCAAGTGAAGGGTTCCAGACAAGCCATCGTTAATAATCACTCTTCAGTATAATCCTGGAATGATTCTGTAAGGAACCTTGTCGCAATATAGTTTCCAGTACTTGCCATACCTGCATGCAATGAGAATTTTCAACTTATGTACATGGTACTGCTGACCCAGAAATAAAAAATTTCCTAAACCTCTGTTAATGAAAAACTTAAGTGGACTCCATGATAAATAAATTAGTGGTTTTGAAGATTTTTTTTAACAGAAACGTTCTTTTAATTCTCGTGTCTTCGAGTAACAGTGTAACACTGCCATGTGAAATTGAAATGTTCTCAAATTCTATTGCTTTACACTATTGATTTGTATGCTTCAGAAGCAGCCTAATTCTAGTTGGCTGCAGGTATGCCGTTGATTTCTTATTGATAAGAAGAATAAAGCGCATGTATAAGACTAGTAGTCACAACTCATAAAGCAAACCGTTTATAAATATAGAATGATGACTAAGAGGCAACTGTATGCCCGCTTAAAAGAAAGCGATCAGGACGTAAAATTAATAGATACAACTGAATGCTTACTTGGATCTGCATCGATCATCATCCCTTTTTGCTCGATCAAAAAGAAGGATGGTGAGAAATATCACGTAGAAGTAAGGCAAAAACTGCACAAAAAAGAAAAAAAGGACTAAGCTTAACGTTCTCTCCAATTTTCAACTTGTAAAACAGACATTCTTACATGATGGAAAAGAGCTGGGACTGTCCAGAAGAAAGCAGCTAGTATTTCAGGGACATAATGAAAATGACGAGATAATCCCCACCTGCAAGTATGCAGAATAAATGAAATGGTTACTTTCTAAGACAGGTATTCTAACAAAATAACGTCACATCTCAGATATCAAATCCAAGGCCTATTATGAGTTTAAAAGCCACCTATGTTTAACAATAACATTGTATCCGGATGTGAACTATTAACACCAAATTAATGGAATTATAATATATTTCAAATCAAATGTATGAAACCAACCCCAACAAATAGTGAGCTTAAACTCCTCAATCAAGGGAGGCAGTATGGTCTCAACTCCAGTAATCATTACTCTCCCTTTCTCCCCCAATAACTACCACAATTTTGAGTTTACAGAATTTAAGTGAAAACTTACCATCCAGAGGTTAGAAGAAGGCTTTTTTTTGTTTCCCCAGAAGTAGTAGTATATGAGGCCTCTATCTGCGAGTACATTTTCATCATGGCTTGCTTATGTAAGTCTAGTAGCAAATATTATGTAGGTATTCCAATCTGACATACATTATATATATAATAGAAAATACATTCCAAATGAAAATTATATAGTAAATTCTATGTATTTACACCTTTGATGGAGCTTTTCCCCAAACCAAGCATTTTCCATTTGTCCTACGAAATTCTTGCCTTTGCCTGTCACAATCATAGTTGATGTATATGCAAAGAATGCCAGCCACTAAATAAAGAGCGCTAGCTGCCAGAAGACAAGAAATACAATTTTCAGAAAAATAAAAATAAAAAAATATATATTAAAAATGAGGAAAACTCTGCTGGCAATACCACCTGAACAACTCAGTCCTATCTTTGGGATTTTTTCTGTTCCCCCACTTTATAACTACAACAAATCAACAACACAAACGGGATGGAAATGGTACCTCAGTGCCAAGATTTACAGGATGGTTGACAAGGTACATCCCGGGAGATGTATACACAGATGGAACCCACACCAAACATCCCCAGCAAATATAAAAGCCAGCTGCCAGATTTAGGTGTTTGAAGGTTTAGTGAGACAGTAATGATGTTTAAAACTTTAAATATAATGTGTACAATGAATTCAGCAATAATATGTCATAGAAGATATATTCTTAAATTCTTAATAACTGATGGAAACTAATGAGGTCATTCTTTTCTCATAAGATAAAGCCTTCAAAAGGTTGCAGTTACAATACCACCAAAATAATGTTCTTCCTAATAAACACACTTCAAAAGAACATAATGGTAATACAATAGCAAAGAACAAGTATGTCGAGCAGAACAATAATAAAGCATGTGAAAACCTCGATCATGTGCAATATCCATTGTGTTCCAATATCCAGCTTCCCACCAGAAAAACTTGGTAACATACACCAGCATTAATGTCGTATTTACAAGCATTGAGTCCGCTACTTTCCCATTTTCTTCATACTATTAAAATAAGAATACAAACATTAGAGAATTAACCAAAAGGTGGAAATATCACAAGACAAAATTATAAAGCAAAATTTTGTTCCTGACTTATTCATCTAGTAGTGGACCAATCACATCATATTCATGGAGGTGAGAAGTCAGTACTCAGTAGAGTCAGTACCACTCGGCCATTATCTCTACGGAAACTAAGGAAGACCAACCACATAAAGATAAATACTACTCCGGACTTGAACATAAGCAAAAAGAACTAAATTCACACGTATTAAGAAAGTTGGTTAAACTCATTAAATTTTCTTGATATCATATAAAAGGTACTTACATTGCCTAAATTACCCTACATTCAATTTTATTGAAAATTGTTTCAAGTGGACATACTCTCTCTTTCTATTGGCACATGATTCATTAAATAGAGTGGTTGTTAAGTAAAATCGAATGGCATTTTGGGTTTATCTCATTAAATAGGGTAAAATTAGTTAAGATTTGCTTATATTTTAGTCCACCAAATGTGAGTTTTTTTTTGCTTATATTCAAATCCAGAGGGAGTATGATTTATATCCATATCATAAATTAAATCTTATTACAAGACAATACAGTCCAAGAGTAGATGGCCCTAAACTTCTGTAGAGCTTACTTAATCACCTAACCACCAAGGCCCCAGGCTCAAGCTGTTTCTACAAGAAAGTATCAGCAACTACAACTACAAATAGGTAATCAAAGGATTGTTAATCTGTGTAAGCCAACTAGGTACAATCACTAAACTTGAGCTAATATAAGCAGGCACTATTTGGTACTACATGGCTTCAATATTCATACAAAGAATAAAACCGTTGAGACTCAACCTGCTTTATGCAATAGGTTAAGGCAAGAACAGCCCATGACATCATCCCAAATCTGCAGTTTGTGAAAACTTTTATGTCAAAATATTTTCCAATGCGTGGATACAGCTCCATACCCTGCAAGAATGATGAGAAGTTAGGAAGCCATCATTTATGGAAAAAGGTGAAATTAAACCCTATGTAAGGAATGATACGAGTTTAATTTCTCAAGCCATTTCTTCTTATGCGGTGAAAACGGAAATTACAATCATAAAACATCAAGACATTTATATAGCAAGAATCTCAAAGTTCACATCATGGCATCAAGAATACAACTTCAGTGAGACTAGAGGAAATAAGGAATTATAATTTCTAAAAGAATTTGATATGCATTCTCTATGCCTTTTTGGTTTAAAATAAGAGAGCCAGTAATTTTAAAGAATGGTTTATTGCATCAATGATCCTCTAATGGTATGACACCAAACAGAGAATAGAATAAGGTTGGGGAGATTTATCATGCTACCACTCATTTTTATTTTTTCGTGTTCACTTTCATTTTCTTCAATGCATGACAATTTTCAATGCAAATAAACAGATATCTAAGAAGATAATCTTTTGTGAAACTGCTCAGATAAAGTAAAAAGCAGATAGATTAGTTTACCCAGTAAAAATCAATGATTATGTTCCCAGATGAGCCAGAATCGCTAGAAGATGGTGCCAAATGACCCTAGAAAAATATAACACCTGAGTCAGAAATTTCAATGTAAATTGCATAGGAAACAATTACCTTCTAGTTTCTTCTGTTTACTGTCTCACTTTTATGTATAAGAAAATACAAAAGACAAAGCTCCCAAAGATGAGTGCTGAATATATCTCTCCCAAATGATCATAGACAATTGAAGGGTTGAATATTCCAAACCTGAAAATGCATACAAAATTTACATGTCACCTGTTGCTAAAAAAGTAAAAGGCAAAAACATCTTGCTTGTAGGAAAAGCTTGTCAAGCAGGAAAGCTGCACACAATTTTCTTACAGGAGAACACATAATAACTTGGACTTATTTTCTTAGTGTGTTTTTAAGCCTACAAAAGCACAGAAACCTACCTTCATGAAGTTTTGAAACTTAAAAGGATAATCAATTGGGAGAGTAGCAATGATGTTTTTTTGTTTCACCCAATCCAATATATCCAATATCTTTGTTACTTTCATCCTCTCAATACATACCAGAAAACCAAAAGAGATTTCCAAACATCTCGCAGCAGAGACAGAGTGAGATTGACAAACAATGAAAAAGAAAAACACCACGAAATGGATGGGAATATAATCACAGGTCTCAGGAGTATCCAATGAACTAATCATAAAAGGCACAGCAGGGCAGGGAAAAGCAAAGAAAGAACAATCTCATATCATTTCACCAAAAATACTGCATACTTTTGAAAAGATTTACTAAAAAAGGCAATTAATAAACTAATTGATTCCTATAAAGATAAGGCATTTTATGATCTAGAAAGTGTCAGTGCTGAAAGTGAGATAGTGATTAACAGCGCGAAGAGGTTGAAAAATTAGGTTCACTAACCACCAAAGGGCAAGATAGGTAATCAAGGTGACTAAATATGCCGCAACACCATTTGCCTGTACAATGCATAAAGGAATATTGTTAAATTACGAAGAAGGAGAAGGAAAAAGAGAAGAGGAGAGAGTGAGACCTTGTAGACAGGTCGATTGCCAGCTGGAGAAATAGGGCCGTAAACGGTTTTACCGGGAAGAAGAAGCTGAAGAGCAGCTTCAAATGCAGCATAGATGGCGATGATTTTGCATGCGGAAGCAGTGGGTTTAGGCCATATACGTATGAAGCCTTGCAACCCGTTCTGCTTCAAGTAATCCCAAGTCTCTGTAACCGATCCATCCGCAGCTGTCATCGTGTACCATCTGCACCATTCCATTTCAAATATCGGAGATCCATGATTTTGTTTGGTTTTAATTAATTAATTGTAGGTTTGTGAGTGAGTGAATCTGAAAATTATGAGAGATTGAAACTGCATCTGGAGTTTGGGGGTTAATACTTACAGGAGTATAACAAATGGAGGACAGAGAGTGAGGAGAGATATCATGGAAAAATAGGTCACGAGCGGCGAGTGCACCGTCTCACTCTTCGACTGCCCCATTCTCTCTCTCTCTCTCTCTAATCGCTAATTCCTATTTCCCTCTCTGTTCTGTGATGTGAGAGAAGAGAAGAGATAGGCACACCACGACTCAGAGACGACCATAAATCGTGACTTCAATTTCCACGTTTCTCCTTATAGCCAATGCCATACACTACACTCTGTCACTCTCTTCCGATCATATTTTTACAGCTAATCTAATTGCCATGCATTGCTCACATTTAATTAAATATAATCACTTCATTGTCTTTATCTTAAATTATTAAGATCATGATGCGGTAATAAATAATGATGTATTAACATTACAAGTCCTTTTTATAATTTATTTAGAAGAAAAACTTAAAGTATAGTGTAAAGCGATGAGTGCCTTTAAAATAATCGAAATAATTTATAAAAAAGTTAAATTAATTTTATTGACCCTTGAAAAATTATTGAAATTTTTATCCAATTTATCTTTGAAAATTTGATCCAAATTGCCTCACGCTATTAAACTCAATATTAGAGCTTTAGCTGATCAAGTACATTTATCTATTTTTAAATCGTACAATTGCACTTAAATGAGGCTAAGTGCCCCGAGAACTAGTGCTAAATTACTTGAACTGGAACCTGAACCAGAACCAGAACCATCTTTACATATCAGCCTGCCTGCAACTTTTTACCATACATAAACCGCTTCTTCTTCCTTTTTATCTTTTTAATTAACGATTTACATGCATAACATTAAACAAAGACTTCTTCTTACAAATATTTATTAGCTTCAAAAGAAAGGAAAGGAAATGAAACAGTTTGAGTGGTGGTGGTTAAAGAAAGATGGAGAGAGAATTATCATTATCAGAGCTCGCTTTGACGTTTTGTTTCCCGATCCTCCTGGATGGTCCCCTTGACCACCTTGTGCATGGTTTCTCCAGCTATATCTGCTGCTGATTTTGCAGTATCCTCCAAAGTAGCTTTGCTCGTTCCTATGCTTTTCGCTAAAGCTTCTTTCACCTTCTCCCCTGCTCCTCCATTTTCTGCAGTCGTCACCGCTCCTCCGCCTTCATCCCCTCTCCTAAAACTTAATTATATATATATCCAACATAAGTTTATTCATATATATAACTTCAAATTATTAATTAATTAGCTTACTCTATATTGGGAGAAAAGAAATGCGCATATGCTTGTTTGAGAAGCTCCTTAACAAAGCGGGCAATAGTTGTAGGAGAAAATGCTGCTGAATAGATAGAATAGGCATTTCTCAGTCTTCGCCATTCCCAGAAAGATGCTTTCTTGCCCTTATCTTCATCTCCTCCATCTCCATTGACATTGCTAGTAGACATCAATGCCAATACCAATACCAACACAATAGCACCACGGACTTTATCCATAGCATTAATTACTGCATATGCATGTGCAGCATCACCGTTCAGCTTAAGTGCTTCTCGTCCTTCGGCAGGTACCGTGTTAGCTTCTCGACACGTTAGTGTTGTGCACTACACGCAAGTTCTGAGCACGGAAGACGTGGCCTTTCTGCGTTGTTTAGGCCTCTATATCCTCTACACGTTTCACTTACCTATTTCTCTTCTTTACACTTTTATATATAATATGCTTTATAGTTTATCCACAGCAGGTCTATCAATTTATCTACACTGTTCAGATATGCACCTATAAACTACTAGAAACAAGATGATACGTCTGTCTTATTATTTGATGCAATGCAAGTCAAGTGAATAATAAAATAATTATATAATAGAAATTTTCAATTTCATATTTTTGTTAGCAATAATTACATTAATGCAAATACATGTTTTTTATAAGTCAAACCAATTATGTAATTAAAGTTACCAATATTGTGTGCGAAAGATATAATCCAAAATTACAATGTACATTCTTCGATGATTCTCGATCCTCAACTCATTTATGAGAAACAATAGAATAGAATTAAGAGATAGCAAAACCATGCACAACAATGAATTCCTTAGTCTTAACATTCACTTCTGATCTGAATGAAGCACAATAGAAAGAAAAACATAATATAAAATGGTATCAAGTCAAGCTTCATCAATAGGCAAAAGTACAACAAGATACAGAAAAGGATTGATTGATCAGATGATGCCAGCAAATAAAGCCGTTTGTTTATACTCAAATCTTTATCAGCAGTTCAGTAGCCCCCTAACTGACAAATAAAGTCCCTCTGAATACACAACTTCTCACTATACGAAACCATATCCATTAAAAAGTATAAAATTCTTAGGAAAAATAAACGAATAAGAATTTCCATTAGCTATACAACAAACTAGGACTTAAGTGTGAAACAAAAGAAAAAGAAATCACCGGTGTAAATGGTAGAATAGAATCATCATCACACTTACCAACAACACTTATGCTTACAAAATACAAACAACAACCACCACCACCATCAATTTTTGATATGGGAAGAGATGTTTCTTTAAAGAAGAATACCTAAGAGGATAACTACACTGGAATGACATCAATCTTTGACGTATCTTCACATCTCAAAACAATACCCTCAAGGCTAGCTGGAAATATACATTTGGCCCATTGGCATCCGGTAGTCAAAGGCTCAGGTGGAGGGACAATCATAAGCACATTGTCATTTCTTTGAACAACTCCCATTACGCTAACCGTGCTACCTTCTTTGATGTACCTACAAAAACATCATTGGCACTTTCATAAGATTAAGAACATCCTCCCCATTAATAACATCATTGGCATTTTTGCTGTCATCATCATTACTATGATGGTGCATAACATGAACTATGTACTAAGCCAAACTTAGTATTTCACCAAACTGGCTCACCCATAACTTTGGCACGTGGAAGCCAATTAACGTTATTGCTAGCAACAAGCCAACAAGTTTAGTGCAAAATAAATGTTATTTCTAGCAACAATGGCGAGTATAGTATCGCTTCTCCACAACAACAAATGGAAAATAATTAAACCTTAAAAACTGTCCATTTACTGCAATTTTATCTTCAACAAGATAAAGTACATTACCCTTCTTTTAATCGCATAATACGATCATCGCTAGAAAGGTTTCTCCCTCCCAACCATCGAAGAAACTCAGGGGACATGTCTTTATTGGCTGGATTAACATCAATTACAATGGAATCGTCAACATAAGGAGTCACCCTTGCACCGTAGCCTGTTTTAACCAATGCTCTCAATCCAGATTGGAAATCAGAGATGTAAAAGTCCACCACATGTCTCTGCAATGAATAAAATGCAAGGTAAATATTAAAGAACAGTAAGTTACATACATTACCCTGCAAAATCAAAATATACAAGTTGCATCCGAGGCTCAAAACATTTTGAGAACATTCTTTGAAACTTCTTAAAATCTATGAAAAAAGAGAAGATAACAAGAAGCTTAATTTGACTAGATTTGAATCCAAGACTTCCATATAGGAACACAGACAATACTAGTATCACATCAGGCATGGAGATATATGTAGTAAGGGAACATTGTCGATAGTCAAAGCGCTCAATCAAAACCAAGACAGAAGTGCATTCACTATTAGAAGAGAACTGACAAGAAAAAGTTTTTTTTGAACACTTACAGTTAATGTTTATATTTTCCTGGTTTAAAAAGAAGGCTTGATAGAAACTAGAGAGAAAATGATAATCAGAACAAACCTTTTGCCTTGCAACAGCTTTAAGATAGATGGTGCAAGAAGGTGCAAGAAACCAAATTTTAGCATTATAAAAGTCATTCCCCGGCTTCCTTTCCATTGGAGCTCAATGGAATGGTTGTGTATCCTAAAGGACTCACCAATGTTTGAGCAGTAATGTATTTGCATTCCATATTTATAGTTTCATTATAACGTGAATTTGGGACAAAACATGTGTAAAGTTCTTTAGGGTGCTAGTGGTGTTGTTCCCCTATTAAAATATAACGTGTATTAGTTTTACACACCTATGTCATCTCATCATCCCTTTGCTTCCCCCGCTGCTACCACTGCAAATCTTCTTCCACGAAAGTTATTGGAGCTTGTGACCAACTCCAACACCATCAAGGCTTAACCAAACCAAATATTTCACCATGTTCCATGCCTTACAAACCTGAAAACCCTAGCTGATTCCCTCAACGACACTACAAGCCATAGCATCTGATCATTCTTGTGTTCAAGAAGCAGTTGAAAAAGGTGATTGTATGTGTCAATTTAAGTCCCCACCATTTTCTGGCTCCTAATCTGAACATCATTATTGGTGCCACCATAGAAAATTGCTGTATGCTCATTATCAATCTGAACAAGAACTAGCACTTTCATTGCAGAAGAGGAGAGTGGGAGTAGGTGGCATTAATGATGTATGACAATAACACAAGTTATATTTTATTAAGAGAATAGCACCACAAGCACCAAAGGAACTTTAGAGAAGTTTTTCTACAAGTTTAAACGTCTTCAAGGGCACAAACACTTAGAAACATGGAAAGGGAACCTTAAAAACATAATTTAAGGGTATAAATGGAAGTAAAGAGTTTCGTTGAAGGAAACAAAGAGCTATTATAAGATCATTAAAGTTTGATATGTAATTAACCTTATAAGTCATAACCTACTCTATTGTCCAAGTTCACTGTGCATATAATTAGTTAGATTCAAATTCATTGTATATATGTTATAATGTTAATTAATTCATATAATGTAATTACAGAAATTGAGAACATGTATTTATTATTAGGTTAATATATATTGTGCCTGTGGTATGATTCCACACACGGTTAAGCACATGCCTCTCTTTTCTCTGTTAGGTCTAGATTTATTATATATAAGTTACTTCATATCATGTAATTAGGGAAATTGAGATTCATGTATTTATTATTAGATTAATCTATATTCAGCGTCTGTGGTGTTATTCTACACAGTTGAGTTGAGCACATGCCGCTCTTTTGTTTCTCTCTCAACAATTCATACAAGCAAATTTCATTCAATCAAAAAGCACAGTATCTAATTCACCTCCATGGTCAATGCATACCAAGTCCTGAATATTGTATCAAATTTAAATAAAACTTGGCAGTTTGAAAAGAAGATATTGGACAAATTATTGCAATTACCTCAGTTGATCGAAGTCCCCATGTAAAACGGCGATGTTTTGGATTGGCTGCTTTTGAATCCCATCCTCGATATTCATACAAGCTTGTGGAGGTATATACACATCTAGGAACTTTTTGGAAGGAGGACTCTAGTGGAACATTACCACAGGTAACCACCTTCAAAAGGTAGAATAAATCAATGGTTTATTTATCGCATTTATGCACATATAACAACGGAAACAACAAGCAGAATGTTACAATTCCAGACAAGAGACACCAGCCAACCACTCAAGCAATTGATATATATGGCATTAAAACCACTTATCAAGCAAGCAGTGGATGAATGAAAAAATGAATAGTTAAAGCATAAGTAATTAAGTATGGATGTGTGTATTGGGACTGTGGTTTTGCCATGTATAATCTATATGCTTATTAATTGCATTATACATGTATGTGTCAATATTAAGTTACATACCCCAGAAACCTTCACAAATTGTCCATTCTTGGCAGTTCTAAGCTCAGCATCTGGATACTGAGAAATGAAGCCAGCAATGGCTTTCCTACCACGACAACTATTCCAAGTGAATAATGCAGCAACCGCAGCAAAAAGAATTACTACTACAATGAGGAGAATGGCATTGTGGACAGCCCCAAGAATAAAACCGCCGGCAATGAACCCCATAACAAAAATCAGAATCACAGACCACAATATTGGCTTTGGGAAGTTCCTCCTGAAGGAATATTCATCATCTAGGCTAAGAGTAGTCACAGCTGGATTGTGAGCTACAGAGGAACTATGTGATTTCATAGATCCTGTAGACTCTAATGGACCAGATACCTTCCTTGGAGCCCCAGATGAATTTAGTGGGCCGGATGTAATCAGACCAGTTGTAGGAAGAACTGGAGGTATTGGACCAGAGTTTTGTCGTGTACCTCCACCGGATTGAGGGCCAGATGTCTTCTTGACTGGTTCCCCATGTTTATTCAGCGGACCAGAGTTGGTCTTTTTCATTGAGGCTGAAGCAGACATGCCTCCAGCAGATACATTACCAGATGTGACATAAATAGAACGAGCAGCTGCATTTTGCATGATAGGTCCAGAGTGCGAAGCAGCACCTGCAAATGATCCAGTCCTTGAAGGAGCATTATTCAATGGACCAGATTTTCTAGATTTAGAGCCATCCATGGGGATATCAAACATTTTCCCTAATTCTCCTGACTTCTTGATGTCACCTCCAGTATAAGGCATGGCAACTGAACTCATTGTTGGAGTCCTTTCTTTTGGCTGTTCAGGACGGCCTGATACATACAGGCCATTGCTGAGCTGATGAGATGGGAATCTCGAACCCATCAGGCTTTTTCAAAGCAGCCCAAAAGAGGAAACTGGATAAGAAACAGTACCAGTTTGCTGAAGAGGTATTGTAATACTGCAAAACAGTAGAATGGAAAAGACAATTGAAACAGAATTTCAGCCATAAAACCGCGAAGACAACAAGGGCAAGTTACAGCAAAATCCAGTAGTGGAAATTGATGGGAACTTAAACGACGAGTTAAAATAAAACAAAGAGTGGTGAAGTGTGAATGAATAAAAAGGAAAATTGAAGATACAGTTAGTGGATCTAATTCTAAAGGAAAGAGAAATAGAGGAGTGATTGGGAGATCCATCCATATTTTGGATTGATGTTATTGCAATGTGCAAAACAAGCCTAAATCTGATATACACAAATTGAAATGACGAAGGAAAAAATGAGAAGATGTGGGAGTAGTACCTGAAGAAGAAGAAGAGAATCAAAGAGAGTGGTGATGATGATTCTGAGATCCCATTTTCATAGCAGTACCCATCTCTCTCACTTCACACTTGAAACTTCACTTCTCTCTCTCACAATTCACAAACAAATAAGCACTATTAATTAAAAGTTAAAATCTCTCTCTCTCTCTTCGAACAAACAGCTGCAACAACTGGTAGGTTGTCTCGTCCCGCAAAAAACCACCAAACCAAGCAACATACTATTATTTATTTATTTTCCAAATATCATTATTAACTCATCAAAACACAGAGTTTAGAGTACCCTTTCATCTTCCTTTTTCTTATTCCAATCCTTTCATACATTAATTATTGTTAATAACCAACCCAACGAATTCCTTTCTTCTTTTTTTATTTTTTTTGAAGCCCAATCCTTTCATATCAAAATTAATTTTTTAAAAAATTTATATTTTGTTTTAATTTTTTGCATTACTTATTTTAATCCCACCAAAACAAATATCTCATCTAACAGAAAAGACACCTTTAAGTGGGCAAAATGGAGAGTTGATGTTAACCCCACCAACAAATTATTAAATGTTTCTTTTAATTAAAATAGTTTTCTTTTGATTAAAAGTATGTACAGATGTTACAATATATGTTAGTCTGATTAAAAGGGATTGAGTCCCTTAAGCCTGTGTAATCTTGATTTGATTATTGGGTTCATATATATAGAAAAAAAAAATATTATTAAAAGAATTTTTTGCCTTTAACATTTATCGTATTTTAAAAAATTGTTCTCTTATATGTGGGAATGAAAAATCTGTGTACATGTTATGCGCTGATTTATTACTTGACAAATTTTGTTTCGTATCTACCAGGACATTATGCGTTTTTGGCGCCTCGAAATCGTTCCATTACTCTCTGGTTTTTTTTTTGTCTTTATCTAAAATATAATGTTGATGCTAATGTAAAGAGTTTGTTCCAAATTAAGTAATAATTTGAAGAATTTTACACTCATCGGTGAAGCTTTAATCTACCGTGGCTATGTGGGAAAAATAATTCATTTTGAAAATAACTTCTTTTAAAATCTATCATGGGATTTTGTTTGGGCGTCAAATTTTTATTATGAAACGCATGTTAATTAATATAAATGATAAAATTATGAGAACAACTTTTTTAGAATTCAATAAGACAAAAAAAAAATCGATTCACATTAAAGTTTAGAAAACAAACTAACGTTTTGGCAAAAAAACAATTTTCAATACAGACTATGAAAGTTCATTATAGATAAAATTTTATATTGTGAAATTCCTGTCTTAGTTTATTTTACAAAAAAAATAAGTTAATAACTAAATTCGTTACGCTTCTTTTGAAGCAACCACAGTTATAGGTTGAAATTAATTATGATTTGGAATTGGAATTGTAAGGCTTTGTCTAATTATAGTCAATAATAAATTTTCCACCTTTCCTTCCTGCAATATACAAACAATATATATGGTGAGATACATAAGCGTGTATTTATATATTTTAAAATATGAATGTAATTTTTGCTTAAACCATACGAAAATCACTTTACATCCATGGCGTATTTTATATTCATCCATATCCATACACAAAGTTTACTTAGGGATCTTAAATTTCAATTTTTAGCTCTCTAGAAAGTTATGAGCATACTAGCTAGCTATTTTCAAACTTAAGAATAATTGTGGTACTTTGAATATAGTGAGAAGTGAATCAGTTTTGATACACTAAATTAAATATAATAGTACCAACTGTAACGTAAGTATGTATGATCTGTATACCATTACATGCGCGCAAATGGTCAACATTGATGTCTACTTGGCTTAATAATTAACTCAAGGTCAGGCCAAGTAATCAATTCCGGGGATCAAATTCTGTAACAGTTACTACAATATTTGGAAGGCTTATCTTTAATATTTCTTGTAATATACTCATCTTTACTACAATTTAATATTTTTTATAAGGCATTTATTATAAAAATGTGTTTGGTAAGGTCATAAAACTAACTACTAGCTTATATGCCAGATTGATAACATAAAAATGCTTGATAACACACAAGCTTCTAGCTTATGTTAGGAGTTTGTAGCATATATTTTCTAACTTGTTTATTTTTCTTCCATTTTTATCCCTTATTTTTAATACATTTTTCTATTTGTCTTCTTTTATTGTTTTTTTTATATCATTTTAATTTATTACCTCGTTTATCAATTAGTTCTATCAAACACATTTAATTCAATAAGCTGCTTATAAGCTCGGAATTTATGAGCCAAGAGCTTATTAGCTAATTTTATCAAACATACTCTAAGTGTTTGTAATCCTTTTATACGACACTTTACGATTTTAAAAAAGCATTTATTACTATTTTTCTTATTTGTCCTTCTTAACTTTAATGTCTTTTAAACTATCGAATAACGATGAAAGTAGTTAATCATATTAAATAAGAGTAAAACTAAAAAATTAAATTATTTTTTAAAATTTTAATAAAATAAACCAATTTTAACCATTTTTATTAATGTATATAATTCGATTAAACGTGTGTTATAAAAAAACACCGGAGGTATATTTTATTTTATGATTTTTTTTTGGATTGAAGGGAGGCCTAAAAGCCAAAGAACTAACAAGAGACTAGCCCAGGAAAAGCACACCCAGCTAGATCATTAAACAGACATAAAGCAACATGAGGGGAAGGGGAAATACACAAGGAAACCCCCCTAGAAAGTAAATGAGCTTCATTAGCTAAGCAATCAGCCACTCTATTGGCTTCTCTCCAAATATGGCTGATAGTACATGACCAATCCCTCTCAAGAAGAGCTTTGATACGCAACACCATGTGATAGAAAGGATGACTCATTGATAAATTCCCTTTGATTAGCTTGACAGCAACTTCTGAGTCACACTCCAAACAGATATGTCTGGTACCAAAGTCCCAAGCAGCTTCCAATGATATGAGAATGCCTCTCAATTCTGCCAAAAGAACAGAAGAGGGCCCCAAATTTTGCTGAACACCCAGCAGCCATCTCCCATTATGATCGCGAAGGACCCCCCACAAGCAGCATTGTGGTTTCTAACTGAACCATCAGAATTAATTTTGACCCAACCTTCAGGAGGAGGTCTCCACCTAATATTAACCACCTGCGAATTAATTAGAAGACTTTTAAGGCCATCTGAGTTGCGATGGATGTCCCTAACCATTGCCTGCACCTTAAAATGAATATCCGATACATGAGCCACTCGACCATTGAAGACCCAATCGTTTCTCGCTTTCCAAATATGCCAAATCGTGACAGCAAACTTACAAGCCCACACCTCAGCATCTAAACTACTAATGGAGTTTAAATTATATTCAAACCAAGCGGCCAAATCAGAACCAGTCCAATGGGTCCCGTAGCAGGTGCACAGAGAATCCCAAACAGCAGAGGCAAGATGACAATCAAGGAGGATATGGACACTAGTCTCACTGGCAGAGGAGCAAACTGGGCACAAATCCAAATCTGACATATTACAGGCTGCTTTTCTGGAATTTGTTTTGAGGCCACCCTTTAGAACCAACCAAATGAAGCTTTTGATCCTATGGGGAATATTCAGTTTCCACAAATTACTCCAAAAACCAGAATTATTATCACCCTCAGACAGATCCTCTATGAGATTGTAAGCAGACTTTGTAGAAAAGTCCCCACTACTGTTGAGTCTCCAACCAATGCTATCATCACCCAATAAAGCATCAGGAGGGAGAAGGCTACAAATTTCCTCCTGATATTGCAAAGGAATAAGCTGCGCAACATCTCTAAGCTGCCAACCCCCTCATTGGAAGAAAGATTAGCCACTAGTAGATGGCTGACGTTGTCCGGGACACTAGCTAGAACAACATCACTAAGAACAGTATTTGAGGGTAGCCATCTGTCATGCCAAAAGGAAGCCTGATGACCACTGCCAATATTCCAACGAATACCTTTGATAAAATCTGGCCAAGTACTGATCAAAGCTCTCCAAGTGCTAGAGGCATTAGATTTGGAGCATATTTTAGGAATCAGGCCCTCACCACACTTGTACTTACTGCGCAAAACCTTCACCCATAACGCATCTGGTTTTTGGATGAGACCCCAACTCAGCTTCATTATCATAGCCTTGTTGAAGCTGTGAAGATTTTTGAAACCCCAACCACCTGCACTCTTAGGAAGAGTGAAATCATTCCAAGGAACGGTGTGCCAAACTCTCTTGGAAGGTTTGTCACCCCAAACAAAATCCCTGCATTACCTCTCAATTTTATGACACACACTCTTCGGAAGGAGAGTAGATTGCATTGTATAAATCGGAAGGGCGGCTAACACGGTTTGAGCCAAAGTAATACGGCCTGCGAAGGACAATGAATCAGCCTTCCACATAGCAAGTTTCCTCTGGACATGCTCAATGATATAGTCATAAGTGCGCTTACGCTGACGGCATGGAGAATAGGAATGCCAAGATACCGCCCCAAATCAGCTGAGAGCACAAACCCAGACTTGCTGCAAAGATCTCTAGCTCTAGAAGCATGGACAGATTTAGAAACAAAAATCCGAGTCTTCTCCACACTAACATTTTCCCCTGAAGCTCCACAAAATACATTTAAACAATCCAGCATAACATCCAACTGAGCAATTGACGCTTTTCCAAAGAGGAGAAGATCATCAACAAAAAATAAATGTGTTAGCGGAGGTCCTCCACGGTTAAGGACAATAGGACACCACCTCCCATTACATCTAGATTCTTCAATTAAGTGGCTAAGCCGCTCCATACACAAAACAAAAAGGTAGGGGGACAATGGATCCCCTTGCCTAATGCCTCTCATAGGAGTAAAAGTCTCGGTTGCTTCCCCATTCACCAAGACTTGCATAGAACAAGTAGACACACAGTGGAACACTAATTGGCATAGTTTATCGTCAAACCCAATGTCCCGGAGAGTTTGAATAATGAAAGACCAACTAAGACGGTCATAAGCCTTTTCAAGATCTACTTTGATCGCCATAAATCCATCCTTACTTCTAGAACAGCGCATAGTATGGAAGATCTCCTGAGCAATGATTATATTATCGGTACCATTACGGCCAGGAATAAAGCTACATTGGTTAGGGGAAACCAAAGTATCCATCAACCCTCTCATTCTATTGGCCAAAATTTTTGTAACAACTTTATAAACAACATTACAGAGGCTAATGGGCCGGAATTGCTTAACCGAACTGGGATTTAAGACTTTCGGAATAAGAGAAATCAGAGTCTGGTTCACATTTACAACTTTCTCAGGGGATATGAAAATATCTCTGATTAAATTGCAAATTGGCCTGCCAACAACATCCCACTGAGAGGTGAAAAGAGGGATGGAGACCATCTGGTCCTGGAGCCTTCCAAGCGCCCATGCTACAAACCGCATCATGGATCTCTTGATGAGAAGGGGAATTATGCATAGCACACAACAAGCCTTGGTCAACTCTAGGGAAGGCATTCACTCCATGCCAATCAGAAGTAGGAGAGGAATCCTGGTATAAATTTTTAAAATAATCCACCACCAAGAGTTTAATGCCATTCAGATCTGAGACAATATTCCCCACATCATCAGCAAGCCCAGAGATCCTGCTTTGCTTGCGCCTAGTCACCGTACTGAGGTGAAAAAACCGTGTATTCTTGTCGCCAAACTTAATCCAATCAGTACGAGCTCTATGATACCAGAAGGCTTCCTCTTGAAGCAGAATGGACTGATACTCCTTCCAAAGCTTTTTGTGAAGCTTATCTAATCCCCCATGAGGACCCAGAGAAAGATTCTTGTTTGAGAAAGATTCTTGTTAACCCTTTCCAAACGAGCAAGCACTTTCCGCTTCCTTTTAAAAATATTGCCAAAGGAATCCTTGTTCCACATAATAGCTTTCTGATGGAAGGTAGGAATTATATCTGACCAAGAATGCCCATTGCTCCAAGCATCCACCACCAAGTCTTTAAAAGAAGGGTCTTCTAACCAGCAAGCCATAAACTTAAAATTCTTGGGATAAACAGTAACAATATCATGTTCTGTATTGAGGAGCAGGGGTTTGTGATCCGAACTGAAAGAGGGGAGGTGGTGAACAACTGTCTCCGGAAAACGAATGCTCCAATCAACATTACAAAGGCCTCTGTCTAGACTTTCTTTCACACCGCTCCACTCCCAAGTAAATTGGGGGCCTGAAAAGCCGAGGTCAATGAAACCACAACCCTGAATCATGTCTCTGAATCTATTCATAGTTCTATAATTAACCCCAACACCACCAGACTTCTCATTTTCAGATGCATAAGAATTAAAGTCACCAATGAGGACCCAAGCATCCAGGCTAGAAGAAGCTAAGGCAGCCAGTTTACTCCAAAGATCCTCTCTAATCTGAGATCGAGCGGAAGCATAGACACAGGTAAGAAACCACGGTAAAGTCCCATCCAGAGGAATAATTCTACAATGAATGAATTGGGCATCATCTTGGATAACCTCCACACAACAAGTATCCCCCTTCCATAAAAGCCAAATGCCCCCTGCAAATCCACGAGCATGCACAATATGGGAGAAAGGAAATTTGAGTTTGCGAATTACCTGATCAGCACGCACACCACTCAAACGGGGCTCAAGAACAGCTATAATCTCAAAGCGAAACTTCAAATGTAAGTCTCAAATAAGTGCCGGAAAAGAACTATTCCCTGCACCTCTTACATTCCAACACATAATCTTCATAAGAAAACGGGAAAGAAAAGAGGAAAGTAGCTCTAGAGGCTACGTGGCTGAGACAACCCCACATCAGGGGAACTACCAATAACCATGTTCTCTGGTTCCTCACAAGCACCAACCATATCATTACCCATAGATACATCCTGACCCATATCCATAGATGAATTTGGATCTGGTGGGCGATGATTAAAGACCAACACATCTCCTCCCGGCCCAGAACTTGGTGGCCCAATTGTATCGTCACTTGGCTCCAACATAACAAGAGTCTCACGCACGAGAGGGAGAGAAAGAGACGCATTAGTACCTGCACCACGGGCCGCTTGCTTCACTGATTTAAACTTGACTTGGGACTTTAAGTTAAGGCCCATCTTCAGCTTAGTATGATTTCCTCTATTGGGCTCCATGAGATTGCACTGTACAACAACAGATTCGCCCATATCCTCACCTTCATCACCTGGATGGACTCCTAATGCAACGTCCGCTGACACCAACGCGCCCTTACTCCTTTGTCCATGCAATAACTTCCCTTTGTGGAGAGCCACATCTCCCTTTTGGATGGGGTGTGTTACCTTATGATTGGGCCGAGAAACATGATCATTAGAGGCTTTAGATTTTGGTGCTACTTAATTGGCTGCTTCCATAATCCAAGAACAAATTAGAGCAAGGTAGGTTTTTTGAATCCAATAGAACTGAAGCTAGTGGTTGCTATAATTATTTGACGTTAGATGTAGATGTAGGAGTAGAACTACAAGTTGCGCAAAGACATACTATCATTTATGTTTGTTGTTATGACTGTCGCAGCATATGCTTTTACATGTTTCAATTCAATTTACGCGCAATTTGTCATTAAAAGATTATGAATGACATTTTAATATAATGTTAAACTATTATCCAATCACACGAAACGATAAGTAAAATTTAATACCGTGTTTCATTTATATAAGATTCTTGTTATAAACCTCGATCCACACTAACGTTATTCTTAGTAAACGTTATGCTTAATAATGTTTGTTCATATCCACGCGTTTATACCATGATTTTGATAACAAATACTCCTTCCGTTCCTTTTTATATGTCGTTTAAGGTTTTTGCACATGGATTAAGAAATGCAATAAGTGTGTTTTTTAGATTCATTGTTTACAAATATACTATTTCTCTCTCTCATTAAAGCATTTAAAGTTCTCCACCATTTCTAGTCATATGCAATAAATACCCCCTATTTAATAATTTTGGAAGAGGGTAAAGTTGGAAAATTAGCATTTATTGTTGCCTTGATATGTGAAAACAACATTTATTTATAAACAAATTTTAGACTCTAAAACTACAGATAAAAAGGAACGGAAGAAGTATTAAATTTACTAAGAGTGTGTTTGACTTGTGTTTGGGAAGGTAGCTTTTTTTGGGTATCTACAAGCTTTTCTTAAAAAGCTACCTTTAAGCTACTTGGGGTAGCTTTTTTAAAAAAGCTCCAATTTTCAGTTACTAGCTGAAATTAAATACAAGTTTAGCCCTCAACCACCCCCACTTATCATTATTTAATAATTAATATTGTCCTTAAATGTCATTTTACCATTTTCAGCTAGTTTTATCAAACACATTCAATAATTTTTCAGCTTTCAGTTAGCTTTAAGCTTTCAGCGAGCTTTTCAGTTTCAGCTAACTTTAAGTTTTCAGCTAGCATTTCAGCTAGTTTTACCAAACACACTCTAAATATAAAATGGAGTAATAATTCAGGTATCATTTATTAAAAAAAAGCAATTCTTCAGTTAAAATGAAAATTTTACCATAAGCACTTAAAAATCAACAATACTTTATGAGATTAAATGTTATGTTTGATTTAGCATGAGAAGTGAGTTTAAATTTGGTATTTCAACGTAACTATGTATAACATAAATGTAAATTTATCTTGTTTCAATGTTAAACCAACTATACTTGAAATATTAATAAATGCGTAAGATTTACAAATATGATATTATTGTGTTTGATGAGCAATTATAAAAAAAAAACAAGAATGAATATGTTAGAAAATCCGAGTAAGTCACTAAATATGAAGAAAAGATGAGAGTTTTGGATAATTTACACCATATGATAGAGCCAAACTTCATTAGTATTACTATGTAAAAAATAATTAATAACACTTATTAAAAAAGGAAGATAGAATTACACCTAGGGATGACAATGAGTAGGATTTGAATAAGGTACTATAGTGCCCGTGTTTTAAAAAAATATTCAGACCCATACCCATACACGTGTGGATAGTGATTCTAATACACGTACCCTTACAGACTTAAGTACTCATATCCGTACTCATTATCCACCCTTTTGTTAACTATAAAAATAATAAATTGATTATAAAATGAAAATTAATTGAAAAATCATTCTAACAAAAATGAAAAATTACTCATAGATCATCAAATTTAACTATAAAACAACGGTAATGTGAAAGTGGATAAGAGATCAATTTCAGTAAATTAAACCATACCGTTAAAATCTAATCTTGTAGGAAAGCACCGAGCACCAATATCACCCACATCGCCTCATTGCATTTTCAGACTCCAGAAGTTGCTGCCAATTTCAGGATTAAGAAAAAAAAATTCAAAGGCTACTTCATGTTTTCTTTTTCATCCCTGAGAAACTGACGCTGAACTTGACAGCTTGACAAATAAAGTTTGTTGAATCACAACTTACATGGAACAACCTTCGTTCATTAACTAGTATAAAAATTAGTTAGTTAGATCACATATGAGATTGCTGTTATCTAGTTAGTTAAAAAAACGTTATCAGATTAGATGTTTATAAATAAATATATTGGAGAATTATCTAAACTCCTTGGAAGAATACAAGGAGTTTTGTTCTGAACTTGAATAATATAGGAATCGGATTATCTAAAGGCACATACGGTGACGCATTTCCGTCCTGCTTGACGCACCAAAACCAAGATTGAACAGGAATTTATGAAGACTCTGACATAGCTCACATCGAAGGAATTTCAATCAAGATACAACTAACTTGTTAACCCAACACATTATTTGAAAACAAAATGCAATGAACTTAACCACATACATAGCTACCAAAATATACCAATCTCAAAAAATACATTGTATATACCGATACCGAACTTTAACCTATGCTTCTATAGGGCCGTTTTCTAAATTCTGCCAATGTTGAAGATGGTGTTATCGGCCATGAAAACATTTTGTGGCAGCACAAACCTATCCAAAGAAACCAACATACTTGTAGTTAAAGTGACATCCACACTGATAAATTTGGATCCTAAATGACATGATATAAGCATAGCATAGGATAATAATGACAACAGTAGCAGAAAAAAGGCCAAACTGCGGAGAAAATTTTCAGTACTTCTATAACACTTGAAGACTCAAAAAGCTCCCTCCTAGTAGAGTAGTTACCTCATTTGTGGTCAGATTTTTTTACTTTAATTTAGAAAAGAAATTAAAATAGGAAAACTAATCATGCATGGCTAGTTGTAAATGTTATGGTGGAGGTAGTACCTATTACAGGAGTAATGAAATTTTATTCCAAATTCTGAGGGCTGAATTCATCCCAATTCCCAAATGCTAACCTATACTGAAATCCAACATTCCAAGACTTTGAAATATAATGCCTAACTAACTATCAAGTGTTCATCAAGAAACTAGGAAGACTCAACTTGATTTCTTCTATATGCAAGAAGGCTGGGCTACCGGAGATCACAAGCATAAATCCTATACCTACACTGAATGAGCTAGTTGTTAAGTTGTTTTGTCCAACCGAATCTTGTGCATGCGCAGCATCCTATAGTTGCCTCTGCTTAATCACACAAGAGCAATTACCAATCAAAAACTTGATCTTAAAATACATTTTGACGTTATTTCAATACTAAGTTTTTGATTGGTAGTGTGACTACTAACTGGTGTCCGAAAAACACTGTATGCTTGCGTGATTAGGCATAATCAATCAATCGAGAGTACTCAATACATTAATCAAAATGTATGCTGAAATTATTTTAATATCATAGGCACATGTCAAGGCAAGAACTATTTGTCGGATTTAATTAATATACACTGTCAGTCAGTGTAAAGAAGTTTTACACACATCCCATGATTTACCGCCACATTACTTAATGAATGTGACATATGATGTGTTATTAAATTCAATAAATGAGGTGGCAACACATCATTAAGTATCTGTCTAAAACTTCTTTACAATGACAGTGTGTATATATTAAACTCTTGTTTGTCCACGCAAATATTGCTTGCTATACACACAAACACAGAGAGATGTAGAATGGGTTCATGATGAAATTTAATACCCGTTTGGTTTAGATTCTAAATCATCCAGAATCAATTCTATAGAATTGATTTTAAATCACTTCCGTTCAAAGTACTTCGTAAAGCGTGCATCATCCATCTCAACCATTCATTTCTAGAATCAATTCTACTCAACTTTAAACCAAACGGACCATTAGTTATATTTTTTTCTGCATAGAAAAATGATCACCTTCATAAAAAACCAAGTTACAAGTACTTGTTGATATAGTAAATATAGGTTCATTGAGGCAATACAATACAATGAAAGGCGAAAGAAATGTGAAGTGTGGTACCTGTCCTGTAGGAGTAGAAAATGAAAGGCGAGGTGAGATCAAGTCATGGCAGTCTGGAGAATGGAGCCAAGAGTGCCTAAGACGGCGAAAGCAAGGAGAGGACTAACATCAAGCGTATCAAAAACTGGTGGAATGATATTGCGAAACAAATTCAGGTAAGGATCGCATAGGTCTCGGATTGCTGACAGAGGCTGCCTTTCCCACGGGATGTTTGGGAACCAACTCAGCAAAACCCTAACCATCAATACTCCACTGTATATGTCAAGCCACTTCCCCAGTCCCGCCGCCACTACCGTCAGCGGCGTGTTCAGGTATCCACCGGGACGGTCCCGCAAAGACGCGAAGAACAGCGTACCCATCGACATAGGCATATTGGCGCTATTGCTTAACAAATTGGGAACCGGAATCTTCGCAAACGCTTTGATGCACAACACGGCCATGCCTAGCAGGGTGGTCACGGTGCGAGTGGAGCCCGATAGGATGTCACTCGGTGGCGACGAAATAAGAGGTGTACGATTGCAGTGGCTGTGGCTACCAACACAGAAAGATACATTTCTGCGCTTCACCACCACAGAAGAAGACGAATCACTTCGCCGGTGTTGGATTGGCTGAAAAACAAGAAGACGCATCGACGCCTGAGAAGCCACACCCATTGTCGCTGCTGATAACGCCATCTCTCACTCCGATTTTGGGATTAGGGATTAGGCAAAGCCTTATGTTTTTCTTCCTACACTTTTATATAAATAAATAATAAATAAATAGGACGATAATTTTAACATGCCAATAACTCGGACTTGTTATTATTTATATCAGTTGTCTATTTATATATTAAATTATATAGAATAAATATTGATTATCAAATATTGTCTTAAATTCTTTCCCCTTCATAAAAAAAAAAATATTGTCTTAAATTAAATTGTTTGTTCTATTTGTGCTCATTTTTTATTGAGTTAATTTTTAGCATGTCTAAATCTTCATATATTCTATTTGTTCTGAGAAGTTATCATAAACACGAACCCTACAATACTGCTGCATCTAATATAAATATATAATGAAGTGAGGCTGAACACTCAACAAGTTCTTATGTCTATATGTTACTCACTAATTTATTAGAAAAAAATACAAAAATTATATTAATAATGTTGTGTAAATAACAGTAAGTACATTTTCTGCACCATTCGCTAACAACTTTATAGATTAAAAAAGTTTATAATTAAAATCTTACTTACAAAATTATTGAAAAGAAACTTTATAACTTAATAAAAAAAATATTTGGATGACTCGGGTGTTTATTAGTTATTTCAATACTGCGACTGTCTTGACACTGGATTACTCTCCAGTTCTTTTTTTTCCACAACCAACAATAAAAATGTAGAGTAAGATTGAGAAAATAAAAACATGGAAATCGGGTTCTGCTACTATGCTAAATCTAATATTGGTTTCACTTAAGTGATTCCAAATGCTTATTCATCAGGGAAGACAAGTCGAAATGCTGATATAAAACTGAATTCTAAAACCAATTATGATAGTCTTATTGTTTCGATTACATGTGTTAATCGAAATCTAAATACAAACTCTACCCAATACATTTTCCAACAAAGATATATAAAGTTAAAAAATTTAAAAGAAAAAAAAAGCCGAATAAAACTATGAATCCATGTATGTAGGTTAGTGATTTAATCTTCAAAATCTCCAGCGTTCTCCAATAAGTAGTTGGCTGCCAATTGCTCATCACGATCACATGCCAAAAATGCCTCTATGACTGAGGCTCTATCAAATCCCATAGCCTCAAGCTACGAATCATACATAAAAAAATCAATCAACACATATGAAGCTTAAATGAGGTCATTCAGGGGGAATTAAATCAGAATGTATCAAACTACAAAAGGAGAGACATACCCTTCCAATTGCCTCCTGCTCAGCTGGAGTCACATTGATGGCATGAGGCATGTCTTGCTCAGGTTGGTCAAATATATCATCACTGACAGATAAAAGGGGGTCACATCTCTAAATTCAAAATTTATGTGAATATCAAAAATCAGGTAAACTGAATAAGCTCCGAATTCAATATTATATTATATAGGTTATCATGCCAACAAGTAAAAACGTTCCTTTCATGTTACCTATATGGAAAAAACTTTGACAATCTCAATCAGCAATAGAAACAGTATATGAAGAAAGATAATGATGGCATTAAGCATGGTTATAAAATGTAAAATGACACGATAATATGATATTCCATATATGGCAAGCAATACACTCACCTTTCAGAACCCTCAACAGGTTCATTTATCAACTGGAGAAACTCTGCACGATGCTCTTGAATCAGTCTTAAAAGATTGGGATTCTGCTTACCAAGTTCCTGAAGCACAGGCTGCAATTGAAAGTGGATTGATCATTAGACACCAACAAATGGCCAAAAGCCTGGAAAGTAATTGAGAAATAAATACCTGTAGAATTTGTGGATTAGATTGAACCATTGAACGCAACGCTTGAAACTGAAATTGCAGTCAAAGAAACAGTCATTTAAAATTATCAAAATTAAGCGTGAAGACTGAAGATACAAAAATAACAAAAAGCCTTATCCCAGAAGGTGGGGTTGGGCTACACAAAAAATCTTGAAACTAGATAAGAATAGAAAATGATTTGCAGTTTATTGTCTAGCCTCTAGACTTTGCTATCAATTAAGGAATATATGAATCATTAATGCATTCCTGAATAACTCCAATTATATAATAACGATTTTTCTAACATGTGCAATTTTGTACAGGATAATAAATTAAAAGTGGAAAGGTTTTATTGGAAAATATAACATTTCATATTATCAATACATTGAATGTTGTGATAGTTGTAATTTTCAATAAAACCTTTACACTTTTAATTTATTATCATGTGAAACATTGCACATGTTAGAAAAACCGATATGAAAATAACAAAGTGATTGTAACAGATTTGCTCCACCAACTAATATTTTTTTCTTTTGGAGGGAAGCTTTGAAATCACATGATTACCATTTAAGTAGAGTAAAACAAACTATAAGGAATACTAATTCAGCAAGACCCACACTAGCACCAGCTTGGAAGTGAAAACAGGAGATCATGCCTTACCATGTCATACACTTTAGGTATCTTGGGTCTATAAAGGGAAATGTAAATTATAGAATAGAATTCAAGCTGGGTGAACGAAGTAAATATTTATGATAGAAAAAGTGCCTCTTAAGCTAAAAAGAAAATTTTACTACACAAACAGAAGAACAGTGATGCTTTACAGTATTAAATGTTAAGCGATAATAGGACAAGAGCATTAGATAAGTCTTGCAGAGATAAGAATGTGGCATTGAATGAGTGGCCATACAAGAAAAGATAAGCTCGTGAATAATTGTGTAGGAGTAAAATCAATTGAGAAAAGGATAATCAAATCACGCCTGAGATGGCTAAGAGTAAGACATGTGAGTAGCAGACTAATACAAGCCCCAGTTAGAAGAGTTGATCAAATGGAGGGTATCCTTGTAATTAGAGGGGGAAGAAAACCAATAAAAACTATGGGTGAACCCATTTAAAAAAAATGTCCTCTCTGTTTTTGACAGATATAATGGCATCACTTGATCTACCCAATTTAGTGGGAAAAGATTTTGGTTGTTCTATAAGATAAAAAGGTGGAATTAAAATTAAATTAAAATGCGTAACGTTTAACGTTTAGTTATGATTACTTTCTCAATGGTCCTTCTACTTCATTTGTCCTTTCCCAACATATTATTAAGCAGAAATAAGGTAACTTGATGGTCCAAATTTATGCTTCACAGTCTTTAATCTTTATACAGCTAAAGTTATTAGTGCCGTAGACAAATTCTAGACAAAGACCCAGAAGATTCAATGTGTAAAGATCATGTGTGTCAAGTTTCATCAATACAACAAATTCGATATACTAAGTTAAAACTTTGGTTAAACTACTTTGTAGATTTGATAGTTTCACTGAATTTTTATACAAGTCCCCATATAGTTTAAATAGTTTTAGGACAATACTAATTATTAATTTTAATAAGTCCATCTTTGATATTTGTAACATCAACACAAAATGGCCTGCAGATGACTGCAAGCATCCATCAACAGATTTCAAAGCCATCAGCAAGTAGGGACTTATTCAAATTTCTAAAAGTACAGGGACCCTGTTAAAAACTTTTAAACTAAAGAGACCTATTTGAAAATTCAGTAAAATTATAGAGACCCACAGTAATTTAAGAAAACACTTTCTCACAACCTGGATGGTAAAACAAATATGTCTTGTAACATCAAGATCTCAACAATTGATGGAGAAGCAAGGTCACCTGGGGATTGCTTCTAAGAAAGTCAAGTGATCCAAGTCCAGCACCAGTACCAGAAATCGTCTCCTGAGAGTTTCAGCTTGAATAAAGTACAGACAGTAACAGAAAAAGATGCAAATAGCAATCTAGAATTAATTTTGATGATCCATTCAGAATCAAAAGTTTTACCTGAGGAAACATATTTAAAGGAGATGAGTTAGGTGCTCCAGGAACCGCTCCAGCAGAGATCCCAGCTGTTTCAGTAGTCAGGCTATCTGGGTATTGAGGAACTGGTACAGCAACTTCTGCTGCCTCAGGAATTCCCTGGCCAAAACAAGAACACAATGGGGAAAAAATGAAGAGTTGTTAAATCCAAACATAAACAACAGAAAATTTACGCACTCAAGAAATGAGTAGTTAATACATACAGAGTACAAGTAATCTATAGCACGCTCTGGGTTATTATAAGCTGCCCGAAGAGCATGACTAACTGTATCTCTGTCCCAGTTGCCAGCGCCCATATCCATAATTTGTTGAATAGTCTGCTCAAGATTACTACCAGCAACTAAATTTGAAGCAGCCTGACCATAAGTATCTATAGACACACTGCAAAAGAGATACAGAAGCATTTGTCAGCAGGCTTGATAACTGGAAAATGGCAATGAAAATGACAAACAACACATTTCCACAATGCTTACAAGCCAAAAAAGAAAAGAAGAATGAGGGTATGATGTTTGTGATAAACGGCAACAGAAAACTTATCTGACATGATAACTAGGATCAACAAACCTCAATTTCAATTTAAATGACCCATACATTACCCAAATACATCCCTCAAAGAGCATTCAATAAAAATATTTGAGTGCAAAACTGTACTTCTTACATTATTTTAATGTCAACTTCATAATAACTAAGTTGGTTAAAAGAATGGTGACTGTCACAAAACTCACTAGGTAAAGAAAAACCATAATAGTGAAGTTTAAAATTCAAATTACAATCCTCTTAAATGTATTACTAAAGATAATATCAAAACTATAGTTTCTTGTCAGCATTCCTCACTAAGTAACTATTTTAAGGGAGCATTATGGCATCCTGAATAATAACTCCATTCGAATTTCTTAATGGTATCTTAAGATAAATGTAGGGACAAAAACCATACTTTGCAGTTGTAGCATCTGTGCCAGGG
Source organism: Sesbania bispinosa (assembly GCA_026901365.1). Classification (NCBI taxonomy): domain Eukaryota; kingdom Viridiplantae; phylum Streptophyta; class Magnoliopsida; order Fabales; family Fabaceae; genus Sesbania; species Sesbania bispinosa. The sequence goes on along the minus strand of QLOH01000060.1, from coordinate 2,202,039 downwards.
TTACTGTTGTTGGCAGCTCTGCAAAACAAAATAATTTAGGGGGAAGAAAACACTAGGTGATATAAAAATGACATTGATCAAAGACTTTTTTAAGAAAAACTCACTGAGTTTGTACTGGAGGTTCAGGAGCAGGAGTGGAATTTGACGTTGAAACAGTCCTAGGAGGATTGCTAACAGGCTGTCACACACTTGCACAGTCATTAGCTAAAAATAGACAGGCAGGGAAAAGAAAGAAACCCCAACTGTCAAAAAGACAACAAAAATGAGCAAGCAATATATACCTGAACAGATGAAGCCCCAGAACCAGAAGAACCCAATGTTTTACTCTGCAAATATAGAAGTAAAATGGCATTTAAGGTCATGGTTAAAGAAGTTCAAAAGAGTCACTTACAAAAAAAACAGTGAAGCATAATGAAAGGAACTATTGAAACAAAAAATGTCTATAAGTTTATCAAATTGAAACAGATGGCATCGTAGATATTATATGACAAGATTTAATACTTCTTACAATGTCAAGATATAATATTGGTGGGGGAGAGAATCCAAGAAAAAGGTCCTTATCATTTTTATTTGTTTATAGAAAGCAAAGCACTTTATCTCTATATTTAAAAGAATAAAATTTCACTATCAATAATTAAGGCACTACATCTTGTTCCCATTTTAAATCAAGAAATAGAAAACACTGAGTAGCTCACAATCGCGGATTGAAGGCCTTTGAACTGAGAGATACAGTCTTGGATAACACTAGTGCATGATAAAAATATGAGAGCTCAAATCACAGTTAGTAGTATGCAGGTGACCTGACAAGAAAAAAGGGCGCAGTTCATGGTTGTCAAACTTGCATGTTAACTCATATGAGTTTAAGATTCCAAGAAGCATAATCTGGTAACTCGCATACTAAAGCGCTTTTGAGCAGACTCAGGTAAACTCGCTCAGAATCGCGAGTTTATGCCTAAGTAAGCAAGTCTAACCGAAAGCATTATCTGGCCCAAAAAACTACCAAAACAGCATTGTTTCCTTTTTGGGCTTGTAAAATCCCCAACTTTCCTGGCTTCTTCCATCGCATATCATCTTGTTCTAGTTTTTTTCTTTCATAGCCAAAGAAGTAAACCCTTGCCCTCTCTTCCATATCGTCCCTCACTTCTTACAAATCAATAGTGCTTCATTTTGGCAAGTTTCCGGTGAATATCTGGCCTTTGCACATGATTAAGGTGCTGGCTTCAGTAGCTTGTTCGCTGTTTCAATGATTCTCTTTCTTAGGCTGTGCACAAGATGCTGTTCAAATCAAGGCTGCTAGTTCGTTCGACCACTGAATCAGACTGCTGTTTGTGCGAGTTTCGGGTTGTTGGTTTGTAGTGCAACTTAGGCTAGTGGTTTGTTTAACCAAGGGGCTGGATTTTCAGTGTTTGTTCTCTGGTTTGTTCACTATTATTTCATTATGCATGATTAAGATTTGTATTATTACATTTTGTTGTTGTTGTTTGCTTTATTTTTTATTTATAATGTTGAATTAGTGCTATGTTACTATTATACTTTGTTTGTTCACTATTAATAGGTTTTTTAATATTATTTTTATATTAGGAAAACTTTTACGAGTTTACGAGTAGAGTCTATGGAATCTCCACGAGTTTGACAACCTTGCTAGTTGCTAATATTTCTTATAGTGTCAAGATAAAAATTGACAGGAGGTAATACAAGAAAACGGTCCTTATCATTTTTATTAGTTTAATGATAGAAAGAAAAGAACTTTATCTCTCTATTTAAAAGAATAAAATTCCACTGTCAATGAATAAGGCACTACATCTTGTTCCCCACCTTAAATCAAGAAATAGAAAACACTGAGTGGCTCACAGTCGCGGATTCAAGGCCTTTGAACTGAAACATACAGCCTTGGATAATGCTATTGCGTGATAAAAATATGAGAGCTCAAATCATAGCCAGTATACAGGTGACCTGACAAGAGAAAAGGGTGCAGTGCAGTTGTTTGACAAAGTACTCATGAAGTAAGAAATGTACCTTGCTAAGCATGACCACAAGAAAGCCATCTTCTGAGACCTTGTTCTCTACTAACGTAGTTTCATCTTTCAAAACCTTGCCATTGTGAATCAGCAATTGCTGTCCACAGGGGTAATTATCTTTGCCTTGTACGTCTTCAATGTTCTTCTTGACAGCCATAACCTGAGGTGAAAAAGACTGGACAATTTCAGCCAATAAACAAAAACATTTGCAAATGGCACTTCCAAAATTTATTAAATACCCCATAAAGCCTAGTAAGCAATTCACATTCTAATGATGAATTAACATTCGATTAGAGCAAAATCAACAACGTGGAATTGGGATTATACTCAGTGTAATGTAAACAAGGGAGGCAAAAAACAGTCTACAAAGTGCCAACAATCATCGATGAAAACATCATAAGCATCTGATATCACACTCAAAACATGCATAATTCTTATAATAGTAATGATGATGGCGACAACTATAAAAGCATTCACGGAATAATAAATGAATGCACATAATGTTAGAGGAAAAATTGAACCTATGCAATGCAAATATAGAGCAAACTAAAGGCAGCTGAATTTGAATAATAACAATTACGATAATTATTCGAAAAAATATTTTAAAAATAAATAAATAAATGGCTTCCGAATTTGAAAACAAACCAAATCAATTAAAAAAATCATGCAAACATTTTCCTCACTGAAAATGACAGATTGGGAAACAAGAAAGCAGCTGTTGACACGGAAGAGTGCAGCCAACAAGGAAAAGAGAGAGAAATGAATTGGCAATGACAATACTGACAGTGTCCGAGGGCTGAACCCTGATTTCGAAATGGCTTCCTTTCAAAGTCTTCACTGTGAGCTTCATGCCGCCGAGATATCGGAATGACGCCGGAAACGGCAGCGATGAGAGGAAAACCCTAGAGAGAGAAACAACTTCTAGTTGCAGAGATTGAGCATGTCAACAACACGTGTATAATGCTCCTTTACTATTTTCTTTGATTTTCCTTTTCCCTAAATTTAAATCTCACTAAATAAATAACATCCCCTTTGGCTTTTGCTCTGGGTGGCGGCAAGAACTTCGATTTTTCTTTTAAAAACAAAAACTAGTCCTGTATACAAAAAAAAATCCATCTTACACATCTCGTGGTGGTAACTATATGGGGTATTTTTTTTTACTATAATAATACAATTCATAATATGAAAATGAAACAATTGCATGTTAATTTGAATATCTAAATAAATAAGAAATTTTTATTTATCTTCTAAAAAGTGGATATCTTAGAAATCAAAGATAATTCAGAAAATTGGGGAGTTGAATCAGAGTAAAGAGAATTTGAAAATGAACCAAATATTATCATTTTGAAAAAGATACTAAAAGAGGAGAATACAACAAATATTTATAGAAGCATTCCTAAACAAACTAAGGTAGGAAAACACTATGGTAGAAAAACTAACTAAAGTAGAATAACAGAATTATTCTCTCTTGATTTCCTAAACAGAGTCTGTAAATTTTAACACCCTTTCGCTAGTTGATAATTAGCATCAACCAATATCAACTTGAAACCAAGAGAGGAACTTAACAAAAGAGAGGACAAAAGAAACATCATTATAATCCCAAATGAGTATATGTCCACCATTTTTGTATAGTCCGCATCATATAACTTAGGTGCCATAAATTCTGGTGTCCCAAGAATTGAATGTGCAAAGTGGTTCTTGCCCACAATTGCTGCCAAACCAAAGTCGCCAATCTTAACCTGACCAGTACTCCCATTGACAAAGACATTGCTGCAGTTGAGGTCTCTATGGATGATACAGGGGTCATGCATATGCAGATAATTCAACCCTTCCAAAATCCGCTTAGACCACTTCTTCAGAGCAGGGCCGTGGATACCACAAGGCCATCTAGGCACCAGCCTAGGGCCTCAAAAAAAAAAAATTTAGTAGGCCCCAAAAAAAAAATTTTTAGTACTATTCCTAACCTGATTTCTGCCTATATTCTCTCTTTAATTGATCCATTTTTATAAGGAAATAAAGCTTCAACAACTACATTAATTACACCTACACAACACCCAATCAGGTGAAACTTAAACTTTAACTTTTCTTCTTCCAATAACCAATTTCAGATGCAAGTAGTATTCTGAAATCTGCAACCTGTCGGCTGCCATACGACTACTGCATACTCCCTGCGTCTTTTCACTCTTTTGTCTCCACTCTGCAACCTGCAATTGAATTAAAAAAAAATAAAGGTGAATCAATCAAGTGCCAACTTGCCAATTGCATCAAGTGCCAAACGTGATTTATCAATCAAGTGCCAACTTGCCAATTGCCATCCAAAAAAAAAAAGAGAGAGAAAAGCATCTCACGTCAGTGATCAATCACGTGAATCAAGCATTCCATTCAGGTGAAGTTGCTTCCTAGTTCCTTATTGTCTTCTTCTTTTTCTAATCTTCTTCTTTTCATTGAAAATTTAAAATTATTAAATGAAACCTATTGTCTAATGTCTATCACTCTGTTGATCAAACAGAACCTTTCATCTCCATCCCCGGTGGATTGGACGATTGGTGGAAGTGTGGAACGAAATAACAAAATCTCTGACCGTTTTTAAATTTCAATTCCAGGTTCTATTATCTTTCTATTTATTATTGCACCTTTTTTCATATATTTATTCATTGTTGCAGCTTGCAATCTTGCATCTCCAATAATATACGTTGCAGTAGCAAATATTAAATTTCTTTAAGATTTAGTTAATTTTTTATTTTGATGATTTATTTATTTACAAAAGAAAATGTCAAATAGAAAGTATGAATCTGGTTATGAAAAATTGAAGAAAAAAAGAAAAGTTGAAAAACTAATTGAATCTCAGCGTGGTGCTCTCGATAAATTTGTTATTGTTCATAAAAATGATGCAGAAGCAAGTTCAATAGGTGAAAATATGATAGAACAACCACCGATAGATAATACTAACAACGAGGAAAATGTTATAGAACAACCACCTATAGATAATACTGACAACGGTGTAGAACAACCACCTAGAGATGATACTGACAATGGTGAAAACGTGATAGAACAACCACCTATAAATAATACTGATAACACAAATAGTCATAATTTTGATCAAGAAGTAGAAGACAATATATTAGAAGTAAGAGTAGAAGAGAATGTTGAGCATAATAGCACTTCTAGTGAAGTACCTACAGATATTTATGACCCAGGACTATGGAAAAATATTGATGGAAAATTTAGAGATTTAATGATAGAAAAGGGTCCTATCAGACATGAAAATTTTCAATATCCAAAAGATGAAAATAATAGATATTTTTATTCATCATGTTATCAACGAACACTGTCAAATGGAGAAAAACATGATAGAAGATGGCTAGTTTATTCTAAAAATTTAGACAAAGTGTATTGTTTTTGCTGTAAGTTATTTGGTTCAACAAATGTTAGTCAACTAGCAAATGAAGGGACTAAAGATTGGAAGAATCTTGGTTCCAAGCTTAAGAGTCATGAAACAAATCGTGAACATATAATTAATATGACCGAGTGGATTGAACTAGAAAAGAGATTGAGAACAAAACAAACAATTGATAAGCATTTACAAGAACAAATTAACAAAGAAAAGGAACATTGGGAAAAGGTTGTACGTAGGATTATAGCTATAATCAAATATCTTTCTAAAAATAATCTTGCTTTTCGAGGAACAAATGAAAAGATATATGAAAAAGGTAATGGTAATTTTTTGAGTTTGATTGAGATGCTTGCGGAATTTGATCCAATTATGCAAGAACATGTTAGGCGCATAAAAAGTAATGAAATTCGTAACCACTTTTTGAGTAATACCATACAAAATGAGCTTATAGAAATGATAGCCTTCCAAGTTAAAAAGTCAATCATAGAGAAAGTTAAAGATGCAAAATATTTTTCTGTTATTCTTGATTGTACTCCTGATGTAAGTCATCAAGAACAAATGACTCTTATATTGAGATGCGTTGATACTTCTAAATTTCTAGTTAAAATTGAGGAGTATTTTTTAGAATTTTTAAAAGTTGATGACACATCAGGAAAAGGTCTTTTTAATGAGCTTGTTAATGTTTTAAATAAATATGGCCTTAATATTGATGATATAAGGGGACAAGGTTATGATAATGGTTCCAACATGAAGGGTAAAAATCAAGGAGTGCAAAGAAGATTATTAGACATAAATCCTAGAGCATTTTATACATCGTGTGGGTGTCATAACTTGAACTTAGTTTTATGTGATATGGCTAGTTCCTCTACTAGAGCTATTTCTTTTTTTGGAGTTCTACAACGTATTTATTCTTTGTTTGCTTCATCTACCAAAAGATGGAAAATTTTGCAAGATAATGTATCTAAATTTTCTGTTAAATCATTATCTCAAACTCGTTGGGAAAGTAGAATAGAAAGCGTCAAAGCTATTAAGTTTCAAGCTCCAAAGGTAAGAGATGCTTTGATTGAATTATCAAAAAATTGTGAAGATCCTAAACTAAAAAGTGAAGCCATGTCTTTAGCAACTCATGAACTTGAAAATTTTGAATTTTTATTAGGAATGAATATTTGGTATGATATTTTGTTTGCTGTCAATTCTGTTAGCAAGATTCTACAATCAAAAGATATGCATATAGATGTTGCTATAGATCATTTAAAAGGTCTTATCACTTATTTAAAACATTTTAGGGAAAATGGATTTGCATTGGCTTTAGAATCCACAGAAAAAATGGCAATCGAAATGGATATAGAGGCAAAATTTCGTGAAAAACGTAAAATTCATAGAAAACCTCATTTTGATGAAAATATTAGTAATGAGATCACACATTCACCTGAAGAATCTTTTCGTATTGAGTATTTTTTATACATATTAGATCAATCCATTAATTCTATTGAGACACGATTTGAACAATTTTCACAATATGAGACTATTTTTGGTTTTTTATTTTATTCCAAAAAAATTAAAGCTTTAGATGAGGATGAGTTGAAAAAATATTGTATTAATCTTGAAAAGTTTTTAAGGTTTAATGAATTATCTGATATTGATGGTCTTGATTTATTTTCAGAATTAAAAGTACTAAGAGAAGTGTTAACAGAAGAAATTAGCACACCAATAGAAGTATTGAGTTATATTAAAACTTTAGATTCATTTCCAAATGTTTACATTGCATATAGAATTTTATTGAATATTCCTGTAACTGTTGCTACTGCTGAAAGAAGCTTTTCAAAATTAAAATTGCTTAAATCATATCTAAGATCAACAATGTTGCAAGATAGATTGAATGGATTAGCTATTTTATCTATTGAAAGTGAAGTATTAGAATCGCTTGATTATAAAATTCTGATAAATGATTTTGCAGCTAAAAAAGCTAGAAGATTAATATAAAATTTAATATTTTATATTATATATTAAATTTATTAAAAAAATCTCCAAAAAAGGCCCCTTTTAACATTTCCGCCTAAGGCCCCAAAATGTCTGTACACGGCCCTGCTTCAGAGCCTCGATGGACACGTGTTTGTGGGGCAATTTATCAAACGGGTGAATTGCATCTTCAATTTCCTTATCAAACAGAGAGATGAAATCCGCAGTGGCAATGAACAGTTTTGGCAACACATAAATGACAAGAATCTGCTCAAAAATTACAGCCGGAGAACTGAATGAGGCCAAAAAAGCTACATGATGTTAGGGGTGTTCACAATCAATCCAATCCAATGCAAACCGCAAAAATTGAACCGAAAAACTGAAAATCGAATCAAACCGAAATCCAAAAAACCGCAAACCGCAAAAACCGGCATTTTTTTTGTTGGATTGGATTAGTTTTCGGATCTTATGTTGAAAACTGATCCAATCCAACCCAAACCGATCTTTATATATACATATATTATTCCTTATAAAATAATCATATATTTATACTTATATACGTATATATTTATAAAAATACTTATATTAATATATTTTTTATGATTTTATTATTTAATATCATGTTAATATTTCCATAAATATATGAATATAAAACTAGTTTCAAATTAATTTTTATGTATCATGTCATTTTTTTTATATAATTTTATATTAATTTTAATAAATATAAGTTTGAATGAGAAAATGTTTACTATCACTTCATTATTTTATCAAATATTTATTGTCGCTTTAAAAAATCGAAAACCGATCCAATCCAATCCAATCCAATTTAAATTGGATCGGATTTGAAAAAATATCAAAACCGATCGGATGAAATGATAAAACCACAATGATCGGATTGGATGATTTTTGTCTCAAAACTGATCTAAACCGAACCACGAACACCCCTACTTGTTGTCCACGAATGCTTTGAGCATTAGGAATGAAAATGTTGGAAAAGCCATCAAGAAATTTGCCCCATGAGATGGTGCGATGTTGAATGGCGTCAGACTCGGCGGCGATTTTGTCGGCGAGGACTTTGGTCTCGGCGCAGTAAAAGAGGACCACCTTCTTGCCATTCTTGGTGTGGAATGGTGAAGCAAAGAGCAACGAAAGAAGTGGAGGAGGAGTTGTTGTAAATGGAGTCTTTGTTCATATCAGAGACGTGTTCGATTGTTTAGTTACGATGGTTGTCGAAGCTTTTGATCTTGCACCTCAAAGTCAAATTGGAACATAAACCGTTCTTAGGGGGAAGAATGGGAGAGTGAGAGAGGCTCACTATCATCTTCACCTTTATCACCTCCTCATCAACTTTCTCTTCCTTCTCCGCCGGCGACTAACTCCGCTTTCTTCGATGATCCAAAATCGGCAATCCCCCATTCCCTCTCTGAGGATCTTGTGGAGCTGTAACAATCTCCCCACTCGCTGCATTGAACCTCCTCTCGTTCTGTCTTGACCTTAATGGGTTTTCGTTCATCGAACTTGGGATGCTTGGCGTCAAGGACAGAAGCATCGTTGAGGAGGCAAGCGGTAGCTTCTTGAGCGAACGGCATAACGAATTCGACGCCAGTGGGAGCGAATGCCTGTGCAAAAACGAAGGAGATATCGCCAAAGGTGGAGGGATGTGGAACAGTTGTCCACTGCAGTTTGTTGGATGGAGCTCTAGGAGAAGAAATGGCGCCGATTGCTTCTCCATCTTTGCTAGCCTCCATAGATGAGCAACGATGGAGTGTGTGAGGAGAAAGCTAGGTGGATCAAAGATTACTGAAAACAAAGTTTTGTGGCAAGATGAAGGTGGTGAGCTCCATGGATGGAGCTCTGATACCATCTTAGAAATCAAAGATGGTTCAGAAATTTGGGGAGTTGAATCAGAGTAAAGAGAATTTGGAAATGAATCAAATATTTTCATTTTGAAAAAGATACTAAAAGAGGAGAATACAACAAATATTTATAGAAGCATTCCTAAACAAACTAAGGTAGGAAAACACTAACCATGATAGAAAAACTAACTAAAGTAGAATAACAAAATTATTCTCTCTTGATTTCCTAAACAGAATCTGTAAATTTTAATAGGAAATAACCAATGAAAAAATAAGTTGAAAAGGAATTTAAATGTTAAACAACACAATACGATTTTGAAATGAAAAATAATTCAAATATTTAACGGATACGATACGGTTTTAAGATGTTACTATGTGTGTGTTTGGTTTGGCGTTGAAACTGGACAAACTCAAGTTTGGATTCCCCAACGCAACTATTTCTAGCGTTAGAAACGTGAGTTTGCCACATTTAAACATGAAACCAAACATGCACATAGTGACAAGATAAGATTTTGAAATGAAGAAGGATTAGCATCTTAAGAATAATGGGCTTAGATGATGCGCTTCCTCACATCCTTTAGGGTGTGTTTGGTAGAGTAGAAAAAATAGGGTGAAGAGAAATAGAGAAGAGAGAAATGTAGTAGAGAGAAATAAGTGAGAAATAGTGAAGAAATTGAGTTGTTTGGTTGAAAAGAAGTAAAGGTGAAATGGAAAGGAGAGAAATTGGATTATAATTTTAAAAGACTAAAATACCCCAAAATAAATATTTTTAAGTAAAATTTATGAAAAAAAATTAAAATGTGTAATTTTATAAATAATATATGACTAATTTATATAAAATCTTAAAAATCATATGTTCAATTTATAAGTAATTCATGTAAAATTTTAAAATATTTAATTGTATAAATAATATATAACTAATTTATAAGTTTAATTAATTTAAAAAATAAATATGATATACATATTATAATGATACATCACAAGACAAGTGTATTGCGATTAAAAAAAAGTCATACAAGTTGGTTAGATAAAAACGTGAACAGAGATGGAAACGTGAACAATAGGGATGCGAATACACAAAACAACAAAAGGGCAACTTTGTACAAACTATATTATCTCTCATCAACACACAATTTTCTTCGCATTTCTTCGCTAGTTGGCGGAAAAATTCTACCACATGGGACCCATGTCTGATAGTTTCTCTCTCCCCATTTCTATTATACCAAACACATAAAACCATTTCTCTTTCCTTTATTTCTCCCCATCTCCTCTAAGAGACATTGTAGTTGCTGAATCAGTTTCCACCCAAATATATTGCATGTTCTGATCCCAGGCCAATTTCAATGTTGTATGTATAGCCCACATAAGGCTCTTACATGAATCCTAAGTTAAGCAACTCTCATTTGAAATGATACATCCTTAAAAAACTTCATTAAGTGGACCCCACAAATAACCTCGCGTCTTTATATATCATTGATATTTTAACAAATAAATAATGGGATGAGGGCTCATAAGGTGCACAAATACCATAGTTTTTCAGGTGCTTATACAAGCACCCCTCAAATGGTGCTTCTATAAATTTTTTAGTTGCTTTAATATGGTGAGCACTTAGAAAGGAAAAGACACGAGTATTCAATTTCGTACTTCACCAAAGTAAGTCAAATTTGATTTGTTATTTCTTTGTCCCTAAGGCAATTGCGTAGAATCAATTTCAAACTCTAGTTTTGTGTTGGGAATAAGGATGGCAAATTACCCACACTTGTGGGTAACCTTAGGTAAAACTCGTCATATGACAAATTTAGGCATTCAAATAGGTATTCGAAAGTAAAAAGTATATTTTTTTCTATGCCATTGTGTGCAAACGCGAATCATCACTGGAAAAAAGGCACCACATTGTAAGTCGTCATAGTCACTACAGAACCACTATTTTAGGGGAGTAGACCCTCATATCGGTCATTGGCTTTATTAGCGTCATGCACTTTAATCACTGAGATTTCAAAATGTATCTTTTAATCCCTGACATTTATATTCGTCTTTCACTTTAATCTAAAATGGTGGACAAAATTAATTGAGTGTTGATGTGTCACGTTAAGTGATGTTATGAATTCAAACCAGTCCCTATGATATTAAAAATCATTCACATTAATCCTTAAAAATAGTATTGTGTACGAGAAGACGTGTTATTAGTAAACATCATGGAGAATAGAAAGTTATAGCTCATGTTAACCGTATCCAACCTATATTTTTGTTGGATCTAATTAGCTCGTGACCATTCTCCCCTCATAAATAACTATCTTTCTAACGATAGTTTTATACTAAACAAATCAAAATCTCATTGTATTCTCGTCTTTATGATTAAATATGAACGTTAAAGTGTTTAATTCTGAGTAGTCATTTACCAATATTCCTTGAGAATTAGTTGAAATCATTCTTACCAATTCCAATACTTTAGTGATATGTATACTCATCTAGAAAATGAGGTTATTTAATTTCTACATCTCAAATTTAACATGGAATGAAAGTCTCAAATGTGACAATCAACATCTAATCTGGAAAAATTGAGATGTAAAAATTATATAACATTGTTTTCTAAATGAGTGTATATATTATTTAAAGCATTTAATTTAGTATGAATGATTTCATCCAAATCTCAATCAATATTGGTAAATAATAAAGTTAAAGCTAAACATTTCTTTGTTCATAATCAATCTTAAATAAGAGAGTACATTGGTAAGATTTGAATTTGTCCAGTATGAAATATCATTAGAAAAATGTCTTTTTTTTGTGTGAACCAAAGGTATCCCCCGTCGATATCTAGAGACTAGTCATTTTCGAGGTGTAGAGATCACTGAAGTGGGTTTTACCTCTCCAAACAAAGTCTTTTTCATACACATCGCCAGGGATCGAACCCCCTGTCAATATGCTTAGGGGGCTCAGCTATCTGCCAACTATGTCATGCTTTGTTGGTAGAAAAATGACTATTTGCGAGAGGAAAAGTGGTCACAAACTAATAAAATCTAATAAAAACATAGGTTAAATACAGTTAACAAAACCCATTAATTTTTTTTCATAATGTTACTAAGAACCTCTCTTTCTATACGCATGACCATTTTAGGGGCTAATGTGAATGATTTTTAACATTACATGGACTAATTTGAATACATAATGTCACTTAACGTGACACATCAACCGTCAATTAACGTCGTATACATTTTGGACTAAAGTGAATGACATGGATAAATGTCAGAGATTAACCGATACGTTTTGAAATCTCAGTGACTAAAGTGCACAACATTAACAAAGTCAAATATTAATTAGGGGGTTACTCGTTGCAAGGCTACGTGATTAAGAAGAATATAAAGTTTGAGGACATATTAGAAAACAATAAAAACAAAGTATTTTAGTAAAGTATATATCGAAGATAAACAATGGTGAGATATTAATTAGTGCCCATTAATTTAATCCACCATGGCAAAATTTACTCCATTGAAATCATGACATGTATTATCGTAACTCAAAGTGCATGTGTACACAACTTTTACACCGTGTTTGTTTTGGCATAACATAATTGGAGTTGAGAAAGATGATAAGTAGAGAAACATAGGAGAGATTGGATTTGCAACCTAACTTTGTACGGATTAGAAATGATAGCAGAATACAAAGAGTGGGACCCACATATGTGAGAGTCGGAGGCTGATGAGGGCGGGGAGTGATCGCCGGTGCAAAGAGGCACGGACAAGGAGCGTCTCCTGGCAGGCTTCTAAGCTAAAAGGGACACATGGATGAACCGAGCCCACACCCGAATGAGAGGGATCCAGAGGCTATGCAGGTATGGGACTGTACAGTTGAGGATAACTTAAAGGAAATTGTTGGGGAGAACTATACCAACAAGATGCATCTTCTTTTCTGAAGCCCATAACATAAGAACTTCATAGTTAAGCGTGCTTGGCTTGGAGCAATTTTGGGATGGGTGACCTTCTGGGAAGTTTCCCGGAAAGTGTGCAAGTGAGGACAAAGCATACTGGAAAGACTCGTGTTGGTTTGTGGGGACCTTCATCACTCCTGCAAGCGGCTCGGGGGCGTTACAACATGTTTTCCAACTCGCTTGTGGAAAGAAATGAGAGAACGGGCTTGAGTAAGAATAATGCCAAATATGCCCTCTTCAACTTCACAACGCATAGCAAGTTCATGACTATCTTTCATGTGTAATTTTAGAATAGACCTTTAAGTTTGGGTATACCATAGACCTCTACAATTTATTACTATAAAAAGTAAATTTAAATTAATAAAATACATTATTAACTTTTTAAATATTAAATTTATACTATTTATAGTGAAGATTTACCATAAATCCAAAATATAAAGGTCCATCTTAAAATACCACATCTTTCATTTTGATTTCAAGTTCTCTTGAAGTACGTGAGAGGGTATTTTTTTATTTCATTGTTAGGTATTATTTTATCACATTAATTATTTGGATTTTGTTGTTGGTAAAAATATTCATAGTTAGAGAGATTGCTCCAAATCTCAAAGGAAAGATGGTGTGTAAGGGGTATCTCTATCTCTTTCTCTCTCTCTATATATATATACTAGTGTGTAACCCGTGGCTACGCACGGGTGCACACAATTGCATGGGATGGTATATGTTATTTGACATTTTTATGAACATATAATGAGTAAAATTAGAAGCAAATTGCAGAAATATAGGAATAACAGTGATTATGAATGGGTTTTCACAAATTTTTTTAGCACTACAGACTACATACTTCGTCCAAACAAATCCCAAGCTGGTCCGCGAGGCCCATAAACAATGTTATATTAAAAAGGAAATAATTAAAAAACAATCTTCCTTTGCAGCAAACAATAAAATTAAATATCCATTGGAAAGGTAAATTGATAGTGCTATATATTTATCACAACGATTATGGTTAGAGGAGTATTTTTACTATGAATTTTGAATGAGCAACTGTTGATTAAATGACGATAATATCGAACTTGGACAAATTGAGGACCATGTCATTTTTAAAGCAAATCGATAGCAGGGGGAATACAAAACATTGGTATGAAACGATATTATAAACTTCATATAAAGCTTTGGCATGGATTATCAAAAACATCTTGGCACTTTTACAATGGGACCCAGACCTCAACACTTGTACTATTTAATAACCCAGATGTCCATATTAAATTAGCCCACAAAACACACTTCCAACTTGAAACGAACAACAAACCTTACTAATGGTCTCAAAATACACCTCCTCTTCCCTGCCCTCCCAAGCATAATTCTTTCTGAACTAAACACATAATTACACCTACACTACCCCTACACACATTAACATTAAGTAACAAAAGTTATAGATTAGGAACACACTATTTCTACCCAAAAGGATAGATGGAGTGTTGATAACACATAACAGGCCAGGAACATTTTTTTAAAGCACCCCAACAAAATATGTACTACATGTCTCCTACACCCTTAACGGAAATCACGGCTTCTCCGTCTTCAACACTTTTCTTTTTGGTCTCTTTAGCCTGTCGCTTGAAGCATTAACCGAGTTGTCCAGTTCTCTTTTGTTTCCTTCACCTCCTTCATGAGCCGATGATGATGATTGGCAACCAGTTGATGAGGATTGACCAATAGAAATAAGAGACACATCCAACACACTTACAGCAACATTAATATCAATGGTTAAATCAACACAGCAAGTATCACCTTCTATGTTAGCCATCTTGGTGAACGGGGGAGCAAACTTCAGCTGATCGTTGGTCTAGAAAACATAGAGTGAAAATAATCAAAAGTCAGTGTGGAATTATATAAGAGGTAAGCCATTAAGGATAAACAGATCCAAACACAGCCAAAATCAATACCTTCAAAGGGGTTCATCCAATGCTTCCTTAAATTCATCTAGGAATCACAACATGCCCTCTTAACCTTGAAGGAGTCATCCAACCCATAAAATAACTCATCTTTGTTCTCTACTCGGAAAAGAAATTCTTTCCCAACCAACTCTTGGATTTCGGTAGGAAACTCCCCACAGGAGAGGCCCTTTGACTGAACCAAATAATGACAAAATAAAAGGATCAAAATAAATCATTGGCATGCCTCAGTTCAATAGATCACATTCCATTAGCCACAACCTTCAGAATGAAAAATAATCTACCTGACTAATTAGAACCAATTCTCTGCAAGGTTTACTCAAGAGAGTGAAACACTATGAGTCGAACATTATTAATTGAGCACTTTCTATTCCATCAGAAACAACTACCTTAAGCTTGTACCTAATGCAAAATAATTGAAAACAATATAAGGAACATGTCTTCACATAGTGCTGCGCAAATGGAATAAAATCAAGTCAAGGAAACAAATAAGCACCTGGTGTAAGTTCAAACAACAGAGTCTTACAATCATCATAGTAAGGGAAACCAGAGTCATATGAAATTGCCTTCATGCAGGTACAGGCCATGTACCACCAGGAAGTATCCTCAATAATCTCTGTAATGGTGCCCAAGACAACAAATGAACCCTCCTACCAAAATAACAACAAAAGTACTTGGCGGTTAATGAATTAGACATTGACACAATAAATTAAAGAAGAAAAAAAATTGTAAGCGTTAATGACAATCAAGAACAGAAAACATTATATGAAAAAGGAATTCAGCAAATGAAACCACCTCCACAGTCTCCACCAGCTGGCCAACAAATTTTTTTGGATACAACTTGAGAAACTCCTCCCTGAAACACACAGGACGGCCACGGTCTGATATAGTCCCTATACAGACATCTGTTTCCACCTCGTGAACAGCAAGGCTGAAATGAAGTGTGGTGTTAGGACAACAACTTGAAAAGCAAAACTCAAAACATAAAAGTGATTCAAACAGGACAAACCTATTCTTAAATTCAACAGCTATTGGCCATTCAGGATTCCAATAAATCTTGGAGGCATTCATGAGATTTTGGATGCCAACATGACCTGGGCAAATCAGGTGAACAACAGAAATTTAATATACTAAACAATGAAACACACGAACACAGACATAAAATATGACGATAAAATTATTCATTCAGTAGCTCACCCTTATAGAAATTGACCCTAGCTAGCTGAATGACAACAACAAGTAGACCAGAAGGGGATCCAGAGATAAAGCAGCACACCACATCAACCAAGTCTCCAAAAATAGCACACTGAACCTTTCACCTGTAACAAAATATCTGAATATGAGATTAAAGGTGACAACTGCAACCTAAGACAAAGGCTTCAATCAAATAACAGGGGAAGAGGAAAAGAAAGGATAGGCTGGGACCACTACATCTCGTCAGCTAAATCTAAAAACATTAGTCGTGTCTGACGTCCCTCCTTGTTCAGATGCAATTCCTCCGACACAACTGTTAGTATACCCATAAAATCTGCAAATAATTCAATGACACAACTTGTAAAATGCATTGACTAAAAACTTTAACAATAGTGGATTAGTTAGAGGATACCCACCGAGCAAGTAATCAGAGCGGCCATTGGTCTGAGCTATGTCTGAGGTCTTCAAAAGAGCAAGGCCCAGAGACCGAATTTTTGGATTCTAACAGGGAATGAGTTTTGTGGTTTCATTAAACATGATCTTAAATTCATGAGAAGTGGCTCGAAACTTGCCACAATTGCGCATGAGCCCGAACAAAGTAAGCTTATATACTTCCCCCTCAAACAAAGCATACCTAAACTTGTTCATTAGAGGCTTTTGCACCGTCGCCTCAATCCGGTCACCCTATCCCATTTTAAAATGAAAAGCAATTAAATTTCATACTATTAAAGATAAATGCCATAAGAGCAGTAACTGGAAATAAGAAACTAATGAACCAATGAAGGACTCTTGGATAAGGAAAACCTCTTCGTCGACGAACAGCATCTGCAAAGCATACGACTCATTAGGGGTTGCAACCGAACACATATTCCAGCACCTCACCAGCTTCACCATTAACCTCCAATTCTCCCTTCGGTCGCACAAAGCTTTTATAAGGTGAATTCCACCTGGAACCAAAGCCATGGTTATTTGCAACAGTAAAGTGAAGGTAATATTTCGTCAACGACAGAGCATCAAATTAGAGACCCAGAGTTGAATATCTATACCTTTGGACCATCAGACAAAATCCACTAATTCCCTCCAAATATAAGCACCACGCCTAACTTTTGAATTTAAATTTTAAATACACCCTTCAAACTGGGGTTACATACCTGCCAAATGCTTTTCTATGGCTGAAGTAGGAGTTTTTCATTTCGAAATTAGGACCCCAATTAAGTGGGATATTCATCACCTTTTCCTTAAACAATACTCTCTCCGGTCCTTTTTATAAGGCACCTCTTATAAGTTTTTGTGGTCCTTTTTATAAGGCACTTTACAATTTCAAGAAAACATTTATTATCATTTTCCTTATTTGCCCTTAGTAACTTTAATGTCTTTGCAACTATCGAATAGTAGTGGAGTTAGTCAATGATATTAAATAAGAGAAAAATTAGAAAGTTAAAGTATTTTTTAAAATTCCAATAAAATTAACCAACTTTAACCACTTTCATTGGTATGTGTAATTCGGTTAATAGTGCCTTATAAAAAGGACCGGATGAAGTATTTATAATTAATGTTTTTCTTTTCAAATTACAAATCTCTATGTCCTATTATGCTAATCCCATCAAACCATCACCTCACTTCTACACAATAGTTAAAAACGTACCACTGTGGGAAGTAAAACACACAACAATTTTCAAATAATAAAGCTCAAGCCATACACATCCATTTCAATAAAACCACTGACTCCTTATAAAAAATTTATCTGAAAAAATAAAAACCTCACAATAACCTATAAAGATAACCTCTAAAAGTATGAACAGTAATCCTAAAACTAAAAATTCCTTCTCAAATTGTAAAGGTTTATATATATATATATATATCTTCATTTTTTCACATAACTCTCTTATAGAAAGTAACCTATAAATTAATTTACTTTATTTTTTATTATTAATATTATTATTTCTCTATTTTCTATTTATCTCTCCTATATTCATATTATCTAATCATATACAATGCGTTAAAGATTTTTAAAAGTTTAAGCGTGCATACAAATGAAATAATGCACTAATTGCTTTTACTGAAAAATACCCGAAATATAAAGTATATTAAATAAATAAATTAAGATATCAAAGTAAAGTCGGATGATAGTATGTTATACATATTTATAAATCAAATCATTCATTTTTAGAACGATATCCTGGTTTATTGGGGGAAATGTTTAGATGATTAATTCATTTCAATTTGATTTATATTTCATATTTTGACAAATTTTAATTAATATGTACACTAAAGAATCAAAATCAATGAAAAATCCTTATTCAAACTAGGATATCGGTACCTCTTTATAAAATATCTCCTCAAAGAATATTTCTTTAAATTGGGATATCATTATGAAAATACTTATTACATTGACTGCTTATAAAATGGACTAAATTAAGAAAAATATCTAAATAACCAAAATATAAAAGAGATATCAAATTTATGTAAGAATAAAAAAACACACAGTAAATCATATAATATATTTTTTTCTTCATTTCTTTTTTATCATATTTCATATTTTTCTCCCTTTTCTCTTTTCTATCTTTCTCTCTTTAATTATGTTGTATATTATATGTTGTACAACCAACATATCTCCATAGTCCATATGAAAAGGCTTATATTCTAAAAGTTATTCTATTATCATCCTAGAATTTTATTAACTGTAAAATAAGTTATGCAACACATGGTGCATTCTATAATAGGTGGCCAGTGACAAACGTTTGCACTAAGTTTTTGAGGGATGAAATGTGTTATAAAAAAAGAGAAAAATCTAAATAGAAAGTAATATTTTATTTTACTTATCACGTTATATATATCATGTGCTAAATATGGTGCGTTCTATTCTATAAAGGGTGGTAGTGGCAAACATTTGCATTAAGTTTTTGAAATATGAAATGTAATGAAAAGATGAAAATCTGAATAGAAACTAATATTTTATTTCATTCAGCACATGATAATTATATTTATCTTTATTCAAGTTTTTTTTTTTACTAAATCTTTATTCAAGTTCCAACAATATAAATGTGGGAATAAAACAAATTATAAAATTATGACATTTTTCAAAAGATAAATAGCATTTTTAACAAAAAATTGAGAAATCAAACTGAAAATAATTTTTAGAAAAAAGAATTCAAACAAGGTCTGGGGTTTCATTCTGCAGTTTAAAAAAACTAATAGGGAAAAAGTTCAACCGAAAGTTTATATCATAAAAGGATGTCACACTACAAATCCCATATAAATATATTTTAACGAAGTTATAATTAATGACATTAATCTTTAAGAATATACCATTATAAAATCTCAGAATTATAAAAACTATTACATAGCTTAATAAATTTAAGAATTTAATAATTATACATTGTCAGTGTAAAATTATTTTATACGGTCATCCAATGATGTATTGATGTATCATTTAATGAATTTAAAGAGCATCAGGTGTCATATTCATATTTGTTAATTGATGTGACAACACATTGTAATCTGCTTTGTTAATATAATGGATAGTACATTATTCCCAAAGTGTCACTCAATCTCTTATCGAGGATGATAATGCGAACCAATCACGTGCTATTAATTGGAATATGAGGCATATATGTAATGAGACATCGGTTTATTTTAATAGAATATCGTTTCAGACGCTGGGTAATTGTTGATGCGAACCCAGGAAATACCAATTGAATTTCACGAAATTCACCAATTGCCCTAATTTTTGTGGTTTTGGTTTTGAAGACGCCTTGGTATTTCTCTCAGATCCATGTTTCTGGATTCTATATACAATGTTTTTGGTTTGATGAATAATTCATGATTCTGGGTTCCTCTTATATAAATTGTTGGATTTTCATGTTAGAGTGACATATTTGGTAAATATAGGCTTCTACACGGATTGGGCTCTCAACTTCTCTCACTTGCATCGGTGTATAAGGTAGCCAATTTACACTAGAACGCTCATAGCGGACATCTGAATAATATTAATTACCGGATGCTTGCATGCCCGGTATATGGTCCTTACTACCACGTGTTGACCTATGAGTGGAGGACATAAGTTAGTGGAAGACATGATGTGACATATTAATTATTATAACCATTGATGTAAAGATAATCATTTAAAGGAGTGATCACAATAAAGGGTTTAGGGTTAAAAGACCACATGATACATTTGATAAATAGTCGAATAACATACTAATCATTCAATGCATTGTTAATATGAAATGTTACTTTTTCTAAAAAAAATTCACTTTTTATTTATTATCCTATATAATATTATACTGGTTAGAAAAACCGTTATAAAAATAATCTTAAATTGACCGTGTATATTAATTATACTCGAAATATAATAAAATTCCATGGACCTCTAAATTAATTTAACCCATATTTTATCATTTTATGATATATACTATTTGAATTTTTATTACTTTAGTTAGTTATATTCATCTAAGAAAATATTTTAGCTTTCTAAATTTCTCTGATTAATTTAAAATTCTGTAATTACTAATTACTATTAATAAAATAATACTTAACATTTTTTCTGAAATTACAAATTTTAAGTACTTGTAGTTTTTATTTTTTTTTGAAAGAAAGTAGTTTTTATATTTTAAAGTATCTAAAGTTATCAGTTTAATAATATTTTATTATTTAAATTAATCTCTTTCTTAAGTTTATATTTCATTTTTCATCTATGTATTAATATAAATTTAATTTTGTATAACTAAGGCAAGGGGGCTTTCGTTACAGAAGAAAAAAAATAAAGAGAGGGGTGGCGGGAACAAAACAGACAGTCCCTCTCTTTGCGGCCATCCGATAAGGGCGGAAGAAACTGATAAAGAAAAGAAAGCCCATTAGTTTCACGAGAAAGCTGCGTAACCCACGCAACCCCATTTACAATCAATCACAATTACTACCCTCTCTCTCTCTTCCGTCTCCGTGACTCTTCATCACTACTCACTCTCTTCTTGATTCATTCATTCTTTCGCTCTTTGGAAGGAAGGAACATCAACAATCAACATGAAGGACAAGGATAAAGATAAGGAGAAAGACACCGCGGAGAAGAAGAAGTACCCTATCGGTGCTGAGCATTACGTTCTCTACGAGGAGATTGGACAGGGTGTCAGCGCCTCTGTCCACCGCGCTCTCTGTATCCCCTTCAACGAGATCATCGCCATCAAAATTCTCGATTTCGAACGTGACAATTGCGATCTGGTAATAATCACATTCAAAATCAAAACCCTTCCCTTCATCAATTTGAAATATGCATTGATTGTTTTCTGCTGATTTCTTCTTTTTCTCGTGTCAAATCAAATAAATTATAAATTATAAATTATTATTAACACACCGAATATATATGATCGATCACATGATATGCGGGATGCAGAATAACGTTTCTCGTGAAGCCCAAACAATGATCCTGGTGGACCACCCTAACGTGCTCAAATCACACTGCTCCTTCGTGAGCGACCATAATCTGTGGGTTGTGATGCCATTCATGGCTGGTGGTTCGTGCCTTCACATATTGAAAGCCGCACACCCTGATGGTTTTGAGGAGGTTGTCATTGCAACCATACTCAGAGAGGTGTTGAAGGGTTTAGAGTACCTTCATCATCACGGCCACATCCACAGAGATGTCAAGGCTGGCAACATTC
Source organism: Sesbania bispinosa (assembly GCA_026901365.1). Lineage (NCBI taxonomy): Eukaryota > Viridiplantae > Streptophyta > Magnoliopsida > Fabales > Fabaceae > Sesbania > Sesbania bispinosa. The sequence goes on along the minus strand of QLOH01000060.1, from coordinate 2,180,084 downwards.
TTATTGATTCACGTGGTGCAATCAAGCTTGGCGATTTTGGTGTCTCTGCTTGCCTTTTTGATTCTGGTGACAGGCAACGCACTAGGAATACATTCGTTGGAACACCTTGCTGGTTGGTTGCTTGCTTGCTTTCTAATTTCTATACAATAATAATAATAACGATAACTGTTACTTGTTATCTCTCATATTCTCATTAACATTGCTATGCTACCTTTATTACAGGATGGCACCCGAGGTCATGGAGCAACTGCATGGTTATAACTTCAAGTCCGTTCTCTTTCTTTTATATTATCTCCCCTTTTCTTTTTAGCTATCTATTCTCATCTCATGCTAACATTCACTTCAATTTTTTTCCAGAGCTGACATCTGGTCATTTGGTATAACAGCATTGGAGCTTGCCCATGGTCATGCTCCTTTTTCAAAGTTTCCACCACTGAAGGTGTGCATATATTAATATAAATTAAAGTGAACGCAATAAGTTATCTCATTCAAGTTCAACCATCATCCTTGTTAGTTACTATGGCTTTAATCTCATAAATAAATAAACTGCCCAGGTACTACTCATGACTCTGCAAAATGCACCCCCTGGCCTTGACTACGAAAGGGATAGGAAGTTCTCTAAGGTCTGCTCAGCTTTCATTGAATATAATTAATTTCACCATTGACTGTTTGCTCATTGCTCCCACTGATTCAACTCTCTCATTCCTTGTATCTTTTTTCCTTCTTTCCAGTCGTTTAAGCAGATGATTGCTAGTTGCTTAGTAAAAGATCCTTCAAAACGACCCTCTGCAAGCAAGTTGTTGAAGCATTCCTTCTTTAAGCAGGCTCGCTCCAATGATTATATTTCACGAACACTTCTGGAGGGGCTGCCTGCTTTAGGTGACCGCATGCAGGCCCTGAAGGTTCCATATTATTACCACAAATTTCCTCCCGCCCCTGTTATGATATGTAATATATTTACAAGGTGATTTTTCCTGTCACAGAGAAAAGAAGAAGATATGCTTGCACAAAAGAAAATGCCTGATGGGCAGATGGAGGAATTATCACAGGTAGGAATTACAATGTCTGATTGCTTAAAAAAATGCTGCCAGTTGCAGCCACTGTAAAGTTATGCCCGCTTGTTTTCTAAAATCTTCTTTGCTATTCTCTATCTTATACACTGCTTAAATCCAACTTATGCTGCATATTGTCATGAACAACAACACTAGTCCTTATCCCCTTTTCTGAAAAAAGCCAGTATCGGTTTTCCCCTGTACTTGTACTTAGCATGTGCCATTGGAAACCTTCAAAGTTGTGCTTATACCTATTTGTCGGACAATGTCAGGCAAGCAAAGCCAGATAGTGTCTCTGTTAGTGTGTGTCCACTATACCCCAACATCCGTTGTATTGGCATTGACAAGCTGAAAATGTGAATGAATTTGATAGTTAGCTTATCGTTTCTTTCTATTATATTTATGCTGGTTATTTTTCTCGTTGCTAGCTATGAATTTGATGGCAAGCTTGTAACATCATTGTGTTACTGCTCTGTAGAGTGAATACAAACGAGGAATTAGTGGCTGGAACTTCAATCTTGAAGATATGAAGGCTCAGGCTTCCTTGGTACACACCATATCCAGTCCATTCTCCCTCACATTAAACATGTGACTTCTGAAGCTATGGAATTTCTAATTACAGTTTTCATTTCTTCTAGATCCACGATTTTGACGATGCCATATCAGATATGGGTCATGTGGGAAGTTCAAGTTCTTTATCCGCACTTGATGCACAAGATAAGCAACTGCCAAGTGCAAGTCATAACCCTTCTCAAACTGCTGATATGGTATTTATAAATTCATTTTCTATATATTAGGATTAAGTATGCAGAGTATTTATTATACATGTATCTTTCTTTCTTCCTTCCTTCCTTGCTAACATTTTTTTTTATTGGGATAGTTCTAATGTCTAACGATATACAGGAGGAAAATGGTGAGATGCAAAATCAATCAGCCGCTGTTCCAGTAGCCGATTCAACAGCAAATGATGCCAAGTATGTTTCTAATGTGTATCTGACGATCTGGTTGATTATACTTATTAAAATACTTAAACTGTGAGAACTTTTTAGATTATAACACCATGCTCTAATGCTTTTGTCTAAAAGGCTTGGGATTTTTTATTTTTTGAAATAAATGATACGTGTCTCTACAACTCGAACTATTGAGGACATTGTGGGTCGATGCTTTTGTCTTAAGGGCTTGAGATTTTGTAATTTGAAATGAAAGGATACCTATCTCTACAGCCCGGAAAAAGGATTGATCACAATAATCCAATTATTTTCATGTTTCAACTTTCAGGACAAGACTTGAAAAATCTGATGATGACTCTAGCATCACCAGTTCAAGCCTTATCAATGAACCACAAACTTCTGCTTCCTGTCTTGATGATCATGCGGACCATAATTTGGGTGAAAAATCTTATTTGGAAAATGGTGGAAGATGCATGGAGGGCATGGCTACGCATTCTTTTCACAGAAGAGGATGTTCATCAAGCATCTTACCTGAATGTACTCTTCCCCCTATTCGAGCAGAAAGGTGAATGGTAAAATTATGCATTGAGATTATTTAATTTTGTTTTGTCTGGTCAATTGCATCAAGTTTATTTCCAAAACTGCATTTGCTTTGTTGTATTTTTTTTTTGGTCCAGGGGACGGGGACGGGGACTGGGATAGGGGGTGGGGGGATATGGATGTGATCTACGGTTTGAGCCCTACTCCTCTCAATACATGTCCCATAGCTCTCCCACTTGTGAGCTACTATCAAGGGACTTGTAATATTATAATTTATTGTCATCATGACAAAGCTGGGCATTCGGGCTGTAATTGGCAAGCCTATCCTGGTTGATGTGGATGTATCCTTTTGCTAATCTCTCGTATGGGTCTGTCGGCTTGGTCATCCCAAAACTTTGGGCAAGCTTCATTGGCCCATCCTCTAGGATTGGCTGAACCTGGATCTCAGGACATTATACAGGCTTAATTTCAAAGAGAAAGGCTTACTATATTCTTTTTTCCCGCATGAACAAAGTCCTTTTCATCTCATGTCATGTGTAATAAATTTTGGAACAGACTTTATCCACTCAAATTCCATAAATTGTGCCCAAAAAAAGTCTAATTCGGTATTTTACACATTGGTATATCATATGCTGGTTAATTTAGTGTCTGTCATCAATGTTTATTTCATGGCTATGTTTTGACAGTACTGATGGCCAAATTTCGCAGAATTTCTGTTTTTCTGGTTCTTTCTATTCTCTGGTAGATTTTGCTTTCTCATTTGGTAAAGAGAAAAAAAAATCGTAGACCACTTCTTTTTGGATTATAATTAATATTGAAAATGAAATGCTTCAAATTAGATGTGTGATTTGATAAACTAGATTGGTATACCAGTGTTAAGCCCAATATTATTTTATGCCATTTAATTTTGCAAATTAATTTGCCAATTAATGAGATTAATCTGTGGCAAGTGCTGGTTTATGTCATCAATGTTAGTATAAGTTTATGTTTTCGACGTCAAGTGCTTACCAGTTGTTATATATTATTGTACTTGTAGAAAGTGTAGAAAGAGTTTTTATCCAATTCAATGAAGTTGAATCCAAAACAAATAATACTTTATAAATGCTAATTTTGTCACTGCTTAGTTATTTTTTTCCTTGATAGAAATGTAGAAAACCAAGTTTCCCCCTACTTTCACTATATGAAAGACAGATCCTTCTGTTTTTTATTCATTGGGCTTTGTCTGGTTACCGAATGTAGGGTGAATGTTGTTTTGTTTCCATTTTTTTAGTAGAGCTCGATCAAATGGTTTTGAAATCTGATGTGGACACTTTTATTAGATTTTGGACCTGGGCCTAACTCAACCCCAAAAGCTAGCTTGTAAGGTGAGGACTGCCCAAGGCTTATATACCACAATTTAGCCTTATCTCTAGGCAATGTGGGACTCTAACACACCCCCTCATGCCCCAGGACTGGACATCTGGAGCGTGGACAACTATACGGATGGCGGCCCAATAACAACGAATCATCTAGGATAGGCTCTGATAGGCCCAATAACAACGAATCATCTAAGATAGGCTCTGATACCATATTAGATTTTGGACATGGGCCTAACTCAACCCCAAAAGCTAGCTTGTAAGGTGAGAGGACTGCCCAAGGCTTATATACCACAATTTGGCCTTATCTCTAGGCAATGTGGGACTCTAACAACTTTCATGTTGATGTTTGGAAATAAAGGAGTCAAAGTGATTGCAACTACAGACTTATGACGGATATTCTCTATAAAACAAGTTTAATTTCACTGTTTCAGAAGCACATAAATCCTAATTGTCTTCACTCCCTGTTTTTTTAATTCAAAGTCTTCAGAGTTAGAGCTGTCTGAATTTTGAAATGAAATGTTATAAGGCTTTTTGTTTTTTCTACCACTTCCACACCACTTTTTCTCCTCTTTAAAATAGACAATAACTTAATTCGGATTTTACATATTCCAATAATCAGGAATTGTAAATACAGCATAATGGTTAAAGGCATTCAGATAACTTGACTCCAAGCATGTAGTTGTATATTTATTCTTATTTTTATTTGTGTTTTCTCTACCTTGATACCCTTAGTTCATTCATTCAACTCTTTGTGAATGATGCATTTGATAAAGGGCAACACATGTAGAATAGTACAGTACAGGAGGTTGAGTTTTAATACTTTTTGCTCTGCCTATTATTTTAGTGGTTAATGCACAAACACACAAAGTTTTAGAGGTGAAAAAATGGTTTATGCTATACAAGCCCGATTGGACTTGCTTGTTTTTCTCCGTTATAGTGTCGATGCAGTTTGGTCAAATTAATGATTTTTTTTTTGAGTGGTATTATACCTGAGACGAGCAGTTATCTTCTAGTTTATTGAGTAACAAATATTTAACTTTTATCCTGTAATTCATTTTTATTATATTTTATCTCACAATCATTTTTAAAATTAAAGATTAGACAAATATTTTTCTATTTTCTATTTGTTATTTTTAGCAAATAAAATGTATCATTTATCTGTCATCAACATTAATATTCAGCATATAAATGACAGTGAGAAGCTACAAAATGTGCCCCAGAACATTTCAAGTTGCAATGCACAGACTGGAGAGGATGTGCTTACTGAACTTCCTTCTAGAGTCTCAAAATCTTCAGGTACTTGCTTATATTACTTCGTCTGTTACATTCCTTGTTAACTTTAAGGGAGCACCACAATTTTTGTTTTTGAAAAAGTAATGAGCTATAAGTGCTGAGTTCTTGAAGCCCATTAGGATTAGTTGTGCATATTCTTCTAATTAATCATTCTTACTTCTTAGCAGTTAATTCTGATGACACTGATGAGAAAGCAAAGGTTCCGGTTGTTCAACAGAGAGGACGTTTTAAGGTTACATCTGAGAACGTTGACCCAGAAAAGGTGAGTAGTAATTATTACTGATCATTCCCCTTTCTTGAAGACTGAATACTAAGTGAAGTTTTCTTTCAGGTGGCCCCTTCTCCCGTGCTGCAAAAGAGTCACAGCATGCAGGTTGGTGGTTCTGAGGTTTGCATAACTGTCCCCTTTTCTTCGCTCATGTGGGGAAACCCCCCCACACCCCAAAGTATAAGTTCAGGTCTAAACCAGCGTTCCGTATAAACCAGCCTTTTGATACCTGAGTTGTATTTTCCCCTTACACATAGATCTGAAAGATGTGTTGACTGTAGATCCAAATTGACATTTTGACTTGGTGTGTGTTTGATTTATCCAAAAATCACGTTTTAAATTTGGATTTGGGCTGCTCTACTCTATGTAGCGTTTGAAGTTTCTGCTTAACTTTTGAAAAAAAAGTGCTTCAAGATTGACTCATCTATTTAAAGAGTTAAATTTAGAGCTTGATTTATTTCTATTAATTTAACTATTGTTATTTTTGTCGATGCTGCCACCTGCGGGTGTTGCTGTTATTATTGCTATTGTTGTTGTTCCATTTGGCTTGGGCATTAATGGTATTTGGTTTGCAACTAGAAAGTGTTACTTACGTTTTCTATAGAAAATGAAATTGTTGTTATCTGTTTAGTATTAAGTTCATTAGGTTATCTTTTTTTAAAGTATGGGTCTATTATAAACTGATTTAAAGGGAGTTTAAAATCATATACCTATATCAGGCTGATATAATTCGTATTTTACTAAACATCTCATGGAAGTGACATCGGGTCGTGTAGGTTTTCAGCCAGCATAATGCTACTCCTCCTCTACATTCAACTTTACCATTGTTATCAGCACCTGATGCTTCGTCATCAAATATTTCTGGCGGTTCTCTTTTCCCCGTGTTGCATTCTGTGCTGCAGACAAATATTCTTCAAAGGGTATGTTCAGCCAGTCAGCCTTATGGCCGTGATGGCCGTGTCTCCTTCAGCTAATATCCAGGAGTAACTGTTTTTTGTTCATGACTTTTTAACAGGAGAGCATTCTCAGTTTAATGAAGCAAATTACTGCGGGTGACTCTACAGGTCCAACCCTTTCTGTTTTAATATTTTGTTTAGACTTTTTTTTCATTCCTTTATTTTATATACATATTTCTAAATTCTTATTTTTCAACCGTGCAGCTGACGGCGTAAGTACCCCAGCACAGGTAGCAGCAATTGAGAAATCTTTGGTATGTATTAATTGGGCTTAATTTTTATCATTGAATCTCGATACGCCTATCTGAGAACCATGTACATTTGGCTGCAGTAAGAATGTTGCATAATAATAATGCCAACTGAGTTTGGAGTTTTGAAATTTAAAATTTTTAATATGAAGGACTTCTCAAATTTGCAAGGTTAGCTTATCTCGATTGCAATAAACGGTCCCATTGATGTGTTTGACAAAGTTCTTAGGGTAGGTAGGATATTATAACGGCCAGTTACTTACACTCAGTTTTTTTGGTGTGCGGGGGGAGGTCTTTTGGCTGTAAAATTCATGAAAGAAGGGGGGGGGGGGGGGGGGTTACGTACTTCCTACCTCATCAGTTTTTCCCATAATCACAAATACTGTTGAAGTTAGCAAGGAAATAAGTTGAAATGTTGAATTGCAAATGCAGCGATATTGCTTGCTATATTACCTGTCTAGAGACATTTTTCTTTCTCTCTGTTTTTTTTTTTTGAAAAAATATTTTATAGTTAGGTGAATGAAACTTTGTATTTGCTCTTCCTTGCATCACTTTAAAGGAAATGTTGGTTATGCATTACTGCAGCTTGAAGCAGCTCACGATAGGGAGAAGGAGTTACTTCATGAGATAACTGAGTTGCAGTGGAGGTATTGTATTATAAAATATAGTTGGATTATATGGTAAAATATCGGTATGTCTTTAACCTTGCTTTGTGACATCTAGGCTCATATGTACCCAGGAGGAGCTTCAAAAGTTAAAAACAGAAAACGCCCAGGTAGTATCAACATATATTGTTGCCAATATTCTAAGAATACATTTTGGATTATGGATTTGACATTCTAACATGTAAATCTCAGGTGTGATTGCTTTGTCGAAATGGATACTGGGATTTGGATTTCAGAAGTGATTCCGTTGTTTAAGTAGATGATTGGATTCCTCAAATTTAAATTCTTCATGGACCATTGAAAACATTCAAGGTGCAAGAAGAAAGGATAATTGTGATCCGTAGAAAATCCATTTACTAGATATGGAGTGGTTTGCTACGTGTAGTTTTTTTTCCCTCTTAATTTAGGTGATTAAAAACTTTACCATAGTTCTCTTGTTAGTGCAGATTAATTGTTGATAATCATTTTTGTAAATTATTTTAGCGTTATTTTCTTCTTGTAAATTATAATGCACACGGAACTTTCTGAACCTATACACGTCTTTAGAATTCGTTCAATACTGCTACATATTCTTTTTGGGGTTTAAATGCTATTAGATTTCAATACTTGCCCTTCAGCCACTAGGTGGGTGTTTGGTTTAGCGTTTAAAATTGGCCAAACTCAAGTTTGGATTTTCCAATGCAATTATTTCTAGTTTTCGAAACGTGAGTTTACCACGTTTGAATGCTAAATCAAACATGCTATATAACTTGAAGATGATAATCATTGATATTTTATTTTATTTTATTTGGCGTAACTGCATTGTTAACATGCTTAACTGCATTGTTAACATGCTTAATGTGCAATTTGGGTCTCTTAATATTATTTAGTCAAATTTATTTTCTTTTAATGGCTGTAATGGAGTCACTCTGTTAATGTTGTTTTACCTAAAGTCTTCATCCTTTTTGTTTAAACTATCTTAGACGCATTTTCAAACACTTTAAGTTGGAAACTGGTTGGTAAACACTTTGATTTTAGAAAATCACATAACCCAGGTTAGAATACAAAATTAACAACATATTAATAAGGGAGAAATGGTTAAGACCACCCATTTTTTCCCCCTTGTTTACGTTATACCATCGAGAGCTCTATCTAGTCCTTGACACCAATTATTTTTTTTTCATAGACTTCAAAGCAGTTTACAAGTATTGACTCTACCTCTTCAAGTTACAACTTCAAGTATTTGACCCCGCTTTCTCAAGCTACTTTACAATGATTGGATAAAAAATGAAAGAAATATAAGGTTTCTCATATAACTCACTAAGCAAGTTTGAAAGTTTATGATCTGAAATCTAAAATTGGAATGATTATCTCTCTAATTGTACAAGAAGTAAAAGATAGGTAAAGAAAGCTTAGGAGAATTTATGAACTTGAGTAAATGATTTGTCAATGATTTTGCATTTGAAGTCTCTATTAACTCTTACCTAAATTTTGTCCTTTTCAATTCATAGAAGATGAAGCATTTATGTATGTTAGGAACACCTATGCTGTGAAAACCACTAAAATTGTTGCTATGAAATTCTTCAATTTTATTGAAAAAAATAAAACCATAGAAAATTTCCTACAAATTTTAAAAATTTATGATAAATTCCCTATGAATTTTGAAATCCCCAACACAATTCAAAGGAAAATCATCAAGAATCACTTTTATGTCATCACTTAACATAACGATGGTTAAAAACATGTGGTTTTAAATAATAAAGGACCAAAATCAAAGAAAAAAATAAAAATAGGGATTAAAATCAAATTTTACTTTATTTTTAAAGATAGAAAACATATTTAACCCTAATTTTAGTCATCTTACACGTGTTTCCGTTAGCTCTCGCTATGAGACACCAACATTGACATAACCTCACCTATCCCCATCATGGATAGGGGCTCTGGCTTCTTTGACTTCTGCAATATATGAAAGGTGATATGTTTCTTTGTCTCCTAACATATCTGCTTAACTTTCCTTCTAGGACTAAGGCCCCAATGGCATCCTTTAAATATACACAACCTTCTATGCCATGTCCATACACACTACCATGCCTTATCTTGATGCTTTTCTTAAGAGGTGGGGGATGTTAAGTCTTGCACAACTTAGTGTGCATAAACCCTTGTTGAATATCGGCTTTTTGACCGTACTAGTACGGTTTTTTAAAAAAATTACCCAAAAAATGTTGTTTAAAATCTATTTACCAGGGTGGTGTAGTTTTGGACACGTAATTATGAAGAGGCGCTAACTGAGTTTGCGCCTCTTGAAGCGCTAACTGGGTTAGCGCCACCTGTAATGCTGAAAATGCAAAGGAGGAGCTAACTGAGTTAGCGCCTCTTAAGGAGCTAACCCAGTTAGCGCCTCCCTTGCATTTTAATCATTGCAAATGGCGCTAACTCTTTTAGCGCCTTCAAGAAGTAATGTCAAATTAATATTTAATAATTTAATTAAAAAGTTAATTATAAGTGAAACTAAAATTTGCAACAAAATTAGTAGGCAATAATATATTTTATATAGATTGGGGTAATGGATACAAGTTAATTATTTGGGGGGAAAGGGGAGAGAATGCAATGACGACGTCGGTTCCTAGCATCTCGAGGTGGGTTTCTTCTTGGTTCTAGCTCGTCTCCTTGACCTTCTTCCATTATAGTTTCAGATGCACTAGCTTCCTCGGCAAATGCTTCATTCAAGTTAAATCCAAGGCCTGGTGGTTCAGGTTGTCTGGAAGAGCTGCCTTGGTAAATGAACCCGCCAGATGCTGGTGACATGATGGGAGCATCTTGCCACTGATCAATCCAACGTGTGGGTGTTGGATGTGTTTCATATGTTTGGGTATACACTGGTGGGGTAACATTTACCGGAGGTGAGGACATATAACAATCCCCCATTGTAAATGGAGGGGGATTAAAATAATTTGGAGAAGGCAAATGTGGAGGCAAAGGCTGAGATGGGTAATAATATGAAGAAACAGGTTGAAAAGGATCTACCGGAGGCACATAATACATCCCCGGCTCGGGTTGTGGTGCCGATGGCATCGTGAGTTGTTCATGTTGCACTCGTCTGCGACGGAGATGTAGTCCCCTTCCTTCCACCCGTCCTGCAGGGATGTCCGTGGTTACTTGAGGTTCTGGTGCAGGCTGAGATGGTTCTGGAGCAGATACTGCAGGTGATGTTACTCTATCTATTTCACGGCAGATCTGTAAGCAATGACTAATTTCTGACCGCATGTTTGCAAAGGAGAATGAACTTTCCCCTTCTGATGTGCAGGTGTAGTACATGCGCTCCAAGTTATCAGCCTATGTCAAAAAAAAATTGAAAGTTAGTCACGTAATTTGACATTATAATCCTTAGTATGAAGTAATAAAAATATTAAAAGAGAAGGATACCATGTTCCCAGTCTTTGCACATGCTCGGGTAATCCAACGTCTGGTGTGTCTTTTGTACCACACCATATACTGAGAATTGGATGGGAGGTGGAATTGGCCTTGACACAGATCGTTGGTCCAAATATAATTTAGCCTCTCATCCCATTGGGACACATATATGGCATGTTTGACACGCCAATTCTCAGTAGTCTTTCCCTTTAAAGTCAGATCATGCAATTGATCTGGTTGGGATGAAGGGCGTGGGATGTGTTGCACCATGCCAAACTGGCGCATACAGCGATCTGGCTGATACCACTCAACAATGTGAAAGCAGATTAGTGGCACAACTGCTCTCCATATATTGTGTCCCTCCAAGCAATACGGTGGCAGCTGAGCTACAATAACGTCTGTGTAAGGGACCCACACAATCTGCACACAATGTAAATAAGTTAGTAATCAATATTGTATAATATTGAATAAAAATATATAGAAGTAAAGAAATACTAACATCGGTTTTCTCCATCCTATCGAACACGCCTCGATAGTATGTGATCTCTCTGTAGACGGCGTCGTAAGTCTGTCCGCCTGACCACCTTTCACCAAGTGGCTTTTGAGGATTTGGAGGCGGTGGCTGAGGAGCGATACATGGGAAACGCATCCAGGCCCACAACTATAGAAGTATACATGCTCCACCAATCTCCTTCCGATTGTAGTCGGTGGCTTTACATAACTCTCTATATAAGTAACTGAGAACTGCAGAGCCCCAACTATATGATCCACACTCATCAAAATCGGCTAGTAACGGTAAAAATCGCAGAGGTACATATGAACTCGAGTGATCTGAGAATAGTAAACCACCCATAATACGTAATATGAACGCCCGAGTATAGCGTTCAACTTGAACATGATCGTGTGCATGGTCATTAAAGTCGCCAAAATGATCATTAAGCCATTTCATCTTAAGACGTCCTCCTTTTATTTCCGACTGTGGAGGAGCCACACCCAACAAGGCTTGGAGTAGAGGTTGCCAATTTCCGTATGTAACACCGGTAACTGGTTCACCATCCACCTTTAAACCAAGTTGCATATTGACATCTTGAAGGGTGATGGTGCATTCCCCTTGTGGCATGTGAAAGGTATGTGTCTCCGGTCTCCATCGCTCCACCAATGCGGATATTAGTGTATGCTCGACTTGAAAAAAATCAAATAAAGCCATACCTAAAAAACCAGACCGCAAAAGAAGTGGCTTGATTAATTCTGGAACTTCGTTTGCACGTCCATCGCGGTCACCCGCTCGCCTAACAGTTAATACTCTATCTTTTTCACCGTTCCAAATGTGTTCAGAAACATGTATATCTTGCATGTGCAAAAGTGATTTATCTCTTGGACCGGGATGAATGACTCTTTGGGATGCCATTGTAATGAAATAAAAAATGAGTTAAGGATGTTTGAGAGAAAAAAGCACCGTTTAGAGTTGCTAAAAATTTGATGGTTATTCAGCAAGCAAATTTTTTTTGAACACAAAGTGACATATTTATACTCATACAATCAGGTGAGTCATTCTCCATTTTTCAGCAAAGTTTTTGAGTAAAACCACGTGACTCATTCTCCATTTTTCAGCAAAGTATCTGAGTAAAAATATTAGTCAAACACGTCAGTCAAGGTGCCATGAGTGATCAAGTCAGTGCTTGGCCCGCGTGATCAAGTCAGTGCAGCGTCCCCATGTATTCTCGAGTCTTCCCAATTAAAGACGCGCTTGGCCCGCGTGATGAAGTCAGTGCAGCGTCCAATCAGTCAGCCAAGGATTCCCTCCGCGTGAGATTCTCGCGTCTGAGGCGCTAACTGAGTTAGCTCCTTAAGAGGCGCTAACTCAATTAGCTCCTTAAGAGACGCTAACTGAGTTAACTCCTCCTGTGTATTTGTGTATTTGTCAGCATTATTTGGCAGCTTGTGGATGGCCCAGTTATGACATGAGGCGCTAACTGAGTTAGCTCCTTAAGAGGCGCTAACTCAGTTAACTCCTCATGTGTATTTGGCAGCTTGTGGATGGCGTTAACCCAGTTAGCGCCTCTGCCTCTATTGTCCCATCATGCCTTTCACAGAGAATATATTCGTGGAATATATTCTACGAATATATTCGAATGTACCTGATGATGATTGTAAGTTGATAAAACATCGAATATATTCTACGAATATATTCGAACGTACCTGATGATGATTGTAAGTTGATAAAACAACGTGACGTGATATTTTGTTGTGAGCAATGGCACTATAAATAGATATACGATGGTAGCTCGGCACAATCTTGTGTTATATTGTTGCGTGAGTGGCATTCGAATTGTTTTGTGTATTTGTTGGTTATTTGTTGATATTTTATTTTCTAAAAATGAATCAGATTATCACTTTTATTTACTTTAACGGTAGGAAGTATGATGATAGTGTGCATGGTATAATGTTTGAAGGTGATAAAAAAGCTATTCAGATAAAACACGAAATTAGTTTTAACTTTTTGAAGAGGAAGATTCATAAAAAATTAAATCTTTCATCCAGTGAAATGGTGGATAGTTTAACGTGTAGGTTTCTAATTTCGCAAAACCCCACCAAGTATACAGGTCTTCGAATATGTGATGATGAAGATGTGGAGTGCATGATCAACGCTTTCGAGCAACAGTCATTGATGACAGTGCTCGAATTGTATGCAGACATTGGCAATGTTGGAAGTTCATCATCACCCGCCCAACCTGTTCAATTGGATACTCAACTGACAATGGGGATTGAAGATCAACATGTGTATCAATCAGGAGGTGTAACGGTCGAGGACACTAACATTCTCCATTTTGAAGGTTACGAGAATGACAATGTCAACATTGATATGGAAAGAGAGTGTGACGACAGTGAGGACCTTGAAGATGAAGGCCAAGTCCCTGGTGGAGATTCATCCGACACAGAGGTGGAGGGTGACTTTGATACGGTTTTTGATGATGTCATACCCCACACATTTATGAGGAATTCACCAGATACGGTCTCAAATCAGGAACAACCTGAAGAACAAGAAGGTAGTTATTAATAATATTAATAGTTTCTACATTATTTACATCAGTAATCTTATGATATGTTTCAAATTGATATGTGGATCACAAGGATCGTATTGGGATGTAATTCCTCATTATAAGGCAGTAAATTGGGACCACCCTGATCAGGAGATAGCAATCATTGGGTACGATGAGGAAGAATCGTGGATAGTAGGAGATGAATTTTACGTTGGATTACGATTTGATAGCAAACAGTTTGTCCAAATGGCTGTTAAGCACTACTCAATGAAGATACACCAGACCTTTTTTGTAGTTGAGTCAAAGCCAACTTATTTCTCCTTGAAGTGTCCAAATTACTCAGAAGGTTGCCCTTGGCGGATGAGAGCAATTTTAAGTAAGAAATCAAATAAATGGGTCATCTCTAAGTGGGGTGGTCGACATACCTGCATGAATGCAATGCTCTCTCAAGATCACCAAAAATTGGACTCTGAATTTGTTTCCACCTGCATCTTGGGTATGATAATTTTGGTTTGACTATGGATTTTTATAATATTTTATTAAATGAAATGTTGATGCTTCTTACTTATAATGAGAAATTGTTATTATTATGTAGGCATGGTTGGTATAGATCCTTCAGTTCCCATTTCAATGATACAAGAAAGAATCAAAGGTCAATTTGGTTATTCCATATCATACAGAAAGGCTTGGAAAGCTAAACAGAAAGCAATAGTGAAGGTGTATGGAGACTGGGATGAGTCGTATGCAGTACTGCCTAGGTGGTTGGAAAAAATGGTATTGTACTCCCCTGGATCAACTTATAAAATTGTGACAAGGGAGTTTGTATTTGATAATGCAGTGGACCCTCGTTTTCGTACCTTTCATAGAGTTTTATGGACTTTCAAACAATGTGTAGATGCCCTCAATTTTTGCAAGCCTGTCATACAAATTGATGGTACATTCTTGTATAGGAAATATCGAGGTACCCTGTTAATCGCCACGACTCAAGACGGAAACAACGATTGTTGAAGGAGAGACTTTGGAAGCTTGGTCGTGGTTCCTGTCTAATATACGTGAACATGTGACCCAAAAGCAAGGAATATGTCTTATATCTGATCGACATGTGAGCATAAAATCAGCTGTAGCAAGAGCCCCTGCGTGGCAGCCTCCAAATGCCTATCATGTCTATTGCATTCGACATATTGCCAGCAATTTCAACCACAAATTTAAAAATGCAAAGCTAAAAGCAGACCTACTGAAATTGGGTAATTGTATTGATTAATTTACTTTCGTAAATATTTTACTTGTCTGGCATGTCTAACTTTATTGTCTTTGAGAATGTAGGATATACACCATGTATCCATCATTTTGAAAGGAATTTGAACAAGTTCCGTGAAATAAGTCCAGAAATTCAAAGATGGATTGATGGCATCTCTAAAGAAAAATGGAGTCTTGCACATGACTACGAAGGTCGCAGATATGGTCACATGACGACAAACTTGTCGGAGGCTGTGAACAAGGTTTTGAAAGGTGCTAGAAATTTGCCAATTACAGCATTAGTGAAGTGTACATATGCGCGACTAGTAGAATATTTTATTAGACGTGGAGCGGAAGCTCGAACAGAAACATCTTCAGGACGAAGATACTGCAAAAAGTTCACAGATCAGTTCAATAAAAATCAAGAAGATGCGTGTTCACATAGAGTTCGGAGATATGACATTCAGTCGACCAAGTTTGAGGTTGAGGAAACGTTTAATCCAGTTACACAAAAAGGAGGTCATACATGGGCTGTGATATTAAATAAAAACTATTGTGAGTGTGGTGTTTTCCAAGCTTATAGGTTTCCGTGCTCACATGTTATATCTGTATGTGCCGCTGTGAGCATTGACTTCTATCAATATGTTGATCCTGTGTACTCCATTCACAACATTGTTGAAGCCTATTCAGGACAATGGTGGCCGATAGGAAATGAAGACAACATGCCAGTATATAATGGCGCCCGTATTATTCCGGATGAGTCCACAATGCGTGGCAAAGGTCGCCCGAAGTCTACACGCATAAGAAATGAAATGGACTGGACAGAGTCACAAAGCTCACAAAGATGTACTCATTGTCATCGTGCAGGTCACAATCGTCGAATTTGCCCGAGTTATCTAGAGGAACAGCAAGGCCAAGTTCATAAGAATGACAATGTAAATGATCCATAAATATGTTACATCTTTATGTGTCTAAAAATTGTTTCCAAGAATTTCAACTTATATCATTAAATTAGTGTTTGTATCATATTGTTTTTAACAATATTATTAGAATTATATTTTTTTTAAAAATAATATCAGTAATAAAAATATATTAATAGCATTAATATTATTATCAATAGTAATTAATAATAATAATATTAATTAATATTAATAATAGTACTAATAGCAATATGAACCTGAGGGAATCGCACGGCTAACTGGACGCGAGAATCTCACGCGGAGTGAGGGAATCCTTGGCCGAAAGAATTTATAAAATATAATATCAATTTTATATTTTATTTAATTATATTACTTCCCTAAACCCTAAAAGAGTTAGCGCCATTGGCAATGATTAAAATGCAAGGGAGGCGCTAACTGGGTTAGCTCCTTAAGAGGCGCTAACTCAGTTAGCTCCTCCTTTGCATTTTCAGCATTGCAGGTGGCGCTAACCCAGTTAGCGCTTCAAGAGGCGCAAACTCAGTTAGCGCCTCTTCATAATTACGTGTCCAAAACAACACCACCTTGGTAAATAGTTTTTAAACAACATTTTTTGGGTAATTTTTTTAAAAAAACCGTACTAGTACGGTCAAAAAGCCGGATATTTGATCTCAAGCATTAAGAGGAGTGTGTTGGTCATATTTTTCCCACAGAGATTTCACATCTATAGAGAATTTAGCATTTTTACCTCATATATTTCCTTTTTTCCCGTTGTTTACCCTTATCAATGGTGTGCTCCTTGCATGACAATTCAAAGTCCTCTGAGCTGATTTGAGGTGGTTGCGAGCTTTCGATTTAGTGTTTAAAAATTTAAATCAATTTTTAAGAACTCAAAACTAAAATTGAAAATCTCATTTAATTCTTTAATGTTATTTTTATTATGATTTTAAATAATATTAGAAATCCAAGATAACAAGAAATTTAAGTTTTTGTAAGGATATATAAAATCTTACAAACTTTCTTATAATTTTTAAAATAAATTTAAAAAGTTATGTTAATGAATTTAATGTCCATTTGATTTACAGTTGAGTAGAATTGATTTTAGAAATAGATGGTTGAGATGAGTGATATATGTTTTACAAAACACATTGAATGAGAGTGATTTAAAATCAATTTTGCAAAATCATGATTTTACATTGTTACAACGGTAAAATAGACAGAGCCTAATCAATTGAAACGAGAAAGTCTCGTATTTAGGAATGGGGATTGAATTTAATGTATAGCGATAGAAATAGTAAATTAATCTCTTATTTCAAAATTTTCGTTTAACAATTTTTTTCTTTTTTCTTTTTAATTTATTATTTGAATTTTAACAATGATTATTGTATTTTTAATAGGATTGAATAAATATTTATTATTAGCATAAAAATATTTATTATTTAACGGGGTGTTTTCACATTATTTATTAAACTTTTGTCACTTATTTGTTGACTTTAATAACATATAAGGTGTTATATTCATTAAATGACGTGACAATACAGTTCATTATATATCTATTAAACTCTTATTTTCAATATTTATAAGAAATGTCCATGTAAATAAATGAAATGCTAATGAAATTCATGTGATATAACCAAATGAGCTTTTCAAAATAGTTTTGTGAAAAATTGAAAGGAGAAAAATACAATTTGATAAACTTGAAATTTGTGAAAATAATTATAATTCTTTATAAAGTTTAAATTTAGATATTTGTGAGGTAATCTTTATTAGTAAAAGATAAATATATGAAAAAGAATTAATTAAAAATAAATGAGTGGAGAAAGGAGGAAAGAAAGAGGGAGAGCAAAGCAAGGAGTGACGAGTAAGGAGGAATAGCATGGTTGGAAATGAAGGAGCGGTGGATTTTATTAAAAGTTAGATTATCCATATTTTGAGTTAGACACGTAATTATTAATATTATAGATTATAGATGGAAGATTAAATTAATATTTGATATTTGTCACGCTTATATTGAAAAGGACTAAAAGACAGAGTTCCTTCTCTCTCTCTCTCTTGATTTGATGAGTATATATATAGTTGAGAAAGGTACAATATTATAGGAAGGAAAGGAGGGCATTGCATTCCATTGATTGTTACGGAAGGAGAAGAAGAAGAAGAGAGAGAGATGTCACGAGAAACGGTGTACGTTCAACAGTGTATGGGCGTTAATGGCTTGGAGAAGATCATTCTTAGAGAAGTTCGTGGCTTCTCTGCTGAGGTATCTATCGTTTTCAATTCAAAATGCAATTTCGATTTTCTTCTTTTCCTTTTATAATTTTTATATATATTTCATTCTCTCCCATTTGCAATTGCGATCAACCTTTCTTTCTTGCATTCTCACAATTAATTTACAATTGAATTGATGGAATGGCTATCTATCCCTTTCCCTGTTACCTACATTTTCTTTACCACCTATCATTCACATTTATTTGTGATCCATAAACGTATATATGTATCATTCATTATAATTAAATAAGAATGAATTTCATCATTATATTTATATGCCTGCCTCGTGTTTCATGCAGGTCTATCTATACGGGGGTCAGGTTACATCATGGAAGAATGAACTTGGGGAAGAATTGCTCTTTGTCAGTAGTAAGGTAATTAATAGGCACCTACATCATCGTGCACTGTTTATGTTAGTTTAAGGTTTCGTTAACACGTCGATCTTCCTGGGACTTGCTTGTATATGAATGATTTTAGAAAAAAGAGTGCACAAATATCTTGGTATTCAAGCGTATATAGGTATTGTAGAATATTCCTTGTTTAGTGAAGCCTTATATAATATTTTAACTAGTTTCAATCACATATGGGTTAAACTATGAAAAAGTTTTTATGGTATTTCTAGTTTTTACATATATCGCCTTCAGTTAAGTACATTAAGTTGGTGAAGGTGGGCATATGCAATGCAGTAATAGATAGATATCATTTATAAGTTTGTAACGCAAGATAAATTAAGAAAGGCCTCTGTAGAATGCTGATACTGTTTATTTCAATGAGTTCAACTTGTCACTAAACCCTGCATATATAATATAGCTCTTTTCTTCTGTTTGAGTCTTTGAAACTCATAACCTCTTTTTTACCAAAATCACTGCAGGCTAATTTTAAGCCTCCAAGAGCTATACGTGGAGGCATTCCAATATGCTTTCCTCAAGTACGTGCATCTTCTTGTGCTTCTTTATTTTCATTCCATTTAGCCTATTTCGTTAAGTACTTCTTATCCATATGCAGTTTTCAAATCTTGGCTCTCTTGAACATCATGGATTTTCAAGGAACAGGTTTTGGACCTTAGATCCAAATCCCCCACCATTTCCAACAACTAGCACCAATAGAGCTTTCATTGATCTGATTCTTAAGCAGTCTGAAGATGAAACAAAGAATTGGCCGCACAGGTATATAACTCAACTTAAATAATTACTAAATTAACTGTCAAAAAGGGCAGCTTAATATTCTCACCCCCCCTCTCTTTCTTTCTATTGCACCTTTTATTAGAAAAGAAAAATCTATTGGTTTAATAACTTGGATTAATGGAATATTTTATAATAATTACTTGCAGATTTGAGTTTCGCCTGAGGATAGCTTTGGGTCCAGCAGGAGATTTGATGTTGACATCCCGCATTCGGAATACAAATACAGATGGGAAATCCTTTACCTTCACATTTGCCTATCAGACATACTTCTATGTTACTGACATCAGGTTTTATTGTGACCTTGGATACTAAGTGATATATACATCTGTCAATATCGTTTACAATCTAAGTTATATGAATATTCTAATAAACTTTCAGTCAAGTGGTATATGGCATTGCTCTTGCCTCATTCTTTCTTTAAATAAGTTTGCTCATTCCTTATTAAAGTATATAGTACTGTCATATGTCATTGTAGCACATGGGAACTGGATGTAATGTATCCTCCATGACTCTTTTATTAATAATTAAAAATTTGATATTTATGAAAAGGAGAGAACAATTCATGGGTATTTTTACTTTTTATCAAGTTTCGGAAACTTCAACTCTTCATTCATGATTGATTACAAGTATGAGATGCTTAACTGGTTCTTGAAAAATGATACTCAAGTCTAAAAAATTCTTGAACAACATATGATGATACAAATTTTTATCTTTTCTAATATGTAACATTTTTTTTCAAACTTCTAATTAATTGTTTTCAGAAACTTACACATCTGATATTGCTGTTTGCATTTGGCCTTGTCTAATATCATAACAGAATGGCAATGCTCTGGGATTTGTTACTTGCACTGTTTGCAATCTAACTGTCACCTTGCTCATGTTCAGTGAAGTTCGAATAGAAGGACTAGAGACACTGGATTATCTGGACAACTTGAACAATAGGGAGCGGTTTACTGAACAAGGGGATGCTATAACATTTGAGTCTGAAGTTAGTATCTGTTATCAGTGGAGCAGTTTCTTGCGTTGTTTTATATTTTATGGGTTCAACTATGTAACTGATACGTTTTGGTTTCTTTGGTACTGAAGGTGGACAAAGTATACTTAAGCACCCCCACAAAAATTGCTATCATAGACCATGAAAGGAAGAGAACTTTTGTATTGCGGAAAGATGGGCTTCCTGATGCTGGTGAGGTTAACAAAATGATACTCCTTATATTCACAAGGATAATATTAATGATGAAATGTGATGTGAGATTGTGAAGATTTAAAATGAAAGGCTCAGAACGATGAATGATAAGTACCTGTACAACCCCAATTTACCTTTAGTAAAATATGAACAAACCTTTCAGGAAATTCAATGTTACTAAAGTTGTATGTCATGATCGGTTTTCATTAAGTTATATGCTTGACTAGTTGACTTGTTCATGTTCTGTATTTGAAATAGCGAACACACGCACACACAAACTACAGTTTGGAGACTTGGGATAAGAAAATTTGGTTTAGTCTGCTGTTTATGGTATGGACCGTATGGTGTTCAAAACAAGTTAGTCCCAGTGTTTAATAGTAATGTATTTTTTTCACTGTAGTGGTATGGAACCCCTGGGACAAGAAAGCAAAGACCATATCTGATTTGGGGGATAGTGATTACAAACATATGCTCTGTGTTCAGGCTGCTTGTGTAGAAAAAGCAATTACTCTCAAACCTGGTGAAGAGTGGAAAGGAAGGCAGGAGATATCTGCAGTTCCTTCAAGTTATTGCAGTGGTCAACTCGACCCACGGAGAGTGCTTTTCAGTTTTTAAAAGAATGGGTTCCGATGCGTCTTTGTACAGGTACTTCACTGAACCTTGATGGATTACGAATGTTATATCAGATTAGTATGAATTTTATGCAATGATATTTTATTCCATTGGTGGGATTCTTTATGAAACTTGCATATTTTATTCCATCTATTCTATGCGGATGAAACCCTTTATATATAACATGAATGTGTTACACAATTGCACTTATGACTGAATGACTGAGTTACTCCGGGGAGTCATTTTGAATAAATATTTGTTCTGACTTGCTGTAGAATGACACGGCTCACAATTGTCTGGCCATATTTATTCTGAGTTAAAGAAAATTGTCAATCGGTTTGAATCATTGAGTTAATAATATGGAATCAAAGAAATTTTTCTATCTATAATTGCAATATGCTTCCTTAGTCCCCTTTTTACTGTATCAGGTTTGATGCAGTTAAGTGTATTTCTTGTAGGAACTTTTGTTGCGTTCATGGTGCTGTCAGTGAAATCTTGCCCAGATTCTCTTCAGGTTTGATGGTGGATTAATTATTAACAAAATTGTCTATATCGTTTTAGCCTTGAGTATGTTCAGCTGCTTGAGCCAGAGAGGAAATGGGCTGCTGGAAAAGAACTTGGTAATTGTAGATCTGCACAACTTTTGTCCATTGGGAGAATAGAACACTGCACCCATGGACGCATGCATCCTCATTTATTTTAAGTTTAAACACCCTCTCCTTAATAGTTAATAATAGTTTGTTGTATGGTTTCTTCTTCTTCTTTATTTTTTAACCTTACTTCACCTTCGTAGGGAACATTTCTTGTTTTTTCTTTGATACATCTGCCTTGAACAGAAGCCGTCAGTGCTTTGCAGTTCAAGGGATTCTTTTAGAGCCATTTGTTTGAAATTATTTCTTAAAAAAATTATTTTTAAAAAAAATCACTTATAAGAATTTTTAAGATGTTTGTCTAAATTTTTTTCAAAAAGCATAATCTAAAAGCATAATCTGAAAATAATCAGTTTTCTGCTTATTTTAACAAGCGATTCAGAGTTGCTTTTTGAAAAAAATTGTTAAAATAAAAAAGGGAGAGAACTTTTTAACAATGTAAAAGCATTTATTTAATAAATAAAGTGTTTTTTAATGATTGTAGCTAAATAAAAAATTATTTTTAATTGTACAAGAATATCTAAAATAAAATCAAATTTTTAAACAATTTAAAAAAGTACTTTTTTTAAGCACAAATAAACTTACCCTTTAAATCTTTTCAAAAGTTTAAAGGCACTTAATTTCTCTGCTTCTCAGCTGAAGTCCTCATAAATTTCCATTATGGATATTTTACTTTCTTTTTTGGAACGACAATCATCAATTTAAAATTATGTAGAATATGTCGAGATTTTCCGTCCTTCATTTGCCTTCTTAAGAAATCATTCAACCACATTTTAAGAAATATATATTTATTTACGTTTGGTTACCTTCGAGGGACTAAAAGTATCCAGGTTACACTAAAAGTATCCAGGTTACACGATTTTGATAAAAAATTAAACACACACCTAATTCTAAAATAGAATGGGGCATAGCAATAGCATAGACACCCTAGAGTAATCATCATTTACAATAGAATCACAGCCCCTTTGAGCGGTATTAAAAACGTTCAAACCAGTAAAAAAGTTGTGAGAATGGTTTGCTAACCACTCTACAAACCCTGTTATCTTTGGGAAACTTGAACCTCCCAAGACTGCTGCAGCAAGCTTTGTATTCTTCCCACCTTAGATTGATGACACCTCTTCAATGCAAATTTTGTAAATACTCGATTTGGCGGTTCTATAATCATTCAATTGGAGGTTTTTTCTTGATGACTATGGTTAGAACATATCAGTACTTTACCAGTGGGGATGAAAATAAATATAATCTTCTTTATATGGAGTCAAATTACATGAACCCTGTGGGTGAAGTTTACGGTACACAAGTTTGTACACAAGTTTTTGTGGCCGTTGATTTAGTGTTATGGCTTGCTATCCGTTGACCATAACACTAAATCAACGGCCACAAAAATTTGTGTACCAGTACACAAGTTTAACCGAACCCTTTGAGTTGAGTATATCATATGTGTGCTAGCAAGAATCAATGAAGAAGGAGGGGAAAGTACATTATTGTCACCAAATGGCAAGTTATTCTCAACATGTCTTTCATTTTATACAGAAATTGAGATAATCATGATATATAACAACTCAATGTTACAAACAGAACAAAACGTACTCCAATAATCTATCTATATCTACTATTATCACATGTGTGTTGTTGTAACTCATCAAACATAATCTGATGTGTCATATCTTTTATCATTCTTCTACCACTCATACCATTTTTTACAATTTACCCTCACTAAAGCTATGGTACACCCAAATTAAATATTAATAAAAATAATGCAGTAAACCCACAAATTGGTCCTGACCTTTTTTACGTCGGGCAGTTTAGTCCCTAACTTTTAAAATGACCACATTAGTCCTGACATTCTTCACCGTCCATCAGTTTAGTCCAACATCACATTTTTCGTTAACGGGGAGCTAAGTTGTCACGTTAAGTGACACAAAAGATCCAAAAAAACCTGCAAATTAGTCCCTAACTTTTTTTTTAAAATCAAACAATTTAGTCCTTGACATTTAAAAATGACTTTATTAGGGATTAAATGTTGTAGAAACGCATAACTCTCTTATGAACTCTAAAAAACCTCTCAAAATACATTTATTTCCATTCAGAAAGTGACCAATTATTCTCTCAATAATCAAATATATTCATATTAAATCTCTTTCTTTTAACTTCTAGTTAGCGTTCTTCTCTTCCTTATTTTGATTTATGTTTTTATTTTAATTAACATATTTATTAAAGGAAATAAACTTTTAAGAGAGTTAAATTCTATCATCATATTGTTCATTAAAATCTTATTTGCATTATAAATTTATTGAACAAAATTTCACTAGGTAAACATTCCTCATAAGAGCACCCCCAAAATCTCCTTACCCCAATGATTTATTTATAACATTACCACCACAAAAGAAACAAAGGAAAACTTAAAAATAATTTTAAAAAAAATCCCATTATAGTTTCAAATTTTTAATTTTTTCAAAAAATAATCACACTTTCAAAATTATTTTAAAAAATTATTTATCAAAAAGAATTTTCCGTTTTCTATTTTTAAAAGCAGAAAATTGTTTTTAAAAACTATAAATAAACATGCCCTGAATTTTCTGAAGTGGTCAAAGGATGCAAGCCTACAAGGCTCCTATAAAAATTCATATTCCCATAATTTGAACATGAAGCTTTTCAGTAGGTTTGAGATTTAGAGTGCAACATCATCAATCATCTAATCCTCAATTCGTATAAGTCGAAATAAGTATCAAATCTTTTTCTTTCCCCAGAGCACAATTAGGGGGGAGGGGAGGTACCCCAAGAAATAATACAACCAACTAGATGACCAAAATACAGAGCTGTACCATTTTATAGTTCCACATTGAATCAGAAATAAACAATTTCAAAACACAGTATTAGCAACTGTTACCCAAACACCTAGAAATTTTGGAAACACAGCCAGTGTATTTGTTTTCAGACAATCCTCTCCAACTCCCTAGCATAACTAAGCGTCTGGTTGATGAGTTGCAGAGAGGGTATTTCTTTGCAAGGTGCAGATTCTTTTGCCTTTTGAAAAAAGACAGAACCATTCTTAATCTCCCATTCAGGATGCTCCTGCAATCAATAGATTAGAATTTTAGAACAAAAGAAAAAAATTATATTTGTGTGACGAGAGAGATGAAAAATTTCCATTTTGTAAACATACTATTAGTATTGAAACAAATATACTATTAGTATTGAGAGCATGTATTCATGAAAGAAATTAATCTTGATCATACTACATGAATGGTCAAGATTAAATTTAAGCGAAACAATCTTTTCCCTGTATGTAAGGTGTATGGTAAAGATTAATATAAATAAACACACACATAAGAGTGATGACATTGCTCACCTCTTTAATATATTCCAAGAGTTCCTGGTCTGAGGAGAATAGCAACATTTGCCTAGCATCATTAACTGAAAGATAGTCATATGCTTTCTCACTGCATCCTGCTATTTCGTCTCTGAAATTTTCAAGACAGATATAAACTAATTAGAAAATCAACATAGATGGACAAGTGGTGAAAATGTAAAATAATATATAATATATAGCCACTAAAGGGTTGGCAGGGGCTTTGGAACATTAAGATTATAATAAAGGTTGTGCTTTATTGCCATTGCAGGAAACAAAATGAATAGAATTGCAAGACTATAAATAAGTAATAACTCATAAAATTTAATAAAAAACTATGGAAGTCAATTCAGAGGAGACAAATCCAAAACAATCTAAGCCCAACTTCAGAAGTAAAGAAATTCCACTTTCTTTTTAGCTTGTCTATAAGAAGTAATAAGAACAATTTTTACCTGACAGTCTTTGCCAGAAGATCCATGAAATAAACATATGTATCATGTGGCACTGTCTGTCGTGCACTCAAAACACGATTGTAAGCCCCTTCCATAAAAGATTGCTCCAATTCCACAGCATGCTTAATACAAGGATTTTCTAAAGCAGTGGATGAAAGCAATTCCAACTCAGTATGGAATTCAGCAATCCTATTCTGCACAAGTAGTCTCAACAGGTTGAGACCGAGTATTGGGAATTCTTGAGGAGATGGTGGAAGACGATTACTGCAACACAGGAAATGTCCCATAAAATGCAAGAACTCAACAAGAAATGGAAAAAAAAAAAAAACAGAACATAAATTGCATGCAGCAGCACACTCCAGTACAGAAACTACTTTTATGTTTCTTGGCATATCTATAGGGTTTATGTTAAGTGATCAGGATATGTCCATACTCCATTGTTTTGGTTTCAGATTCAGCTGTCCCAAAGTAGAAACATATATTTTTTACATGTAAATAAAGGGGAAAGAATCAGTTACCAGGCATCTGTATAGTAAGGTTTCAACTGGAAGAAATCCCTCTCAAAGGCATCTTGATCCTCGATTTTTACGCTGAGGACAACAGCATGCTCATATATATCCCCTGAGTTTTAAAAACCAACAGGGAAAAATAAACATCTCAGACAGAAATCCTAGCATTTTTTCTCTTTTTCATTTTTTAAGCAGTTATTATCTTATTTATGCTAAAATGATTCAGACATGAGAAAAGTTTTGGTTTTTTATTTGGTTTAACAAATATGGTTCATCTTTTCATTTCCTTGAAGCATCTTATAGTTTCCAAATTTAAATAAAAAAACAATATTTTCTTTTCTTTCTCCTCTAATACACAGTACACCATATTAACCATTTGTCATACAGTAAAATAAAGGCTGAGTTGTACTTCCACCACAACCAAATATCAAAGTTCTCTTACTAAATACTAACCATGGTTTTAAAAACAAAACAGGACCCACCAGCAACTATAACAGTAGGCATGGAACAGAAATTTCATTATCAATCACAGAGCTTATAGACAAGCTAATCCATTAAAATTTCCTTAACAAATTACAATATGAATCAAATTTAAGATTCATTCACATGATAGTTGATAAAAGAGGATCTGCTTCAATTACTTAAATAAGTAGGCTTAGCAATGAATGTAGGAAATGAACAAAGAGGGGGGGGGGGGGGGGGGGGGGGAGAGAAACAACAGAGTAACTGATTAGAATGAAGAATATTACTTGCTATTGTTAATTCATGAACCGCGTTATGTGTATCTTCAAATAAGGGTGGAAGGCTTCTGAACTCAGTTAGTAAAACCTGCAAGCAAACAAGGTCGCTCAATATCTACACTTAACAACAACAACTAAGCCTTTTTCCTTGGGTCAGCTACACGAATCATTCGGCACCATAGCGCCCTATCAATATCTACACTGACATAAAAAAAATTGCACCTATGTACCCAGAAAGCAGGGAGTTTTGACCTTGAAAGATACAATCTTATAGACTATAAATAAGCTATGAACTCAAGCTGCTTGCATTA
This sequence comes from Sesbania bispinosa, assembly GCA_026901365.1. NCBI lineage: Eukaryota > Viridiplantae > Streptophyta > Magnoliopsida > Fabales > Fabaceae > Sesbania > Sesbania bispinosa. The sequence goes on along the minus strand of QLOH01000060.1, from coordinate 2,152,909 downwards.
ATCATATAACCCAAATAATTAACAATGTACCATGATTTCAAAATAAAACCAGCCTTTTCACCACACAGCATACATTATTTCCACAGGATTACCAGGCAACTAATTAAATCTAAAATAACATGGCTGTCAGTGTAATCTATCAGACTGAAGCAACCTATACCAACCCACATCCATTTTACTTTGCACAATGGTAATTTTAAATTCATAATTTGAAAAGGAAAAAAAAGTAAACAAACAATGTTCATCTTCAAGGAGCGACAGAGGGCATGAACTATTTTTCGGAATTAGTGGAATAAAAAAACTAGGGTTTGGTAGGGTGGGAATTACCTTTAGCTGCGAAAGGAGATTGGCACAGGTATCATAGTCGTTCCTGAGAAACGCAGCCTTAAAGCGATCGAAGAGCTGGGAAACCTCTGTTAGTTTTGGATCCATGTCTTGATCTTTTTCTTCACCTGCAGACTCTCCAAACTTTAATTAGGGGTGTAATCAGGTTTGGGTGAAATAGTGTCCGAACCAAATATATATGCATCAAGAAACACAGTGTAACAATTGTCAGCTACAATTATATTTACATTAACATGCACATTAACACAATTACTGCAGCAGCTACAATCATTTATTGAGCATACAATTAGTCAATTACTCAATTCCAAAACAGAAACGAAATACAGTCCTCCTTTGATCCATTTTCAGTATTACATTTTTCTTTTTGTATCAAACAAAATAATTTATCCAACAAAAAGAGAAAGAATGAAATCCACAAAAAGTTTCCATAATTTGAAGTTTTGAACAGTACACTCAAATATATATGCATCAAGAAACACAGATAAAAACCACATGCCAGTGATGAAATTATTTATTAAACAAAGCACCCCACAAACATCATCACAACAAAGCCTTTGTGTGAGTAGCCTCCACTAAGACTCTGTTAGTGTTACTGACACCCCTTTTGCTTCAAAAAGTTTAAATTCAATTGCTGTTAGCTAGTTCGTTTGAATTGACTAGTGGGCAATGAATACTATAAAAATATACTCTGCTCCTGGTTCTTAAGAAACTGCTCCTCCTGGTTCATATTTAATTGGCAGTAATACAATAGATGGGGATATATGTCTATTTCAAGTTTAGAAGAGTTCAAAATTCCAGCAGTTGTGAATTCCATGGCAGTAACCAAACAAACATGTGAAGCAAGTAAGGGCATGAGAATAAATCACTTGTAGAGACATGAATCCATCAAATTAAGGGAGAATGAATCGGAGTAGAGTAGGAGAGACAGTACCTGAGAAGCAGACCCGAGCGGCGATGAAGGAGATCGCGCGGAGAGCAGGAACGATCGGAGAAGGAGTGCAGAATCACTTGACTTGAGTGCTTGCAACGACATTCGTTTCGTAAGTGATATGCTTGGACCTGGGCTTAACAAACTATGGCAGCCCAGCCCATTGATTTATGATAGTTAAAAAAGAAAAATCTTCAAAGTTTAGGTTTTGTATTAATTCCCCATTTAACATGTTTGAAAGTATGTTTACATCTTTGAAATCACATTGATTGGATGTAAATATGCTTTAATTATTGCGTCATACAATCAAAATAATAGTTAGTAGAAATTTCAGCTTTAATTAGTCAAATAAGCATAACTCCAAAAACGTATCTGAAGATATGTCTCACACCGGGAAATAAAAAATTAAACCACCCAATGAGTCGTGTCCAAAAATCTAGCCAAATGTAATATTATAGTAACCATTTGTCATACAGTAAAATAAAGGCTAAGTTGTACTTCCACCACAACCAAATATTGAAGTTCTCTTACTAAATACTAACTATGATTCTTAAAACAAAACAGGACCCACCAGCAACTACAACAATAGGCATGGAACCGAAATTTTATTTTTAATCACAGAGCTTGTAGACAAGCTAATTTATTAAAATTTTCTTTACAAATTACAATATGAATCAAACCTATGATTCATTCACATGATAGTTGAAGAAGTGAATCTGCTTCAATTACTTAAATAACTAGGCTTAGCAATGAATGCAGGAAAATGAACAAAGAAACCCAGAATCATAAGAATCAGCAGCTTCGGCAGTAAGTTGATCTCGATTAGTAGCTGACTTTATTTTAGTAGCATCATGATCAGCCTTCTCTTGAAGCAAAGCGTCATGGTTTAACTAATCTGAATGTGTCTCATTGTTTTGGGCCAAGTCTTCTTTCTCTTGGTTCAGCAAAGCAACTCGATCTTCCAATCCAGCCACCTTGGTACGTAACTCCTCGTACCAAGTCAAAACCTTCTCTAAATCAGTAATCTTCTTGCAGAGATCGTCAGCCTCTTAAATTCCTCGCTTATGCTGCAATTCAAGGTAGCGCCCTAAGAAGGCCGAACGCATGCCTTTAATTTGTAACATAACATGAGCAAACCGAGGACCCCACTTTTCCAACTGACTCTGATCCCCGGGAAGAGAACACTCAGCATATATCAGATTCCCAAACTCGAATCGAGAATCCACAACGATCTTACTTCAGGAGTAGAAACGAGAAACACTTGAAAAACATCAATGATATTCTTGGATCTTTGCTTGTCATCCGAGATGTTGTGCACTTCACTGCTACCCATGTCTTTAGATCTCTTCCTCTTCTTAGAGGAGTCGGTGGACTGATCCAAAGATTGATCTTCATTTCTCGAAACTTTTGACTTATCTGGTCTGCCACTATCTTCAGTTAACTTTCTTTCTCCAGCACCAGCAACTGACTTCTCATCTTTCACCTTTGCGGCCTTCTTTCTCCCTTCAATAATGCGTCAGGCCATCGCCGATTTGTCTAGCTTGGGAGACATTTTAGCTGCATCAACAATTAAACAAACTTTGAGTACATTGAAATAACTTCAGCCTACAAATATGAAGTAAGAATTTCCATACCGACGAATTTATTTAGTTTCTCGTACTCTTCCTCAAGCTCGATTAATTTCGAGCATTTGAGAGGAACTCGACCCTCCAAATAACGGATCTCCGAAACATCAAAATCCGAAAAGTAACTCGGATCAACTCCAAGTATAGCATTGGGATGCGGAGACCAATGCAATGGAAACATGTTACAGCCATCCTTATCTTTGTAAAAGGTCTTTGTACCTTCCTCACTCTGAAGCCGAAAAAAGTAATCTTAAACTTTTTATAAGATGAAGTCAAAGCTTTGAGGAGTTTCCTACCAGGATGACTGTTAATAGGAATGATTCCTAGAGGCCGGGTAAATCTAACTTGAAAGAAGTAGAAAAATTTCAAGGTAGTGGGCACATAGTTATAATTTTTACATAATATTTCAAAGCCTCAGATAAAGGCCCAAGAATTGGGATAAAGCTGAGTTGGAGCTACATTCAATAGCCAAAGAACAAAGCATTAAAAGTCAGTAAAAGGAACTAACACCTTAAGACGACTGAATATGGTGTCAAACACGTTGACAAAAGGTCAGATATCATCCTCCAAAGGTCGGGAGCAAAGCCTATCATCATCAGTATACCAGTTGCACTCAACCGTTCCAACAAAATCCTTCCTTACGAAGTCAAACTCATCAGCAAAAGCCATGGTTTCTTTTTGATTTCTGTAAACCGACTTGGTCTCTAAAATAAGCGGGGTCAACCCACTAATAATTAACAAAATTGAAATCCATCTCCTCCTTGTCATCGGCATCAACCTTCAAAATATAGCCTAGAAGAGTTCTGGAACCAGCCAATTTCTTTTCCGGAACCTGCTGCTTTGACGATGAGTCATCTATCATGACATTTTTGCCCTTTGCCTTTTTTGCTTTAACCGGAGCTTGTCCTTCAATCATCACTTCCGAAATAGAAGGAGGAGAAATAACAGTACCATTTTCCCTACCCACCTCAAAAGAAGTTACCGCCATAACAAAGTGTCCGCTACCAACATTACCAACCCCAGCCACCCTGATGTCATCATTACTCTCATTATCAACGCTCATTGCGGTAGCCATTCGAAGCAAACTACAAACCCCTAAATATTCCAGGTTCAGAGCAATGTCTGCTTCTAAAATACATGCAACAACAAGAGAAAACTGAGGACCAAGAGTTTACCAGAAGAAAATGCGACCGGTGAAGAATAGAGAATTGAAGCTTTTATCCGCGCGTTTTCCCCTTCTCTCTAGAAATGCAGAAGACACCAGTTACATAATTGAGAAATAGAAGAAAAAATGAAGAGACCAAAGTAAGTACAAGCAAGAAAAAACTAACTCATCGGACGGCTGATATCGAAGCATCTCGAAGAAGCCTCAACAATCCACGGGTAGAATTCAAAGGGACAAAGTGCAACCATTTCCGCTAAAAAAAGAGGGGGAGACAGAGAGAGAAGGAGAAGCTCTACCAGACCGACTTCAAGGCTATTATATGTTTTCAAACCTACTTCACTTTATAAAGCTCATAGCTTATGGGACTGTGTACCGTACCACGCCGGCCATACCGGGATGACTTCAAGGCAATTATAAGTTTTCAATCCTACTTCACTTTATAAAGCTCGTAGCTTGTGGGACTATGTATCATACCAGGTTGACCTTACCGGGCCGACTTCAAGGCTATTATAAGTCTTTAAACCTACTTCACTTTATAAAGCTCGTAGCTTGTGGGACTGTGTACCGTACCACGCCGATGTGTATCTCACACTAGATCAATCTTAAGATTAACCAATAACCCTCTGAGCACTTGTGCCTGAAGTCCAAATTCATTGAACAGACATGCATTTAAGATATATGCCATAATTAGAGATCCCCCCGATCAATCAGGTCAATCACAGGAGACAAACGAGACCCAAAAAAAGGAAAGAACTTTAAGAGCTGGAGACAGAATCACGCTGAATGGGGGATAATTACTCGCCTGACAGGCCAACCAAAAAGCCTATAGAAGGATTTGCCCTTGACAGAAGCAGACACGTTCTTAGACCCCCCATCAAAGACTAGGTTGTGACTCTGTTCAATCGTGGCTTTCTTGTATAGAGTTACGTTTTTTGGTCTTTGTAAGAACAATTTACATTAAGTCTACGTTTCAAACGTGATTTTGATAGAAATCAAACACACACTATGAAACTCATTCTAAAACAGAATGGGGCATAGCAATAGTATAGATACCCTAGTCTAATCATCATTTACAATAGAATCACAACCTCTTTGAGGGGTATTAAAAACGTTCAAACCAGTAAAAAAGTTGTGAGAATGGTTTACTAACCACTCTACAAACCCTGTTACCTTTGGGAAACTTGAACCTCCCAAGACTGTTGCATCAAGCATTGTATTCTTCCCACCTTATATTGATGACACCTCTCCAATGCAAATTCTGTAAATACTCGATTTGACGGTTCTATAATAATTTAATTGAAGTTTTTTCTTGATGAGTATGATTAGAACATATCAGTACAGTTACAAGCGGGGATGAAAATATATATCATCTTCTTTATATGGAGTCAAATTACATGAACCCTGTGAGTTGATTATATCATATGTGTGGTAGCAAGAATCAATGAAGTAGGAGGGGAAAGTACATTATTGTCACCAAATGGCAAGTTATTCTCAACTTGCATGTTATACAGAAATTGAGATAATGATGTTATAATATAACAACTCAGTCTGTTACAAACAGACAGAACAGAACGTACTAAGATCGAGTATGGTTTGGTTGGACTGACTATACAAAGATCCTCCTCCTCCAGAAGGGCTTATGACTATGTTGGTTGTCCTTCAGAGGCAGAGGTTGGGCTTCTGTTCTTTGAAGCATTTCCCACATCACTTGTATGTCCTCATACTCACAACTCTCTACATCATCCTCAAGTTTCAGCAACCCTGCCCCTGCACCATATCAAATAAAAGAATTCAATGCTTTAAAATGAGAATATATTATAGAATTATTGTCATAAATATGCTTGGCTTGAGGCCATTCCATAGATGTGAATCCTAATCTTATCCTTCATCTTTCGGATCAAACTACTTCTTTGTAGAGACTTATTCAAAGTGAAAAGCTAAATGGATTGGTATATGATGATATGAACGGTACGTACTCTACTCACCACTTTTGCGAGGCTTGAGAAGAGCAACCAAGACACGCTTCATTTTGTGCCAAATAACCTCCTCCTGCTGCTGCATCACCATCACTATGAGTATGAGTATGAATCCTCTCCTCTCTCTCTTGTTAATTAAGTAATGATCACTCAACTCACTGCTCTCTCTCTCTATATCTTAATTTGAATTGAAGAGGATCGATTCGATGACTTGTATTGTACAATTTATGTGCCTCAACTCAAACGTAATATTACATTGCAAATTAATTTAATATAAACTACTTGTTCTCCACACTATACCTTTACCTTTCAGATCACCGACGCACGCTTTATGCTTAATTTATGGATAAAAAGTAACATTACATATATACTAAATCATTTTCTTTTCTTTCTTTATTGTGGAATCCTATCATATCCTAATGCACACTCCTTTATTTCTTTCATCATTTTATAATTACATGACAAATCACTAGAATGCACCATATACTCCTCCTCAATTTGGATTATTCTCTTTAATTCCACTACAATGGCAATGCAACCATTTAATATACCTATAAAATTCCATTTCATTCATAATCTACTTGACCTTGAAATTTCAATTTACAAAATTATGCCTATAATCTAACATTTTTATATTTTTTTTTCTTGGTAAAAAGCTGCCCTTTTAATTCCCAAAAACAACAAACACGTGGTTTGAGAGATCCATTTTGGTTTTTAGCTATTCAATCATGCCAGCTAAAAAGTTCCACGCTCACACTTGTCTCACCAACAAAATCTCTCTAAATAAAGATAGTAAGCAATTCATTCATCATTAACATTAATAAAATAAGTATAAACATTAAATTTAATAATGTATTATCATATTATCTATTGAGTTTAATAATATATGAGAATATCATACATATAATTATTGGATGATAATGTAAATTTCTTTTACATTCACAATGTGTATCCATTAATATTAGAACATAAGCTCCCCAAAATTTTGGTAAATGATAATAGAATATTTAATTAAACTTTCTAATTTCTAACTTTATATATGACATACATTTTTAGATAATAGAACACTTAATTAAACTAGCTAACTTTCTGTATGATATACATTTTTAAAATCAATTTTGTATATAAAATTACTTGTAATTTAGTTCTTGTCATATAAAAACCTGATCATTAGAAGTTTTCAATTTTAATAAGGAACTAGTTTAATATATTTTTTTAATTAAGAATCAAATTAAAAATGATAACTACGTATACAAATCAAAAGTATAAATATTCATAAATAGAATAACACATATAAGATTAATTGGACTATATAAGTGTGTTTGGTTTCCATATAAATTAGACTGTAGCTTGTGAAACTTTTAGCCAATAATTCTGTAATTGGGAAAAAAGAATGTCAGATTGATTTTCTAAAAGTGCAGGAGGAAGACGTCTTTATTTTCAATTCGTCAACTTCTTCAACTGTGACAAAAAGGCTTGGCGGTGGTTAATTGGGCACTCAGAATGGAATGGATTGGTGGGTGAATGAATCACTTTTCAATTCTCCAACTCTCTTATCTCTACTCCCAAATTAATCTAAAAGAATCAGTGGTTAATTATACCTTTCATGCATAAATAATAGTAGTAAAAAAATAAAAATAACGATGACAAAATTAAGTTTGTTGTTAGTGATAAAATATCACTTTTCGTGCTGTCATTTTATTGTTCAATCCAACGTGGGCCACTCATATCAGACAAATCTTGTTTTTTTGTTGTCCATTTTCAATAGGGTATTGAGTGGACTTTATAGTGTATGCGATGTTTGGGACTGGGATCCCTCTTAATTTTTCAATCGCAGTAAGTTTAGTACGAACATATTAGTACGTTTAAATTCCAAGTACTTCGTAAAGCGGGCATCATCCATCTAAATAATTCATTTCTAGAATCAATTCTACTCAACTGTAAACCAAACGGATCCAATTGCTTATTGAGTATTTTGGTCCTGTAAATATTTTAAAATTCCAAAGTTATATTAAATTTGATTGATGTGGATTGTGAGTTATATTGAATTTTGATTATTTTAAATTGAATAAAATAAATTTATTTAAAGAGGATAATAAAAGACTTTTAAATATTGAAATCTCATACGAAAAATAATACAATTTAACAAGTTTCAGCCATTATATCAATAATACATATATCGTCTATAATTTTATTTAAAATTGATAAAGATCATAATTCAGGAGCTAATTAAGTAGTATCTTTTCCCTGCCGACTGGGATACCATTCTCTCACCCTAAATTTAATTTTACCAAAAAAAATAATTAGGTAGTATCTGCCAAAAGGAATTCTAATCATGATTAACAGGGAATTAGAGTTGTGTGCTGTATATATGTTCAGTTTTAACAAAATATATATTAAAAAAACTAATACAAGTTGTAAAATGTGTAGCAAAATTTCAAGTAACTTTTCACAAATTAAAAAATATATATATAAAGGCATAAATACTTGTTTAAAATAAACAGCAAAAAGATCGATATTATGTAATCACTTTCCTAGTGATACTTCTTGGAGGTTTCATATTAGTATATTACTACAGTTGTCATTTTCTGCATGGTCAAATTTGGGGACGGTAAAGCTGTTTATTTTTTAATTCCTAAATCGCGTTTGCACCGTCACAAAAAATGATCTTGTCTGGTGGGGACTTTGTGTAGTTAACATTTTAGAACTCTCAATTAATTATGCATTGAATAAAATCAATTTTAAAACAAATACATTTTTTTTCGGTGGGAATAGAATTGTGGTTATAAGACTCTTTTTTTTTTGTGAAATGGTTATAAGACTCATAAAGTTTTTAAAAAAGGTATCTATATTTTTTATATATATTAAAAATGTATCTATATATATTTATAACTTAAAAATAGTTATATCTTATTATTCAAATAAAACTAATTCGGGACAACACTGGTAGATGGCTGCAGGGGCGAAGCTAGTAACTTATATCAAGGAGGACCAATATTATAAATTTTCCAGATTTAATACACTACAAATACAATTTTGTTATTATTATTATTATTTGGGTTAAATATATTTTTAGTCTCTCAAATATAGTCGAGATTTTAATTTTTTTCATCTATTTCACGAACCTTAACACCGTTATTCTTATCTCCTTCACCATTATACCCGAGTTTTCGGTTATCTGCAAGTCAACTCCTCAATTGATGGATCATTCTAAGCATCGATGCACCAAGTTTCTCTTTATTTGTCTCTCTCCATTAACATTTTTATTTCCGCCCTTAGCAGCACGATATTCATTTTGGACGCGCTTTAACAAAAAGAAAAACATATTGTGTAACATGGGATATTGCAGAACATGAATAGAGAGATAAAAATTGCACCAGTGTGTTGTTTTTTCCATTCAATCGTTTAATAAGTTTCTTTGGTGTTTATAAAATTATAAAATCTAATAGATTACATGTTAAATCTTTCACTCTTTGAAAGAAAACAAACCAAAATGAAGAAGTAATTGTGGTCTTTAATGCCTATTCACACATATATACTGTTGACATTTTCTGTTTTGTAACGGTTTATTCTGTTTTTACTGGTTATAACGGTCCTACTTTATTAGGATATCAGTTTTTGTTTTTAAGTGTTTTTAAGTTAATGACTGTTATGTTTCTTTCTTTTATGGTGATTTTTAATTACTCTAGTTGTGTACTTGTTTCCTATAAAAGGCTCCTAATATTCTGAATAAAATATCCATCTTTCATACATATCTCTTCTTCTATTCTCCTTTATTTTTCTGCTGCTACTTTTATCAGTGATATCAGTAGCTTGATTAAGAGTAGCAAATTCAAAGAGTAAAAAGGCGAGAGTGAAAGGCAGTAGTTCAAGAGTAAAAGACAGTAGTCCGAGAGTGTAAAAAAGGAGATAAGAGAATAATTATCCCACCGATGGCTTCTGAAAACTTCGTGCAGCCAGCCATTCCACGATTTGATGGTCATTATGACCATTGGAGCATGCTGATGGAGAATCTCTTAAGATCCAAGGAGTATTGGTAGGTTGTTGTAGATGGTGTGGCAACACCAGAAGGTGGTGAGGCTCTTACAGATGCACATCAAAAGGAGCTTGATGCGATGAAATTGAAAGACTTGAAAGCCAAGAATTATTTGTTTCAAGTCATTGATCGTTCAATCCTTGAAACTATTCTTTGCAAAGTTACTTCCAAGTATATTTGGGATTTAATGAAAAAAAATATTAACGCTCCTCAAGAGTTAAACGTGCTCAACTTCAAGCTTTGAGAACATTTAAAGTCCTTCAGATGAAGGAAGGTGAATCTGTAACCAGTTATTGTTCAAGGACGACCTTGGGTATTGCTAACAATATGCGATTTCATGGTGAGAAGATGGATGACACAACCATTGTTGAAAAAATTCTACGCTCATTGACACTAAAGTTTGATTACGTGGTATGCTCAATTGAAGAATCCAATGATATTGATGATCTCTCCCTTGATGAGCTTCAAAGTTCCTTGTTGGTCCATGAACAAAAGATAAACATAAGTTCAACAATGGAGGAGCAAGCATTGAAGGCTTCTACCAATACTCATTCATACAACTCTAGAGGAAGGGGTAGAGGTAGAGGTAGAGGGCGTGGAGGTCGAGGAAATAGAGATTTCAGCAAGAACTCTAAAGGCAACAATGACCAATTTCAAGGCAAAGATAGAGGGAGAGATTCTGAAAAATCAAAGGTAGAATGCTTTAGATGTCATAAATTTGGTCATTATGCCTCTGAATGTTATACTAGACTGCCTAATCTTAAAGAAAAGGGGGAAAGTTCACATTTTGTCGAGGAAAAAGAAGTAGAAACCCTGTTGATGGCTGTTGAAGATGCAAAAGACAGTGAGGCAAAAATTTGGTATGTAGACACTGGTTGTAGTAATCACATGAGTGGAAGTAAGTCCTCTTTCTCACATTTAAATGAAAATTTTCATTCTACTGTGAGCTTTGGTGATTGCTCTACTGTGAAAGTGATGGGAAAAGGTGATATTAAGATAAAAACCAAAAATGGTTTTGTAGAAACAATTTCTAATGTGCTTTATGTCCCTGATTTGAAAAGCAACCTGTTAAGCGCTGGTCAATTACAAGAAAAAGGTTATGAAATTTTTATTAACAAAGGTGCTTGTGAAATTTTTGATTCTGTTCGAGGTGCCATTGCAGTTGTAAAAATGAGTTCAAACAGGTTATTCCCGCTGAAAATTAAAAGTATTCAACCTAGTTTGATGGCCAAAGTTACCGATTATGCTTGGTTGTGGCATTATCGTTATGGCCATTTGAGATTCAGTGGATTGAAGACCCTTGAACAAAAAGACATGGTGACGGGCCTTCCACAAATTACTGCTCCTTCTCAAGTCTGTGAAGAATGTGTTGTTAGCAAACAACACCATTCTCAATTCCCGAATGGAAAATCATGGAGAGCAAGGAGTGTTTTGGAATTGGTGCACTAAGATATTTGCGGTCCAATTAACCCGTTTTCTAATGGAGGTAAACAATACTTAATTACTTTCACTGATGATTTTTCTAGGAAAACCTGGGTTTATTTTCTACAGGAAAAATCAAAAGCTAAGTCTCTTCGAACCGACTGCGGTGGAGAGTATTGTTGAAATGAATTTTCTGTTTTTTGTGAAAAACACGGAATCCGGAAGGAGTTGACAGCAACATATACACCACAACAAAATGGTGTCTTCGAGAGGAAAAATAGAATCATTCTCAACATGGTTCGGAGCCTCTTGACTAAGAGTGGTGTTTCAAAAGGTTTTTGGCCTGAAGCTGTTACTTGGAGCGTGCACATTCTAAATAGAAGTCCCACATTTGCTGTGAAGAATAAGACACCAGAGGAGGCATGGAGCGGAAGAAAATCAACTATGGACCATTTCAGAATTTTTGGTGTGTTGCTTATGCCCATATTCCAGACCAGAAAAGATCAAAGCTTGATGATAAAGGTGAAAAATGTATCTTTCTTGGTGTTAGTGATCAATCAAAAGCATATAAGCTTTATAATCCTATCACTAAAAAGATCATTATTAGTCGTGATGTTGTTTTTAATGAAGAAAGATTATGGGAAAACAACATAGATGCAATAAAGCAAATTCTTGCAAATTTTGATGGAGGTAATGAAGATGAAGAGTCGCAGCCAGGGGAGCTAGAAGAACAACGAATTCCAGCAGCCACATTTGAAGAGGAGAGACCTCAACGTACAAGAAGAAGGCCTGCATGGATGTCTGATTATGAGGTAACGGGAATTGAAGATCCTATTACTCATTTTGCTTTGTTTTCAGAATGTGATCCTACAACTTTTGAAAGTGCTGTTAAAGAAGAAAAATGGAGAAAAGCGATGGATGATGAAATTGATTCCATCAAAAGAAATGATACTTTGGGAGCTGTGTGATCTTCCGGATGGGCAAAATACCATAGAAGTGAAGTGGGTTTTCAAAACAAAACTGAAAGAAAATGGTGAAGTGGATAAGTACAAGGCACGCTTGATGGCTAAGGGTTACAAGCAACAGTGTGGGGTTGATTACACAGAAGTTTTTTCACCAGTTGCAAGACATGACACAATCAGGTTGGTAGTTGCATTGGCAGCACAAAATTCTTGGCCTATTTTCCAACTAGATGTAAAGTCAACATTCTTACATGGTTACTTGGAGGAACAGGTATTCATAGATCAACCCCCTGACAATGTGAAAATAGGAAATGAACACAAAGTTTACAAATTAAAAAAGGCTCTTTATGGGCTAAAACAAGCCCCTCGAGTTTGGTATAGTCGCATTGGGTCTTATTTCATAAATTATGGTTTTTCAAAGTGTCCTTATGAGCATTCATTGTTTGTTAAATTTGAAGAAAAAGGAAAACTGCTCATAGCATGCTTGTATGTCGATGATATTATATTTACTGGAAATTGTACTGCCATGTTTGATGAATTCAAGAAGTCTATGGTGAATGAATTTGAAATGAATGATCTTGGCATGATGCACTACTTTCTTGGTATAGAAATAGTGCAATCAGATGATGGGATTTTTCTTTCTCAAAAGAAATATGTGAGAGAAATTTTGGACAGATTTCAGATGCATGATTGCAATCCTGTAAACACCCCAGTTGAGTGTGGTTTTAAGTTACACAGAGATCCTGAAGAGAAGAAAGTGAACAACACACTTTACAAACAAATTGTGGGCAGTTTAATGTATCTAACTGCAACTAGGCCTGATATAATGTATTCTGTAAGTTTGATTAGCAGGTACATGGAAAATCCTACAGAAATGCATCTACTTGCTGCTAAAAGAATCCTTCGTTACTTGCAAGGAACAAGAGAGTTTGGACTATTTTACAAGAAAGGTGAAAAGTCCAATCTATTGGGGTTCACTGATAGTGATTATGCAGGAGATCATGATGATAGAAAAAGCACTTCGGGGTGTGTTTTCATGCTTGGCACATGTGCTGTCTCTTGGTTCTCTAAAAAGTAACCTATGTCACATTATCAAGCACAGAAGCAGAATTTGTTGCAGCAACTGCTTGTGCTTGTCAAGCTATATGGCTAAGGAGAGTCCTTGAAGAGTTGAAATTCCAGCAACTTGGGGCTACTAAGATTTTTTGTGATAATAATTCAGCAATCAAACTTTCAAAGAATCTAGTGCTATATGGAAGAAGCAAGCACATTGATGTGAAAATTTATTTCTTAAGAGATTTGAGCAATGAAGGAGTAATTAATTTGATCTATTGTAGGAGTGAAGATCAAGTTGCTGATATCTTCACCAAGGCACTCAAGAGAGAGTCATTCATGAAGCACAGAAGGTCTCTTGGGGTCTGCATGTTAAATTCAGTGACGCCTTTAAACTGAATGTTAGCAAACTTTAGTTTAAGGGAGGGTCTGTTGACATTTTCTATTTTTTAACGGTTTATTCTGTTTTTACTGGTTATAATTGTCCTACTTTATTGGGATATCAATTTCTGTTTTTAAGGGTTTTTATGTTAATGACTGTTATGTTTCTTTCTTTTATGGTGATTTTTAATTACTCTAGTTGTGTACTTGTTTCCTGTAAAAGGCTCCTACTATTCTGAATAAAATATCCATCTTTCATACATATCTCTTCTTCTATTCTCCTTTATTTTTCTGCTGCTACTTTCTATCATATACATACCAAGGACCTGAAAGATTTCACATATTCACCGTTTAAAAAATGAGAATGTCAATATCAAATCATAAACATGGGGAAATGCAAAGATAATTTTTCTTTGGTTTAATTTTCCAGTAAAACAAACAAGGAAAAAAAATCAGAAACGTTTTAATTGGTACCATTTGATTTTAAAATGAGTTTCTTTCGCTGCAGCGCAGGGGTGTGACTTGCAAATGATTGCTACGTGTGACGATAACCAAAAAAGTGAAGGAGAGAGTGGTGAAGGAGATAGCCGAAAACTCGGGTATAATGGTGAAGGAGATAAGAATAACGGTGTTAAGGTTCATGAAATGCATGAAAAAATTACGTGTAATTTTTAATTGACGTGGCAAAATGCAATCGGGGGACAGGAATTGTGACATACTTGTGGGACGGGTGATTTCGCTTCGGTGGTTTTGGTCCTTCAAAAATTGAAAACATGTCAATTTATATCCTTATCGATAAAAATTTGTAGTTAATCTGTAACACAATTATGCAATAAGGATTAAATTGATATATTTCAATTTTTGAATGACTAAAATCAATGATTTTAAATTACAGAGACTAAAAAATCTCAACAATATTTAAGGGACTAAAAACATATTTAATCTTTATTATTATATATTATAATATAATAAAGATATAGAACTAAATCAAATATAAAATTTTGAAATAAGATAAATACCCATAATTATATATACAATGTAAAGATTTTAAAAGTTTTTTTGAATTATATTAATTATTATTATATTTTTATTATTTATTTTAATCTTTAATACAATATTTTAACATTACAAATTGAATAAAAAATTAAAGTTCATAAATAATTGAAAATTATAATATCCTTATATTATCTTTGTCTGGAAAATAAAACTATAATTTATATAATAAAAACTTATGTAAATATACCCTTTTATTTCATTTTACATCAACCAACTATTTAAATCAAACACTATCAATATAATAAGCTAGTTTATCAATTAATTTTATCAAATATAACTTATGGGACTTTGCCACAAGATTGTTGTCTGGATTTATCGGCTGGATGGGGCTATGGAGATCTTGCCTATTGAGCTCTTTGAGATTTATCATGGTCTACGTCTAGCTAAGAGGCGGGGGTATACAAGGGTGGCTTGTTTTTCAGATTCAGCTATGGCTTTATCTCTGATAGAAATTAACAGGAGTCCAACATGTGCATGCATAGATATGCAACGATACTCATTTCAGATATTAGAGATCTGAGTAAGGGAGCGTGGTCGGTATCCTTTCACCGCATTTTACGTGAAGGAAACCAATGTGCATATCATTTGGCAAAGCTTGGTCTTACTTCTGGTCTTGAATTCTTAGTATTGGACACTCCTCCAGATAGCATTTCCCTTCATTTGCTGGCTGATGCTACTCAAATGGAGTTCCAGAAAGGCTATTTGTAGTTTTTTATTTCTTTTGGTTTCCTTTGTTTAATTTTACACATTTACAAAAAGAACTAATTTTTCTACACTCAACTTTAAAATGCCATTCTTAAATATAAATTAATCTTTTAGTGCTAACGCATTCATAACTTAATTACATTAAGTTGTGCAAACATTACATTAACACGAAAGTTTCACACATTTATCACATTCTCTCACCAATTAATGTATAAATTCGAGTAAATCACCAATTTGATCCCTGAAAGTGTTGTTCGTTGTCAAGTTAATCTCTTAATTGACAAAAACTAAAAATCAGTCCCAGAAACTGTATTTCATCCGTCGAAGTAGTCCCTTTGTAAATAGAAGTATAATTCAGTCCTTGTAAGTTGATACTTACTATCAATTTAATCCCTTAAATTAAATCTTAATACATAAATCCAAATAAATCCCTAAAACTAACAAATCACTATCAAAGTAGTCCCTGAAAGATTTCCTTTTGTTAATTGAGGAACTGTTTTGACGGAAAAATACAGTTTCGGGGATTTAATTTAAATTTATGTCATTTCAGTGACAAATTTGACAGCGGACAACATTTTTAGGGTCAAATTGATGGTTTACTCGTATAAATTCTAACGTCTTACTGATTCTCCCCAGTAAATATTTTTACATTGTAGTTTACTAGTCGATTGAACCTGTTAATTAAGGTTAAATTATCTATTATTAAAATTAGAATTAAATATATTTTTAGTCTCTCAAAAATTAGCGAATTTTGTGTTTAGTCCCTATAAAACTTTTCACCTAAGTTTAGTCCTTCATTAATTTCTCATTTTCAAGTTTAATTATTGTCGTTAATTGGTGTTGTTACGTGATTACCTGACACTGTTACAGTATGTTGACATGTCTTTTTATGCTGACGTAGCTGCCACATTGGATTTTGTTGAAATTATTTTGTCCCAAATTTTTTTAATTATTAATTCTATTATTAATTATTTTTATATTTAAAATAAAAAACAACAAATCTCTCTTATTTTTTAGTACCATATAAATCATGGAGAAAGAATATTTCAGTGAGAAATTGGAGAGCTGCGATGATATATACATTATCGAAACATAAAAGGGATTTGTTGTTTTTTTGTTTTAAATATTAAAATATTTAATATTGGAATTAATAATTTAAAAAAATTGGGACAAAATGATTTCAACAAAATCCAACGTGGTAGCCACGTCAACCTAAATAGACACGTGAGCATACTGTGATAATGTCAGGTCATCACTTAACAACACCAATTAACGACAAGGATTAAACTTGGAAATGAGGGACTAAATTTAGGTGAAAAAATCTATAGAAACTAAACACAAAATTTATTAATTTTCGAGAGACTAATAAATTCATCCACATATAATAAATTAATGTATTTATTCTTTGAACTTATGGATTCATGTCATTTTCTCTTTCTCACAAATAACATGTGTCTTTCTCATATGATATGAATATCAAATCAATTTTAATCACCATTTTGAATAATTGTTCAGTTAAAAAATATTATTAATTTCTTTAATTAATACTTAATTTTATTTAATCAGTATATTAAATAAAATGAGATATATACAAAATTATAATTAAACTAATTTTTATAAATTATATTAAATTATGTAAAATTAAAATAAAATCAAATATTTTAGATTTTTATGTTTTAATCTATTTTTTTTTGTATTTAGAAATAATCCTTACAATGCATGGGATATTTGCTATAATATATTTTAAAAGGATGTAACATTTACTTGCCACTTCTCGAGGATCTGTTATCCTTTCCCATTTTAAGTTATAAATAGTTGTTACATAAGTTAACTATTGCATATAAGCAACGACTCGTAGCGATATTATTTTCAATTAAGTTTCAACATCGTCTCCGTCAGCATATGCTTAGCGAATTGGAATCAGTTTTAATTTGGGATTGAATAATGTGAGTGAGTGGTGAAATTATACAAGGGCAACTCAACAAGGATTGGATTGAGAACGAATGACTGAAAAGAGCATTATTCTCGCCAAAATGCAAAGGCAACCCGACCCACATCATGATGTCAATTAGTGCCCAATTAAGTCAAATTAATGTTTAGTTACAAATTAAATCCCACCCTTTCAATCTGACATTCTTTTATTCTTCTTTTTCTTTTGGCCAAAGCCAATTAGACAAGATAACGTTAATGCTTTTCCTTCTTAATTTGTTTAGAACTATATATGCATACCAATTAGAGTCATCTGTATTTCACTTCGCATGCAGCACTAACCACGCGCGTCATAAATAGAAAGAAATTTATGTTTCGAAGCTTATAAGAGAGGATATAAATTAAATGACTGTTTCTTTTGGATATATGCTTTTAATTTAATCCACCTCCAAAAGCCTTTCATTTTTTTGTTCCGAAGAATCCACCTCCAAAGTTAGTTACACAAATAGTTGCTGACTTGCAAGTTCACTAAGCATTGGATTCCATTAAAAGAGTGGATCCAGATTACTTTGGTCTCTTGGATGAATATAATTTTCACTATTTTTAACACACAACATATATATAATATAATGGCAGCGTATCACATGATAATGGTGTTTTTATGTAAGAATTATAAGAATATTCTGTATCCATCAGATTTAAATAAAGGGTTAAGATTAAAACAACTCACTTAAAGATATCACGTATCTTCCTCACCGTTACTTCCCACCACTACCACCCCTACCATCACCGCTGTTGCCGCCACCACCACCACCATCGCTGCCGCCGCCACTGCCACTGCCACAACCCCTGCTGGCAGAGGCGGCGACGGTGATGGATGTGGTGGTGGTGGTAAGTAACAGTATAAAAGGCATGTGATATTTTTAAATAGGTTGTTTTAATTTCAACCCTTTATTTAAATATGATGATTACAAAATATTTTTATTATTCTCACATAAAACACCATTCTCATGTCACAAGCTCCCTAATATAATATAATATAATATAATATAATAAAATAAAGAATGATGACCGTAGTTAAGCGGCGGTCCAAAATATGCAATAAGTTGGGGGGAATTAATACATAGTAATATGTTATTTGAATTCATGATATATTCTAAAGTATTAATGTTGGTATACATTCTTAATATAGTTCCAAGAAAAATTAAAAAGTATGTTTACAAAATATATACTTAATTCACAATAGTTGACCTACAGAATATAATTTTAATTTTACTTTTGCTTAAAATTTTATGAAGTCTTAATGGGGACTTCGAATCTCCTCCAAATGATTAGTTTGAGAGTTAACCAGAAGAATTGAAGTCTTGAAAATGTAAGATGACTAGTGATGGCCAAAGAGAGAAGAACTCTACTGATAGGTGATGGATCTCAATATGTGGGTGTGTCAATAATATATGAGCTTATGAGTTATTACACTTATATTGTCCTTACTTAATTTATTTTTAATTAGTGTGGGACTTTGACTTATACTTGAATTTTCAATAGAAAAAACACACATTAACTTTTGAGATTAGAACTAAGACAATATTTAGTGGCCTTATAAACTTGATCTTAGGAGTGTCTTGCATGATCACACTATTATTTGCTAGTTAATTCACAAGTTGTTTTTTAGGGAGACACTACTAAAATTTTGCTCATTTCCTACGGATTTTCCTACAAATTTTCGTAAAAAATCTGTAGGAAACTCATTTCCTACGGATTTTCATATAAATTTTCCTCCATAGGAAATATGCTCGTGGGTAATTCAATTCATAGGTAAATTTGTAGGAAAAAATCATAGATAAATTTGTAGGAAAAATTCATAGATAAATTTGTAACAAATTTTCATAGATAAACCTATAGGAAATATTTGAAGGTAAATTTGTAAGAAAATATTTGTAGGTAAATTTGCAAGAAACATCCATAAGTAAATCTATATGAAATTATCATGGGTAAATCCATAGGAAAAATTTGTAGGTAAATCCATAGGAAAATTTGGTAGGTAAATTTGTAGGAAGTTAATTCGTGGGAAAATCATAAGCAAAATGTTATAGGAAAATTTGCAGGAAATAAATTTGTAGGAATTTCCCCAAGAAAAATTTATAAGAAAATTTGTAGGAAATAATTTGTAGGAAAATTCATAAGAAAATAACTTATAGGAAAATCTGTAAGAAAAATTCGCAAGTAAATTTATAGGTCTAATTTCGTACAGTTTTTCATACCATTTTCTTTTGCACGTAATATTTTTTTAGAGATTTTCCTACAAAAATTTACTACAAATTATTTTCGTAGGAAAATTCCCAACAAAATTCATTATTTCTTGCAATTTTTGTTACAATTTTCATAATCATAGGAAAAATTTTAAAATTGTAGAAAAAATTGCAAGAAATTCCTACAAAAAAAAACTATAGGAAAAACCTGTAGGTAATAAGCAAATTTCTAGTAGTGAGAGTATAAAAATAAAAAATGGGAATGGAGAATTAAAAGAGAAAAATGGACTCTATGTAGGGATGGTACCCACCCAGGCGCATGGGCGGACGACGGAGAGTACCTCCCCACTCCCCGTCCCCACCTCTCAATTATCTCCTCATCCCCACCCTCATTCTCTACCTCGAGGTAATATTTACCCCATCCCCATTCCCCATATCCCCAGAGGTTCCCACGGGGATCCCTATATCTAGGTTAATTATTAAAGAAAAGGCTAATAAGATCTTTGCAACACATTCTCACCATCTACAAATATACTCAACGACGATGAGAATGAAATTATAGAAACATTTAAATAGAACCGACAACCGATATTAAATCTCATCCGTTGAATATTATATTATTATATCTAACGGTTGATGACTCACCCTAGACATGGCCGATAGAATACTTCTATAAGCCTAAAGCAAATTATAAATCGAGGGCTTATTCATAACAAATAAAAAGCCTCACATAACATATCTATTTTTTAAAAAATAGAAATATATTTTTAACAAATGAAAGTTAATAATATTTTTTGTATTTGATATAATTTTTTTATTAATTTAATATATAAGATATATGCCTATAGAAAATTTGATGACTTATAATGATAGAGGCCTAGAGCCATTGTTTTAGTAGCCTCCCCTTGGGCCAGCCATGGTCATCACCTTTTTTATTGTCTTTTTTTTTTTTCTGTGTTTGTAATGAGGTTCAAACCTCTATGATTTCATGTAAGCTACCCAAATCTCTCATTACTAGCTCAATCCTAATGACTTTTTTAATTATCATTTAATCATGCGTTGAAATATAATTATGAGTTTTGTCTTATTTTACGTTTAACACCACTAATATCTTCTCAATACACAAAAACTGCAGATAGTTAACAATAACGTTACAATTAAGAATCTGTATATATATTCTATAAACACCTCATACTTGAAGATGTTAGCAACTATTGCTCAATCCACTTTCAGTCCGTATCTCATTCTTTCACCTGATCAGTTATTCTATAATCTATAAATTGGATCCGAGCTTCTCTTCCCTTTTCCACATTCCTACAACTTGGTTTTCATACTATTCTTCCTTTCTTTACATTTTGTTTTTTGTGGTGGGAATAGAGGTCCAGTATTAACCATCGCTAAATGGGCAACGAGATGAAACAGAAATCGTCAAAGCGGAAATAGAGGCCCATTGGGCTTTGGAGTTATGAGGACCAGCTAGGGGAAAATTGGTCCATGGGCTTATGTCCTTTTAACGAAAGTGGCGTCATGGGGTGGTAGGTGAAGAAGATAAGCATGAGCCATGAGGTGGTGGAATGGAGTCCATTCTAAGTGGGAAGTCCCCGCTGAGAGTATTGTGTCTATATGCAATGGTCTTGTCAAGTCTTGTGTTAGGTAAATAACGGGGCTAAGTATGTTTTTGGCCCCTAAAAAATTTTTAGAATTTAATTTTAATTCCTGTAATTTAAAATTACTGATTTTAATCCCTCAAAAATTGAAAATACATCAGTTTAGTTCTATCGATAAAAATTTAGGTAAATAATGCTACTACCACGGACCAAATACACTTGGCTCTTGATTTGGACCCATAATTGCATTAAGATTTTAACACCCAAAGACACATTCCACTCTCACTCACCAACTCCCCCAGTTACATTCACACCTCACCAACCATATGCTATCAATTTCTCATTCAAGTATTCTCTTTCAATATTTCCATATTCTCCATTTTGTCCCTTCACCAACCAACTCCTTAACCAATCATTTTTTTTTGTGGTTACATCACCTTAACAAGTCCTATATTACAAGAAGTATAGCTCTCGTTCAATGTCAGGGCAGAGGCAGAGGTAGAGTCAGAGAATTAATCCTGAGGCAAACACACACACACACACTCGATGATGAAGCAACAAAAAGAGGAGTTCATTTTCAGGTCCAAGCTTCCTGATATCTACATTCCCAAACACCTTCCTTTGCATTCATATTGCTTTGAGAATCTATCAGAGTTTGGATCACGTCCCTGTTTGATCAATGCCCCAACGGGTGAAATCTACACCTACAACGATGTGGAGCTTACTTCACGAAGAGTTGCCTCAGGGCTCAACAAATTGGGTGTCCAACAAGGTGATGTGATCATGCTCCTTCTCTCCAATTCCCCAGAATTCGTGTTTGCATTTCTGGGTGCTTCTTTTCGTGGTGCCATCACCACTGCTGCCAACCCTTTCTTCACTCCTGCTGAGGTTGCTAAACAAGCAAAAGCTTCCAATGCCAAGTTGCTTATAACTCAAGCTTCTTACTATGACAAAGTGAAGGATTTGGATCATGTCAAGTTGGTGTTTGTGGATTCTCCCCCAGAGGGGCACATGCATTTCAGTGAATTGGCTCAAACTGATGAGAATGAAATTCCACAAGTGAAGATCAACCCTGATGATGTGGTGGCATTGCCTTATTCATCAGGGACAACAGGGCTCCCAAAAGGGGTTATGCTGACACATAAGGGTTTGGTTACAAGCATAGCACAACAAGTAGATGGTGATAACCCCAACCTTTACTTCCACACTGAGGATGTCATTCTGTGTGTGCTTCCTTTGTTTCACATATACTCTCTCAACTCTGTTCTGCTCTGTGGCTTGAGAGCCAAAGCTGCCATTTTATTGATGCCAAAGTTTGAGATTAATGCCCTCCTCAATCTAGTTCACAAATACAAGATCACAATTGCCCCAGTTGTGCCACCTATTGTTCTGGCCATTGCTAAGTCCCCTGATCTTGATAAATATGACCTCTCCTCCATTAGGGTCTTGAAATCTGGAGGGGCTCCCCTTGGCAAAGAACTTGAAGACACTGTCAGGGCCAAATTCCCCAAAGCCAAACTTGGACAGGTATGTCATGTGTGTAATTAACTATGTATATCATCATATTATGTAACCTAAACTTAACTGAAAATTGGTCTAATTTGATTTGGTGATTAAAAAAGGAATAAGGAGTAATATAAATGGATGATTGATTCATTACTTGTACACTACAGGGATATGGGATGACGGAGGCAGGTCCAGTATTGACAATGTGTTTATCATTTGCTAAAGAGGCTATAGATGTAAAACCAGGTGCATGTGGAACTGTTGTTAGGAATGCAGAGATGAAGATTGTTGATCCTGAAACTGATCATTCTTTGCCTCGAAATCAACCTGGTGAAATTTGTATTAGAGGCCACCAAATCATGAAAGGTACTTCACTTCTATCTATATCTAATCTAATCTACTAACCCACATCACAATGCTTGGTCCCATCCAACAACATAAATATTCTTTTCATGTTTTTAATTAATGAATTTGGCTTTTTATACTTGTAGGCTTCATTTATTACATTCTATGAAATCAAAGAGCTTATTTTAAGGTTTATTAATATACTAGAGCTAGAATAAGAAACAATCATTTTTGTACAATATATTTTTAATGCACCAAACTTATAAAAGAAACAAAATATATAGCGCAGTAGGTAAAGCCGCCTTTCTTTTTGGGTTTTTCAGTCTTTTCCTTTCAAAGGTTGGTGTGGTTGCTTTTGCTTAGCCGTCCCAAGATGAAGAAGGTGCTTTCAATTGCACCAATAGTGATGTTGGCATGATTTAAATTTTGACCAATGCCAACCATCGTTCATAGGTCGTTATATTGCACAACTTGGTGGTAATATAATCTTAATTATTTCTTTGCCAAAGTATTAAATAAAAGAAAAAAGGAAGGATAACGAGTTGCTAGTTATAGCCTGCTACTAATATATTAAAAAAGTTAGATATATAATGAATTGATTTTAAAAATTCTAATATTTGGCACATACTAAATTTTGAAACATTTAGGTTATCTAAACGATCCAGAAGCTACTGAGAGAACTATAGACAAAGAAGGATGGTTGCATACGGGTGATATTGGATACATCGACGATGATGATGAGTTATTCATCGTTGATAGGTTGAAGGAATTGATTAAATACAAAGGGTTTCAAGTGGCTCCAGCTGAACTTGAAGCCCTTATTCTCTCACATCCTAAGATCTCAGATGTTGCTGTGGTCCCGTAAGTGCACCATATTTTATTTTAAATTTTTGTTACAAGTTTTTAATATAATTAAATTTTATCTAACAAAATTTCTCACATTTTGTATAATTAATAAAAATATTTTCAAAATTTTAACTTTTCAGAATGAAGGATGAAGCAGCTGGTGAGGTCCCAGTTGCATTTGTGGTAAGATCAAATGGTCATACAGACACAACTGAGGATGAAATTAAGCAATTCGTCTCCAAACAGGTAATGTGCTTTTTTTAATCATTTTTCCGTAATTTGCATAAATAGTCTCACTATGACGTGGATGTTTACCACTCAAACAGAATTGTGTTTCGTAGAGGATCAATAGTTGTGGTTTAAACCAAAATTAACATATTTTTACCAAATCTAACAAAAATGAAACATGTTAAACAAAAACAATTGATGTAAATACAAAAAGAATCTAAGTAGCTAATAATGCGTGTGCACTGCAGGTGGTGTTTTACAAAAGAATAAACCGAGTATTCTTCATTGATGCGATTCCAAAGTCACCCTCAAGCAAAATATTACGAAAGGACCTAAGGGCTAAGCTTGCCGCAGGTGTTCCAAATTGAATGATCCGTTTCTGTACGCATATCATATCATCATATTATACAATGCCCGCTTAAGATTAATTCTTCAACAGATTAAAAGAGCAGAGGCGACCCATATGTATTAGTAACCAGTGTGATGGTGCTCTTTTATTTTTGAGCAATCTAGAACGATTTGATTCAATCATGGACTTTCACTTCCTTTGTTTATATCAATGTTATAAAATTTGGAATGGTGAGTGACAAGTTGAGTTAATGAGGATTGATTGAATCATTCATTGAACTGATTGATGGATTATAAAACCAATACTATCTCCAATCCTGGCAAAAAAAATGTATTTTTGTCTGGTCATAAATATAAAAAACATATTAGTTTTAAACTAAAAAATCATTCAACCAAAAAAAATAAATATAAAAAACATAGTAGTTTTAAATTGTATTTATTGTGAAGTAACATTTATGTATACCCTTAATTTAAGTTAAACTACTCACCTATTAAGCTATTTTCAATAATAAACTATTGGAGCATGAGTTACTATTTTAATGATGACTTAATTAGAAGTAATTTTGTCAATATTTAATGGTAGATTCTACGGTAAAGTTAAAAAAATATGGGCAATGATACATTTCCTAGGTGTCAACAATTGATAAACATCGATTAATGGATTAAGTGTGACACATCAGCTGTAAAAAAAGAAATCAAATTTGACCCCCATTCATTTAACATATTTCTAAATTAATCACTGTAAGATAACATTAAAATCTCCCCAATGGAGATTTCATCTTCTTTCATTATTTCTAAATTTGTAAAGCATATGGAAGGTAAAAGGTACAATCATTGAGCAAGGCACACATGTTGCAGCGGAACTTTCTTCCGGCTTGATCGAGGAGGGAATAGCAACATGACTAGTATGAGGAGGGAATATGCATTGATCGAACAAAGAAGCTGATTGCAAGGGGTCGAAGCTGATTGTAAGGGGAAGGGATATGCATTGATCGAACGTCGAAGCTGACCGGAAGGGGCACAAGGTTTACTAGTTTTGAAGAATCAAAGGATGAGGACAAATTAGAGCTTGACAATTTAGGGATTATGGTTCTTTAGGATTTTTGGGAAATTAGATTTTGGAATTAGGGTCCTTTACAGATTCCAAAATGAATATTTTTTAAAATGGGAGGGAAATAATTTTGGCACAATTTGTACCTAATTTACTCTAATTACCAAAAGGCAACTAATTGGGCCAATTAGTGATCAGATAAAATTAACAAACTTTACCTGTCATGGTGAGTGAATTACACATGGCACAATGAGAGTGTGACAACTCTTGACTGCACCTGAACCCATAATTTATTGACGGCACCGGAGTTGTCACCTATTTTAATTATTCAATACTAAAGATACTTCTAAAATAAAATCTGAAATCATGATATCAATAATTATAATTAATTAGTTTCAAAACATTTCCTTGGTTTTGATTATTTAGTCCTATGTTTCCTGGTTTCATACATCCATCTCAACACTTACTTTTTCCTTTTATCTCTCTTCATTATCCATCACATTAATTATCATATCTCTTATTTGCTCTGTCTTCATTTATTTTTTTTCTTTTTATCTCTCTCTTCCCTACACTAATTTTTAGTGTAGAAATATATTTTTCCTTTAAGTGGTTTTGACCACAACCTATTACACACACATAAAGGTGGTGTTTAATAGATCAACAACACAAAATAAAACAATGAAAAATACAAAACAAAACAAGATTATATTAATGATGATGGTAAAAGCCTATTCAATATTTAATTGAATATTGAAAAATAAACAGAGATGTCAAATAGTGGTGGTGGTGGAGGAGGAGGAGGAGGTGGGGAATGTCGAATGGTAGTTGTAGTGGATGACATTTGGTTGCAGTGGCCAGTGTATGATAGGGTGAAACTGGTAGCGGTAAATGGTGTCAAATGATCGAGAGAATTACAATTTTGGAACGAAGGTTAAGAGACGTGATGATAAATTTTCTAATATAAATTAATAATAAGATATTTTTTTTTCTCTTTGATTCCAAATTTTTCAAGAAATCGAAATATACCATTTTTAATTGTATAGTTTGTTCTCATCCATTTTAAAAGTACACAAAGCCTACAATAAATTAAAACAGACTTCAGACCATCGAAAAAGTCTTTAAGCCTATTAAGCAGACTTATTTAACTAAATATAAATAAAATATTATTTTTATATTGCTATTATTATTATAAAGATTTTTATTATATTTCCCTGTAATTATAGACTTATAAGTTTATATATATTTATAAATTTGTTGTTTCACATAAAAGACTTAGACCTATAAGTCAATTCAAACACATTCTTATAACATATTAATTCAAGTACCTTATTATAAAACACTTTTAAATGGTTACTATGTGGAATAGAAAATGGTCTTTATTTTTTAATTTCGAACATGCTTAAGTGTCCTTTCCATTGAATAAAAAAACACATAAGTGAAGCATAATGAAGAGGTGCAGGCACAAATATAGTTAGTAAAAATACGATAACAATGAATAAGACTT
Organism: Sesbania bispinosa; assembly: GCA_026901365.1. NCBI lineage: Eukaryota > Viridiplantae > Streptophyta > Magnoliopsida > Fabales > Fabaceae > Sesbania > Sesbania bispinosa. The sequence goes on along the minus strand of QLOH01000060.1, from coordinate 2,125,642 downwards.
AAAAATATGCCTAAGGCTAATTCATTGTCACAATGTTAAAAGGCTAACAACTGTCATGTTTTTTGTTCAGTAAAAAATGACATGTTAGCATTGTATCAATGAATTAGCCTTAGGCATATTTTTTATTACGATTCATTTGAAAAAAAAACTATATTGAGAAAACCAACATGTGTTAGTATGAGTGGAAGGGGGTCGAATCCATTTGACATGTGGTTCTGGGATCGAGAAACCCAATGCATAACTGCAAATGTTGCACAATATTATTATTTTTCATTACTTTTTTTAGACTTAGTATATTTTTCAGAATTGGGAAAATGAATGATAAAATTACTAATTGGCCTTAATGGATGCATCAATGGAGAAGTAAAAAGGCCATTGCTTTTCCTACCGAGTTTTTTTGCTATTCCCACCCCCATTTTTGTTTGAAAAATTATAAAACCCAAAATTGTCCTTCAGTTAATCGGGTTACGGACAAGGCTGTCTGGGATTAGTTCCCGGACAACCTTGTCTGTAAGCCATTTTAAAAAAATAAATAAATGACTTACGGACATAGGTGTCCGTAACAAATCCCGGACAATTCGTAAGCAATTTTTTTTATAAAAAAAACTTACGAACACAATTGTTCGGGAACCAATCTCGGACAATTGTGCTCGTAAGTCTTTTTTTTTAAAAAAAAATAAAGTGGTTTATGGACAAGGTTGTCGGTAATTTAAATCCCGGACAACCTTATCCGTAAATTTTCTCTTCCAAAAATACGGGCATGGGGGTAGGAGGAGAAGGGGGCGGGAAAGGGGGGAGGGGAGGGGGAAAGTGGCGGGAAAGAGGAAAGGGGGCAGTTTAGGGGAAGGGGGGAGAGGGAGAAGTGGAAGAGGGGAAGGGGAAGGATGGAAGGGGAAGGGGAAGGGGAAGGGGAAAAAAGGGATGGAGGAGGGAAGGGGGAAAAGGGGAGATATTGTTAGTATACCAAAGAGTTGTGGCTCAATTTATGAATTGATTACTTCATAATATTGTACAAATTTTAAAATCAAAACACAATATTTTTTATTTTCATAGTTACTGAGGCCAAATATATTTTTTGTTATAATATTTATCAATAGGATAATATTTGAAAAAAAGTGGAAAGTTTTCATTAAAATTAAAAATATTAATTATATCAAAAGAATGGATAAAAAATAAATACTTTCTATTTTAATAAAATTTATCATTTTAAAAAAATTGTATTCTTGGACTGAATTTATCAAAATCGATTTTGTTTATTTGTATTAAACTAAGTACACGGTTCGGTGATTTAGAGTGTATTTGGTTTAGCGTTGTAACTTGTCAAACTCAAGTTTGAATTTCCCAATATAATTATTCCTAATATTGAAAACATGAGTTTATCACATTTTAAACGTTTTTTTTTTGTTAATCACGTTTTAATTTTAAACAAATCATATTCTTAAATCCAATGCTTCAATTGAGTTTTGAGTGGAGTCCACTGGATCATGCTATTGAGCGAAAATACTATTTGGTATTTACTATTGAGTTCAGAAATTACTGAAATGCTATGCATTTCAAAATCAAAACAGAGTTCCAAGTTCCAACTGGCAAAAAGAATAGTTAACTACAGGTCGCAAATCACAATGCAGAAAAAGGCCAACAAGCCCATCCAAAACCTCTGTACGGAAAATATAAGATCCGGAAAAGGGTTGGACAATATACGCATCTAATCCTTCCTTCTTTTTCTAAAGTATTGTCCACAACCGCAACTAGCTACTTACAACAAAGATTCACACAGTAGTGATTCTCACCAAGGTTCACGGATAAAGATCTTCTCCAGTTGAAAATTAACTGCACAAGTTCAGAATTAGTAAGATATTTCTTGTTTTCTTACTTTTAATTATAAAAATAATACATTTTCTCTATTATTTTCTCCTTTCAAGTATTTTGACTTTTACAAAATTGTTGTCAATTATTTTATTATTCATATCTTTGAAAATACATGATAAAACAAAAATAAAGTGTATTTTGGTAATTAAAAATAAAAAAATAGATATATGTTCTTGAAAGTTTCAATAAAATATAAATATAATTCTACGAATTTAAACCGTCAGATTTTAACAACTTTGTATATCTAACTCCTAGTGTTCACACATGCTCAGTGACTTTGGACTCGACTCTAAGGACCTTTAGCCCAAACAAAACACTGCGAAGAATTGCTTCGCAGTCTGTGACTGCTTCCATCAAACAGCTTCCTAAAATTTGATTTTTGTTTAAAGGTATACCATAGTCAAGACCATGTTATTTTTGCACAAGTTGATGCCACACCAATAGCAGTAAAATATGGCCTAATATATGCAATGACTATTTCAGTTACATATGTTCACATGTGCACTAGTTTGACATTTATTTAGTCGGTGTAATGGTGAACGCACAGCTTCTCTCTTTTCTAATTGCACTTGTCATCAATTCTCATGGTCAAATGTCTTACGCATCTGTCCATTTTGAGCTCAGCACATTGATCTGCTGCTGCTTTTTCTGAATGATAACCTCAAACCTCCGGCCTTCGCAAAGGGTGTTGCTACTAATATTCAACTCTCTAACCTATGGTATTTACTACCTGAATATAGATCCTAGTTCCAAATCGAATTACTTTTTGATACAATCAAAGTTTTTATTTTGTGGGGGAGGGGACATTTGTCATAACTTTTGAAATTGACTTTCAGAATTCAACCAATGAACTTTGCCGTTCAATTTAACTACTTGCTCACACTGTTGTTTGGTGAAAGCTTTACCATGTGTTAAGGCAGATTTGACCTTATAGGAGACAAGATACACGAAGCTGGAGTTCATATACCTGACTTGAGATAGCTCACTAGCGTTTTTGAGTGATTCGTTTCCAATGCCATATTTTTCTAATTCGAGATTATTCTAGACTACTAGCAATAGCAACCAACACGAGGGACAAAATTTTCGGTATATGTTTGATCTCAAGATGATTGTCATTGCGTTAAAGTGGATATATGTCTCTCCCCTTTACAGTTCTAACCTTTAATCTAGTAACTAGTAATAATGGCATCTCAACTCAAGCCGCTTTTCCCACCTACCTATTGATAGGTACCCCGCAAATGGTACCTCCATTTCGAGCGATTACCAGATTTGGGAAATACTGTAATGTTTTTCCTGTAGAATTAGAATAGCCATTACTGAATGCGATGAAACCAAACGCTATGAGAGAAGAAACAAGTGCACAACCAACTCCACTACAAGCAAATTTGCAGAACCAAAAGGGAGAAATATGAGTTTTAGTAAAAGGTAAAATGTCTTCTTCTTCTAGAGGTTGCAGCAACGCACAGAGAAAAAATTAGGCTACCAATTAACTAAAGCATAACACCAGGACAAGATATGCAATGCAAATTCAAATGACCCAAGTGCAACTTGAAGAGAAAACATTACATTACCTTGCTGAAATTGGCAACCGTAAAGACAACGATCAATCAGTGTTCAAACTTGATTAGCGGGGATCTCAAAGCGAGAATTGAGGAGTCTCGAATACCCACCAAGCAGGCTGAGAAAGATGCCAAACCAAAAGGGTCCCGACGAGATTATGTTCATTGTTTCATTCTAAGAAATATGATGTTTTAAAAAAATGCAAATGTGTACAACAGCATCCTTCCAAGGAGAACCAAAATGGGGACCCCAGAAATATTTCCCGACTCCACAAGCACACACAGATTAGATTACCACCTATTCAAGAGAGGAGCAAAGATGACTAGTATATTACTACTAACAATCTCAACCAAAATGCAAATTCTGTTTCCCTACTGCCATGCTTGCTAGCTAGCTAGCTAGTAATAATGAACAAGAGAGACTACCTCCACTCCACCACCACCTACATATTCATTTCTGTTCCCTCCAACCAACCATACAGACTCATTGGGCATAAAAAGATAACATAAACAAAATAGGTAAAAAAGAAAAAAGAAACACATAATTTGAAGCAAATAGGGAAGGATTGGATTACATTTGCGTACATAAGAAAAAGAGAGGGGGATTGATGCGGTCGCTCTCTCAGAGCAATTTAGTGTTTTTCAAGGGAAGTAATATAAAAATAAAAATAAAAATAAAAAAAATACAGCATAAAGTGATTTGTTATTGTGAAGAGAAGAGAAGAGAGTTGACTATGAAGGAAGAGGCCTTGGGGGAGGGGGAAGGAGTTGATGAAGGTTGGGAGGAAGCTGATTGTGGTGAGGACTAGAGTGAGCAAGAAAGGGGTGAGCGAGCAACCTGGAAGCTGTCCATCTGCGTGAGGGATCTCTTTGCAAACAGCGTGAGATGAAATCCCTAAACTCAAGGGAAGCAGTTGGAGGTGCTTCCGGTGGTTGAGACATACAAATAGCACACATCAAACTCGCCCAATCACCCTGCCTCCCAACCGCAAAGGGAAACCTACCCATGTAAAACTCCAATATGCTAACCCCAAGGCTCCATATATCCCCTGCGTATGCGTCGTATTGCCCGTCATTGATGTCCGTGTTTATCCTCTCCGGACTCATGTACGCGATCGTCCCCACCGACGAATTGCACGGATCCATTGTTTGGTTCAGAATCCGACCTACACCGAAGTCCGCGATCTTCACCTGCCTCCGAGAGTTAATCAGAAGGTTCGACGGCTTTATGTCCCTGTGAACGATGTGCCGTCGGTGTAGGTACGCCAGTCCTCGCAGGATCTGCCGAGTCACGTCCGCTAGCTGCTGCTCCTGCGGGATGTGTTTCCCTTCCAGAGACCCTCCGTCCATGAACTCCAACAGCACCTGGATTTCTCCGTTGTGATCGTACATATCATGGCACCTCACCACGTTCTGATCGTCCACGTCCCTCAGGATCTGGATTTCCCGATGGATCTGCCGACGCACCGACTCCTCGTGATGTCCGTATATCACCTTCAGTGCGAACACGCGACCGCTCCCTCTGTGGACCACTTTGTAAACCGTTCCTCCGCTCCCGCTCCCGATGCGGTTCAGTCTCTCCAGCTCTGAGAACGGGATCAGCTGTTGTGTCCCTCCGCTCCCGCTCCCGCTACCGCCGCTGCCTGCGCTCGACGGAGGCAGCGGAAGCGGCACCGCTAAATTTGTGTCGCGCTGAGGCAACGGCAGCGTGAGGTCTCTGCGCCGCCTTTGGGGACGGTCACGGTTGGTGGAACCTGAGGCGGAGGCTGAAGGCGGTGGTAGTTGAACCGGCCTCATCTCATCTCTCTCTCTCGAATATCAAAAATGAATAGATGGATGAGTGTGTCTTTTAATTAAAAATAAAATAAATGAATAAATATAAAAGGGGCAAAGTTCATATCATATGGATGATAATATCTAGGGTATCGAGACGGAAATCATATCATAGATCATAGATGGAAGGAATACAAGTGGAAAGAGTGAGGAGAAGGTTCCAGGAAGGCAAAAGAAAAATTGAACAAGGGGGATTTGTGTTTGCCTTTGCCAGAAAGAAGAAAAGGAAAGAGAGAGATTAGGGAGGAGGTTCTTCTTCTATTTGACAAAGGAAATTGGGAGGAGAAAAGAAAAAAAGAAAAGGTTATTTGATTTGAGCTAGCTTAGCTGAGATTGAGAGGTGGCTATCAAAAGAGGGAATCCAGATTTAAAAGGCATGGGGTCCACGCGCCTCCAGGGCCCGTGGGGAACGTGGACCAATTAAGTTCGAGCAGCATTGTGATGAGCGAGCGTAGACTGACTGGGGTGGGGTGGGGTGGGGGGTGTAGCCTACATCTACATGGTTGGATCACACCACACATGTACAGTACAGACTAGAGAGAGAAAGAGCTCATTTATTATTTTATTTTGCCTTTGCCTTTCTTCTTCTCTCTCCATTCATAACACGCAACAACTCCAAATCTACACTCTACGCACATCTGTCAACCTCAATTTTCCATACTATACCGTATCATGTCATGTATGTATGTATTTACCTGACCTTCCTCTGCCCCACTTCCTACGTAATAATGCAATCTAATCTAATAAAAGAGCTTATTCATAACAAAATCAATTTTTAGTAATTTTCTTTCACTCTTGATGAGTTTTATTTTCACAAATCTTACTAATAATTACTAGTAAATTTAATTGAAGATCTTTCAATCCAAGTATTTTAAATATTAAAAACATAAATTTATCATATTTGAACACCAAATCAAATATATTAATTGTTTGACTGATTCATCGTAAAATAGATAGAAGAAAAATTGTTTTTCATCATCTTTATAGGATTTCCACACTCTTTTTTTCCCACCTATTTTGCCTCATCATACATAGAAACATCTTACCAAACATTCACTCCATTATTTTCAAACTTCACCACAAAATCACCTTAAAAACATAGTTTCGTTGTGTGACACAACCAATTTGGAGGAAGTTGGTGCTTAGAGCGCATGGATCCTTTGTAGTTGAAACTCAAATGCAGAGTATGCAGTCTCCCGAATCTATGGCTATAAAGTGTTAATTGATTTTTTTTCATACTTTAATTTGTGTTAAAATAAATATTTTGAATGGTTGTGATGGTATCCAGATTTTCCTAAACTACTAAGAGGATGATAGAAAGTTAGAGGAAGTTCATCACGATGAATAGAGAGGAGTCCCGTTGTCATTTTTTTTAAAAGCAATCATTGTTAGTTGTTCAGTTGAGCACTGAACATAGGTTTCCGGCATCAAATGTTGAAAATCTCATACCGAAAGAAATTAAACTTGAATTAGGTGTTAGTATGGTCTTTCTTTCCATTTTTTACAAATAAATTTTGAGACAAACCTAAAATTTACTCGTAGAAACGTACTAGTCAATTTACAAAGGCAATGGATTGTCTTGTTGAAAATTGAAGAAAGTTCATGGGAAATCACAATGTTTGATGACTTAAAAGATGATAATTGGACTCGGACAATAGGGACCGGTAAAAATTACTTACAATGAAGAGGGTAATTACCCACCAAATGAATTTGGATTTGAGTGATTACCCACGTGTTTTAATGGGTATGTGTATGAGTATGGGTGTCGTGATATACATTATAACCCCATCCATACGGTCATACCTGCACATATATATAATTTAATTTATATATATGTTTACATTATTAATTAATATTAATATATATTATAGTAAAAAATTATTATTTTTATAGTGAATATAAGTGCAGTACGGGTACTAAAGTGACAACGAGTAAAGATGTAAGTATTAGAGTGTGTTTGGTAAGATATTTCAGCTAGATGAACGTTGAAATTGATGTTTGGTAAGTTAGCTTTTATAGGTAGCTACTAGCTTTTCTTGAAAAGCTACTTGAGAAAAAACTCTCATTTTCAGCTACTAGCTAGAAATTTATTATAAATTTATCTCTCACTCATTATTATTTAATAATTAATATTGTCCTTATATGTCATTTTACCATTTTCAACTAATTTTACCAAACACTTCAATTAAATCAGCTAGTTTTATCAAACACTATTAGATTTACTACACATAAAGACATTAGTCTAGATACTGGGTATTGTTTTAAATGCAGGTATAGAGATGAGTGTTATAGTACCATGCTGAAACTCTATTCCTAGATGAGTCATTACCCCTTATTTTTATTTGGGTGATTTCGTTCAATTTTTTATATCTAATCTAACACCCTTGCTATCTAATAGCTATATTTAACATCAATTAATTCAAACAAGTGAAATGAATTTATTTATGGGAAAAAAACTTCATTAATATTTATTTTTTTATTTTTAAAACTCAAATTAAAAATAAAAAGAAAACAAAATTCTTTATCACCTGAACTAATGAATATTGGGACCGGGATCATCTCTAGTTGAAATTAACCGGAGAGTGTGCGGTTTCATTATCTAATGACTATAATTTTTTTCACCAATTTTTTTTAAAAAATCAAGGGCCGAGATTTCGTCCCTTTATTTGTTTACGGGAGAGGATCCCGACCAATGGATATTGATGGTTAAGTTAATACATGTACATCCATAATGAGTGGACCATCATTTTACCTCTTATTTATTTCTTTTAAAAAGTAATTTCTTTTATTTTGTTTTTGTTGCTTTGCTGAAAGCGTTAGACTTTATTGTTTTCCTTACAAAATAAAGACTTTTTTTTTTTGCGGTTTGACGTTGAAATTTATACTTGTTTTAAAAGTCAACCAACCAACCAAGCCAATAGCCTTTGAACCATTTTATGTGTTTGTTTGTACCCAAATGATGCTTTCGTCCACAACTTGTCCTAAATGGAAATATGGTTTGTTTCCAGGTAACTTCGGGTTATGCATGGTCATAAGTCCATAACCATTGCCCATCTCAGAAGCAAAAGCAAGCCCCTCTCGCACCCTGAAATGCAAAACAGGCCTAGCTAAGGGCGATATAGTGCATGTATGGTTTAGATTTTGTATAGGACACATAATTAAATATGGGGAATTGATTTTGCACTATTGATAATTTAAATCAAATAAATGTATAACATGTTTTCATAAAATATATATCACTTATTTTCAATTATTAATTTTATAATTAATTCTACTCAATTATAAATCAAAAGGAAACATAGGTATCAATATCACCTTTTTTTTTTGTAAGTATCAACATCACCTATTACCTATTTGGAGGGAAAAAGAGAAATTTGAATGTAAAAAAAATCTACATAGTGGCAAAATCACATCAATCAATCAATTTACTATAGTTTACTATAGTTAAAGCTGGATACAAAGTGGCCACGTGTCACATGCTGGCAAAAATTTTTCCCGCCCAAATTCTCTTCTTTTGTTTTTCTTCTTTTTAATTTTTAATCTTTCTATTCTTAATCAATTTATTCCCCTCTTAAAAACATCACATCTTCGTTTTTACTTTTTTATTTTATTTTTATTAAAATTGTATTTCCATTTATTTGACTTCTATTGCCGTGCTTTTTTTATAAATCACAGGATCAGTCAATCAATTTACTATAGTTAAAGCTAGATACAAAGTGGCCACGTGTCACATGTTGGCAAAAAAATTTCCCACCCAAATTCTCTTCTTTTGTTTTTCTTCTTTTTAATTTTTAATCTTTCTATTCTTAATCAATTTATTCCCCTCTTAAAAACATCACATCTTCATTTTTACTTTTTTTTCTGGCACATTCTTTTTCTTTTTTACTATGATATTAAAATATTTTCTCTCATTATTCGTTTTTATTGATATGTTTATTATAAAAGAATTTTTTTTATGAATTATGGGTATTCTCCACGGGAGACAGTCCTGTTCCTACCATTAATTTTATTTCTTCTCACACATTAATTTTTTTATTATCCTTTTTCCTTTTTCTTTATTTTTTTTTATCAAAATTGTATCTCCATTTATTTGACTTCTATTGTAGTGTTTTTTATGAATCACGGGTATCCTCCACTTGAGACAGTCTTAATCCCGTCGTTTTCTTTTTTCTTTTATTTTTTATCTCAACTTCATTTTATTTTAAAATATGATATTGAAATATTTTCTCTTAATATGTTTCATTGTAAAAGAATTTTTTTATGAACTGCTGGTATTCTCCACGGGAGACAGTTCGGTTCCTACCATTTTTTTCTCACACATTCATATTCTTTTTTATTATGATATTAAAATATTTTCTCTCATTATTCGTTTTTATTAATATGTTTCTTATAAAAAAAAATTATGAATTCTTGAATCTCTATTTAAAAATTTTCTTTGGGGTGGGGATGAAGAGCATAAGAAATTTGTGTGGGTTTCATGGGAGGATATTTGTAAACCTAAAAAGAATGGGGGGTTGGGTTTAAGGGATTTAAGTGCTTTTAATTTAGCACTGTTAGGAAAGTGGAGATGACGTTTTTTAGTGGAGAGGAGTAGCTTTTGGAATAGGGTACTAACTTCTATCTATGGTGTTCCTGTTGTGAGAAAGGAGGGTGGGAAGGCTGGTGGCTCTAGGTGGTGGTCTGATTTGTGGAGTATTGATGTGGGTGATAATATCTCGGCTGAGTGGTTCTCCAATTCATGTGTTAGAGTAGTAGGGAATGGGGGTGTACCTCTTTTTGGAGAGACCTCGGGTGTACTCCTAATCCTTTCTGTGAGCGATATAAGAGGCTATTTTCTATTTCTTTGAATAAGGAGATTTCGGTGGCGGATATTTTTTAGAGAAGTGAGAATGGTGTGGTGTGGAATTGGGGTTGGAGAAGACAACTATTTCAGTGGGAGTTGGCACAACTATCTTTGCTCTTGCTAGACTTATCTGAGGTTCAGGTTCATGAGAGGAATGAAGACTCCTGGTTGTGGAATGCGGATCCAGAAAGCTCTTACTCGGTTAAATCAGCTTATCAACTCATTGTTAACTCTAATATTTTTGCAAAGATACCGTTGCATAAGTTTCTTTGGTGTACACTAGTACCTTCAAAGGTCTCTTGTTTTGCTTGGAGGGCTCTCTTGGATAGAATTCCAACAAGAGATAATTTAGTAAAAAGGCATATTATACAACTCTCTGGTGCAGGGTGCATGTGGTGTGATCAAGGGGTGGAAACCTCTCGACATATTTTCTTTGAGTGCTCCTATGCTTATAGGGTGTGGATGCTTTGTTTGGAATGGTGTGGGTTTAATTTTGTTCTTCAGAACTCATTTATATTACACTTTGAACAGTTTCTGGGTTTACTCAATTGTAGTTCCAAAGTGAAATATAAGTGGTCTGTCATTTGGCTAACTGTTCTTTGGAGTTTATGGTTGGCTAGGAACGAGGCGGTCTTTTCAAATAAATTCTTACCTCCTTCAGATATCCTGCTACTTATCCAAGTACGTTCTTGGAAATGGATTAAAGCCAAAGACTCCCGTTTTCATTATCAGTTTTCTTCCTGATTAGCAGAACTTTCTGTTTGTATTTTCTCTGGATTAGGCCATTGAGGTTTATGTGGTTGTGGAGGATTGTTGATTATAATACTTGCTGCCGCCTGGAAGTATATACGACTTTATTGGATGGTGTGTTAATTGGAACTATTATCTTGGGTGTTGTATGCTAGGATAGTATCATGTGAGATTGGCTTTTATACGATGGTTGTCCATTGGTCAGTTTTTGTTAGTTAAGGTTATGGTCTATGCTTTTTTATATTTGTATGTTTTGGTCTTTTGTAGTTTATTTTTAAATTCTTTACTTTGTATTGGGTTTGAGCACCCCTAGTGCTCTATTCAATAAATTTAGCTTATAAAAAAAATTATGAATTGCGGGTATTCTACACGAGAGACAGTCCTGTTCCTACCATTAATTTTATTTTTTCTCACACATTAATTTTCTATTTTTATTATACCTTTTCCTTTCTTTTTATTTTTTTATCAAAATTGTATCTCCATTTATTTGGCTTCTATTGTAGTGTTTTTTATGAATCACGGGTATTCTCCATGGGAGGCTGTCTTAATCCTGTCGTTTTCTTTTTTCTTTTGTTATTTTATCTCACTTTCATTTTATTTTTTATTATGATATTAAAATATTTCCTGTAAATATTCATGTATCATTCACGGGAGATAGTCTTAATCCTGTCATTTTTCTTTTTTTTTATTTTTTTATCACACTTTCGTGTTCTTTTTTACTATGATATTAAAACATTTTCTCTCATTATTTTTTTTTATTAATATGTTTCATTATGAAAGATTATTCTTATGAACTGTGAGTATTTTCCACGGGAGACAGTCTCGTTCTTACCATTTTATCTATTCTATTTACTCTATATTAAAATATTTGCCACAGTACATGTGTTACGTTTTCAAACTTCCATTTTTTTAGTTTTTTTATTCTCAATTATTCGTTCCTATAATTTATTTTATTATAAGAGTATTTTTTTTAATGAACCACGAGAGGCCGCCTTACTCTTACCATTTTTTTCTTTTTTTTCTCATATATTAATTTTCTTTTTTATTTTTATATTAAAACATAATCTCTTAATATATAAATATTTATGATAGCTAATATTTTATCCCGTGCGAAGCACGGGCAACATAAATCATGCATACTATTAATTTACCCGTGCCTTCGCACGGGTCACCTACTAGTGTTTTAGTAAAAAAGAACATTTTATAAAAAAACAAATAGAGGATATAATATAAGAGCTTTTATTACTCCTATCTTGTTTGGCCCACATTTTAGTTGGGATTTAATCCATCTATATTTCTATAAACCAACAAGATGCAAGATTACCTTTTTACTATTTACTTTTGCACCTTTTTATTTATATATATATATATATATATATGTATGTATGTATGTATGGGTCATTAAGTGGGTATCTACCTTATTACATTCCACGGTTAAATTTTTTTCACCTTTTTACTATTAAATATTTTTTTTGGTTAATCGTGTATAGCGTCCATAGTTAATCATTTCTTCCTTCGCATACATATGTTTGAAATTTGGATAATACAATTAGTTAATCATTACCTACACTTATAGTTTTATTTCTTTGTTTTTACATGTAATTATGAAGTAATGTTATATATTTACATAATTTGTTAGTGTATATTTCTATTAGGTTGTGGAAGATTGCATGTACAGATTTTTGTATGATTTGAGGTTAATAAATATTTGTGTTAAAAAATGACATATTAAAAGTGAGCTTAAGAGAGATATTTTTTATTCTAAAATATGATATTTTTACTGAAAAATAGGATCATTTTCAAAATGCGATTGTAAATATTTTTTATGGGTTTATATTTAAAATCATTTTTATTTAATAAAAATACTAAATATTTTAGATTCTTTAAAAATCAATTTCATCAAATACAAAATCGATTTCAAAAAGTATAAAATTTTTGGCAAATAGCTACCCATACCGTAAAACCCACTTTGTTTATAATGAATAGAATATAAGTTTGTTTTTAATAATTTATTATTAGTATTTTAAATATTTTCAATTTTTTTATTTTTTTTATGAATAAAAAATCATAATCAATAGAAAGGTGCACATTTTTATTGTTTGTAGTAAAATAAGATCCAATCAAAACGGATCATTAGTTTTAATATTATAATTTAAGATTTCATTAGTAAAATATTGACTAGGTGATTTTAATAGTAATATTTTTTTCATTAATAAAAGGAAAAAACATGTGATAACCTCTCTAAATCAAATTAATTAGGTAATAACCAAAAAAAGTGTAGTGATCCTCTTTATATCTTTTGTCATAACAAACTTAAAACATAGAAATAAAAACTAAACTATGTATACATTTTTTGCTAGATAAAGGGTTTTGTTCATAATTGTTATGTGTTTTAGAGTCATTGTTACTACTTCATAGAAACTTGTCTATTTTGTACCACTCTTATCTACATTGACTACATATATTTATAATGTAGTTTTCTACAACAAAAATAACTCCTTTAAATTAATTAGCTCTCACAATGAATCCACACTACGCCAATTTTAGGATATTAGAGTATCTATTTAAGAATGCTCTTGCATCTGAGCGCCCTCCTGTTTCCTTTTTTTTCTTTTTTAAAGCGTTCCAGATCTGTGCGGGAGCGCCCTTCCCTTCCCCAAATTTATTTAATATTTATAGTTAGGGCACTCATCTAAGCGCCCTGTAATTTATATTTATTTGTTTATTGTTCAGGGGGCTCATATGAGCAATCTTTTTTTATTTGTTTTTTTTTCTTTTTATGTTTAGGGCGCTTCTTTGAGTGCCTTTATTTTATGCATTTTTTTTTATTTTTTTTCTGTTTAGGGCACTTCTAAGAGCGTCCTCCAGTTAAGGCGCTTCTCAAAGCATCCTTTTATGCCCTTGTGTTTTTTATGTTATAGCGCTTCCTAAGTGCCCTCCACTTAGGGCGCTTATAGGAGAGCCCTCCCCCACGCTATGTAATTTTAATTGCATGATTTTTTCCTCATATCTTTCTCCCTCTTGCGTCTCTCAAATCAATTTTTCCTTTATCTCTCTCAATACAGTCATTGTGTCTCTCAGTTTTTCCTTCTCCCTTCGTGAGCCACCGTGAGAGCTCCTTCTCGCTCCGCAGCGTCAAGCTGCATGCAGTCGCGCAGTCTCCTCCATCGCGTTGTTGCCGCAGTCTCCGCCATCGCGTCAAGCAAGTTGCCTCCACAGCATGCAACGGGCTATTTCCACCGCGTGCAGATGAAGCTCCCTCCGCTGCCGCTTAAGTAAGGGTTTTCTGCATTTTTTCTGCAACTTATAATGTAGTTTTCTATAACAAAAATAACTCCTTTAAATTAATTATCTCTTACAATGAATCCCCACTATTTATACTAGGTGGTCTGGGCATCACACGAGTTAAAAACTAATTTTAAACAAATATAATCTCTTAAAAAAAAAAGCAAAAGTAAACATGAAATAAATGATCTATACTCATTATATGAATTATAATCACTTGGCTTATCAAACCTTGAGGCTAATACCTCCACTATATGTGTCCCCCCTCTTAAATTGCATATATTCTTTTGGAGTAACATTTTTCTTTCAAAGCTTTCAATAAAATTAATTATCTAAAACAACAAGGTCACATTGGATGCATTAAATTAAGCTCGGAATTTAATTATTTTATTCGATGTGTAACTTAAGATTAGAATTTTAATTAATGACTAATTATAGACTAAGTAAACTATATTATCTTTATTTTTTAATTTAGAACCCAATAAGTAAAAGGCCGGTAATTGACAGTTTTTAGATTTTAGTTTTCAAAATAATATCTTGCATGATAGATCATAAAAAATCCTTTTAATAATATATATAACATAAAAATATTAAAAGCTAGTGGAAGAAAGTTTTACTTACATGTGAAGAGATACGGTGCGTTTTTGTTGCGACCTTGAACGGGAGGGAACAAAAACGGTTTCGCGTCGCTCTTCAGTCTTCACCCACTCAGCCACTCTCCAAGAAGCAAGAAGCAAGAACAACACAGAACAAAAAACCTGAACTCTTTTTCTTTCTTCCCTGTAAAGTAAAAAAATGGGGGGAGCCATAGGCATTGGCTTAGAGTGCTTGGCATGGTTGATATTTTACACCACAATCTTTGCCTCTCGCTGTGCTGCTCAACGACAAGAATACCTCAAGATGGTGGCCAACGCGACCGATTTTCCATTGGAAGATTACTACGATTACATCATCGTCGGTGGCGGCACCGCAGGGTGTCCACTGGCGGCGACGCTTTCTCAAGGGTTTAGGGTTCTTCTCCTTGAACGAGGAGGCATTGCTCACGGTAAGCCCAACTTGATGAACCAAGAAGGGTTCTTGACCACCCTATTGAACGCCAACGCCAACGAATTGGACTCTCCTGCTCAACCATTCATTTCTGAAGAAGGCGTTCCCAATGCTCGAGGCCGCGTTCTTGGCGGCAGCAGCGCCATCAATGCAGGCTTCTACAGCCGAGCCGATCCAGATTTCTTCACCAGGTCAGGGTTGACTTGGGACATGAGGCTCGTCAACGAATCTTACGAATGGGTTGAGAGGGAAATTGTGTTCACACCACAGCTCAAGACTTGGCAATCCGCGGTTCGTGATGGTTTGTTAGAAGCAGGGGTTTCTCCTTACAATGGCTTCACTTTAGACCATGCGACTGGCACCAAGATTGGTGGTTCCACCTTTGACACCTCTGGCACAAGACACACTTCTGCTGATCTTTTGAGATATGCAAGACCTTCCAATCTCAAGGTCGCTGTTCATGCTACTGTAGAGAGGCTGCTTCTTGCTTCTTCTTCTTCTTCTCATTCTCCTTCACCTTCTGCTATTGGTGTCCTTTACCGTGACCAAATGGGAAGGTATCACCATGCAATCTTAAGGGACCATGGTGAGGTTATTCTCTCTGCTGGTGCCATTGGAAGTCCTCAACTTCTTCTGCTTAGTGGGATTGGTCCTAGGCCTTATCTTTCTTCATGGGGGATTCCTGTTGCTCATCACCTTCCTTATGTGGGTCATTTCCTCTATGACAATCCTCGCAATGGAATCACTATTCTCCCTTCACTTCCACTTGAGCATTCACTCATACAAGTTGTGGGGATCACAGATTCTGGGGCTTACATTGAAGCAGCATCCAATGTGGTTCCTTTTGTATCCCCTCCTCAATCTGTCTTCATCCGCACCCCTTCTTCCCCTCTCTACCTCACTGTGGCTACCCTCATTTCCAAGATCTCAGGGCCAGTGTCCTCTGGTTTTCTTAGACTGGCTTCCACGGATGTTAGGTTTAATCCTATTGTCAGATTCAATTACTTCAACAACCCGGTTGATGTTGAACGCTGTGTGAATGGAACCAGAAAGATAGGGGATGTCTTGAGGAGCAGGGCATTGAATGATTTCAAATTCAGGAACTGGTTAGGGGGCAGAGAGTTTAGATTTATAGGACCTGCATTGCCTATGGACCAAACAGATTACCTTCAGATGGCTGATTTCTGCCGACGGACGGTGAGCACCATATGGCACTACCATGGAGGATGTGTCGTTGGCAGGGTGGTTGATCCTCATCTTAAGGTCATTGGGATTGATTCACTTCGTATTGTAGATGGGTCTGTGTTTAGTGTCTCACCAGGAACCAATCCTCAGGCCACCTTAATGATGCTAGGACGGTAAGTTTTAGTTTACTTTTGTGTTGTTCAACATCACTTTCACTTGCATTCTTTCAGCAAAATAATTAACAATCATATTATACTATTTTTTTGGCAGGTATTTCGGGCTCAAGATAATCAGAGAAAGAGAAAGACATAAATGATTCTTCTACTTGGATATTCTACAAATAAGATTGGTTACCTTTCGTACAATTTTGTAAATAATCCTCTGTCAGCAACTCTAACAAATGGGGGGTGGATTCGTAATGATATTCTCCCCTCCCTAACTGTTGATTAGATTGGATTCTTAGCTGAATAATACCTTGTTGCGAACAATCAAAGCATTCCCAAGTTTCTTAAATTCATGCTGTATATTTTGTATCTGCCTAATTGTGTTGACAGTGTTGTAATAGTGATGTATTTTGTTATACTATTTGCATGCATGCCTTCTTTTTCTTTAAAGTTCTGTGTCTTGTTTAACTGTTTTATTGAAATTGTGATGGGGCTCTGCCGCACAAATTCATTGTCCATCTACCTGCAAACTGCTTGCACATGAGAAAGTATTGGTTTAGAGATTAAGCTGGAATATAATTTATAGTACAATGTCAGGGTTGGGCTGAAGAGGATTAGGAGTTTACTGCAAAACAATAAATAAACAGGGTTGAGGAAGATAACATAATTTCCCACTAAATAGATATTTAAAGCACCCTAGGCTATTGCCAAACTCTTGACACACTTTTCTTTCATTTGGTTTGATACTTCATACAACATTGAACATCGGTGGGATTTGGGCAGAGACTTGTAGAGTACTAAAGTAGTTGTGTCTAACTGTCTATATCCAAATTTAAGGAAAAATACTTGTATTCAGATCCAAATTAATAACTTTAGCATCTATATTATGTCTAATGGATGCGTATGTACTTGGATCGTTCATTATTGTAGCCAAATTCTTTCCTCTTTATGTATCTTATTTTCGACAAATTAGTAAAGTAAAAATAATATTTTAATACTAAATTTAGTTGTGAAAAATCAATAAAACAAATAACATTTGACGTGTTTAGAATAGCTTATTTGAGTTTATCTCATGACATAAATATTTAAGTAAAAGTTTGGATAAATTTATGAAAAGATGTTGTTTTCATCTTATTCTCCAATAAGCTCTTCAAAGTAGCTTATGAAACAACTTATGTAGAGTTTAAATGTATTGTCCCCTCTTCAATTTTCATTCACTTCTTTAAGAGCTTGTCCATTATGTGCTTAACAAATATGAACTTTTGTTATAAGCGCCGATTGTCTAAAGTTTAACATGTAACTCAATTTAAGAATATAAATATATTATGTGGGTACGAGAGTTATAATACTTAAACTCACACCCATATCCATAATTTTTGTGAGTAATAACGTATGAACTTTGACCCAAACTCATTTAATGGACAGAAACACTTTACAAGTACTTATTAAACTTGGATCCAATTATCATCCCAATGTGAGAGCAAGCTTTTACTTAACATGGTAATCTCTAGAGCGTCATTGCAATGAGTACTATGTGTTGTCTTCATCATGATCAAATTGATACTACAATTCAATTTCTTTATATAGGATCTTCAAATCTTCAATGTCTCTTGAAATTTGGATATGAAAGCTTTAGCTGAATTACTCATTAACTCATGCTTATTTTAAGGACTCTATATCATAAAGTCAAATTTTCATTTTCACATCTGATAAAAAATTTACACCACCGGTAAATCAAAAGTAATTTATTTTAATTAGGAGTTTAATAATTATGATTGTTAGATCTTCTTAAAGATTAGCTTAGCGGTCCTTCTAACTACATTAAAATGGGTATATGAATAACTCTTAGGAGTCTTGAAATCCTTTTTTGGGTCAAGAATCTTGAAATCCTTGTGTGTGTCCTTTTTCTCCTCTTTACAAATTTTTTTTTGGTCGAACTCCTCTTTACAAAATTAAGAGGATATTTTTTTTTTTTGGTCGAATTAAGAGGATATTTTGTCTTGTCAGAAAATTAATAGGATTTGTGAACCTGTTTTTTTTACATAAACGGGCCTAAGCCCAAAACAGAACAACAAGCAATCAGGCGCGAAAAGGAGGTCCCCTTACTAAGCTGTGGAGATGAACTTACGCCTCTCATTGGGAATTTTGAATCAGACAATTTCAAAATATGGATAATTAATTGATTTGAATAACTTGGTTTTGGACCTATTAAAATTAATTTATTGACAATTGAGCTTTAACTTTTCAAATAAAATAATAATATAGTGTTTAATAGGTGTATGGAGGAGAAAGCTAGACAGGAAAAAAATATAAGAAAGTGAATAATATGATTAATGATGTAAAGAAAAATAGAGAAAGATAAAGGGTGAAAAATTAGGTGTCTTGAAATTTATTTTTCATGTCAAGAAAAATAAATTAATTAGTATGTACACAAAGACACTGATATAAAGATCGAAAAATGACTAGTATGGTTTTCTCTGCCCAGAGAGAGGTCAACCCTACACCTCCTAAGCCACCTGATGGAGGTGAAGGGTCGGACGGTGGTGGTATTCAGAGTAAGATGTCATTCCGTAACAAGGTAATGGTGGGGAAGGTCACACCCAGTAAAAGGGAAACTAGAGATTTGATTGCGGAGAAGCTATTCCGTATCGAGTATCAAGATAGGTATAGGCTTATGCCAAAGTGCTATTTGGAGGAGGGTGTGCACCATGATCTCTGCCAGCCGTGGGTAGATGCTTTGGTGGTGAAACTCTTGGGCAAGTCTGTGGGGTATACGTTGGTGAAGGACAAACTACAGATGCCGTGGAAGCCAGTTGGAGGGATGGATTTAATGGATGTGGGACATGGTTTTTCCTGGTCGAACTTGACCTAAAGAATGATAGAACTAAGGCGATCAATGGGGGGCCGTGGATGTTTTTTGATCACTACCTCTCCGTGAGAATGTGGACTCCAGACTTCGTGGCGTCTGAATGTCAAATAAACACCACTATGGCATGGATTCGCTTCCCAAGTTTGGGTCTCCAATTCTATGATGAGAGTGTTATTTTGGCCCTTGCAGCAACAATGGGGGTGCCAATCAAGGTTGATTCCACCACCGTCAATGTGTCTAGAGGGCGTTTCACACGAGTATGTGTGGAAATAGATCTCACCCAACCTGTAGTTGGACGTGTGTGGCTGCAGAATCACTGGTACAAGGTGGAGTACGAAGGTTTGCACCTTAGTTGTGCATAGTGTGGTTGCTATGGGCACCGGACTCATGAGTGTGCAACGGCGGCAGTTGGAGGACACCGTGCCAGGAAGGAACCTGCAACGAGTAACCCTTTCGTGTGTGCCGTCAATAATTTCGGGAAAGAAGGCAACTCAGATTTAGAAAATCAGAATAATATCTCACCTCATTATGGTGATTGGATCATTGTTTCCCGAAATAAAAAGAATAAAAAGGAGAAGAATCCAAGCCAGATAAAAGGGAAAGTTGGCAGAGAACAACCTGAAAAAGTTTCCAACAAATTCCAACATCCAAGGGAGGAAGGAAAGCAAGATTCTCTTTCTGACATGGCAGCAAAGAAAGGCAAGGCTATTGTGGGCTCTGATTCTGTTACTCCTGATCCTAAAGTGTGGGTCTGCAAGCGACCAAGGAAGGACACTAATGGGACTACCTCCATGTCCAAGTCAGTTGGGCCCAATTCCATTAAAAGCACCAATGACACCAATGCTAATTCTCATGCAATTAAGGCTTTGTCGCAACCAGTGCCTGACACCCACATTGGAGTCAAGCAAGCTGCATCTTTGTACACGTGGAAGGATAGGACAAAAACGGCCATGCCTCTTCTACGCGTGGCTAATAACCGCTTCACCTTTCTCGACCAGGATACTCATGCCTCGGACAACGCCATGGAAGTGTGCGCAGAGGAGGATATTCACCCAAAAGAGCCTCCTGACTTGACTAACGTAGATAATGAGAATAATTCAATTGGGGTAGAGTCCTTCCAGGACTGTGAAAAGGTGGGTTCCTAGGATGGGGGACCAGGTTAGTTATTTTCTGTGTCTCTGTCCCCTCTATTTTCAGGTTTTGATGGATTGTTTCAAAGATACTTCCATTTTGGCCTGGAATATCCGGGGTGCGCGTAGCAGTCGTGGGAAGAGATACCTTAAACAGCTTTTGTCTGGTTATAATCCTACCATCTGCTTCATGTTTGAAACTCATTGCTTGTTTAGTGTGGAAGAACGTTTTTGGAATCGGTTAGGCTATGATATGTGTGGCCTCATCGAAGCCCAGAAACCACTCGGGTGGGGTATGGGTTTTAAAGAAACTTGGCACTCACTTTAAGATTGACATCATTGACCTACACTCCCAGGTGATTACTTTTGTTTGTCACCAAGGTATTAACGGATGGACTGGAAGTGCGGTGTATGCAAGCCCGATTCCTACAAGAAGAGAAGCTCTTTGGGATCACCTTCGCTCCCTCCGGCCTACTGTCACCAGCCCATGGATGCTAATGGGCGACTTCAATGAGATAACTAGATCAGAAGAGGTTCGGGGTGGTACACTCCTTCCTAGCCGAGCTGAGAAATTCATCCGTTGTATTGATGATTGTGAGCTCGTGGACCTGGATTGTGTTGGAGGTCTCTTCACATGGTTTCAGCATGCTACAGATTCTCAACCTATCGCTAAACGATTGGACAAGGCTCCGGCTGACCTTTCTTGGCGTATGTTTTTCCCTGAGGCGTATATAGAATCCCTTTGTCGTCATCACTCTGATCATACACCTCTCCTCCTCCGTTTTCACTCATCTAGTCCCAGGAGTGGTGAGTGTGACACCCTTCTACCCCAGCTCTTATACAATTAATAAGTTGAAATATTTTTCAGAAACAGTATTCCTCAACGGGTAAAAAGGTTCACATACCTCTTCATTTAAAACCACATTCATTGTAAAACAACTTAATTAAAACGGAAATAGAACTTAAAGGTTTTCAAAATACACAAGCAGCGAAATCTCCAAATCATCAATAATTAAAACACCATACTTGCCATGTAAGACATTTAAAAGTGTTTACAAAATCCTTCCTATCTAGTAACATAAAGAAAAGAACCCGCAATAATATGCCCTGATGTCACATGTACCAGAGCAACACTCCCTTAAATCAAAACTCGACACCAGTAGTGTCATCATCATCACCTGTAAAATAGCCACAGTGTAACAGTGAGGAAAAGAATACTACTCATACATACACATAGGAGGCTACCCTATCCTCACCCTCATATAAACAGCATCATCATTAATCACATCACATACCCGAACATCAAATAATTCATCAGATAATAATCATTTATAAATCATTATATAACAATTCATCTATATCATCATATAAATCTCATACCATCATTCACCCAAGGAATCACATACTCTATTCTCACACATAATCCTCAGTCATCATTAATATTCATAACATCATTTTATACTCAATATCATCATCAAATATAACACATATACATCCATCATTATATGCACCAAAACTCATCAACATCATTATATAACTCAATTTCATCATCGAGTATAACACATCATCAAATGCACCAAAACTCATCACATCACCTCCCAAAGATCATGACTTGGAACTCCGCACAATGGGTGCACCTCGTCAATCACTCAAGTTAGTACTAAGATAGTCTACCGGTGTAACCACACACAATCCGATAGGTTTTACCCCCTCTGTGGGTCCGCACGACGACATTCGACCCTAGGTTGCACCCCCTCTATGGGCCAGTACAAATCATCCCTAGGTTGCACCCTTTCTATGGGCCCGTGCATCGAACGCCCCATCTTGATCCCTTGAGTTGTACCCTCTCTATGGGCCCGCACAACTCAGTTCACCTCCCAAATTGTACCCCCTCTATGGGCCCGCACAATTAAGGTCTCATCATATATGCTCAAGGCATCTCTCTTAAGTTGTACCCCCTCTATGGGCCCGCACAACTTAGGTAACATCACATATGCACAAAGCATCTCTCCTAAGTTGTACCCCCTCTATGGGCCCGCACAACTTAGGTAACATCACATATGCACAAAACATCTCTCCTAAGTTGTACCCCCTCTATGGGCCCGCACAACTTAGGTAACATCACATATGCACAAAGCATCTCTCCTAAGTTGTACCCCCTCTATGGGCCCGCACAACTTACGTAACATCATCATCATAAGGTTATATACACCATCATCATTATCATCATCATCATGCTCATCATTAAACACCATCATCATAAAGTGATATGCACTATCATCATTAACATCATCATCATAAAGTGATATACACTATCATCATTAATATCATCATCATAAAGTGATATGCACTATCATCATTAACATCATCATCATAAAGTGATATACACTATCATCATTAACATCATCATTATCATATGTTATTATAAGCATCATATAACAACATCAATCACCATCATCATAATCAGCATAAACATCATCAAACATCAGCACCATAATCATTATAAAGCATCATCAATTAACATCATTCATCATCAAGCACTCAGGATCTCAAAATCCACACTGGTAATCGATTACCAGCCTCCAGTAATCGATTACCTGCAAACAAGGTCTCTGGTAATCGATTACAACCCCTCTGTAATCGATTACCTGCAAGCAAACACACTGGTAATCGATTACAGCATCCCTGTAATCGATTACCTGCAAACAATCTCTCTGGTAATCGATTACCATAATCCTGTAATCGATTACCAACAGACAAACAACACTTCTGGGCTACCCAGAACACACTGGTAATCGATTACCTGTGACGCAGATCGCAGTTCGCACGATTTCTAACACTTCTAAATCACTCTAATCAGTCTTTAATCACCCCTATTTGTTAAAACATCATCATAGTCGATTATATTCATCAAAACTCAACAAAAGCATCAATCTTTAACAGTTTTACATGGTTTTCCCATCAAAACTCCAAATCATCAAACCCTTTATTAACCCCTTTTCACTATTCCCTTTATTCTCATTCAATCCACTCAATATTCATCAAGATTAACACACATAAGCATCAAATCACAGATTTTCATCTCAAAACAACACATATTCGCATATTAATTTCAATTATTAAATTTTAGAAGTTATTCTTACTATCCAAGCACCCCCACATGCACATACAAGCAACACCCTCTCCCCACCGTACCTTAGAGTTGATGATTAGAAAATAAATAGTAGCACTCCACTCCCTTGATGATCTACTCTGCTACACCTTACCCTTGTGAGGTTGTTTCTCCCTTCCTAGGGTTTGGTTATTTGATGTTAGAAAGCTAATAGGGCGAAATAGATAACACTCCCCCTATTTAAATATCTAACTGAGTTGGACCTGCTCCTACCCACCCATTACCCTTTTTAATTAAATAATATCTTTTTCTGAAATATAATAATATAACGATATTATTATTATTTTCTTCATAAGTCTTATTTTATTTTATTTATTCATTAGGAATTATTAGGATATTATAGAGTCCTTATCCGTCTACATTCAAATTTAAATTCAAATTATATAATTAAATCTTATCCTAGATTTGTATTAATTCTTACCCTTAATCCTTGTGATCTCCTTATCCCTATTTTAAAATCTGATCTTAATTTAAAATACTAAACCATATCTCTCTCCTAAGATTGTCCTTATTAATCCTGATATTATAATCGATTACAGCATCCCTGTAATCGATTACCTGCAAACAATCTCTCTGGTAATCGATTACCACAATCCTGTAATCGATTACCAACGGACAAACAACACTTCTGGGCTACCCAGAACACACTGGTAATCGATTACCCGCGACGCAGATCGCAGTTCGCACGATTTCTAACACTTCTAAATCACTCTAATCAGTCTTTAATCACTCCTCTTTGTTAAAACATCATCATAGTCGATTATATTCATCAAAACTCAACAAAAGCATCAATCTTTAACAGTTTTACATGGTTTTCCCATCAAAACCCCAAATCATCAAACCCTTTATTAACCCCTTTTCACTATTCCCTTTATTCTCATTCAATCCACTCAATATTCATCAAGATTAACACACATAAGCATCAAATCACAGATTTTCATCTCAAAACAACACATATTCGCATATTAATTTCAATTATTAAATTTTAGAAGTTATTCTTACTATCCAAGCACCCCCACATGCACATACAAGCAACACCCTCTCCCCACCGTACCTTAGAGTTGATGATTAGAAAATAAATAGTAGCACTCCACTCCCTTGATGATCTACTCTGCTACACCTTACCCTTGTGAGGTTGCTTCTCCCTTCCTAGGGTTTGGTTATTTGATGTTAGAAAGCTAATAGGGTGAAATAAATAACACTCCCCCTATTTAAATATCTAACTGAGTTGGACCTGCTCCTACCCACCCATTACCCTTTTTAATTAAATAATGTCTTTTTCTAAAATATAATAATATAATGATATTATTATTATTTTCTTCATAAGTCTTATTTTATTTATTTATTCATTAGGAATTATTAGGATATTATAGAGTCCTTATCCGTCTACATTCAAATTTAAATTCAAATTATATAATTAAATCTTATCCTAAATTTGTATTAATTCTTACCCTTCATCCCTGTGATCTCCTTATCCCTATTTTAAAATCTGATCTTAATTTAAAATACTAAATCATATCCCTCTCCTAAGATTGTCCTTATTAATCCTGATATTATTTTTTTAATATAACAATTACTTATATTTATAACAATTAATGTTATTTGCAATCTTATGATTTATCCCTTAATAATATTATTATTATTATTATATTCAATATAACATATTTGATTAAGATCCTAATAGTCTGACGTCTCTCCTATTATTTATAATATTATATCATTTTTATCTCATAAATACAGGTATATTAATATTTGTCATTATTATTATGTAACTTCTATTCTTACAGCTAACGTCATTGAAATATAATTATACGTTTTTAAATTATATTTCTAAATTTCTAAATGTTGGGGTGTTACAGTGAGCGCCCCTTTAGGTACCCAACGGTTTGGAGTACCCACCATGAATATCGGGATATAGTCAAAGATGCTTGGAGGTTTGGTGAAGGCCATGTTCCTACTTCTATTGCCAGAGTTCTGGAAGAGTCAATTACTTTTAATAAAACCACTTTTGGCAACATCTTCAAAGAAAAGAGAATGGTGGAAAATAGGCTTCGTGGGGTCCAACGTAGCTGGGGAAAACAATGACTGTGTTAATCTCATTTCCCTTGAGAAACGGCTGCAACGTGAATATGAAATTTGGCTGAAAAGGGAAGAGTTGTTCTGGTTTCAAAAATCCAGGGAAGGGTGGGTGTGTTTCGGAGATAGAAATACCAAGTTTTCCACACCTAAACAGTTATTAGACGGAAGAAGAACAAGATCCATGGTCTTTTGTTGGATGATGGCATGGTGTTATGATGACGTAGGCATGCAAGCTGCGACCCTCAAATACTATCAGAATCTTTTTGGGAGTCCACCAACAGTTACCTCATCTCTTAATACCCCTCTTGTGCCTCAACTCAGTGTGGAAGGAGTTACTTGCCTTACATCTGAATTTACTAAGGAGGAGGTTCATCTTGCTCTTCGGAATATGGGCTCCTTTAAGGCTCCTGGCCCAGATGGCTTTTAACCTACCTTCTTCAAGAAGTATTGGGACATTGTAGGAGATGATGTGCATAAGCTTGTCCACCATGCTTTCCAGGTTAGTTATTCCTTTGATGCAATTGTTGAGACTCTTATTGTGCTCATTCCAAAAATTGACCAACCTATAGCACTCAAAGACTTCAGACCAGTTAGCCTCTGTAATGTCATCTATAAGGTCATTACTAAGGTGCTTGTGAATCGTTTGAGACCTTTCTTGCAAAATATCATTGGTCCCCTTTAGAGTAGTTTCATCCCTGGTAGGAACACTTCAGATAATTATATCCTTGCTCAAGAAATTGTCCACTTCATGCATCGATCAAAATCAAAGGTTGGAGTTGTGCCGTTCAAGATTGATCTGGAGAAAGCTTATGACCGCTTGAGTTGGGACTTTTTAGAGGAAACCTTATGTATGTTTGGCTTTACTAGGATCACTGTGGATTTAATCATATGGTGCGTCAAATCTTTTAAACTTTCTATTTTGTGGAATGGTGACAAGCTTCCTAGTTTCTCCCCTTCCCGAGGCCTCCGTCAAGGGGATCCAATGTCTCCGTACTTGTTAGTCTTATGCATGGAGAGGTTGTCTCTATCAATTCAAAGCAAATTAGATGATCGTATTTGGAAGCCTATCCATTTATCCAAAAATGGTCCAGGTATCTCTCATCGATTTTTTGCGGATAGTGTTCTTCTGTTTTGTAAGGCAAATAGAGCTCAAGTAAAGATGGTTACTGATACTTTGGAAGATTTTTGTCAAGCTTCTGGTTTGCGGGTTAATTCGGAAAAGAGTAAACTTATGTGTTCTAAGGCGGTTCCAAATCCTATGAAGAATAACTTGGCAGGGGTAGCCTCCATGCGATGTGTGTCAAATTTAGGCAAATATTTGGGCTTTCAATTGATTGATTCCAGGGAGGGTGAAAAGACAAGTCTTTAATCCGATTCTTGACAAAGTCCACCCGCGCTTGGCAGGCTGGAAGCAATCCCTTCTTAATCGTGCGGGAAAGATTTGCTTAGCCAAATCTGTTCTGACGTCCCTTCCATTATACACCATGTAGTGTGTATGAGTTCCAACTAGCAATTGTGACTCTATTGACCGTGACATACGGTCTCAAAAGTTTCTTAAACCAATATTTTATAATTTTTCACACATTCCCATATTATCATTTTATTTTTATTATTTTAAGCAACTCAATCTTTTTTAGCTTCAACCTAATAACTATTAAAATTTGCTTAAATAGACCCCACAACCTACCCCGCACTTATATACTTCTTAGGTCCTATTTATAAGACAACTTTTGAATTTTTTGTAGTCCTATTTATAAGACAAAATACACAAATTTAGAAGCATTTAATAATTTTTTCTCATATTTACCCTTTGACCATTAAAGGTTTTAAATTGATACAATTACTATGATAATGAAATTTAATTTTAAATAGGGGTAAACTTGGAATGTTGTAGAATAATTTTTGAAAATCAGTGCATTAATTATTTTTCTTAATATATGTCATTTAGTCTAAATTGTCTTATAAATAGAACCGGAGGAAGTATTTTATAATTAAAATCTTAAACTACTGAATAAATGACAAAAAATTAAAAACCATGCAACAATCCACTTTTTGGATTGTTGCAAATAACAACTCAAAAATTGTTGAGCATGATGGGTATCTCTCTAACGAAAAAAGTTGCTATAAGCAACGCTCTTAATATTTGTGAGCATCTCGGAGATGCTCTTATATGTTTTCAAGTATTTGATTTTAAAGTAAAAATTTATCTTTTCTTCAATAGCAATAACTACTAGCTAATTTTCTTCCTACCAACATGCATTAGTTGGTCCAAGTGGAAGGGGCTCAGATCCCTTGAGCATGTGGTCTTAGGTTCGATCCTTAAATCCATGTGTATGGAGAAAATACTCTTGAGAAGATCCGCTTGACAATACCTTGGGAAACAAAAAATTATTTTTCTTCATTTTCATGCTTCATTTCCTTCACACACATGATAATAATTATATTAATTATTATTTTTTAAAATTAAATTGCCCCCGCTGATCCGGGGTCTTGGATCCGCCACTGATAAGGGATATTCCAACCCGTATACAAAAGTTAACATACACCACAGTCAAACTCCAAAACCAAAAGACCAACAGAAAATACTCCTACACCAATTACAGGAAAAGAAAACATTCGTAGCAACTAAATAATTAACCACCAAAAAACAAATGGGGCACCAAAAGTTAACATACAAAAGTTACCTAGTTTGTCCATATAAAATATTAAAGTGGGGTGATAAAAAATAATTTAGCGTTAGTCGTGTATTTTTATAGATTAATTTAATAAAAATATATTTAAATAACTGATATATTAATATTTTGAAAGGAATAGAACAGTGACACCGAAATTTTTAATGCATGAAGTTCAATATTTTCTTTGTTATATTTATATAATAATATATCTGTATTTTTTTGTCGAATAATATTTTTTTTTACAAAGTATAATACTATATCTATATTCACGCAAGGTGGGGCTGTTGGGGTCGGACCTCACCTAACACCTTAACAGGTAGAGGGCCTGGAAAGTCCAATTAGGAGGCTTGTCAATAATGTCCCATCATTTTTGTATTGTTTTCCCAAGTTCCCAGTACAGAGTGCATATGATAATGACAAGATAAATTATATATCTTCAATAAAAAAATTATCTACAATAATTACTCAATATAGTTAAATAAAATTAAATTTAAAATTAATATATTAAAAAGAATTATATATAAATCATGACACATATTAAATGAAATTGATTTTATTTAACTTTATAAAAAATAATTATATACTGTACAAAAGTTATTCTAAACGAGTTATAAATTTATTTATATAATATTTTATATAATTAAAAAAATAAATAGAAGAATGATAAATTTAAAATATAATAAAGAGAAGAGTTTGATTATTATGTAATTGCGAGTTGAACTTTAAAAATGTTTTACACTAACATATAATAATAATATATTGTCATATTTTTTAAGTTTTAATAAACAGGACACTCTATATATTATTAGATAATGGTATACAACTTTTTTTTATATCAACGGTGTGCATGATTATTAAATTTTAAAGAGAAAGATAGAGAAAAAATATATTATAAAAAATATTAGTAAATTTGTTGTGTGAATAGACAAATCCAATAATAATATCAAAGAGTTGTGGTTCAATTGGTAACGTGGACTGAGATTGTCAGAAAAGCTTTCGGGTTCGATCCCCACTAAACACACTCTTATGGAGAGGTGCTGAGCTTTAACTGTGACTAAGCTCCGAATAGGTAATGGAGAATACCTATGGTTAACACAAAAAAAGAAATCTAATAATGACCCAATTAACGATTTGTTTGGTTTACAGTTATGCAGAATTGATTTAGATAGATTTATAGAATCAATGACAGAAAATGAATGATACACAATTTACGAAACATGTTGAACGAAAATAATTTAAAACCAATACCAACATAATTGATTCCAACTATTTCTAACTTGTGACTATAGGTGGAAATAGGTCAGGCTATACGACCCAACTTATTTAAGGTCTAGTTTGACTTGACAGACTAGCCTATTAGACTTGACAGACTAGCCTTTTTATAGATAATATTATTTTTAATAAACATATAAATATGTTTTATATAATAAATAGTATAATAGTATATAATATTTTTAATTTCTCCGATTGACCTATTTAGAGAGGAACTTATTGGCCCATTTTAAGATAAATTTATTGGTCTATTTAAAGGTCATGATATGAAATAGGCTTTTAAATAGGTTAATAGGTCAAACCATACTTTAAAATAGGTTATGCTAGACCTAAAGAAATTGCCTATAATAGGTAGCACCGTAGCATATCAAACTTCAACCACAAACATATAATGCAATCAAGCTTGAGTCCCGCAAAACTTAGCTTAATCCGACATGCTTTCACCACTATTGTAACCAAATGGTCAATAAGACATTCAAATCGGATCAGGTTATCTGTTTCTTTCATATTATGCGGTATGACTTCACTGATTCATCCCCGTCCCACCCACCCCCAAAAACACACATAGTAAGATCTGTAATGTGACTAATTTATTAGACTCACTACTCATTTTAATTTTCCATGTGCGATTTTTCTAAATTATCCTATGCTCATGTTTTCAAGTGTCGTTATTATTGTTTGTCTTAATGGAATAGGTACAAGGTAAAGGAAAAGGTGGAACTTACATGCAAGTGGTTCAATTTCGAAATAAACTATTTAAAAAAAAACGATGATGTCGTTGTGTCGAATCTCCTCATGAGGTTAATGTGTCCTGACATGTAAAATGTTACACATGATAATAAATCAAAAAT
This sequence comes from Sesbania bispinosa, assembly GCA_026901365.1. Lineage (NCBI taxonomy): Eukaryota > Viridiplantae > Streptophyta > Magnoliopsida > Fabales > Fabaceae > Sesbania > Sesbania bispinosa. The sequence goes on along the minus strand of QLOH01000060.1, from coordinate 2,095,059 downwards.
AAAAATATTTTATTAAAAAATATAACATTTCACATTATTAATGTATTAAATATTGTGATAATTATAATTTTTTAAAAAATCTTTTCCCTTTTAATTTATTATCATATACAATGTTTCATATATTAGAAAATTCATACTATTATATCTTGGTGCGGTGGTGCAGTTATATCTTGGTGCGGTGGTGCCTCGCTGCGCAAAGCTAACCAGCATCTTACAAATTGTATTACTATTTTTAAAGTAAAATATAAATTAAAAATTAATATAACTTTTTAAAAGATTAATTACAATAATATATTTAATTTAGAGGTAACTAAGATTAAAAAATATTATTTAATGTAAAAATCTGAAAATACAAATAATTAATTTAAGATAAGATAAATAATTTTTTAACATAAAATATTTTACAAGAATTGAGATTCTTTTTTTTTAAATAAAATTCAGAATTTCAGAATTTTAAGATATACTGCCTCCGTTCATATTTAGCTGTCCACTTTGACTAAAAACACATATATTAAGGAATGCAATCATTACTCTTGTTTTCATGAAAATAAATTTTAAACTTTCTATTTTACCCTTTTATCTCTCTTAGTACTATTGACTCTCATTAGTTTTTAATAGTGGGTCATTTATTAACATAAGGGTGAAATAGAGAAAAGTGTAATTATTAGTGCATTGGGTTTGTAAGTGGACAGTTAAATAAGAACAAATTTTTCCTTTGAAAGTGGACAGTTAAATAGGAACAGAGATATAAACAAATACTGAATAATAATAATAATAAAAAAACAATATATAACAACAACAACCACAAACATAAAGTATTTTCCATTAGGTAGGATAGGTAATACTAATCACTCTATATCATAATTCTATGTCATTTATTAATTATGTTCAATAATAATCACTTGCCTTTAAATCCCTCCTAAACTAAGGCTCGATTAAGTTTACCTCGTGGGGAATACAAGTATAAAAATAATTCCTCATAAAGATTTCACTTATAGTTTTTTTTGGGTTGTCTCTTTTATCTCTAGCTATCTATTTGACTATTCTCTTTTTTACATTTAGAGTCATCAAATAAGAATACCTGGCCGACCTAATGTGAGTAATGAGTTTTTTTGTAAGTCAGAATGAAAAGCCCTGAAAATTATTTCAGTTTCTAAAATAGGCATGAACCCTGCTTTTTTAAAGTTTTTTAATTTAAAATAGGCATGACCCTTGCTTTTTTAAAGTTTTTTTTTTCAAAATTTGTTTGAGAGATTTGTGGGTTTTTGCGGGTAGCGGACTATTACACGAGAGACCAAAAATCTAGTATTTATCCGGAATTTTAAAATAAATGTTTGAACCTTATATTTTTGTGGGCTATATATGGCATATTTCGCTAGCTTTATTTACATTTAATCAACCTTGCTTATTGATGCTCGCATCGATCTTTTCCACATATGCTCAAACTATTTAAGATGTGGATCTACCATCCTTTCTTTTTATAATAGGAGCTATCCCAACACTTTATAATGATTATATTTCTAATTTCATATTATCTTGTGTAGCCACCAATTTATCATAATATTCTCATCTCAACGACATATATTGAGTTTTATTTTCTTATGACTTGAAACTGCTTAACATTAAGTTTTATACAACATTGTGAATATTATGGTTATGTGATAAAAATTTCCTTTAAATTTGATTGGTTTTTTTCTACCACGAATCACATTAACTCAAAAATTCATTCATTTCATCCATCCTACATGAGTCCTTAACCTATAATTGACATCTATCTCTAATTAATCCTTGTCATTTTATATGATAAATCAAGGGTACTTAAAATATAATACTTGTGATATTATATATTCTTAAAATTTTACCTCTAAGTTAGGATTCATGTTTTTCTTTTTGTGAAACTCACATTTCATAAATGCTATTTTACTCCAACTTAGATGGAAGCATTGTGTTTCCAAAACTTGCTTCAAAATTTCTAACTTATCATTTTATTTATTCTTTTGAATCTTTAACTAAGATTATATTATGGTTTTGGTTTTTTTGGTTGGGACTTTTATTTTTATCTGACTTTCTGATTTGTATTGGGTTAGAGCACCCATAATGCTCTCTTCAATGATTTTTGCTTATCTAAAAAAAACTAAGATTATATTATTTGTACGTAAAAACAATACGTATGTGATATTGTCTAATGAGCATGTTTAGTAAGTACCAGTACATTTAGCTAGAAGTAAGATAAAAAATGAGTTCAATGTGCTTTTAGTTCTCGAAAATATATCGGAAATTGATTTTGGTCCTTTGCTTTATTTTTTTTATTAATTTTGGTCCTCCATTTTTTAAAAATCATGCTTTTAGTCATCCTTATTAACTATATATTGTTAAGTCATGTTTACAGCTCCTCAATGTCCTTTTTCATATAAAAATTCACAAGAAATTTCTTGCGATTTTTTTCTAGAAAAAATCATTTGTATTAAATTAAAAAACACTATTTTTTTTTACATAAAACATTGCTTTGAAATTTCTATATTTTGTTGTAAAAAATTCATAGAAATTTTCCTGTAAATTTTTTTAAAATTTTAACGCAACTTTCTATGAATTTTAAAATCCACACGAAAATTTGAAAAAAAAAAGTTAAAAAATCTACAATAAGCATTGTTATATCATCACTTAATAGAACATAACTAATCATGCGGAGAAAAATTGCCATCTTTAATGTGTTCACAGATAGAATCAATGATACCAATTTTCTGGTGGGGCCGAAAAGGTGTGGAGAAAAAATTGCATTGGATTATATGGCAGCAACTATGCAAATGCAAGGATCAAGGTGGTTTGGGTTTTCGGGATATTCAAAAGTTTAATGATGCCTTGCTTGCTAAACAATTATGGAGGCTAGCTACAAATGAGGATTCTCTATTATATAGGGTCCTTAAGCCTAAATATTTTCCAAGGACAACTATCTTTCAAGCCAAGGTTGGATTTCAACCGAGCTACACTTGGAGAAGTATTTTTGGTAGCAAGGGGATTGTGTGTGTTGGTGCTAAATGGTGTGTGGGGGATGGATTACAAAGCTTTATTTGGAAGGATCCTTGGTTACCTGGAAAACATATATAATGGTAGAGTTATGACTGAACCAATGAATCTTGATGAGAATGCATTGGTAGCTGACTTGTTGTTACCTAATTCAAGGGGATGGAATTATGCATTAGTGGATTCCACTTTTCACCATATAGAAGCAAAACAAATCAAGCAAATTCCATTGTCATACAACACCATATCTGATAAGTTGTGTTGGAGATTCTCTGATGATGGATGGTTTAGTGTGCGGACAACTTACAATTACCTAATGAAAACACTCTCACAACCAGAATCAAGTAGTTTCTCTAATTTTCAGAATTGGGCATCACTTTGGAAACTGCAGGTTCCATATAAAGTTATGCATTTCCTTGACAGGTTGGTTTTGAATGTTATTCCTTGCACATCATATTTGATTAGAAGGGGAATTACATTGGTTGATAGTTGTCCTTTATGCTCAAACAACCACCCTGAAAATGCAGTGCATCTGTTCCTACATTGTTTCTTTGCCAAACTGGTTTGGTTTAGGACAGGTTTTCTCATTGATGCCAACAATGTCAATTTGGCCGAGTGGTGGAATGCAAAGATGAAGTTTACTGATCTTATAACTTGTGCTGGGTTGGCACTGATTATGTGGTTAATTTGGAAGTCACGAAATATATGCATTTTTTTCAGGTAATTGCTTCTGCATAAAAAATATTGATACTTGATGAGAGAATGTTGATTGATTGGCAAAATAACCAGTCTAAGGATGTCCCTACTGCTGGTAGAGCTACTGTTGCGTGCAATTAGGTAGCACCTGAAGCTGGTCAGCTTAAACTCAATGTAGATTCTGGACGGTCTGGGGTCACAGATACAAGATTTGGATTAATTATCAAAGACCATCATGGGTCCTTTATGATGGTTGTGCCCAAGTACTCTCCAAGTAGAATGGATCCTTTCATTACGGAAGCTTTGGCTTTGAGATGGGCACTGCAACTAGGTTCAAGCTGGGATCTGGCCATCGATTAGTCATTAGCACAAATTGCAAGAGGCTTGTCCAAGCTCTAAAACATCCTCCTTCCTTTCTTATTATTCAACATTTAATTGTTGATTGTTTGATGTTACAGTTTCAATTATCTTGTTTAGTGTCTTTTGATTATTGTTCAACAAATAATGCAACCCATTGTATTGCTGCAAATGCAAACATTTACCATGATTATGTTTGGTGGACTGAGGCCTCATCTCACATTATTTCAGTTGTGGCTTCAGTTATTGCTAACTTATAACATTCCTTTGTCTTGATTTCAAAAAAAAAAATAAAAATATGAGGACTAAAATCACATGTTTTTTAAAAAATAGAGAACCAAAATCAATAAAAAAAATGAACGAGAGATCAAAACCAAATTTTACTATATTCTCATATATTAAAAAGATATTTAACTCTAAAAAATGTGAGTTTAGAATAAACATTTTTAAAATAAAAAATTATTGATTAACAATAAATTCGTATATGTATTAAAAAATACAATAAAAAATAACCCATATATATCCCCACAAACTCAGATTGTGATTTAATTTAGTGTGGTTTTAGTTGTACAGCAATAACTCTCATCTAATTTCTATTCTGATATAAATACCAATTATTATACAGAATAGTTGTAAGACAACCACCATTTCTCTTTATTCTGTAAGGCCTAATTAATATTTTTGTTTTTTTGCACCCAAGTTCACTGTATATATCAATTGTCGTGAACGTGATTGTTCAATCTAGTGCTCACATGCATCTTCCTATTAATTTCCTCAAGCGTGCTGAAGGATAGATCAAAATTTTAATCCAACGATTTTAGTTAACATGCAAAATATAATATAGGATAGTGATTTTGTAAAAATAAAAAGTCATATTTCTATTTTTTTAACGACAAAAATAAGAGTCGTATAAATAATCGACGATTTTGTTTTTAATGGAACCCTCATATCTTATGTATGAGTTCCATTAATAACTTCTCCGTCTTTATTATAAGATATTTTTAATCGAAATATATTGGCTAATAAAAATAGTTAAAGTATTCAATGTTAGTGGTTTAATAAAAATAGTTCCATTTTTACCCTCATTTAATACTATTATAAAAATTATAAATTTGCTTATGAAAAGGACCACTTAAATCTTAGTACCTTATAAAATTATAAGTATTTTTAATTTAGTGTTGAAACATAATAAATTTACGTTTTTAATGTTAGAAATAATTGCGTTGAAAAATTAAATTTAAATTTGATCAGTTTCAACGTCAAATCAAATGCATACTATATATATTTAAATTTAATCTAACATTTAATAAAATTGTCAAATGGGCGTTATTATGTAGAGGCTGTATGTAATAAGTAAAATTCCTTTTGTTTTCTGATACTTAAAAGAGAATTATTTTAAATAGTTGATGGCTTCTCCAATTCGACTTGTTCACCAATCCAGCATGTTGATTGATTCAGGAGAAAACAAAATTGAATTCCTCGTTCGTCTTAAAATTAATTATGTAACAGATGAGTTCTTGTTTGTAGCAGTCAGTGCTAAGATGCCACTTGAATCCAAAAACAAACAATTCAGCTATCGAGCGAGCGAGAGATGGGGTGCGAGTGGGAGTGGGACAAAGGTGATAATTGTATTATGAAACTTCCGTACCCTGAGCCCACACACAGCGCACATGGCCAAACCTATAAATACTGTGTTTGGTTTATATAGAAAAATTACGTTTTAAATATAGATTCCGGTTAATATTATTTTATATAATATTATTATTTTATATAATATTGACACGTTTAAAATATGATTTTAATGTAAACATGTTAATAATTTAGGATAGTTTTACCAATCAAAAACAAAAGAAGATGATGATAGTTACACAAAAATTCTAAGAAAACGAAAACAATATGGAGCACAAAAGAATCTTTAGGGATATTAAAAAAAAATCGATAATGATGGCATCTCATAAAATCTATAACGAATATTTTCGTGTATAAAAATACCATTGAAGATATTTCAATGAGATTTGAGTTCGTATATTGGTGGTCCTACTAGTCACTTTACCTTTTTTTTATATGCGCACTGATTAGTCTCTTCATTAATTATTGTTTAGCATCAACAACAACAAACACTTAGAAAAGCATCCAGTCAATAGTGTAATATGATTAACATGTTGAGCTGTTGACTAATGCCTAATTGAGTTGGAGATGCGTTTTCATGATCAATGTCAGAGCCAATAAATGAGGTGATTTCACTCCATTGATTATTAAATGCGTCTACCACAAATTTTCAATAAAAGGAACTTGAATGTAGGACCTCTATAGTCTATACTAATTTATAATTAGTGGAATACCATACTTATAGAGCCAATTTAGATGCACTTTTCTTGTTAATTTTGGTAATTACATTAGAAAACTCTAATATTTCACAAACACAATGAAAATGACAGGATTTTTGTTTGAACATTTTAATTTGTAATACAATTCCAAATTCCTCACACACACAAAACATTACCTATTTTTCTCTTGTTTGATTTGATAAATTGACATTCAACAAACTGAAAATAGACAAGCTGATGATCTCATTCTTGTAAGCAGTATTACCCCCACCCGCCCCACTTATATTTTCTAAAAAAGAAATTATTGAATTCTTTTTTTAACCAACAATTTAGGAAGAGAAAAATCCACCACCAAACCTTGAGGCAAAGAAAAATCACCCCTTTTTGAGCACAGCACCTCCTTCTTTCTTGGTTTATATATAGGGAAGATACTCTTGTGTGGGATTGAAAATTGTGTATAACAAAGAACCCCTGAAGCTTTTGTTGGATCAGAACAAACAAAGGCAGATCCAAAAAAAGAAAAAGAAAAACAGAGAGAGCATTTCCATGGCATCCTCTGCTTGTACCAAACCCACCTTCCCCTCCACCTTCACCTTCTCTTCTTCTTCAGAATCCACGTCAAAATCCTCTCATGTCTCATTCATCAACTCCAACAACACCTTCGGAGTCACACCCCTTTACCGTAAGCTCTCTCATGCTAGCTCTCAACGTTCCTTTGTGGTCAACAATGTTTTGAAAACAGTTGACCCATCACAAACCTCTGTGTTGAGCCCGAGCTCCAAGGATGTGGGAAGTTTGGGTTCAAAACCCACCATTTTGGTCTCCGAGAAACTTGGGGATGCAGGGCTTCAAGTGTTGCGTGGTTTTGGTCACGTGGAATGTGCCTATGACCTCTCACCAGAGGAGCTTTGCTCAAAGATCTCATGTTGTGATGCTTTGATTGTGAGGAGCGGTACCAAGGTGACAAGACAGGTTTTTGAAGCTGCAAAAGGAAGGTTGAAGGTCGTGGGAAGAGCTGGTGTGGGCATTGACAATGTTGATCTGCAAGCTGCCACTGAGTTTGGTTGTCTTGTTGTCAATGCTCCCACTGCTAACACTATTGCTGCTGCAGAACATGGGATTGCTCTCCTTGCTGCCATGGCCAGGAATATTGCTCAGGCTGATGCTTCCCTCAAAGCTGGTAAATCTCATTATTTATGTTATGACCTATTTCTGGATCTATTCATGGCTATGTAGATTTTAACATTAATATAAATATATATACTTGTTAATTGTTATAATTAGTTAATTACTATGCTTCACCATGCAGGAAGGGGCTGGAACAAATATAGATGATGTTTCAAGTAATTAAATTGTTATACTAACATGTTGCTTCAGATTGAGATGGTTGGAATTTGGAGAGACATTTATGTACATACACATATATCTCTGTGTAGTTTTTAGAGGAAAAAAAAACATGTTTTCTTCTGTTATGTTAGCTTCATCTTCTTGTTATTTTGCTCTTTGACTAGTCTAGGGGTAAATAGAGTGTAGAGTAATTTATTGACATGTTTTTGGGACATGGGTTTAATACCCTCCTTTGAATATTTGTTGAGGGTGAGATCTTATTAAAAAAGATACAATTTTTGCAGGAAAATGGCAGAGAAGCAAGTATGTAGGGGTTTCTATGGTTGGGAAGACATTAGCAGTGATGGGGTTTGGAAAAGTTGGATCTGAAGTGGCAAGGCGTGCAAAAGGGTTGGGAATGAATGTGATTGCTCATGATCCCTATGCTCCAGCTGATAGAGCTCGTGCTATTGGTGTGGATCTAGTGTCATTTGATCAAGCCATTTCCACTGCAGATTTCATCTCCCTCCATATGCCACTCACTCCAACTACTAACAAGGTCTTCAATGATGAAACTTTTGCAAAGATGAAGAAGGGGGTTCGCATCGTCAACGTTGCTAGAGGAGGAGTTATTGATGAAGATGCATTAGTAAGAGCACTTGACAGTGGAATAGTTGCTCAGGTCAACACTTTTTCTTTTTCTTTTCTTTTTCAATTGTCAACAAGTGACTGCACTGCAATGTTCTCAAATCAGCATATCTTTGTTACAATTGCATGTGGAACAGGCAGCTCTTGATGTCTTCACTGAGGAACCACCATCCAAAGACAGTAAGTTAGTGCAACACGAGAATGTCACTGTTACACCTCATCTTGGAGCTAGCACCAAAGAGGCACAGGTCTGTTTTTTCTTCTAGATCCTACTTTCAATTCTGTTCTTTTAGCATTAGCACACACATCATCTTCTGACCAAGTTTTCTTCACCAAACCAGGAGGGTGTAGCTATTGAAATAGCAGAGGCTGTGATTGGAGCATTAAATGGGGAACTTTCAGCAACTGCTGTCAATGCTCCTATGGTTGCTCCTGAGGTAACATTGTGACATTCCAATATAGTAGTTTTCAAGACTTGTTTGTGTTTGGTAAAACTAGCTGATAAACTAGCTTCTAACTTATAAGCAAGCTAGTAGCTGATAAGCTCCAAGCTTATAAACTAATTTATTGAATTAAAAGTGTTTGGTGAAACTAGTTGATAAGCCAGATAATAAATGTTAAATGAAAAAAAAAAACGTAAAAAGAAGACAAATAGTAAAGTGTATTAAAATATGAGCTAGTAGAGTACCAAACACACTTCTTGTTATATTCCTATGTCATAGAGACAAATTAATGAAACATAGTTGGTTCTTGTCATCAGGTTCTGTCTGAACTGGCTCCATATGTGGTGCTAGCTGAGAAGCTGGGAAAGTTAGCTGTGCAGTTGGTATCTGGAGGAAGTGGGATCCAATCTGTAAAGGTGGTTTATCGATCAGCTAGGGGCCCAGATGACCTAGACACTAGACTCCTGAGAGCCATGATCACAAAAGGCATGATTGAACCAATATCAAACACAATTGTGAACCTTGTGAATGCTGATTTCATTGCCAAGCAAAAAGGGCTTCGCATAAGTGAGGAAAGAGTAGTTGTTGATTCATCTCCTGAGCTACCTGTTGATTCAATTCAGGTACAAATATCCAATGTGGAGTCCAAATTTGCCAGTGCTGTATCAGAGGGTGGTCAGATCAGCATTGAGGGGAAAGTAAAGTTTGGTATACCCCACCTGACATGTGTGGGCTCTTTTGATGTGGATGTGAGCTTAGAAGGGAATCTGATTTTATGCCGACAGATAGATCAGCCTGGCATGATTGGTCGTGTTGGACACATACTTGGTCAACAAAATGTGAATGTGAGCTTTATGAGCGTGGGAAGAACATCTCGTAGGAAGAAGGCTATTATGGCTATTGGTGTTGATGAAGAACCAAACAAGGAGGCTCTTGACAATATAGGAGCAGTGCCTGCCATTGAAGAGTTTGTGTTTCTCAAGCTGTAGCTGTCTGATATATATATAGATGTGGATTTGAAACCAGTGAGTTTTAGTAAGTAAAATAGCTACCGATGAAAAGAAAGAAAAAAAAAAAGAACAAATTAATCTGTAGCTTTGTTGTGCACTTGAGATGATGATCTAGATCTGTTTCTATTGCTACATTTGATCACCATAGAGGTATTTTAGTTGACAACTTGAGGAAACTTAAGCTATCTTGCGTGGATGTAATGGAATAAAACTGGCTGCAAGGAAAATCAGCTAGTAGTGTGCACCCCTATGTTGTCGCTGCAACAAGTTTTGCCATTTCAACTTATGTTCTACATCTACGGCTTTAAACATTTACTCCATATATATAACTCACACTATTTGTTGTCTGTCTTTTTTATTTGATGTTAATATTGTTGCTCACACAGAAGTACATGAGTTAGTGTGCGTTTGTTTTGGCTTACCAAACTCAAGGTTGGATTCAGGGACAAAACTATTTCTAACATTGGAAACGTAAGTTTATCACGTTTTAACATTAAACAAAACATGCTATTAGAGTTTTTTTTGGTACTTGCATTCATCTCCGGGGCGAATCATGGTAGGAAGCTTTTGTCATATTGGTTGTAGCTGAATTAAATTTGAGTAGGTATCATAAAGTAGCACAATTATTTGAGAGGACAAAGGGAGGCAAACTTAATGAATAATGTCATGTGTACCAACTGGAACTTGCTGACATTACAAGCTAGAGTAGAGGCAATCCCTTGATGCTTTACCTATCAACATGATTAGATTGAGACAAAGCTCAAACTAAAAGGCATCATCATATCATCCCTTTGGTTGACCATGGGAATGGGAATAGCGACATAAAACTTGATCCAATAGCCACTCCTTGTCTTGTACTAAACTGAACCCTCAAGTATGCAATTTCGAGCGAGTGAAAGGAAGTTTATATTCATCATAAACCATTCATCCGAGTTACAGCAGTGAGATGTATGCATAAAAGTACTGCTACATAAAAGAAAAGTAAGCAAAATAAGTTCATCCAACATTTCAGCTCAGTTTGGATACACTAACTTCTACAAGATAAAAATAGAATAAATCAAGGAGGTCAAATGAATTTAATATTTCTATAAATTGAAATTAGTTACTTATGGATAAGTTAAATGCATTTAACGTCTTTGATTCATTCTATTCTTTTACCTAGGAATACTTTTGCACAAGTTTTATCCAAACTGACACTTCATCAATCGCTTTAAAAAAACTTAGTAGTTAGAGATAAAAAATTAGGAGAAAAGTGATCAATTGCTTATTTCATTCTGTAATCTGTACACCTCTTAAATATACAATAAGAGATAAACTCTTGTAACTAACTTCCTAAGATTGCGCTAGCTAACAACATAATTAGATAAATACATTCTGTTACAGATTTGAAACATAAGTAACCATACTTATCTAATGGACTCCAAATCAGTAGCAACAAACATTTATCAATAACAAACATAATCTGTTATCCTCTTTAACTAGAATCTTTTATTCTTTAACAGTTAGCACCATTTACTTTGTGTGAGGGTCCTCTCCTGTGTAGCGCCTCTACAACAAGATTAGATACGGAATAGCTAGCAAATAGCTACCGATATTAACTACGGAATGATTCCGTAGCTATTGACTATCTATTCGGTAGCTAATACTGCAGCAGCCTCCTATAACCCTGCCGTGGATCCGGATCCCTTTACCTTGGCGTCTGCGACATTTTACATTCTATTTAGCACGATAAACTTCGTACGAAATTGACACCAATCATGACGTGTGCTTCTTGTGTATTTTAACAAACAAAAGTATGTTTGGTTTAAATTTCAAAAAGAATAAATTATGTATAATTGATTTTAGATAATTTTCCTCCAATGTTTTCGTTGAAGGTGTATCACTCATTTTTAACCATTGATTTTCCAATCAATTCTAATCAACTGTAAATTAGATGGGTACTAAATTTTTAATTAAAGGAATGAAAAAGAGTAAATTGTATTTTTTTGGGCAAAAATTAGCGTGTCTCTTGTATGTAGTTTTATGAAACACATATTATCATTGATTTTACAATCAATTCTAATTAATTGTAAATCAAATGGGTACTAAAATTTTAATTAAAGGAATGAAAAAGAGTAAATTGTATTTTTTTGGGCAAAAATTAGTCATGTTTCTCGTATGTATGTTTTTATCAAATTTCAAGTTTTAATTTAATAATTAATGATATCCTCATATTCACTACCATCGAGCACGTGCATCAGCTGGTAAAGGGTTGTTTCAGCTTAACCAGTGGTCTCGAGTTCGAGCCCTAGGTATGTGGCTGTGTTAAATACTCGGAGAGAGAGCTTTGCCGCCTATAGATGTCTTACCCGGCTTGAACAAGATTGTCTCCGGTGAAGGATACATGTGGTATTGCAAAAAAAAAAACTAATTAATGTTTGGTAAGGTAACTTTTTTAGATAGCTATTAGCTTTTTACTAGTTGAAAATTTATTACAATTTTATCCATCAACAACTCTCTCCCATTATTATTTATTAATTAACGATGTACTTATATGTCATTGTACCATTTTTAGTTAGTCTCACCAAATACTTTAAATGAAATAAGCTAATTTTCAACTTTCAACTAATTTTTTTCCAGCTTTTATCTAGGTTTTCATCTTTTAGCTTATTTTTCAATTTTAGCTAATTTTCAGTTAATTTTACTAAACACACTATATTTGGACCTTCATACAAATATTTATTTTTGTCTATAGTTATATTCATAAAAAACTTAAATAGTTAGAAAGAGAATAATTTATGTAAAGCAAGGAAGGTAAGATCGCTAACTTTTACTAGAATAGAGTTAACAAAATGAACTACTTGGCCCGATGAGGGTTAAGACTATATGGGATTGGGGTAAAAATATCTGAATTTAATTCAGGCTAAAAATGGCGTCCAAACCATGTAAAATACGAGTTAAGCTCAATATTTTAGCGGGTTTTCTGGGTTAAATCCACCATTTTAATAAAATAGATTGGGCTAAAAGGCCGAGTCTAATTTGGGCTGAAATTTTAAAAATCAAGCTTTGAAACGCTATAGCCTTGGCCCATACCTTTATACTAGAGTGAATATGTAAAATTTAAAAATGTTACATTTTCGACAAAAAAAAATTGAGTAAACTAGCACTTAGGTCCCTGACTTTTGGGCCGTCGTGCAGTTAGGTCCCTGACTTTACAAAATTGATCCCGTAGTCCCTGACTTTTAAGTTTGTCGTGTAGTTTGGTCTGAACGTCAATTTTCTATTAAATCCTGGTGACATGTAACGTTAAACTGTTGATTGGGTTGCCAACTCACATTTACAGTTTTTCATTCTGAAAAAAACTTCTTTCTTCTCCCGCGTCTTTCTCCGTCTCCTTGTCTTCCAAGTCTTTTGCAACTTCCAGTGGCTTTGAAGGGTTTTCGCTGTTTGTAGTGAATTGAGGTAGATTACTGCAATGGATTCAAAGGTAAACGTTGTTATTGCTTAGTATTTCTTAAGGGTTAGGGTTTGTTTTGATTTTTAGGGTTCTCTTTCCCTTGTGTTTCCTCTGTTTTTGTTGTGTGTGGGTTGGTTCCCACCATTGTTGAAGAGCGATTGTGTGTGTTTAGGGTTTTTGATGTCTGCTTTGGGGATTTTTAATTTAATGGTGAGTAAGAAATCAGTGAAGTTTAGGGTAGGGTCATTGTGAAGGGAATATTTTTTGTGTTGTGAAATAGCCAGTGTAATGTGCAGTGAATAATTTGTTCAATCTTTTCAAGGGTGATAGTGGTATCTAATGTCAGGTGGTCACAGATACTATGTGTAAAGTTTGATTAAAATATAGTTCTTGTATAAAATATCACGTGTAGTAAGATAAATTATTTATCATTTATAGTAATAAAATAATAAATAATATATATTATATGACATGGTGTTAATTATGATCCAAAATTGTTTATCTGCAGAGATTGGATATCCACATACACCATGGAGGGAACTTTGAAGAGGAAGAGGCAAGGGGAAGGGTAAGATATAAATTGGGACATGTAGATATATGGCCTGAGTGTGATTCAGACATGTTGGATGTCTTTAGCTTTAGGAACTTCAGCAAGGAGTTAGGGTACAATAGTGTGAGTAATGTGTGGTGGTTAGATCCTTCTAAGAGGTTTAGGGATGGGTTGAGGATATTGAAGGAAGATTCTGATTTACTAGAGGCTCTGGAGGTAGGTCTAAGGCATGGGAGTGAGCTTCACATATATTTTGAGCATCCAGTGCAGGAACCTGAGGTTGTGGACATTGCAACCATAATAAAGGAAATCATTAATTATGTTAATGCTGAGGGTGATCGGGGAGGTGAGTCTGCAGGGAACAAGGGTGATGAGGGAGGTGGATCTGCGGGGAATGAGGGTGATGTGGGAGGTGAAAATGCAGGGAAAAGGGGTGATGAGGGATGTGGATCTGCAGGGAATGTGGGTGATATGGTAGGTGAAAATGCAGGGAAGAAGGGTGATGAGGGAGGTGGATTTGCAGGGAATGAGGGTGATGTGGGAGGTGACAATGCAGGGAAGGAGTCTTACCAGGCTGGTGATCTTGCAGGCAAGGAAGATGTTGATGCTTATGGGTTAAAATATGGTTAGTAATAAACTCTGATTTTGTTTTAATTTTATAAACATGTGATGGGAATATTGAATTATTTTTCTGTGAAAACAGATGGCAATAAGGTGGATCAAGGTTGCAGCAGTGATGGAGTACAAAAGGGAGACATGGTTGTACCAGTTATGGAGGCTAGTTGTGAGGAACATTTTTTTCTTTATCTTTGATGGACAACGTGATAAGTTGCTTATTGTTTGGGTTACTGGTGTAATAGGTAAATCACAAAATAAAGGTCCCAAGTTGAAGGGTCCAGCAAAGAGAGGTCCATTCCAGAAGAAGAGTTTACCAAATATGGGCCAAGACCAAGGAGAAAGTCCAACAAGAGGAGACCCAAAAAGAGTGTTGCGGTTCAAAAGCCCTGCTAAGAAGGGTCCAAATGTGAAGAGCTGTGCAAAAGGGACTGGGGCCCAACAGGCTGAGGCCCAACAGACTGATATGGACAGGAACTCAGGTTCAACTCCAACTGAAGCTCAAGGGAGTGCCAAAGGAAAGGGTAAGGAGACTGCAACTGAGAGTGCCAAAGGTAATGGAAAGGGAAAACAGAAAAAGAAAGGAAAGGGAAAAAGCAAAGGAGACTGCAACTGAGGGTGCCAAAGGGAAAGCTACCAGAGGAAAAGAGGCAGTGATAATTGAAGAAGGGGACTCTGTCTGGGAGGTGGAGGAGGATCATGTGGGGCACAAGAGTAGTTATGGTACTGCAGAGGTTGAAACAAGAGATGATGGTGGATGACATTCTGATGAGTTGAAGACTCCTATGAATACTGATGATGAGGGTGGTGACCAGGAAGCTTTTCCACAATTCAATAGGAATGCAACCTTTGGCCATGTGAGATTAGAGTTGGGAGTGGAGTTTAATACTCTAGACTTGTTCAAACAAGTAGTTAAAGATTATAATATCAAGCTTGGGAGAGTGTTCAAGTAGATGAAGAATGACAAGACCAGGGCAAGGGCTAAAAGCAATGTTAGCAGTTATGATTGGGAAATTTATTGTTCATACAACAATGCTAAGAATTGTTTCCAGGTGAAGACATTCAATGCTGATCACACTTGTTGCAGGGTATTTAAAAACTCACAAGCTCAACAGCCTTGGGTTGTTGGCAAACTAGTGAAGAAGCTTAGACAGTCTCCCACCATAAAATATGGAGAAATATATGAATTCTTCAAGAAAAATTATGGAGTCCAACTTGAAGATAGTTTGATATATAGATCTACAGTCAGAGCTAGAGAAATTATAGAAGGCTGTGAGAAAGCTCAATTTGCGAAGATATGGGACTATTGTGCTGAACTGTTGAAGTTCAATCCGGGTTCAACTGTAAAGATGGATACCATTCCACAAGAGGAGGCCCCTACAATCTTTCATAGAGTTTATATCTGTCTGCATGGGTGCAAAGCTGGATTCAAAGCGAGTTGCATGCCATTAATAGGTCTGGATGGTGCTTTTCTGAAGGGATATTATGGGGGGCAATTACTGTTTGCAGCAGGCGATGATGCAAATAACCACATATGGCCTATTGCACATGCAGTAGTTGATACTGAAAACAAGGACAACTGGATGTGGTTTCTGAAGCTACTACAAGATGATATAGGTGATATCAGTCAGCACAAGTGGAACTTCATTTCTGATATGCAGAAGGTAAAATGCTTGATTTATAATAAAGTTAGGGACTTAATTGCATGCTTTATGATAAAGTTAAGGACCTAATTGCATTATTTATAATAAAGTTAGGGACCTAATTGCATCATGTTTTCTTTTACCTTATTTTAACTGCAGGGCCTCATTCCAGCTTTGCAAGAGGTAATGTCAGGGGCCCAACACAGGTTTTGTGTGTGGCACTTGTGGCAAAATTTTAGAAAACAATGGAGAAATAAGGGATTGAGAACATTGTTGTGGGAGTGTGCAAGGTCCACCACTGTGGGTCAATTTAATGAAAAAATGCAGCAACTAAAGAGTATTAATGAGAAGGCTTGGGAGTATTTGAACAAGTGGCCAAAGGAATCATGGACAAAGTCTCACTTCAGTGAGTGGCCAAAGTTGGACAACATATGTAATAACAATTGTGAAGTGTTCAACTCAAAGATAGTTGCTGCAAGGACTAAACCAATCATCACCATGCTTGAGGAGATCAGGGTCTACATTATGACAACCATCATAACAAACAAATTGAAGTTGGAGAAACACAATGGTCAGCTGACACCTGCCCAACAAAGAGGCTTGAAAGAGAGAAAAGGGAAAGCAATAGATGGGCTCCAATTTGGGCAGGTATTACATCTTTGATTCTATTATTACTACATTTTTTATTTTATTCATATGCTAAATTGACATTCCATGATTTCTTAATAATAAATGAGTAGGTGATGATGATATACATAAATATGAAGTGCAATGCTGGCCCACTAAAGTTGTTGTTAATTTGGGCACTTACACTTGCACATGCAGATTTTGGCAACTCACGGGTACATTTTCATTATATCTATTTTTCATAATTATATGAAGTGCAATGCTGTCCCACTAAAATTTGATTTTCATTACATTTTCTTAGGAATGCCCTGCATGCATGCCATTATAGCATTGGCAGACAAGGGAGAAAAGGCAGAGGATTACTGTCATGGGTGGTTGACAATGGCATCCATTAATGCAACCTATGCTTACCATGTCAACCCTTTGCAAGGAGAACAATTTTGGGAAAAAACATATCAACTACCACCAATGCCACCACCAATGAAGAGGGCTCCAGGCAGACCCAAGAAGCAGAGAAGAAAGAATGGAGAGAATGAGAAAGCCTCAGGTTCTAAACTTAAGAGAAATTTACATGATTTTACTTGCTCAATTTGTGGTGGAAAGAAGCATAATAAAAGGGGTTGTCCAGTTACAAAAAAACAAAAAATGAAGGAGTTACAAGCCCAACAAAAAACCCAGGAAAATGCTGATCAAAGTGGGCCTTCTAATGTAACAACCCAAGGAAATGGGTTTGCTGCTAATGTTGTTGTTAATGAAACTCCCCTACCAGAAGAGATTGACCTTTCCAACTCACAACCTCCACCCATCAACCAAAGCCAAACAAATGCTAACAATGTGGTCAGGGCCAAGCTGCCAATTAGAGGCAAAGGTTCCACAAGCAGAGGAAAGAAAAGCCCATCCCCAACTGCACCAGCAAATCCCAATGATGGTTCCTCAGATACACTTCAGTTTATGCCAACTCCAGGCTTCAACAACATGGAATCTTAAAAGCAATTTCATATTTCTTAGGGTCTAGGTTGTCAGGTCCTTTATTTTGATGTCAGGAACTTTTTTTGAATGTAATTTTGGGCTTAAATTTATTTTGGATGTCATGTGCAGCTGATTTTAATTCTGGTTTACTGTACTGCACATAGTGCTGCTGATACTTTCACAAGTTTAGAACAATTATAAATGCTTACTGCATCTTGCTTAGATTACTATTAAGACATCTTATGTTATTGGTACTTATCTACATAAGTTATTGTATGTTGGTACTGATCTTTATAATTTATGTTTGGGTTCTGTTATAACAATGTTATGCACAGATTATGGCCACTTGCATATAATATGGACTGCATTAATAAAATAAGACAATTTCATTTCAACTAAGGATAACCTTCCATTACATAGATGAAACTAATTTCTACCACAAATGACCTAAAATCCCAAAATAACAAAGACTAGCTCTTCCACCAAACTCCAACAAAAAAACCCAAAACCATACACAACAACATATTTGCCAACCTATTCCTCCTAATTTCATTATCCAATTTCCTCAACATCCTTGCCATATTTTTCTTCCAAACTTCATCATCAATAATTGCATTAAAGCCCATTGTAGATGTTGCTTCACTAGTGCAGTCTTCTGCTACAAATTCACTGTCAACCCACATAAAATAATTACACCTCTCTGCAACCTGCATAATAATCAACACATTAAGCCTTACTGCAGCATCAACCACACACAAAAAGGGAAGGGGCTTACAATCAAAATAATATCACAAATGAAACTCTACCTTGAGTTTAGGGCATCCATAAAATAACCTTTTTGGGTTCTTTTCTATTTTTGAAACCCTAATCACTGCTCTGAGATTACACACACATTTCCTTTCCCCTGGACGCCTCTGAAATCCTTGAGATGATTTGGATCATTCGCTGTTCATAGCTTACAAATGCATAGAAAATAGAAAAGAAGTTGAAGGAATCACAACGCAGGAGGAAGCAAGCTTTACAATGGTGGAGAAAAGAGAAATGAAGAAGAAAGCCGTACAAGGAAGAAGAAGATGAGACTACCGTTAGGGATTATTGACCCAAATACTAATCAAAACATAGAAAATGACAGCGTTTAAGCCATCATGGCATCCTAGTCAGCAGTTTAACGTTACACGTAACCAAGATTTAACAGAGAATTGACGTTCGGACTAAACTGCAAGACGAACTTAAAAGTCAGGGACTACAGGATCAATTTTGTAAAGCCAGGGACCTAACTGCACGACAACCCAGGGACCTAAGTGCTAGTTTGCTAAAAAAAATGTTACATTAGTTGAGTTGAGATAAGTTAGTAAAGTCAATGCAGTGGTCCTGGATTTAAAATGTTTAATGCTTTTAATATTGCTCTCTTAGACAGGTTGCAGGTTCGAACCCCCACTTGTCCCCTTGGGGTGAGGTAAAATGTAAGTACCTCTGTAAGTGCTCTTTAAGCCCGGAGGCATTCCCTACCTTGGACTGGGGCACTATCCCCTCACCCTAAATTTTCAGTATAAAAAAAAATTGCTCTCTTAGCAAAATAGTGGTGGAGGCTAATTAACCATCGAAGGCACGATATTTTCCTTATAAGCACCATTTTTACGGGCTTCAAAAGGTTATATTGGAAGTGATATTTTGAAAATTTTTAATATTATTTTTCTAATTTTAAATTTTAAATTCAAATAATTTGAATGGAATATATATATATATATATATGAGTCAGGATCCGTTGACACCAGGTGTCAAACTTTATGAGTTACACCTCTTAATAACTTTTTGAAAAATGTGAATTTGACCAATCCAACCGTTGAATTGAAAGTTCTTATAAAGTAGATCAAGCCTATAAAATTTCATAAAAATCAAAAATTAATTGATACTTCATCAAACTAATTTATTTTAACGTATAATATGTTTTTAAAATAAAAGTAAAAGTCTACTATTAGATAATATACCTACGAATGTCCAAATTATCTGAAATTTGATATACATGATCATGGAGGTAATATAATGTGATTCAACGGTTAGATTGATCAAATTCACATTTTTCAAAAAGTTATTAAGAGGTGTAACTCATAAAGTTTGACACCTGGTGTCAACGGATCCTGACTCTATATATATATATATATATATATGTTAAGTTTTTTTTTTTACAAATTGAAATATTTTCATTTTACTTTATGTTTTTTTTTCAATTTTCTATATACTAAACATAATATCCAAAATTCAAAAATTTAGAATTGTAATTATAACACTTATAAACTCAATTCATTAGTTAAGTTGAAAAAAATTTATTTAAATTGATTATAAGTAGTTTATTTTTCATTGACTACACCATTTTAATTTATATTATACTATTTTTCATATTTTTATAAACGCAGCACGCAGGTTACCAAAAAAATAGCCAATATATAGCAACTTATTTATTTATTTGCTTAAAAGGAGGGGGATAGAGGAGATTGGTAAGTTGGGGTTGAGTCGAGGGTTAGGGTTAGAGTTAGTTAGATTCGTAGGACGGAACGGAATTACGCATGGCTGGCACCGGCATCCACCCTTACCACCAACAATGGCCCCCTGCACCTGCCGCTCCTCCGCCTCCTCCGCCGCCTGCTGCCGCTCCTCCTCCCCACTCTCCCGACGAGGTCTCCTTTTTTCCATCAATTCCGTGTGATTTCGCTTTCTTGATTTTCAATGTCACTGATTTCTAGTTCGTGTGTTGCGTTTAGGTTCGAACCATATTTATAACAGGTCTTCCCGAAGATGTGAGAGAGAGAGAACTCCAGAACCTGCTTCGATGGTTGCCTGGCTTCGAAGCTTCTCAACTCAATTTCAAAGCTGAAAAACCTATGGGCTTCGCTCTCTTCTCCACTCCCCACCAAGCAATCGCCGCTAAAGATATTCTTCAGGACATGCTCTTTGATCCTGAAACTAAGTCTGTACTCCACACTGAGATGGCCAAGAAAAATCTATTTGTCAAGAGAGGTCATCTTCTTTTTCCATTCAATTCTTTATCACTTCTCGTTTTATTTGTTTACTTTCCAATGTCACAATGACACAAACTTCACTGAAAATTCTGTTGTTTGTTTTTGGCCTACTGTTTTGCAACTCTACGATTGTTCCCAAAATAACTAGTATTGTGATTTGTGCCTTACCTGGTTAAATTGAGAGCATTTTTTTCATATGTATAATTATCAAGTGGCTTTGCATCTTTCCATCTATGCCTGCTGTTATTATTCTAATCCTCTTTGTAGATGTACTTATTTTGATTTCTTTGTAGGAATAGGAGCTGATGCAGGTGCTTTTGATCAAAGCAAACGCTTGCGGACAGCTGGGGATTATACTCACACTGGTTATACAACTCCATCTCCTTTTCATCCTCCACCACCACCTGTTTGGGGACCACATGGGTAAACACCACCTATATCTTCACTACCAAATAGTTTAGAAAGTGGAAATTGTAATCACATGATGATAATTTTTATTTGCATGTTCCTCCATATATTTTACTTACCTCAGTATGTTTGCTTTACTTTGTTAAGTTTGTTTGTTTACATGGTCCAGATACATGGCTCCTCCCCCTCCTCCGCCATATGATCCTTATGGAGGCTATCCTGTCGCACCAGTACCAATGCCTACTCCTGCTCCCATAGCAGCGCCTAGCAGTTATGTCCCAGTTCAGGTGAGAATAGCATTATGAGCAGTGCCATGGTTGCACTTTACTTCCCCTGTCAATGATTATATCATTACTCCTTGTCTTGCAATATTCAGCTCATATTTAAATAATAAAATGCAGAATTTTTAAACATTCTGTTAGCTAAGCTTTACAATGCTTGCTTATTTAATCTAGATTTTGGTTGGTGAGGGCCTGATCTCTGCTCTTGTCGATATATATTGCAAATTTACTTCTGCAAGTTGATGAAGTAGTTTACCTACTTATTATTGTGCTCATGACATGTCCTTGAATAGACGTGGATAAGTTCTAAGATTATATTTCCTGCCTTTGATCTTGTTGGATAAGGTTGTTGACTCAGTTGGTATATTGTTCATAGATTCAGAATTGCATTTTAGAGAATTAATTTCTGTATGAATGTTTAAATGTGTTCTTCTGTTTACATTCCATTGGAAAAGATACAATGTTTAAAGCGTGAATACCTTTAGATAAATGCATTATTAGTTCCAAGCATTTTCTTCCTTGAAGTGATAATGTGTGTTTTCAGATGCTGGTGGACTTGACTGCTGATATCACAGTTGTAAATTTATTCTTTTCCTCCATAAAAGTTTATACATAGATTACTCATGTTAGTGTGAGAGAAGTAACCTGAGGGAACCACTAAATCTAGAATCTCTAAGGATGTTTTCTTTGATGAAAATGGAAAGAAGTTCTTATCTTGCTGTGGAGTTTGTTTTGCCAAGTTATCTGATGTTTTTGGTATTTAATTTATTAAATCTGTTGGATTGATATTATTTGTTTATTAATAAACTTTCTGTATACCTCTTCTGTAATTGGTTATAAATAATGAGTAATCGTTTGTGTTTATCTTTTATTATTCTGCACAGAACACAAAAGATAACCCTCCATGCAACACCCTGTTTATTGGAAACTTGGGGGAGAACATTAATGAGGAAGAAGTGAGGGGCCTTTTCAGTGTGTAAGTACATCTTATCCTTTGACATGGTTCTTCTGTTCAGTTTGTGTTATTTTCTGTGCTGTCAGTATGGGAATATTATGTTGAACTTGACTTTGTGATGCAGACAACCTGGTTTTAAGCAAATGAAGATTTTAAGACAGGAGAGACATACAGTATGCTTCATTGAGTTTGAAGTCAGTAACCTTTTTATCATATTTGTAGCTTTTATAGTCTGGCAGATCATTTTCTGACTTGTTATGATTACGATACGATAATACTTGTGTTATGTTATGTTAATTTCCTCAGTTTGATATTCAATAACCTATTGCAGGATATGAATAGTGCTACCAATGTGCACCATAATCTGCAGGGTGCTGTTATCCCAAGTTCTGGTTCAGTTGGCATGCGAATACAATATCCTTTTTTATACTGCCAAGCACCTGGATGTTTTATTTTTCTTATTTTTCTCTCATCACATGCCAATCCTCTAAAATTGACTGAGCATCTGGGGTAGGGCTGGGGATTACATGAGAAGTTTTTGCTAAAACACTTGCACTTGTGGCAAAGAGCCATGCATGATTTCCTGTCTTTGTTGTACTGTGTATCAATGATACTGGATCCATGTGTTTCTTTCAATTGTTTTTTCAATGGAATTTCCTGTCATTTTTAGTTGTTTTCACACATTTCTAATCTTGTATCCTGATATGGATACAGCTGCAAAAAGCAGGTGTTAGTGCTTTGTAGGTTGAGAAATGCTAGTAACACACTCTTTTGAACACTCTCTCTAACACACTCCATGTGATTGGTTAAAATCCACATGGGTCCCACCACTTGGGAGTGGGACCCACGAATTTGGTGGGACCCATGTGAATTTTAACCAATCACATGAAGTGTGTTTGAGAGAGTGTTCAAAAGAGTGTGTTGCTAGCACTCCTCAAATTACATTTGCAAATCTTTGGGTTCAAACTTCATAATTTGTTGGCTGATGATTCTTGCTATCATCTCTTATCTCTCAATGTGCATTCATAAGACAATCATGCTTCACTTTCAATTTGGTATAAAAATTGGTTGTAATTTCTCCATTTCGTTATGTGCGGAGTGTGTTTTTCTTGACTTCTTAGTAGATATTCCAAAAATCCATTTGGAAAAAGGAAAGATGCCAACCTCCCTATTGCTGTTCCTAGTGCCAATGGAGCTCCACCAACAATGACTTATCAGTAGCTTGAAGGGGATGTACTCTGTTCTTTATGCTCCGACCAATATTACTACATAATAGGATGCATCTTGCAGCTGTTACATGCATCCATTGATTATCAAGTCATCGCCATTAGCATCCCTGCTCATGTGAATGAATGCACAGTGGCATCATATACATACATTTGGCAATGTTATACTAATCAGACATGCATTTCTTGGCAGCATGTGTTGGTTCCCAGATTACTTTCGTAGGTGTTTAGATTTAGATAATCTTATCACCTGTAGAACTGATGCATGGGTCTAAATTTTGTTTGAATTGTGTGCTTTATGATCATTATACTTTCTGTGTACATTGACATTAGGAATGCTTATTCAAACAGGCATTGGTATCTATTTTCCAACTTTAGGTTCATATGTTGCTTATTTGACATGACATCTTATGGTGATGCTTGATTTGATTTCATGGCACGACTTGGCTAGGGTCTGGAGAAATAAGGATAACACACCAATGGTCATGCTGCCCTTTCCACTATCATTACCATTGTCATTACACTACATTTTTAGCCTTTCTTTTTGTCCGAATTTAGCTTCTCTAAAGTAGGGTGCACTTTAGATGACAGAATATGGAGTTATAATCATTGATTGAAAAATTAATGGTTAAGATTATGATAAGAAAAATGCACATACAAAACTACAGAAGTTATTAAAATCCACCGCATTGATTTCTAATCAAAGGTTATAACTCTTATCATCGTCTTCTAAAGTATACTCTTTTAACTTTAGAGGAGTCAATATTTTTTTCCAACTGAAACCGTCATACATGACTCCATTTAATCAGAGCATTGATGTTGATGCTTTGAAATTCAAGCTATTCAAAGCTATTTTAGGAATCTCGGGAGTTATATGTTGTCTGATTTATACAGGATTTCAATACGACAAAGCTTCCTTTTGATAATGGGAGGTCCATTACTGCTGCTGCCATGTTGTTGCAGGTAAGTTTTGTTTGCTTGGGTAAACATCCATCAAATCGGGTTGGAAGTTGGTTATCAGGTGAAGCAGCATTTGAATTATAGGTTCACAATGAATTTCTCATTAAGCAGCTGACTCTATTTATCACCTACATGTCAATTCTGTGCAAGAATTCAAAATCTACTATTGTGGCATAAGTTTTGTTTGTGTAGCCAAGTGACCGGTAGGTCAAGAATAAATTTAGAGGATCATAGAGTAATGGTGGGATCCTCATCCTGTTAAGAATGATCTTCAACTTTTGGACTTCTCTCAATTGACTCTCAAGCTTTTTGGGGGATCACACGAGAGCCATCAACTGTGATACCTCGATTTTGGGTTATAAATTCTTACAGAGTATCGGCATAACTGAGTGAAGTATTTAATTCTTGCCTTCGAATTGACACTAACAATTGAGGTTACTTAATGGGCATTTTGCTGCTTAACATGGAAAGAAGTGAACTAGTTGCTTTATATATTATTATATTCAAGTCTGATACTGTAGTCGAGTAGGACAATATTCTTTCAATGAAGATTGGTAGTGATAAAACTTGTTTGCCTAAATTGTGAAAGTGAGTAGGCTTTTAAGTGTCTATTAGTTTGTTCTATGCTTAAAATATTGTTAATTAAAAGCCTTAAAAGATTTTAAAATAATTTTATTAGTTAATTCAATTTATTAATAATGCTACGTAACCTTTGTATACCTAAGTTTCAAAGTCGGTGAGCTCTTAAAAGAGTTATGATTTCAAAAACCATTTTAAACCCATCACCAAAGTGAAACAAGCCTTTTACACCCATCACCAAATTCAAAATTTAATTTTGTTTGTTTAAAATATAGGCAAAATTTAAAATATAGGCAAAATTTGATTATCTTCCTATTAAATGATAGTATTCCTACAATATCTTTACTTGATTTACATTTCCTTGACAATGTTCTATTTCTCAATAAATATTAAGGAGGATAGTTTAGTAAATGTCATTTATTTTGAGTTTGAAAAAATTTAATGAACTCAACTAATATTTTTAATTATTGTTAATTAACTAACTTTTGTTTATATTTGAGATAATTATGTTAGAATTATTGATTTTATTGTAAGCGTTATCCCCTTCATTTTTAAAGTACCCATACATCCATAAATGCAGAATATAGTAACGTGGGATCAAGATCCTCTTTAGTTTGGTTTTTAATCCTTAAACCTTTGCATTCGGTTGAATAAAATATGGAAAAGAGTAAGAAAAAGGAGGCTGAAAAGGAGATTAAAAGATGAAAGATTGAATTGCACCTACCGCAGTTATTTTTCTAACTACGGGGAAAAGGGGTGTGCACGGCAATTTGGGTTGGGTTAGTTTCCTTTTCCAACTATAGGGATTGGATGTACACGAGTTGGATTGGATGGGGTTGGGTTGATGACTATCTTTAGACTAGGATTGATTAAAATATTCAGGTTGGGTCAAGTCAGGTCGGGTTGGGGGTATGAACATTTTAAAATAATTCGGGTTGAGTTGAGTTGGTTTTCTCTTTTTTTGAGTTGGAACCAACCCGAATTAATCGAATTCCACTCTACCAAACTCCATCAACTTGAAAACCCAACCCAACTCATCATTTTCACCTTGGGTCGAGTTGATCGGGTTTACCCAATCCATATACTAGAGAATTCTTAACTAGTAAGGTGTTAGAAAATAAGAGTGCACACGGGTTGGATTGGGTCGGGTTGAGGAATATTTTTTACCCAAACTGATTAAAATAGTTTGGGTTAAGTTGGTTTGGTTTTCTTTTCCTAAACCCGACTCAATCGGGTTCCACTCGATTAAACTCCATTCAACTTGAAAATCAAACCCAACCTAACCCAACTCGTTTTTTTGCCTTGAGTTGGATTGGGACGGGTTTATCTGGTTTATTCAATTCATGTAAAAAAGAATTAATGACTAGTAAGATGCTAGAAAATATGAGTATACACAGGTTAAATTAGGTTGGGTTGAGGGGTGTTTTTGACCCAAACTAATTAAAATAGTTCGGGTTGAGTTGGGTCAATTTCCTTTTTTTAGAGTTACACCCCAACCCGATTCTTATATAATTGGGTTGGGTTGGATTAGTGAAAATGTAAATATTTTAATAATTTAGTGTTTTAATTTATATATATATATATATGAGGAGGGTTATAATTACACCGGTGTAAGTTACACTAAGTATTACACCGCTAATAACTACAAATCGAATATGTTTTTTAGTAATCCAACCGTTGAATTATGTTTGTTCATCGTCATTATTATATGTGCCAAATTTCATAAAATTTTGACACTAATAACTTGATAATCAAATGGTTGGATTTTTCATATATTTCAAATGTATATATAACGTTAATCTTGAGACATCTCACTGGCATATCAAATAATTTCGGATTAATGTAAAATTTTATATGTATGATCTATATGATAGTAACTTTCAATCCAACAGTGGATTATTTAATACAGTGATCCGTTAAAAAAATATTCAGCAGTATAACACTTGGTGTAACTTACATTGGTGTAATTATAACCCTCCTCTATATGTATATATATATGAGGAGGGTTCAAATTACAGCAGTGTAAGTTACACCAAGTATTACACCGTTGATAACTATAAATCAAAGGTGTTTTTTAGTAACCCAACCGTTGAATTATGTTTATTCATCATCATGATTATTTGTATCAAATTTCATAAAATTTTGAGACTAATAACTTGATAATCAAATGGTTGGGTTTTTCCATATATTTTGAATGCATATATAACGTTGATCTTACAATGACATATCAAATAATTTCGGATTTATATAAAATTTTATGTGTATGATCTATATGATAGTAACTTTCAATCCAACGGTGGATTACTTAATACAATGATTCATTAAAAAATTATTCAGTGGTGTAATAATTGGTGTAACTTACACTGGTGTAAGTTGAACCCTCTTTTCTCTCTCTCTCTCTATATATATATGATTGGATCGGATCGGGTTATTTGGGTTGAAAATGTGAAAACTCAATACCTAACCCGTATTAATCAAGCTTTACTAAATTGAGCCCAATTCAACCCAAAAACCTAATTCAACCCATCATTTTAACCTTAATGCTTTGTTTGGTGGGAGTAGAGAAATGGAGTGAAAAGAAATGAATAGAAGAGAAGTGGGAAAAAGAGAAATGGAGGTGAAATAGAGGAAAAATAAGGGTTGTTTGATGTGAGTGAAATGGGTGAGAAATAGAAGAGAAATGTGAAAGTAGGTTGTTTGGTGTGAGTGAAATAAGTGAGAAATATAAGAGAAATGTGAAAGGGGTTGGTGTGGGACCCACCATAAATTGCATTTCTCCTCATTTCTCCACAAATTTGGAGAGAAATACATAAGGCGTGGGACCCACTAAAAAAGTGCATTTCTCCCACGGTGCCACCAAACAAGGGAAATAGGTCCATTTCCCTCCACTTCCACTCATCTCACTTCTCTTCTCCCATCATTTCTACTCAAACAAATAGGGGCTAAGATTGATTGGATTTACCCAATCCATGTACAACCAGCTCTACTAGAAAACATTCATGTCAGAATGCTGGCATTTCGGTATTTCTTCTGGTTACTTATGGATTGGTATGATGGATGAAAAGCAATTTAAACAAATCCTTGAAGCACGCTTCTTTAAAAAAAAAGTAATACTTCAGAATATTAACCAAATAATCATGTCTACATTTACAAACAAAAGGCCAAGTTGACAAGAGGAAAAATTAATGCAGAACACCTATGGAAAACTTAATATACACAAATGCAGGGTTATACCCAATTAAATTGAGTGGAGACAACGGAAGGGTAGGGAGAAACATTATCAGGCGCAATGAAGAGATAAAATTTATGGAGTACAAAAAATCTGTCAGTAATTTTACGATAGATTGGACTAGGTTCTAATTTACAGGGATGAAACTATGCCTCACGAACTACTATGAGATCTGACAGATGAAATTGATTGTGCAGAGACAGATGCGGTAGGGCTGTTAAGGTCCCTCTCCCCATTTATTTCCTTTGGTTTTCCACTTAGTCTTTCCATAGCATCTTGACATATTTCATTAAACCATTCATCTTCAGGAAGTTCACTGGCATCAAGAGTTTTATGTCAGTAAAAAAGAAATGCCTATAATGCCACAACTTCGATTAGAAAAAATTGCAAAAAAAAAAAGAATTTGTTTAATGATAAACATAGAATGTTGATGGTGACACATGACTAAAACAGAATTGGAGTAGCCTACCTATATGGATCCATCCCTGTTGCAGAAAATGCTGCCATTGCTTTTGTTATAATTTCATTGACAATTCGTTGCAAATTCCTTGACAAATACCGACCTTGGGAGGCAAAACATACGACAAACTTCATATCCAATAGAACTGCGCAATGTACAAAAGAAAGTTATAAGGCCGTGATTGACTTCGCAGTTCACAAGGTTCTTTCATGTAAAGTTTGCATATAACAATTTTCCGTGTCAGCAAATCATTATTATACTGTATAAGCATACGGTTTCAAAGATTCTAAAGAATAATAAACTAAGCAATGCCAGAACATGGTCACTTCAAATAGTGTAACAAATACATAGAACAGAAAATTTCCTTGAGGTGGAGGAAAGCAATTACAGTCCAATGAATAAATAAATGTACTCCTAAGTCTCTAATGCAGTTGAAAGCAGGTCTAAAAGGTTAGCGTTGATTAACTTGTAAAAGAACAAAATACTTTGACACAAAAAGCTGGGTGTAATAAGAAAGTAACCAGTAAGTATCGTATGCAATTTTTGTGAAATATATTTTCTATTAATTTCTTAAAATCTAAAATTACAGACATATAAAACTTTCAATCTTGAAAAATCTCAAAAATTAATCTAATTAATAGAAAGTTATTTTAATGATGATTTGCAAATATTTGATTTCATCTAATAGTATTGAACTATAGGTTAAAGAAATTAAAGGAAGTAAATCTCCTTTGATCAAATAAATACTTAAAAAGGAAATTTATATTGATTTGGTTTGATTTAATGTAGAAGCTCAGAATACGTGCCAAGACATGAGAAAAACATGTGGAGAGGAGTGTGCATATCAAGGCTGTTCCACTCTCAAAAATGAGGATTTATTCATTATATAGGGGTGGACTGGATTAATAGTTACTCATGCTATTATAGCTTATTTTTCATGCATTTAAATTCAGTTTAGTTTGGATCCTCCGCATACTTTTAATTAAATATTTTTATAGTTAATTTAAATTAGAAGGTATTTATTAGCTAAAAAAAGATTTTTCTGTTTGAAGTACTGGTTGTTAGAACAGAAATGCCAATACTTCAAGCTCTAAGACATGCCTTACAAATATTTACCCCGTATAAAATTCCCCTATTCAGATTTGCATATAAAGGTGTCGATTCCTGTCCTATTTGGCATATGGGTTTCCAACACTTCAGTAACCAAAACTAAAAGAAAACCATCCATAAAATAATAAACAAATTCCAATATCATACCTGTTGAAGACCAAGAGGACCTAAAGGCCTTGGCCCTTCCTCAATATCATCCCAAAAGCTCTGATCTTCTGAAAGCCATAACATAACAGTTTCTGTAAGTCTCATCAAGAGTAATGTAGCAAATCTTTCCCTCCCTACAAACATATCTGCTGCTATATTGGCCATTCTGTTCAGTTTTATGAAAAGCTCCTGCGCAATAACATAATAGTCTCATCAGATCTTGAATAATAATTGTAGCATAAATCTGCGGTTAAGTTAGAAGACAATTTGTTTTGATTTTAGCAAAAAAGAAAATATAATTCACACTGCTAAAAGAAAAAATCCATTTAACAGTCCAACACGTGTCATACAAGTAATAAAGAATATTAATACCTTAATTCAATACCCAATGCACAACACTATGGTTATAGAAGATATGTTCTAGAAGTTCAAAGGTGGAAATTAATATGAACTTTGCTTTAAAATCAAATTCAAACATAAGTTGGCATTTATGGCAATAAATGGGAAGACAGTAGCACTCTTTATGACAACAAGCCCCTTAAATCAGTTAACAGGAAACAAATGCTTTCAGAAAATTATTTTGTACAGTACTGTAATTAGCTATTTCAGAATGCAAACATTGATTTTAAATAAAATTAACCAATAGCTGAAAATGAAGACCAGGTATTCTAATTTCTAACATAATAAATATACAGAAGACCATAAATTTACTGCCATAATCCTGTCAAACTTTTAAATCTACACCCATGGGACTCAGAATCAGGATCTTTCTCCTTGTCACTCACAATAATGCTACTCCTCGCCCTCAAGTTTCCCACAAAGAAGAAAAGAGCAAGCAGAATGGAGAGAGCAGAGAAGAGACATTACAAACACATCTTGCGCAGAGCAAAGGCAATTAAGAAAAGCAAATTCAAAGCACATTCTATGAACAATATAAGCCAGAAAAATATGAAAATCTTTAAAATTCATTCACAAAAATGATAGTATCAAACTTAAATATCAGGCTTCCAAAAGTACCTGAAAAATCAAAGATGGAAGCCATTCAACTTCATCTGCATTTCCATCCATACTTATATACATGTCTGCTGTAAGATGACTATCACCTTCCTCTGTAAAAATTAGGTCCAAAGCATGTTGACGACAGAATGTATCTTTCAATCTGTCAACTGAACCTACAAGTCGTCTCCTCCATTCTCTTTGTTCAGGATGACGATTTTGCCTTTCTGAGATTCTTCTTCGATTATCATCCTTGTAAGGAGCCTGAGTTAGGGGGGAGAGCTTCATGGCTGCACGTGGAAGTAGTTCATCAGCTAGTAATGAGACATTAGCAAGCAATGCAATCTGCTGGGCTTCAGTCT
Source organism: Sesbania bispinosa (assembly GCA_026901365.1). Lineage (NCBI taxonomy): Eukaryota > Viridiplantae > Streptophyta > Magnoliopsida > Fabales > Fabaceae > Sesbania > Sesbania bispinosa. Next base: position 2,063,661 of record QLOH01000060.1, on the reverse strand, counting down.
CAGCCATCCGTACAATTTTGTTTCCAGAATCTTCAAAGCTTGCTTCTTCCTCCATTGATCCAGGTAATGCTTTTATGAGCATGTTCACATAAGAGTTAAAAACCTGAAACAACCCTTCTAGCGCTTGGCCTCCCAACTGCATACTAAGCAGTGGTCCTACATCCTCAAAGAAGTCCTGTATAAGCAGACAGAACATTCAGCATAAAGTGAATCGAAAATATAGAACCATTAAAACTACACATAGGAAACATGGAAATAACTTGGTATAGAGTAAAACAAGATTATTATTTGCATACAAGATGTGCATATCAGTATGAAGGCAATAATTTATTCAATCACCATAAGGAAAAAGTTCAAAATGTTATTAGAAGGCCAAATAAGAAAATTGAAACAACTGAGAAAAACATAGATCAATGGTGGATATTATTTATAACTGAACAGGAATAAACCATCTGATTTCAAATACAAAATTATAAATATCTTCACACAGAGAAAAGATTCACATTGAAATAGAACACCCATTCTCCCAATGAATGGCATATCTCTGTTCTCAAACCAAACATCATTCCTGTGACATGCGAATATCATGTCAGAACTAAAATTCTCACCTGGACCATCAAATTGAAGCGATGGGAACTACTTGTAAGTTTATGTTGAAATGCTGTTGTACTACTAACGGATATACTTGAAGGCCTACCAGTCTGACGATTAGCTGTAGGAGGGTACGTGAGTACCCAATCATCAGCTGCAGCCAAAGCAGCAGTACTCTCTTGAATTCGTTTCAAATTGGCATCTAATGCTTGTTCAACACTAGGCCTAAAAAGTTTCAATAGCACAGGACAAAGAGCCAGGCCACGAGCTTCCAACAATGAGCAATGACCCAATGCTATTTGAACACACTCTGCAGCAGCTCTTAAACCTCCTGCAGCTGCTGATGAAGCTAATGCATGCCTTTTCACAAGAAGAGCAAATGCCTCTGTTTGCTTAGTAGCCCAGATCACAAGTTCAGAAGTATAAGCTGGCTCCTCACCAAAAATAGCCAATGAATCACTTGCAGCTTGTGCAATTGCAGAAAATACCAGTTGTGCAAGAGCTGCAGTATATGCTCCTCCATATGAGGTGCTTGATGGACGAAGAGTTTGCATGTTATACTGATATCGTTGCAGATGGGCATTAAGTAGCAAGCTGTGGGCATGGGGACCATCTCCAAGTTTTTTAAGGGCTGAAATTGCAGCACGAAGTTCAGCACCACGAGTGGAGGGCTGACAAGCAGCTTCAGCAAGCTGATCAGCTAATTTTTGCCTACGTTCAGTAATGGAATTCTGCAGAGACAAAAGTAAAGATGGGTTGATAGATTTCATCTCCCTTGCCTCAGAAACTACACGTTCTCCTTCATCAAGAGCAGCCAAGGCTTCTTCCACCCGTCTTTCAGCCAAGAGAACATCCAAGAGATCAGGAAACTCAACTAACCACTTGTCTAGATCTGATATCTCCTTATCTTCAGAATCCGATGTAGCATTTACAGATGAACCATCAGAATCAGAAATTGATGATTCGATATGAACTCCTTCAGCCAAACCATGTATCAAGGTAGCTTGTGTAGATAGCAGGTTTCTGATTGATGAAAGCTCACCTTCTAAATCTGATATCTCCTTAGATGTTCTGTAACATTTAAATATTACTTAAATTTAAAACATGACTAGTGATAAATCATTTATGTACTTAGCATATGCATGTTATATTGTTTACATATTGTCATTACAAAATTTCAGTTTGACTTCAAAATCATGAACCTCACCCATTACTAGTTCAGGTACCAGTTTGGATTTCATAAAATTGATACGAACTAACCGTATGAAGGCTGCGTAGTTAGCATAGACACTTCGACGCATCTCCTCAGCAGAAGCTCTCTTCAAGTCCACCAAATATGTGCATAATTGCTTAATTTCCTGAACAACAAAGTAAACATTGTCAAAATTGATTTAAAAATTTTACAACAGACAATAGAAGAAGAAACTTCTGTCTCCATGGTGTGAACAAAATATATTCAATAACAGGTTCCACTGTTGGATGATTAAATTAAAGTAAATTTGTGACTAAGTGGTTATCACTATTGGCATTACTTGCACGCTCTTTGATTATTTTCACATACTATAAACACATCAAAGCCATTTCCCAACACGAGTCTTAGATAGGCACTGAATAGCCCTAAAGAAGGCATGTGTCTGACCATATAGACCATAGTAAAGGTATGAAAGAAACTAATACAAATTTTCCCTCTTTAGTAAGTTGAAGAGTCAATTATCAATAAGAAAATATCTGATACTCCTATTTTTATGAATAACAGGATTGACAAAGGATATCAGCTGGTGCCGGTGTGTGAAGACACAAAACTCTCATCTACAACAGTGCTGCTTCTTCTCTCTTAACTTGCTGGCTTTTAGGAGAGGGTTCTCCTCTAGATTAAGAATGAAATTGAAAATGCTGTTATCAAGAAGAGAAAATTTAAAATAAAGCGATGGTAAAGTTGATATGCTAAGTCTAACCGGTTGACGATCTTCACAGACGTCATCACTGGCATCATGTAGGTATAATAAAGCTTCTAATACGAAGGTATCAGCAAATACTCATGTAGCACAACATGCCAAACTAGCAATAGAAAGACAAACCGTGTGCCAATTTTTCATTGTACTTCATTAACTTTTTCAGTTTTTAATTTTCTTCAAAAGACATTATGTATAGGGTAATTTGAATGAATATATTAGTTTAAACCATCTTCTGCTTAAAAACTCGGAGATTAATCATTTTGGATCTCTGATAGGGATGCTATGCTTAATGTCTGTTTAGATTTTGAAAAGCTGTCGTGAATTGTGAAATCCGAAGCAAGCAAGCAAGAAGAACAAAAAAATATGGATCATAGAATATCTAAATTCTCTTAAGCAGTTCGCTGGTTTAGCGTAGCAAATAAAACGGTGAAAATAGGAAAAGAAAACCTTATCGTTGAGGGAGCAGTTGGACTGGACATAGTATTCAGCATCAAATCTATCAGACTTGAAGGGATTGAGACCTTCTTCAAGCTTTCCTCCGTTCTCCTTCACGCTCCCTCTCGACCGAGATGATGTCTTCCCAGTCGCCATGTCAGATGAGATCAGCAACCACCAATCACCAACTTTTTTAGGGTTCAATTACCGAAATTCAAAAGGTAGATCCACGCACGAAACTACAAATAAGCAGCAACAAGCAAATGCACCATGGAAGCTCAACTCAATGAGCGCGCTTCTACTGCGTGTGCTGCGCAGAACAGACACAGACGGAAAGAGAGAAGACGGTTTTCTTTTTCTCTGTGATCCCTAAGGAAGCGGTGACGGAAGACTTAAGAGAGAGAATGCCAGCACACCACGCCTTCCCTCTTCTTTCTTACTTTTCTCTTAACTGTTTCTTTTCTTCTCCTCCTTCCTAATCTTCCTTTTAAAAAATAAATAAAAAATACTTTTCGCTCTAACCTCTTAAACTAATAAGTAATAACTTGCTTGTACAAACAATTTTTCTTAATTTGTTTACCTATATACCATGCATCCTTTGCACCAAATTTGGACACTAAATTTTTTTTATGTTAACATGAAAAAAATAATTTGGTAATACGATAGTATATTTGATAAGGATGTGATCATTGTTTATTTACTCATTAATAGGAAATTACCAATGATGGACACTTTTTTACTTTTGACATATTGGGAATGAAATCTTGCATCCGGGGACAGAAAGGCTTGATTGCTTTCATAAATGAGGATGAGGATTGTGGGATGTCAGAAGGAATCAAGGAAGAGAAGTAAAAAGATTGAAGTAAGATTTTCATTCGTGAATGTGAGATTTACCATTAAACAAATATGGTGAAATTTCATGCGATTTTATCATGAAAGCAAATTTTCATTTTTCTTTTTCTGTTTCATGATTTGATGTTACCTTTTATGTTTTAGACGAGCCATTATTTTGTAGAATTCAATCATGTTTACCGTATCAGCTTATACACAAATGATCCACATTCCACCCCCTCCCCCTCAAATATGAAATAAACATCATAATTACAAAAATATGAACAACTATTTGGAATTCTTTAGCAATTATTTTACCAGCATTTGACTACATTTTTATTTAAATATTTAAACCAGTTACTTTTTGTTGTATAAGTATTTAATCCATTAATTTACTATCCAAATAACAATATTAGTTACATAATTATTAGAATCACAATTGATAATGTAATTATAATTATAATTATAATTATAATTATTCATTTTCATTTTCATTTTAAAACATATACAAATAGATGGTGCATTAGAATTAAAACCTTAGATCAAGGCAGCTTGCGTTCGCTATATTAGGATGTAGCATCATAATCATAAATAAGCTTAACATCTTTTGTTTGCTAGAAGAGTTTCGATAATTCGATTACCTATTTGAATGAACCTTTCTTTTAATGATTTAAGAATCTAACGTAGAACATTTCTTCTAATTTAAAACATTTTTGCGTATAATATTGCAATGAAATTAATTGTTTTTGTTTCATTTCTCCCAACCTTTTGAGCAGATCAGAAGCTGGTGTATTTATAATCTAATGCTTTAATTGTTCAGTTGATTGAATGTCAATTACACATTAGAAAAAATGATCAAAAAATATCCATCAGCCATTCAACCGCATGTATGAGACAGGGAGTTGAAAATTGATATTGTGGCTAAATGATCAGTTGACACTTGACAACAACTAGTTTTTTTTTTTGTTGGGTTATAATTGTATAAAAAATAATAGGAGGATAAAGCACATGGACAAGAGTACCTGAAAAATCATAAAGGGCAACAAAAAATAATCAATATTAACCATTTCATCATTGGACAAAATCTAGCTGGCTCTTCCACCAGCTCATTTATTTTATACATATTTCCTTATCTTCTACCCCTCGCACTGATTTTGAACCTCATTATTCTCTTATTCATTCACTTTATAGGAAAAATCCTTTTTTACCATTGAAAAACTAATAATGATGATGACCTGCCTTATATTATTTTATGAACTTAATAAATATGTGTTGTTAGTGTAAAATGATATGATGTCACATGATAGATTAAGTTTAATATTAATAACACATAATTGATATATCATATTCATTAAATAATTTTTACACTAACAATATATATACATTAAATTCATTTTTTTGGGTCAGCTATACATTAAATTCTTTTAGTGCCAACCTCTAGTCTTTATATGAAGTGAAAGGGTAATGTTTCTGGTATACAAAAAAGTTTTTATGCCATGAGAAGTTATTATTTTATGAAAAAAATCCTTTAAAATAAGTAAATAAAAATATATCGGCTATGAAAGTTTATTAAATTATAATTAAATAAAAAAAATATATACACTCTTATTCGGTCTATAAACTTGATTTAATATTGTCTTGACCTTGTCTTACTATGAGATTATTAGAAATTTAGAATTGGACTTTGAGCCCGTCATCACCAATCACCCGTTCAATGGGATGCTTGGGTAGGAGGCAAGCGCAATTAGGGATGGCACCCGCGCGGGGCGGGGGCGGGTATACCTCCCTGCTCCCCATCCCCGCCTCCCCATTTTATCCCCGTCCTCGTCCCCCGATCCCCACCTCGGGATAATTTTCTCCCCCATCCCCATTCCCTGCATCCCCACGGGTCCCCACGGGGACCCCATAATTATAAAAATAAATAAAAAAATATAACTTAAAGAATAAAATTAGTAAAAATAATATAAAATAATTAGAAATTTATTTTTAATTTAAAATTAGGATAATATAAAATAGAAATGATATATATTATATTATAATATAAATAAAAAATTTATATATATATGTGGTGGGGCAGGGACCCCATGGGACAGGGAGCATGATCCCCGTCCCCATCCCAAATCTGTCTCGGGGGATTTTAGTCCCCGTCCACATCCCCACGGGGGAAAATTCCTCATCTTCGGGGCCCCATATGGGGCAGTCCCCGCAGGTATCCCCACTTGCAGTACAAAATTGCCATCCCTAAGCGCAATGCTTCCGTTTTAAGTGTTTGTTTTGATTTCGACCAAAAAAAAAGTGTTTGTTTTGACAGAAAATGCTTAGAGGAACATTGCAAGTTCTTCTCAACCTCAACCACTCCCAGACCTGAGTTGTTTAGTTATTGGATTTGACATTGTCACTTTCTTTCGGTTTGTAGTTTAAGGAACCGGAACCACCTTCCGATTACCGATTGCGAAGCTACAACTTGCAGCATGCTTAGTGCCATTCGGCCGTTGGTAATAACTAACCATCAAGCAGATGCGCCAACGACCCCTCTCCCATTAGCCGACCCGTGAACGGGTCTTCTCCTTCATGGGTTAAATCTTAAAAAAGTTTGACCCAAAAAAAAATCTTAAAAAAGTTCAATAAGCATTCTGTATCACAAAATAAAAACGATTTGATTTTTTTTCAACATAAATAAGAGAGTGAAAATAAAATATCATTTTCATAATTAAAAAATAAAAAAATTAAACAAAACAATTCCTTGGACATCCATGCTTCTATCAGGACCAATGTTCAAATTTTCCTTATGTGTTGATAATTCTTAACGATATCCAAAAGCCCTGATCATGTTTACAATATTGCCTTCATGAATTTGGATGAATTTGGGAGTATGAGACTAAACTAGCACATCCGTCACTGACTTTTAGGGGATCATGCAATTTCATCCCTGACTTTTTAAAATAGCACTTTAATTACTGACTTTATTAAAAGCATACACTTTGGTCCCTAAAGTACATGTTTTTTTAATAAAACAAATGACTAAAATATTTTTTTTAATAAAGTATGGACTAAAGTACATGTTTTTCATAAAATCACATATTAAAGTGCTATTTTAAAAAAGTTGGACGAAACTGCATAGTCCCCCGAAAGTCAGGAACCGATGTGCCCCGAAAGTCAGGAACCGATGTGCCCCGAAAGTCAGGAACCGATGTGCTAGTTTAGTCCATAAATAATAATGTATGATTTAGTCCAGGCTTCCAATCCCTTTATTTACATATTTCAATTTAGTAAGATTCAATCAAGGAAGGGATAATGTCATTTAACTTCATTCATAAACTTACGACCCAACTTAACTTAGTGGGGTAGCTCTCTCATTTCAGGACCTCGAACCAGATGAAAGTCACATAGCCAATCGTCCTTAAGTTTAAAATCATATGTTTAAACTTTACTTATTACAAGATTAACCATGCAAATCCAAAATCCAGTGCATGTGCCATATCATGGACAGAAAAAAACAATGGTAAACATAAAAAACACAGGATGGTTCAAAATGACAATTAACTTGCAGATCACAAAGACTTGTGCATGCATAGCTCGCAGCTATTCCTAATCAAGGCTCTGGGGTGTCTGTACGAATAGCTGAGAAAGAACAATTGAACACTTTGATCAGAATACAGCAAACACATAATTAAATAAACTTGATACTATGAACGAATAACTGATAAAAAACAATTGAACACTCGATAAGAACCCAGCAATACAAACTAAACAAACTTGACGTTAACTGCAAATCAATGACTAACAGAAAAAAGGCCATTTACTCAAAACAAATATTATGAACAGCGAACAATATATTTTAGTTTAATATCCATCCTTTTCCTTAGAACAACAAAGAGGACCCTGTCGTAAGAACATTCTACACTAATCCTTATCAGGTGCAACATTTTTTTGCTACTAAATTTATTTGACAAATATAAGCAGCATGAAGAAAAACTTTAATTACAATTACAATAAAGTAGAAAGTAGCAGTCAATGAGCAATGTACATAGAATTTAGAGTAAAACAAAACTAGTGACAGAAATTAGAAAACCATATCAATATCAAGATTTCTTTTGCTTAACAATTCAAGAAGATAAAAATACAAGCAGAAACAGGGAAAGAGGGTTAGAGATATAATAGTAGGTGGTTCTCATTTGAAGGAAATGGATCATATTCTGTCAAAATTTGTGATGCGCTATTTAGGAATATAACTGAGAGAATCTATTCCTATACTGAACAGACGAAATAGAGTTTATTTATTTAACATACAAAAGAAATCTGATAAGATTGATTGCGGAACCGTGAAAATTGGAATTAGGGCATGAAGCAATAAGAGGATGCATGGAGGATTAGGATTGTGAATAGATTTGATTTGAAAAATAGAGGAGAAGGGTAAGAGAAGGTGCATACTAGGTTTTTCAGGCTTGGCGTCGATCCATTTGGAGAGAGAGAAATGGACCTTCTCGCGAGAGAGGGCTTCGGCCTTGTAGGGTTCCTTGAGGCAATTCCTGACCAGATTTGCGCATATGTTTGAGTATGTTATGTATGTCATCCCCGCTGCCCTCCAAAACGGCACCGCTCCTCCTCCTGAAGCCATCTCTCTTCTTCCTTTGCGATTGCTAGCTACCGATGATTTGATTTGATTTGATCGCTATAGCTATAGCTATTACTTGCTCTTCTCCTAACTCTCTTTCAACCTAAGTGCCAATGGCAGTCGAGTGCTGTAATATCACTATGGACTATCGTGTTTGGGCCTCCATTTAACTTGTATGGCCCTTTTTCCCTTCTCAATTTCATTTATATTTTATATAAATTTTTGTTCAGTAATGGACAGTTGGACACTTGGGGATGAGATCAGCATTCTATATTTTGTTTTATTTGTGTTATATATAAAGTGTTAGATATGTTTTTCGCACTTAACAATATAGTGAAATTTGGTTTTTTTTATCTATTTTTTAAAATTATATGATTTTAGTATTCATTATTAATTACATTATGTAAGTCAAACTTCATAGCTCAATTATGAATTTTATCAAATAAAAATTTCTAAAACATTTCTTGTGATATTTTTAGAAAATTATCTTAGTAAATTTTCAAAAAATCACAACTTTTTACATAAAAATGCTTCTGTAATTTTTTTTGTTGTAGAAAATTCATTGTAAATTTTAGAATTTGAACAAAATTTCATTTGAATTTAAAATCTGTTAGAAAAATCGAAAGAAGGTTCATAGAAAAATCCAGTAAAAAAATTCCCATATCATCCATTAGTAAAATATAACTAACGAAGAAGATAAAAATCATGTGATTTTAAAAATAGAGGACAAAAACCAATAAAAAAATTAATAAGGGAAGTAAACTAAATTTCGCTATATTTTCAAAGAAAAAAAATTTAAACCCTTCAAAATTATCAATCTAACTAAATTAAACTATTATTATAAATGCATTATTCACCATGACTCATTAATTATGCTTTCAACACAACAAGTGAAAGATTTAACTCACAAGGTAAGATGTAGTTTTAAAAGATAAAGTGTTGAAATATAGCTATTAGATAAAAAAACTAACAATTGATTTTTTTATTTAAAAGAGAAAAAAGAAACTAAACAAAAACAACAAAAGAAAAACTAATCTCTTATGAACGGCGCACCTGTAGCATTTTCGTCTCATTCAAAAGAAAGTCTCATAAACCACATGTAGATAATCGTTATTTTTGGCACCCCAATTTTGTAAGGCGGTCTACATAGTCATTACAATCTTTTTTAATTTACAAGCTTTTTTTAATTTATGCAATGCTTAATATTGACCTATCAATATAAAACCAAAGTAGGGTGTATATGGAGAAGACTTAAATCAATGTAGTAAGAGTGTTTTGAAAAACTTGTCTTTATGTTATTGAAGATTTTCAGTGGGACAGTCGATTATTTATACCAAACGATCCTTGGTATAATTGACATCAGGACTCCAATGCAATTACTCTCCACCGACAAGAAAAATTGACATCTCATCATATATACTGTTAAACGTGTTACAGTCTCATGTGGATCACGTTTGACCCTCGAAATCTCCTTATACAATTTGTATAAAAGTCATAAGTCATCTATCAGCTGAGATTATAATTCATACATTAGCTTCTTCACATAAATAATCAGATTGTTGAGGAAAAGGAAATGCAAGAAGACATCACATGTGAGGCTGAACTATACTGGATTTTACAGAAAGAAAACAATACTTCAGAGTGTTCAATCTTTAAGTGTGTTTGGTTTGGCGTCCAAATTGGTTAAACTCAAATTTGTATTCCACAATGCAACTATTTCTAGTGTTGAAAACGTGAGTTTACCACATTTCAATACTAAACCAAACATGCTCGCTCTAAGAATTCAACCTAAATATTCAATGTCTATAAAGTGCAAACTAGAGTTTGAAGGAGGGTATTAAAACATTAGCAAACAATAATCTGCACAAACAATAGAGGTGATAAACATGAAGGAATAAAGCACCATCTGGTACTTTTATTTAGCTATATTATTGACAAAGAATACTAAATTGGACTACCGAGGGTTATCAATCAATGTGCATTTTGAAGGGGCCCCTCTCAACGCCATAAGACTGCAGTGGGCAGCGAATATTTGAAGGCTTGCCCATTAGCTGAGGTAATCCTACTCCTCCGGAAAAATTGGGGAAATAAAAGGAAATTAACTTGAACAAAATCATAAGCAACAATTCTTGCTGACTTCAAAGCAAAATTTAAAGGTGATCAATAATTGCATTTGTAAATTCAGTTGTCTTTGAAGTGCCACCAAGATCAGCAGTTCGGTACTTCCCTTCTGCAATTGTGTTGAGGATTGCATTTTGAATCTGGCCTGCTTTGTCATGGAGATCCAAATGGCGCAACATTGTAACAGCACTCAGCAGCAAAGCAGTTGGATTTGCCAAATTCTACATAAATCCACAGGAAAATTGGCTAAGCAACATAAATATAGCTCTAAGGTAAAAAAAGGGTGACCCAAGCTGCCACCCATTGTGGAGGGTTAGATGTTAGCAACCTTACTCCCAAGAGACAGGACATTAACTGGATTAGAACCCGTATCCACTTCGTCTCAAGGCACAAGGCGAACCTTACTGTTTGCGCCAAACCCTCTAAAAATAGTCTAGTATGAGAGATGGTTTTCAAAATTAAAAGAAATAAACATTATAGACAGAATTTTCTGAAAGGGAAACTCAAATTGGTAGCTTGGATTCTTGAAAGGACTATATTTGAGGAACTCAAATTTCAAGAAAATGTTTATTTAATTGAGCCCAAAGTGTTATTACTCCATTAAGTTCGGAGTTCTTCTGTATCTCTGTAATATCTATAACTAAAACTCTGCATTAGACCTTCAAAAGAAAACTACTCATTGAAAGCAGACACAATTATTGTGTTAGAATGTATTCGATATTAATCAGTTAACAGCTCTGAATAAGATTAGGATTGGGATTAGGCCAAACAACTTAAGAAGGCTAAAGCCTAACTTAATTAGCAAACAAGCCAAGTTTAGGCTTTTAAAAAGGCGTATATAACTAAATAGGCTAAAGTCTAGACCTTTTTAAAGCTTTATTCCACCTATCAGGCTGACCTGTTTATTTATTATTTAGATATAAATTAATAATTTATAATACTTACATAATTTGTTATTCATTAATTCAAAATTTTAATTTTATACAAAAAAATAATTTAGTTAAAGATTATACCAATTTGAAAAAAAAAGTGTAAGTTCTTTACCAGTTTCCAGTTAGAAGAATTTAATGAATGTAGGTCTCAAAATGGGCTTTCAGGTTAGGCCAGTCTTTAGAAAAAAGCCTATAATAGGTAATAGGCCAGACTCAGACATTTTGCAAAACAGGTTGAGAACCAAACTTACCCTATTGTCTCTATCCAATGCCTTATAAAGGGCATGCTAAGCACAAGTAAGAAACAATCACTCAAAATATAATTCATATTCCATGCAAACAAGGCAAAATGTTTTTGGACGATAATGTAAGTTTGATAAATACTTTCATAGCTCACCTTTCCAGCAATATCAGGTGCTGAACCATGTACAGCCTCAGCAAGTGCTATACCTCCCTCACCAATGTTACAGCTGCAAAAGGCATAAAATGCATTTAGATTATATAATTGTGACTTCTACATTTCTTTGACTAAAATACAAAAAGAAAAAACCTTGGTGTCAAGCCCAATCCCCCAACCAGGCCAGCACAAAGGTCGCTGATAATATCACCATAAAGGTTAGGCATCACCAATACATCAAAAAGTGCAGGATTCTTCACAAGCTGTGGGTAGTAACAAAATTAACCAGTGTCATTCATTTTCTGATACTCAAAAAGAATATCCAAATGCAGTTGTATCCTATATCCAGGTCACCAATATTACCATCATGCAGCAATTGTCAATGACAACTTCCTCATACTGTATCTCTGGATATTTCTCTGCAACCTCACGGCAACACTAAAAGTAATCCAAAATAAACTGTCAATACTAGAATTCATGAATAAAATTTGAGACCAAATATTTATAGGCATTTGTTTGTATTAGTGAACCTTGAGGAAAAGACCATCAGTCTTTTGCATAATGTTAGCTTTGTGTATAGCAGACACCCTCTTTCTTCCATGAACCTTGGCATAGTGAAAAGCATACTCAGCCACCCTTAAACTCGCTTGACGTGTGATGATTTTGAGACTTTCTACTACACCTCTCACAACCTGTACCCAAAAATGCTAAATAAATTATATTGATCAGCACTTAGATGATAGTATGTAACATCAATTGTTGTGAAGTTTACCTGATGTTCAAGTCCACTGTACTCTCCTTCTGTATTTTCACGGATCGTGATGAGATTTACATTATCATATCGCGTTTTGTAGCCAGGAAGACTGTAGCAAGGTCGAACATTGGTATACAAATTAAGTTCTTTTCTTAGAGTAAGGTTTAATGAACGGTGCCCTTTTCCAATAGGGGTGGCCATTGGCCCTTTCAAGCCAACCCCATTTCGCCTTACTGATTCTAAACTCTCCCATGTCAGAAAACTCTGTGTTCTAGGGTCAATTTCAGTCCCTACATAGTGCTCTTCCCATTCTATTGGCACGTCAGCAGCTTGAAATATCTAATCATTGCAATAGTAACAATTGGCAGAGCATTACATTTAATTCAACAAGACAGGTCAATTTCTATGAATATACAAGTATACATAACAAGACAACATAGCAAAAGAGATGAGGAAGAATGGAGTATAGCTAATTTGATCAATAATCACTTTCAGCAGCAACCCAAAGGTGATGACCAGAGAGCAAGGCAATCAGTAGAAACCAAAGGTATAGAAGGTTTTGACACATATGCTCCACTTTTCAGGAGAGGCTTACAAAATAGCAATATTGGCACATAGAACATATATAAAGATTTTGTAAATCATGAAGCTTATATATATGATATTATGAATTGCGAATATTGTGTGTGTGTTGTGTCCCTGTTCTACTACAATTTTCAGAATTGTGTGATTGTCCATGCTTCAAAGTATATACAGAAGGGTGCTTTCAAGTACAGCTTATATTATTGGAGAATATACAAAACAAAGATAAGAAGAAAGATTAAACTTGAACTTATCAATGAAAGATCTGTTAACTTCAATGAAAAAGTTAGTCATGTTAAATCTAACACTGGATATGGAAAAAATGCCATATCAAATATGCAAAAGGTTTTCACTGACAAACAGTCCACATTCAATTTTAAGTTTTTGGCCTTGCAATAACATTGATAGGCAATCATATACATGACACTCAACACTAGCACACATTACACAAGACATTGCTATGCTGATGGCATGACTTCATCTTAGTACCAACATATTAACAGCCCCTTTCTATTGATAATGAGAAACTATAGAAGCTGAAGGCAACTGCAGCTCAAGAATGTGAAAAAATGCCATATCAATCAGAAGAAAGCAGCAAACATTATACATATCAACACACTTATGTCTGGTAAAATAATCATTAAAAGCAATTTTAGGGGAAAATTAATTCCCTCAAACAATCACTTTGATAGGATGCATAATTTTTTATGTAAAATTATCTCAAATGAAGGGACGATGACTCGTTTTAAAGCAGAACAGCATCCATGGGTGCAAACAGAACAAACCAATCAGAAACACACAATTAAATATTCAGAGCATTATATTATTACTAAATCGCACCAAAACGCGTCAGGATTGCAAGCAAAATTACTGGACGGAATCGGAGAGGGGAGCGTGATAAATTGAAATGAAGGGGGAAAAAGGAACCTGTTTGACGGATTCGGAGATCTCAGGACCAATACCATCACCGGGGAAAAGAGTGGCACGGATCGGAGTGGAAGCAGAGGAGAAGGCCCTAGGGTTCGCCAGATAGCGGCTTCCGAGGGTTCGTCTCAGGAGCTGAGAAGCCATAGTTGACCAGTGACCACGCTCACTTTCTGATTCTGATTCTCAAACATATGCTGATCAAGAAAAACTAGTTACAATTAAAATAACTTAGAAAGTAGCAGTCAATGAGCAATGTGCATAGAATGTTTGGGTAAAACAACTAGTCACAGAAACTAGAAAACCATATCAATATCAAGATTTCTTTTGCTTAATACAAGCAGAAATAGGGAAAGAGGGTAATAGTGGGTGGTTCCCATTTGAGGGAAATGGATCATATTCTGTCAAAATTTGTGATGCGCTATTTAGGAATTTAAATGAGAGAATCCATTCCTACACTGTACAGATGAAAGAGTTTATTTAACTTTTTAACTGTCCGAAATTAAATTAAATTTAACATACAAAATAAATTTTATGAGATTGATAGCGGAACTCTGAAAATTGGAATTAGGGCGTGAAGCAATAAGAGGATGCATGCAGGATTAGGATTATGAATAGATTTGATTTGATAAATAGATGAGAAGGGTAAGAGAAGCTGCATACTAGGTTTTCAGGCTTGCCGTCGATCCATTTGGAGAGAGAGTTAGTTTGTGTTTGTACTTACTGGACAAGCGGAAGGGAAAACAATAAAATTCTATGAAGAAGTTGGGTTTCATTGCAAATATGAAAATATTGTTATGAAAAGGTGGCCAATAACCTATCTCCACCGTTCATTCTTTATTCATTAAATCAATGCCTTATGACACATAGAGTACCTATACATCAATCCTTATGTGGAGGACCGTAAATCAAGCCGTTATGTATGTCACTTTTATTGGTACAGCTGATTTGATTTGGTCGCTATTCCAGTTACTTGTGCTATGTTTGTTGGGAGTAGGGAAATAGAAGAAGAGAAATGGATAGGAGAGAAGTGAAAAAGAAAAATAAAAGACTGAGATGCATTTAGGTTGTTTGTTTGTGGTGTGCGTGGCCCCTCCGCCACTCCCCGACCTCCCCGTGGCATTCTTTGTGTGCTCGCCGGCCATCCACGTGCCCTACGACGTATTTCTTATTTTGCCCCATACATCATCAATTCTTGTTCATTTTTTTTGAGCCCCCGCATTTCCCCTCTTTCCCTTCACGTGCTTCGCTGAAATGCTAACAGGAGGGGACCACCACTTTTACAATTTCCCCTCATTTCCTCTCACTCACCAAACAACCCAAACAAGTGTTGGCGCTGGACGAACATGAAGCTGCGAAGGTTGAAGAATTAATGGCTGAGACGCGTAGATGTACGCTGTCCTTAAGGGTTATTTCGCGTAGTGCGTAACCCCCCAGGATTTAACAGCCCCTTCCCGGAAGTACCGAGGTATCAGAACAGTGGAGCACTGTTAGCAGAGCAGAGCAGAAAATATAGGGAGGAGAGGAAGTGAAGTGAGGAAGGAGTGAGTAAAACTGATAGAGTAGGTCGGTATTTATAGGCAAAATGAGGATCAGGCCGTTAGCAATCATCGAAAACGGATAAGGATTGATGCAGATATTGTGGGCGGTTACCAGCAAGATTTCAGGAATACCGAGTCAACAACAATCCACCAAATTTGACCGTTTCTGGATAAGCTTCAAAAATCGGTTAAAAAATCGGAATTTAAAGTTCAAAAAATTTTTAAAGGGAGCTGGAGCAAAAGACATGTGAGGCCCAATATCACGCGCAGGGGGGCAAATCCACCGATTTGCACTAAACCGAGCAACCAAGGCCCGTTCTCATGCGCGAGCCCAAGCCTTTCTCAAGTTGTTTGAAAGGTCCAATCACACTTTAATATATAAGCACTCAAACATGCTTTGCTCCAAGCAATGTGGGACTTGAGTTTATAAAAGGTTTTGAAATACTCTTTAAAATTTACAACAATCCCCCACATGTTTCAAAACATTTCCAGAAAACGAAAGAGAAAGAAAAAAATTGCTCTGCTTTACTACATGGATGTCAATGCGTCGAATCTGGTGTCTTTTGGACTATGAACCAGACCTAGATTGATAGGACTTAACACACAAGTGAGTTGGTGGAGCAAGCTCTATGAACCAAAACACTTTGGTTGTATGTTAGCGGTCTACCAATCACATTGCACCCCCACAATTTCCACTGTTAACGTCGTTTTGCGCTAATAGGCCATGCGCGCGCTGGTATTCATGAGTGCTCTAGAGATTTCGCCTCAATCTCATGCAAGCGGCCCCACTTGACACTCATATAGGTGATTTCATCAAGTGTATGTTGCACTTCATACACCACCCATAAGGGATATGAAAATCATTAAAAGCTTTTAAGCTTATCCTCTCAATAATGCAGTCTAGCACATCTCACACCATAGGAAGGGACTATGAATATTGTGCTAGCAGAACTAACAAGTGACTTGTTTTTACCCATATGAACCTTCTTCATGGGATCTCCAATCACAAAGGTTGGGTTACCATCACTGTTAATTTCATATTGGCTTAAGTCCCATTCCCCTCGATGTTTCATACATGAATTTCCTTCCCAAAGGCTTTGTCAGAGGATCAGCCAAATTCACTTCTGACTTCACATAATCAATGGATATTATTCCATCTTTCAGCAGCTGCTTTACCACATTATGCCTTAGTTGCATATGTCTGTTTTACCATTGAAAGTCTTATTCTTTGCAATGGCTATTGCCGCTTGGCAATCACAATGCATTGACACTGATGGGGTTGGTTTTATTCCCAAAGGAATATCTGCTAAGAAGTTTCTCAACCACTCAGCCTCACTACCAGCCAACTCCAGAGCTACAAACTCTGACTCCATAGTTGATCTTGCAATTATAGTTTGTTTGGATGATCTCCAAGCTACCGCACCACCACGAGTGTAAACACATAACCACTAGTGGATTTTATCTCATCTGAATCTGAGATCCAGTTAGCATCACTGTATCCTTCCAATACAGCGGGAAATCCACTATACTCAATACCGTAATCAATGGTACCTTTCAAATTCTCATGAGTCTCACAAGTGCAGCCCAATGATCCTGATTAGGATTTTGGGTATATCTACTCAACCTACCCACAGCATATGCTATGTCAGGTCTAGAAAAATTCATCAAGTGTAGCAAACTCCCAATAATTTGGGCATACTCAGATTGAGCAACAGGATCACTTTTATTTTTCTTTAATTGAGTGTGCTAGCATCATAAGGGGTACTCATTGGTTTGTCATCGAAATGACCAAACTTCCTAAGAAGTTTCTCAACATAGTGTTCTTGGGATAGTAGTATACTATCGCCCTTCCTTATGATTTTAACACCCAATATCACACTTGCTTTACCCATGTCTTTCATGTCAAACTTTGATGCAAGAAAGCTCTTTGTAATGTTGACAATATGATCACAAGTACCAAATATAAGCATATCATCAACATATAGACAGATAATCACACATTCACCATCTATAGTTTTTGTGTAGACACATTTATCTACTTCAACAGAAGAAAAGCCATCATCAAGCAAAGTCTGATTAAATTTTTCATGCCACTGTTTAGGGGCTTGTTTCAAACCATATAGGGATTTGAGAAGTTTACAAACTTTGTTTTCTTGACCAGAAATAACATCCTTCAGGTTGAGACATATATATTTCTTCTTCTAAGTCACCATTTAAAAAGGCGGTTTTTACATCCATTTGATGTATAACCAATTTATGAATAGAGGCCAAAGCTATTAAAACTCGAATGGAAGAAATTCTTGTCACTGGAGCAAAGGTATCAAAATAATCAATATTTCCTTTTGAGAAAACCCTTTGGCTACAAGTCTAGCTTTATATTTTTCAATAGATCCATCAGGATTACATTTTCTTTTAAAAATCCACTTGCAGCCAATTGGTTTTGCTCCAGGAGGTAAGTCAACCAGAGTCCAAGTTTTATTTTTTGAAAGAGAATCCATTTCGATTTTAATAGCCTCATTCCAAAATTTAGCATCAGAAGAAGAAAGGGCTTCAGAAAAACTTGAAGGATCATTACCAATTAAGTAAGTATAAAAATCGTTTCCAAAGGAAGTTTCCTTCCTTTGTCTTTTACTTCTTCTCAAATCCCCATATGAGTGGTCATTTAATTTGAACAGTAGCACGAGAAATAGATTCAGACTTCAAAGGAAACACATGTTCTAAAAATTCAGCATTCTTGGTTTCTATAATTGTATATGATCAAGCACATCACTTTTTAGAACAATGAATCTATAAGCAGCACTATGCTCAGCATAACCAATGAACAAGCAATCAGATGTTTTAGATCCTATTTTCCTTTTCTTAGGGTCAGGAAGCATAACTTTGGCTAGACACCCCCACACTCTAAGATATTTTATGTTGGGTTTATAACCTTTCCATAGCTCATAGGGTGTTTTACCAGTTTTCTTATGGGGTATTTTGTAGAAAACAAGCAGTGAGTAAGGCTTCCCCCCAAAGGTTATCAGGTGCTAAGGAACTAACTAACATAGTGTTCATCATTTCCTTCAAGGTTCTATTTTTCCTTTCAGCCACTCCATTAGATTCAGGTGAATAAGGTGGGGTAATTTCATGAATTATTCCTTCTTTTTCGCAAAAATCATCAAAGAGCATGTATTCACCTCCCCTATCAGATCTAACTCTTTTAATTTTCCTATTTAGTTGGTTCTCTACCTCTGCCTTATATGTAAGAAACATGTCAAAAGCTTCATCTTTATTTCGAATTAGATAAACCTTAGTAAATCTAGAAAAATCATCAATAAAGGTCACATAGTATTTCTTACCACCTCTAGTCATAGTTTGTTTTAAATCACCTAGGTCGGTATGAATTAAACTAAGTAATTCAGTTTCACGTTGCATAGAAGGATGCGATTTCTTAGTTATTTTACAATCAATACATACATCACATTTGATTGGGCAATCATTACTAAGATCAGAAAGAATACCAAGATGTTGCATTTCTTAATATATGAAAAATTCACATGTCCTAATCTAGCATGCCACATAGCAGATGAATCAATCATATAAGCAGAATTCTCAATTTTATTGATAACTTCAGAAATATTAAGAACAAAGAGTCCATGATCACAATAGCCTTTCCCAACAAAAACATTATTTTGGTCATTACAATCTTATCAGATTCAAAAGAGACCTTAACCCCAACTTTTCCCAACAAAGACACAGAAACCAAATTAGCTCTAATGGTTGGGATATGAAGTACATCACTTAAAGCCAGTGTCTTTCCAGATGTGAGCCTTAGAAGAACCTTTCCTTTCCCTTGAACTGTAGCAGTTCTAGAATCACCGAGGGTAAACCAGTTCTTCACCATCCCCTACAGGTGTGTAGGAGGTAAACGTATTTCTATTAGCACAAATGTGCCTGGTAGCCCCAGAGTCTACCACCCATTTGTTCACATCTGTGACAACATTCACTTGAGAAACGACCGCAACAATTATATCATCTCCTTCAGCCAGGTTAGCCCTTGGCTTGGGAGGATTGTCGTTCCTCATCTTGTGTCGGCATTGGTGTGCATGGTGACCTGGCTTTCCACAAACAAATCAAATACCTTTCTTTTTGAAATTGGGGTTATTAGGTCCAGGCACATAGTGATCATGTCTCTTAGGTTCGTACCTTTTTTTCTGAGACTTGTTCTGAATTAAGTTAGCCGTGCAGCCAATGCTTTTGCTCTTGCATTTTTAAGCTCCCTTCTGTTGGTGTCTTCGATGATGATGTGGGTAATTAAGTCTGCGAGAGACAATTGTTTGTGTTTATGCTTGAGTTGCTGTTTGTAGTCTTTCCAGGATGCAGGCAGTTTTTCGATCAGAATTCCCGCTACGAATTCATCTTGTAACTCAATATTTTCTCCTTTTAGATCCTCGATCAGTTTGTGATACTCATTTATCTGGACCTTGATGTCCTTGTCTTCAGCCATCTCCCACCTGTAGTAATTGCTGATGACGAATTTCTGCTTCCCAGCATCTTCAGCCGTGTATTTTAAATTGATGGAGTCCCAGATTTTGTTTGCCTCCTTGTATGAGCAATACACATCGAAAAGCTCGTTAGATAAGGTACTGAGAATAGTGTGACGGCATACCTTGTTTGCAGTATTCCAGTTTTCAGTGACGACAGTGTCTGCTGTGTGGGGCGGTTTGGGATCAGTGAGTGCAGCAGCAACGCCGTGCATGTCAAGGATGTTGTATAGACGCTCCTGCCATCTGCGATAATTCTGGCCGCCGAATACTTTGATTTTGGAGATGTCTAGAAACGGCTTGGCGTAGTGGATAGGAGGAGGAACCGGGGTAGGAGTAGGAGTAGGCGTAGGCGTGGCATCTTTGTCTCCGTTGTTTGGACCAGCGTTGTGGGAAGACATCGTAATAACCCTTAAGATTGTTGGCGCTGGACGAACATGAAGTTGCGAAGGAGAGGAAGTGAAGTGAGGAAGGAGTGAGTAAAACTGATAGAGTAGGTCGGTATTTATAGGCAAAATGAGGATCAGGCCGTTAGCAATCATCGAAAACGGATAAGGATTGATGCAGATATTGTGGGCGGTTACCAGCAAGATTTCAGGAAGACCGAGTCAACAACAATCCACCAAATTTGACCGTTTCTGGATAAGCTTCAAAAATCGGTTAAAAAATCGGAATTTAAAGTTCAAAAAATATTTTAAAGGGAGCTGGAGCAAAAGACATGTGAGGCCCAATATCATGCGTAGGGGGGGGGGCAAATCCACCGATTTGCACTAAACCGAGCAACCAAGGCCCGTTCTCATGCGCACGAGCCCAAGCCTTTCTCAAGTTGTTTGAAAGGTCCAATCACACTTTAAATATAAGCACTCAAACATGTTTTGCTCCAAGCAATGTGGGACTTGAGTTTTATAAAAGGTTTTGAAATACTCTTTAAAATTTACAACAACAAGTATATTTCACTCCTCTTCCACCCATCCCATTTCACTTCCACCCTATTTCACACTCACCAAACACATGTTTACTCTTCTCTCACTCTCTTTCAACCTAGTGCCAATGGCAGTGGAGTGCTCTAATTTCATTATATTTTATATATTTTTGTTCTTTCTTCAAAAGAATATATTTTTGTTCAGTAATGGACAGTTGGACACTTGGGATCGGGTCAGCATTCTATATTTTGTTTTATTTCATGTTATATATAAAAGTGTTAGATATGTTTTAATATAAAAAAGTGTTAGTAGCGAAATTTGATTTTTTTATCCATTTTTTAAAATTATATGATTTATTAATCATTATTAATTACACTCTCTTAAGTCAATTTCATAGCTATCAAATAAAAATTCCTAAACAATTTCTTGTGATTTTTCTAGAAAAATTATCTTTAGTAAACTTTTAAAAAAATCACAAATTTTTAACATGAAAATGCTTCTGTAAAATTTCATTACTTTGTTGTAGAAAAATTCATTGTAAATTTTTCATAAATTTTAGAATCTAAACAAAATTTCATTTGAATTTTAAAATCTGTTAGAAAAATCGATAAGAAAATCTATAAAAAAATTGTTACGTCATCCATTAGTAGAATATAACTAACGACGAAGATAAAAATCGTGTGATTTTAAAAATAGAGGACCAAAATCAATAAAAAAATAAATGAGGGAATAAAATCAAATTTCGCTATATTTTCAAGAAAAAAATATTTAACCCTTCAAAATTATCAAACTAAATAAATTAAACTATGATTATAAATGTAGTATTCACCATGACTCATTAATTATGCTTTCAACACAACAAATAAAAGATTTAACTCATAAGTGTAAGATGTAGTTTAAAAGATAAAGTGTGAAATACAGCTATTAGATAAAAAATTTATATAAAATAGAAAAAAAAATTAAACAAAAACAACAAAAAAAAACTAATCTCTTATGAACTGTACACCCGTAACATCATGTAGCATTTTCACCTTATTCAAAGAAAGCCTCCTAAACATCATGTAGCATTTTCACCTTATTCAAAGAAAGCCTCCTAAACCACACGTAGATAGTCGTTATTTTTTGCACCCCAATTTTGTAAGGTGATCTACATAATTATTACAAGCTTTTTTTAATTTATGCAATCCTTAATATTGACCTATCATACTTTATTGGCATATAATAAAACCAAAGTAGGTTGTATATGAAGAAGGCTTAAATCAATGTAGTAAGAAAGTGTTTTGAGAAACTTGTCTTTATGTTATTCAGGATTTTCAGCGGGACAGTCAATTATTTATACCAAACGATCCTTGGTATAATTGACATCAGGAATCAAATGCAATTACTCTCCACCGACAAGAAGGAAAATTGACATCTCATCTCATCATATATACTGTTAAACGTGTTACGGTCTTATGTGAATCACGTTTGATACTCGAAGTCTCCTTATACAATTTGTATAAAAATCATAAGTCATCTATCAGCTGAGATTATAATTCATATATTAGCTTCTTCACATAAATCATCAGACTGTTAAGATGTAGGTAGACATCACATGTGAGGCTGAACTATACTTGGATTTTACAGAAAGAAAACAGTACTTCAGAGTGTTCAATCTTTAAGAATTCAACCTAAATATTCAATGTCTATAACAGTAATGTTACAGACACTCCTCAAATCTCATTTCACCTTATCTTACTGCTTAACATGTAGCATCACATCCAATGTGCTATTCTCTCAACTAGCTCTACGTTGAGTTTGTCTGTACAGAAACGGCAGACATGGAAATGGAGTCATATTTCCCTCAATATGCCTTAGGAAGAATCTGTCCGCACATGATTACTTAATAGACACATTGATACGTGCAAAACTGTTAACAGAAAAGTCTCTCAAATTTATCTGAAGGAGGACTGATGACTTTCTTCACTGGTCTTCTTGTAATGATGTGTAATCCTTCACCATTAAAATCTCACCACATAATTTTCGTGGTACTTGCTCTAACTTCTTTCCTTCTTGCCATGCTTGCCCTACGGAAACCCCTGGTCCTAGATGGCGAACATACATAACAAGTTGATCGTTGAAAGGATAAGGGTGTTTAACTGCAAAAACAAAAATAGTTCAATTGTAAATAAATTGGGTATTCCAGGATTTTAAAAAATAAAATGACCACCCAGCTTGCTCTCTAATGTATTACAGGATAAACCTATGAAGAGGTACAATATAGCTATAAAAGAGTGACCAAGAACACAATGCCTAAAGAATAAACTATGCAGCAGACATCTATCCCACAGAGGTTTTGGGGTTAAATTTTAACATTTAAAAGTCAACATAATTTTTTAAAAACTTTATACATCATTGGCTCCAGAGACAAGATGAAGACTTCAGAACCAAGGTGATTACATGATAATAAGATACAATAGCAATAATCCTGCCTAGATCTTTGATGAAGACTAGCATAACATAATTACCCCTTACAAATATAAATACTTTAAACAATATTAAATATGAGCTTAAAACCGTACATAAGAAGATTAGCCTTATATAAAAAAAGCCCCTACCTGGTCTTGGAAAGCCTAGTGGGAGTTCTTTGATATCATATAGTCCATCTCCAAATTCATATGCTAAATCACAAGGCTGCTCAGTGGACATCACTTCCTTAAGTTGTGTCACCGTAAAATACAGTGGAGTGAAGGAGTTTGCAATTGCAGTCAAAACCGATCCACCTGAGTGGTTGTGAAATTTATAAAATATGTTATTAGTAAGGACAATCAAATTTAAGCTTGAAACAGTGAACCACAATGCTGCAATAGGAGGGGGAAAAATCAAGCAGCACAAATGAATTCTTCAAAGATCCTTAATCAAACCACAATTACATCAATTTATCGAACAAAAACCAGCATGATTATATAACCTCTTCTTCTATGAAGCCCTGATACTTAATATGACAGAGGTAGATATGACACATACAGGGGTATAGTGAATTCTTAAAAACTCAAGATATGATACGACCTAAATATGTGAACACGAATTTATAAAAAATTATATATTTTAAATAAATACATCATAAGTATAGTTTATCAAGAGACAATCTTCTCCATTAATATTCCACAACCATGTCCCTCATTTAGTATATCTTATCTCTTTCCTAAACAAAAGTTAAGAGGTAGGAATACAAATAAGCCAAACCCGCTGCCCTTTTTGGATCCATTTTATTTTCTTCAAAGAAAAATAAAGGAATATGTACATCAGTTCCTCTCACAACATGATGTAGAACAGTGCTGAAGCTTTAAGACAAGTTTTCAAAGTTGTATTCTTACATATTGGACAATAATTTCTTTTAGAAAATAAAAAAAGTTGAAAGATACTCCCTTGATAGGTATCGAGGAGTAATCATATTGGTATTGGATACGGGTATGACACCTATACTTTAGCAGTTTTTGAGTGTCTGCTTCATAATGAAGTATTAGGATTGAGAAACCATAATTTAAAGAATTAAAGAACTACTAAACAGGTAAAAGTAAAACTACTATTGGCTATCAATATACATTATTTGACTTTCTACTTTTGGACAGTTAAAGATATAAGTATAGATATAGATAAATAAAACTTATTTTCATCCCTTCATGCAAAGAAAAGGGAGTACAAGTACATAAAGCAGTTCCTTGTATAAGAGAAAATAAGAAGTTTCTTTTACTCCTCTATGTGTGTGCTCGCACTGTATAATAACTTTTTTTTTTAACATTTTGAATCAATATGATTATGAACAATAGTGGCACCATATAAATATAATCTACTTCTATATAAATGAAAGTTCTCGCTCTTAGACATGAGGAACTCACTCACCAATCATGGTTCCATATTTAACCACATGGATTTCTAAATAACCTCCACATGGCCTCTTTTTTTTTTTAATATTCTTCTTATATTTTGAATTTAAATTCAAAATGTTGTTTATCCCTGAATATCTAAATGTCAAATTCAAATTAATTATTTCCCAATATTTACATGTAGAATTCAAATTATTTATTTAAATTATATCAATGGATATGATCATTTGAAATTGTCATTAACATTTTTAATTAATGTTTATTAAGTAGATATATTTTTTTAAAATTTTTAAAGTTAAAAGACTCAAAAATCTGTATTTTATATGTTAATTTATTTTTATTATCATGAAAATAATTTTGATCAAGTAATAAATTAATCATTTTTATGTATTTTTTTCAATTTAATTTTTTTATGTTACATAAAAACACCAACAATGCAATGCATGGGATACTTCCTAGTAGTTTCTAAAAAGGTCAGACAATGCAATGCAATGGTGTTCTTCCTAGTAGTTTCTAAAAGGTCAGTCAATCAAAGTGAAATTCAAGGTCAGACAAACAATGCAACCAGGAGATATAAAGAATAATGGTGTTCAAAAGTGATGGGCATATATACTTCACTAAAGTGAGTAATTAGATAAGGGAATCAATCATCCATGCATTTATCTGCCGAAAGTTAAGAAACTCACCAATGAGTCGTCCATAGGTCTGCCCATCCTTGCAAGAAAATATAGCCTTTAAAAAAAAGCAAAAGTCAACCAAAGTCTTCAAATATACTGTACAAGAGCAAAAACAAAAGGAAATGGCAAGTATACCTTTCTGAAGGAATTTATCCAGGAAATTGGCATTGATCCTATTTAACAAAATTCAATATTGATAACTTTAGTTTTTAAAATTTAAGACATGCTAAAAATTAAAGATTCACACACAAAACCATGAAAATATTTTAAGACACAATACGCATTGAGGTACAACAACGGCACCGGTGTTGGAAGAGAAAGCTATCAAAGAAGGCAGGTCAAAGATGCAGGGAAAGAAAATTTTACTAATTCAATTTGAAGGATTTTATGATTCCAGTAAAGTCAAATAGGAAAAATCTCAGGTGTAATAGCCCCTAAATTACTGGTCCTTTCATGTGGACGCCTTTTTGTATTCATCCATTGCACTGTCTCTGATGTCAGAACAAAATGGAGTGGTAGGAAACAGAATGCATTCAATGTATTTAACTTAACTGTGACTAATATGAACAACAATAATGAATCACTTCACTTGCCTCCACTTGTTCGGCAGTTATAATATTCAAGCATCACACCATCTTTGTTAAAGTTGGACAACGATGTAGATGCACTTTTCTTTACTAACTTGGAATCCTCATATCGTGTGCCAGCTATCTGCCAAGCCATGGATATATGTCTGCACAAATTTCTCAAACATATCAATATTCCCACTCTTAGATAGGATCAATATATGGAATATAAATTACAGTTTCACACATATTAGCATTTGCAAAAAGGAGTGAGAAAAAGACCTAGGTTTTAATAATAGCAGTAATCGATGACGCCTTTCCTCAGGAATATCTTCAATTTTTTTCCTGAACATAAAAAGTGAGTGAAAGAGAGAGAATAGTTATTCCAGATTTAAGAACTACCATAATTAGAATTACAACATGACTAAACCAAGAACCTAGTTACAATAAATTCCCTCTTCGTGTGTTGGATGGAGAATTTTATAATTGCCAAAATTGTGACATGAAATGTTGAGTGAATTATAAGTATGAGATGAGTTGTAAATGATAAGCTATGAAGTTAAACATAACATAGAAATGTTGAAATTCTCTCTCAATGTGTGTCATTTGAAATTCCTCCTATTTGTCATTTGAAATTCTTTCTTTTACTAGTCTAATACATGAAATCTAGTAATTTCAAATTACTCTACCCAAACACAAGATCAAGGTATGCAGAGTATGAATAAAGCTATAATGATATACAAATAAATGTGTTTTTTACATTAGCAGACTGGCATTACATAATCACAATTGAAAGTCATATCCAATGTATAAAGTTGTTGGTATAATTGAACATAAAGTCTTGTTTGCTCTGTGTAAGTTATGGTTCTGCTCCCCTATATTTAAGAAAGTGGTAACCCTCCTTGTTTTGGATTTTATTCTTTCACCCGGTGTTGCCTTAGTATTAAAGAATACAGAAAAAGGAGATGGCAAGCAAATAAATCCTATAATATTCAATGTGTCACATGAAGAAGCAACAAGCTGAGATGAAAAGTGACTAACCAGAGATATGCAGCAGGATTATAAGAATTTGGGTCCAAAGGGATGAATTCCTTAGGAGGATCAAGAAATGTGACCACATCCTGTTCATCCAAGTAAGCCTTTTTACCACTTGGAAGGATTTCAAAGGGCTTATCATCCCAAGGTGACACATAGCTTCGAGACACAGTACTGCTTCTGCAAGTAGACTCAACAATTCCGTTTCTGTACAATCCCAAACCTGCAGCCAGGAACAACAAAAAAGAATCTAACTTTGGACAATTAATTGAAGTAACACTTTTCGGGTGCTCTCAAATGTCAACTCACTCACCTCTCAACTGTGGATGCACTCGACGTGGAAAGGAGAAAAGATTTGGATGGTGAAGGTGATGGTGCACCCGCGTGCGCCACCACCAACTAGGTGTGTGATGCGGTGGTTGTTGTCGCTGCATTCATCGATTGCAGTTGCAGTTGCAGTGGGTGGAGAGTCAAACTAAACTAAAATTAAAACGCTATTGCTATGTGTCGTGTCGTGTGTTGCGAGTGAGTGGATAAATAAAACTACACCAAACCAGAGTGTCGTTTATTGGCATTAAAACGACATATTTCGGTGGTGCGTATCGAATTCTTATCCTTAATTTTCCTTTTACCTGTCTTGAAGAGATCAACATGCCAAAAACGACCATCAACATAGAATTCAATTCAGTTCTAGTGAATTTCATTTCATCGTCCTTTCCTTTGCTCTGTGATTGTGTTGAACCGAAACAAATGCTGCTTCTTCAAACGAGGCACTTTGGTGCGCCATGGGTGACAGTGACGACACCCACAAGCTCAAGAAAGACAAGTAGTAAAATCTCATGGTTCCGGCCAATAAAATGTTCGGTTTCAACGACCCATTTGGAATTGGAAGTGAAGAGTAACAGTAAGAAGCCGTTTCCGGCAGAAGTATCAAGGAGCATAATGGAGTTGGCGAGGGTTGGCACTCTTTCTACGTTGACACAAGAGGGTTGGCCTCTCGGTATTGGTGTTCGATTCGCTGTTGACCCCGAAGAAGGCACTCCCTTCTTCTCCTTCAATCACAATGCCATTCCCACCAACAATAGCATCCCTTCTTCCCTTCATGTTCAGGTGAGGTCTTTCTCTTTCTCAGAGTTGTTTTTGGATGGAACAAATCAATAATGGAAAGAATTTCTATTCAACGCATTTCTCTTTGTGTTTATCAGTTTATACAGTCTGGATTGCGCACCCCTCAGTGTACACTACAAGGAACCCTTACCAAACCGCAGGATCCAAACGCAATCAAGGTGAGTGAGTGGCTAATGTCATTTATCAAATCACAGATGCTGAGGATAGGAACATTCCATTTTGAATATTCTGTCTAATCAAATGTTTTGTGTGTTCGTTTTCCATCAAAATCACGTTTTAAATGTGGATCAAGTTAACGCTATTGATAATAGTGTTGGCCTAAATCCACGTTTTAAACGTGAATTTAGTGTAAATCAAACATGCTAGTCATAATGCAGCGGCTTGTTTCTTCGTGGAGAAAAAGGTTTGGAGAAGAGGTTAATGAAGATTTTATGTATATTATTGCTGTGGATCGGGTTTTGCAGTTGGATGATTTCCAGGAGGTGGGGAAGGAACACTTATTTTCTTTCTTATAGCTTAGTAATAGTAGTAGGTCATACATTAACCTTGCAAGTTTGCTTCTTTTTTATAAGTTAACTTCCAAAACCTATGTCCATGTGTTCCAGGATGGTGTATGGGTCACCTCTTTAGACTACAAAAATTCTCAACCTGATCCTCTTCGAGAATTTGCAGAGGAGTTAGTCACTGAAATTAACACCAACAATATGGAAGACATTACTCGATTTTGCAATGTCTATGTTGATTTGGATTCCTGGTTTGCACCTAAACTCTATGTCTTTTACTTTCATATGGATCATATGTAGTTGTCCTTTCTGTCTTTTCTGGATTGATTTGGATTTGAGACTTCTCAGTCTTGCCCCTTAAACGAATGGCTCCTTGCATGTATATCTAACTATAAAAGCCACTTGCTTTTGTCTCTTCCAAGCATGCCATCAACGCCAACTTTTTATCCTTCCGTAGTTCTTACTGTCCATTAGTTTAAATATTTCACCTGATGTAGTAATGTATCTATCTGAGATATGACTTATTTTCATGTCCTGTTGTGATTGTGTTTATGTAACATCTGTACATAAATCACTTGCTGTATATGTGATCAAATGACATTGATAAACAGAAACCTAACTTCAAAAGATGATTGGTGACCACTAAATTAGTTATGTTAACTTTCAATGTATCTGATTTACAATTTGAAGGTCTCAGAAGCAAAGATGATATGGGTAGATCGTTTGGGCTTTGATATGCGTTTGTCTTCCCCTCACAAGGGTATATTTGAGGTCCGCATTCCTTTCCCTAGGGAAGTCACTGATGAAAAAGGAGCCAAGTCAACATTTAATTGTATGTCACAACTGGCATGGGAGGTTGAAAGAAACTTCCATCCTCCAGACTTTGAGAAGGTTAAACAATTGAAACACATAAAGTCCTGATGCTTGAGTTGTTTTCTGTTCATGTAAGTAACCACTTGCCAATTCTTCAATCTGATAGTTGTCTTGGCGGCAGGGCTTTGTAATTTTTCAAGAATATGACAGTGTTTATTCTGTTTGCTTTCCACGATGATTTGTTTGGGGCTTGGTGTTGAGATCATCGTGGAAACTAAGCTTGATTTAGTTTTGCACGGTTAGTTTTGGCTTTTATCTACTCTATTGCAGGCCTCCCGGTATATTGAACTTTCTTTGAAACAAGTGAGCTGATGACAGGATATTGAACTTTCTTTGAAACAAGTGAGCTGATGACAGGATATTGAACTACTCTTTCCTAATCTAAAGAGTTTCATTAACAAAACTATTATACATTGTTTGATGTATTTCTAAGGTGTTTTGTGGCAGAAACAGAAAAAAAAAAATGCATGTGGTACATCTACTATTATGTGTTACAAAACACTGGTATATAAGCAAAGCATTTTGAGATCATATCTGGTTTTTTTTTTGGGTCAAAGATCATATCTGGTTTGAACTGAGCCAAATAAGTGTTTGCATATATGTTCATACTCCTAAAGATATTTCTACCCAAAAAAAATACTCCTAAAGATATATGACATTTTGTCAACAAGTATGACATGCATATGTTAAGTGTATAAGTAAAAGACAAGGTTAATGTATCTATTGGAATATGATCTAATTGATTCATCACTGAGTTAATACTAGATATATCATATAATATGATAAAATATTTAAGTTCAAGAATTATTAAAAAAAAAAAAACTAATGAGTTATGTGATTGCAATGTTGTTACTTGAAATCTGTTTTACAACCTCTTCATATTAAAATAGAAATTACATTATAAATGCATTAGAAAGAGAATAAAATGAAAGTTCTATATTATAATTCCTTGAGAGGCATTTGTTAATAGATTAAATGCATTATTTTTTTCTCTAAAAAACACAGTGAAATTTAAAAAGCCGAAGTTTGAGATGGGGCAAGGGGGAAAAAGAAGTAATCATGTGACAATTTTAGCATATAATAAAATTACCATAGTAAAAATATATTTTTAATGGAAATAGTAAATTGAGCAATAAAACAATGGTAGGATATAAGTAACAGTGAAGGCCTACTTGCTAATGTTTTGTATCTTTCTTTCCTTTTTTTTAATCACAATGCGTTAGAGTACATCAACATTCATTCTGCCAATACAAAGAAAGTGACATAACAACTATAAAGCAGTTAGGGTCAAGCGAAACTGATGGCTCACTTCTTTTATTTTACTAATGAAATCTGCCTTTTTAATGCTACCATGCTTCCTCAATTTGGGCTGAAACAAAGACCTAATCCTATTCTCCAAACTCTGCACTGTATATTAATGTGCTTGTCAACCTTAGCATCATTTTCAATTGACAAAATATAATTCTTCAAGTAGGCCCTATAGATTGGAATAATACCTTCCACCAAATGCTTGCACACATTTTCCCTCAAGATCTCATCGGAGATTACCCAATTAGATTGCTTTTTGTACTTTTCTTCAAAAGCTATATTGAAAGCGGTTAGTCTCCTACCCAAATCTTGGGTAGTCACTTTCCCCTCAGAGGATGAAAGTATGTCCTTTTGAACTACAAGAATAGGTTGAAGATTTCCCCAACTATTCTTCAAATAAAGGCTGCATAATAGTCCTTATATTGCTCATGTGCTCTTAACCAAGAATCTCCCATCATATTCCCTAGCACAGTACCCCTTAAATTGTAGAAATGGCAGTGATTATTCATCATAAAAAGGTATGACAAAGTGATATCTTCATATGCCTTTGACCAAGCATCCAAATTTACAGCAACTTCCTTGATGATGTTATATATTTGGGTGAAAACAACACCCTCTTCATATGCTTCCTCTCTCCAACTGAGATGTATTTCCAAAACCTGTGTCAAGTGTGGCCTATATGCATCTCCAAGCAGCTGATTGCAATAATCAGTTACAAAGCTTACCAGCCTAGGAACACTGCCATCTGGGGGAGGAGAACTTGGCCTTTGCAACTTCACTTGTGCTGGAAGTTGCCAGAATATCTCACTGGCACCATTGACAACTTTGTTGATAAGATCCTTTGTCACAGTCCTAATTTCTTCACAGCTTCCCCTCTGAAAAACTGGTTGAATTTTAGTCTTAGGCCATTTAAGACTTTGAATATGGACAGCAAGTTCAACAACTTGAAGGGGTCATTTTTCCTCTCAGCAACAACCCTTCCAAATCGAATAAAAGAAAGAATTCCTGATTCAATGGCAATCTTTGCAAAACACCCCATCCATGCTTCTGGACCAATTGTCTCAAAGACATTAGTAGAAAGCCTGTACTCAACCTCCAACAGTTGTTTCACAACCAACTCCAAATGGCTACCCCATTGGTCTATGTAACTCTCCATACCCTGCACACTCTCAAATTCACCTGTTGGAATCTCAAGGTAACTCAAATCCAAAGTCTTCAAACTTCGACAAGCATTCATACTTCGAACTTCAACATAAAAGATTGACACTTGTCTAGCCTATTATTAGCATTTAATCTCTCAGCTATGGCCTGCAACTTCCTTGTTAAAGAACCTGGCAGTGGCAGAGATTGTGTGGTGATGCTGCCTTGGTGGCCATTGTGTGATGTTAATGAAACCAAAGGAAGAGGCATGGAGTTTGCCATCAGAAGCCTGTGGAACACAATCTCTAGTTTGTCAAAGGCAGTACTGAGAAGGCCTCCATCATGGCGAGCACCTTCCTCTATGACATGCAATATTCTCAAGGATTTCTTTATATTCAATAGGTAAATCTCATTGGTGATTGCTTTGTCTTGTAAGAACTCAAAAACACTCTTCAACCAGCCAACTGCTAACCTGCAATTATCAGTGAGAAGCTTCAGTGCTTCTTCTAGTTTCTTTGTGTCTGAGATGTATGTGCATAGATCAGAAGTGGGGTCTGTCAAGAGAGAATCCTCCAACTGATGAAGGGAATCAAAAACCTTGAGGACAGCAGTAGCAGAACATAGAACACTGTCTATACCATGGCAAATGTCAACAAATGAACACTTCTGCATGGAGATGGGTTTAAGTGAAGCTTGCAAGGAGAGACATCTCTGGTTAAGTAGCTCCAATCTTGATCCAGACTCATCTAATGCAGAAGCAATAGCGATTGATGTTTCCAAGCTAGTGGTCAAGTACGTTCTGATGGCTTCAAGATTCTCCTTGCTTTCCATATTGGCAAATCAAGTGCAAATCTCAAATTTATTACTAATTTGGCTTTTAGATTGCATTGAGATGATTACATTTCCGCATGAAAAAGATAATCTTTGTTGGTTTCTTGTGCATTGCCCCATCCACTTTCTTTCACCAAACTCAACAAACGAAGTTAAAAAGGAGTTAACTTCACTTGCAAAACAACCATCTCAGAAACCTCAACCACCAGGCGGTAGAACTTCCTTGAATTGGGGTACCATATGCTCAACTAATTTCTGAAGCCATTTATTTATTTATTCCTCGTCTTGTCCAAGCTTTCTTGTTCAATTTGAACTTTGAAGACCCAAGACATGCTAGTCTTGTCTTGCTTCAATTACCTCAACTGTCACCCAACCAAATACATCGAAATTCTCGTTTTCAGATTGATAAAAGGAACATACACTTTTAATGTTCTGTTTTTTTTTGGGTGCTTTTTGAGAGGGATTTTAGAGACAGGAATTTAACAAAATGGAATATAGAAGAAATTAATTTGAAAAGAAAACCATTAGTTTAATTTGAAGAAAATATTCTCCACAAAAATGGAATTGATAATAAATTAATGACTGTGAACACATCATTATAATTTGTTATTTCACAAAACACTTTAGGCTGTGTTTGGAGTTTAGAGAGGAGGGAAAGAAAATGATTGAAAGGAGAAGGGAGGGGGAGAAGAGGAGGGAAAGACTTTGTAAAATACTTAAACTCACAAACACAAAGGGGGGGAAGGGCTTCCAATAAACCCTTCCTTTCTCCCTTCCCCTCCAAAATTCATCTCACAAACATACCCTTAGTCAATTTAGAGTCTAATACGTCGTTTTAAAAATCGGACCGGTAATTGAACCGGTGAAGGTACTAACTTATGGTTCAATGGTCGAACCGGTATTAATTCAATATATGTTTAATTTTATATAACATTTTATTAATAAAATAATACAAAATTATAAGAAATTAAGGGGCTGCTCGGGGTGGTTGCGAGTTTTCTATTTTTTATTTTTAAAAATTTTGAATCAAGTTTTTACAACTCAAACCAAAAACTGAAAATCACTTTTTGTGGTTTTCAAAATATATGTTTTGAAAACCACAAAAATAAAATCTCAATTGTTGGTTTTGAGTTGTAAAAACTCGATTTAAAATTTTTGAAAAAAAAACTAAAAACTCACCCCCACCCCGAACGGTCCCTAAAATATATATAGTTGTAAATTCATATGAGTAATCTTATTATTATAAGGTTTATAAGATAAAAATTAATAATAATTGATAAATACTAAATATCTATGTGTAGTTCTTAAATATATCTTTATTTATTAAAAATATTTTAAATTAAATAAAAAATTTTAAAAAAACTAAAAAATTTGAATCTTTTTAAAAGGGAACGAATAAACCAGTTTTTAGACATTAGTTTTTACCGGTTCTAAATCCACCGGTTTTTTGTGTTAAACAAGCCGGTTCCGATCCGATCGGTCCGATTTTTAAAATTATGCTAATATGGTTTATTTGTACTTTTCTTCTATTAATATTTTTCTCCATTTTATTATTCTTTTCAAACAATGAAAAATCACATTCTTCTCACTTTTATTCCTGATTTAGCCATATCGAAACAAGTAAAAAGCCAAATTCGCCTCTCAACTTGTTCCGAAACAATGAATCGGCGCACAATGAAGACATTCCAAATTATAAAACAGCCATCTCTCTGGAACTCTCGTTTCATTTCCTGAATTCTAATATTGCTTCATGCTCGTACTATGGTACACTTTGAGAATGAGAAATTGATGTCTTTCGGAGTACCAATAGAAGAAATTTGAGGATCGGGCGTCTTTTCAAGTTACTAAAGTGATGGAGAGGGTGACGGTAAAACAGTAAATAAGAAGAATGCTAATAACTAATGATATATGAACGAAGTTTTTCTTAAGAAAAAAGGAACAACGGGAAAAGGGAGATCTCGCAGGTCAAACTTAAAATTTATTAATGACCGCTACACACTAATCATCCACTTAATAATTACCATTATCATGATGGGTTATCATCCAAAGACATACGAACAAATGCAAGGCCTGCCAGAACAAATAGTCATTTGATTGATTCTCATATCAATATACGGTGTCCAACCCAATGTGTGGAAAAACAAAGGATGGGGTAATATGAATTTTTCTTAAGTAATATCCACGGAAAGAATACAGACAAAATTGAACTTAAAAAGGGGGGAAATTAATACTAACGAGTCGGCTGCCACCAAAAGCCACAAGAATTTGAAGTAATAACCAAGCTTGAAGTTAGCTGCCACCAGAAGCTACACAAAGTTGATAAGACATACAAGCAGAGATGTATAAAGAGAAAATGGGGCATTTGCTCCTATCACGCGACTCCCTTCTGTTTCAAAGTTATCTTATCCCCAAGACTGAGGGCGATTCCCTGAGTTTTACTTCTTATTCTGATGTATCCACTCAACTTACCATCTGTCTGCTTTTCAATACTCACATTCACCAAAGCATCTTCCCCAAAAACACTCTTAGCATAAAGGTTTGCAGCTAGGAAACCACAATCCCCTTCCAATGCCGATCTGAACAAGAGATCATGAAAACCAAATTAATCACATGGCATGGATCCCCATCAAATCAAAGATATAATAAAGACATAAAAATTACAAAATGTTAAAATATCAATCCTACAATCAGTTATACAGATACTAGTTACTATAATGATGTTATATTATTCACTAGAGGAAGTAATTATCAAAATGAATCTCATATCTGTGACAAAATAAAAACAAGTTTGACAAAGCAATGTTAATATTCAATTTCATAAATTAAATAGATTGGTAGATAAGAAATAGTACAGCAGAGCAAAGATGCAGAAAGGATCAGCATTTGAAAAACTTTTCTTGTTGAGCTTGCCTATGCATGTAATCAAACTATCAAATGCCACTAACTCCAATTGTATAATATACAACTTTTTCTGAGTTTTCTAAAATCAACTATTTTAAATTTTTTTAGATATGTTTTTCAATTAAAAATATTTTCTTAAAAAAATCACAAAAAAAAAAATCAGGTAGTAGATGCTCAAGAACACACATAACACAATAAGAAAGTGTTTTGCATGTTTGGGAGTTTTACAGAGAATCTTTCATGTGTAAAAATTAGTGTCAACAATAGGACCTGAGAAGAGTTGGGGACTTACGGTGGTGTCAGGCACTTCATATTTGTAGACTTGATAATGTGGTTCAAAACTCCCTCTCATCTTGTAATACTGTATTTACAGCAACCTAGAACATAAAATTGATGTTAATAAAAGAATAAGATACATAATCTAGTTAATGTAGAAACACATTGCTCGAGTACTCGTATGCTTATCACATCAGTGCTTTCTGTGATGACTCCAAGGCACAGAGTGCCAATTTTGGCATCATAATTCATACCTCTACTATGAGTATACTGTATATATTAGATAGAGAAACATGTATGATGTGGGTGCATAGCAGGATTTGGCTTGACCTGAGAAACAATACAGTGCCATCCTGTGTTGACACAAAGCTGATACTAGCCTATGCAGAAAACTCCAGATGTTACAGTGATTATAGATATTAGCTCAAATCTGTGATATTATCATTTTTGGACAAAATTGCAGGACTCTTATTCCATAAAGACCAGAAAAGGGCAGTTTTCCAGTTGGGTCAAGACACATCCAAATTGAACACCTACTTTTAGCTTCCTTGCAAATTTTATTGGGAACAGTTTCTGAATCTTCCAAACATCATAGATGCCTAAGGGTGATTTTCCTCCTCCATTCTCTTACTCTCCATCTCCTTTTGTTTGATGTTCAGAGTAGTAAACAACTCAGTAGCTTGTTAATGTGCTTTATTGTATTTCTTTTGACACTTTTTGTTTATTTAGGAGATAAGTCTCTCTTATAAATTCGTTTATTTGAGATATAATTTTTTTCTAAATTTTAGCCCTGGTATAATTACATTTCAGCAAGTTTGTCTTTGACAAAATAGTTTTATGGTGCTATTGTAGATTGTAGATACCATATATTTTTGTGTTACATATTTTATTACAGCTTGAAATTATAATATTTTATTAATTGTGACTTTAGGAATGATTATGAACTACTAGTATTTTTTGCATGTATAATAGATTTAAAAGTTATTTGATATTTTAAGATACCTTGCCAAATCTATATCAGTATACTAACTTTCAAAAATTTTCATATCAGCATATCACATTCTGGGATATTATACTCATAGCGTAGCTAATAGCTATTCAATATAGATAAAACCAAGACAGCAGACAGCATGGGTTATGGCTACTATACAAATAAGAAACTAATAGAAATTCAGTACATGATGCTTAACTAGAAATGAAATGAAAACCCATCAAGATCTACTTCCCCTTTGCACCCAAAGAGAGATGTAGAACAGTAGGAGCAACAGCATATAAATAACCACATTTGGTGTTATCCCTTCTCAAACTAAAATGTATTAAAAGGAAACACATTGGAAAGGTCAAACACTCATCAGAGACAATATTATGACTACTCAGCATGTTACATTTTTGGCATTGTGACAATATGGAGGATCAAACATAGAAATTCTTAGAAACTACCTGAATCCTTCTCCACTAGCCTACTCCTGGGCTTAACCAATAGGCATGTTTCCCCATCAAGTACACCTTATTACTACCACGGTAAAAAGCCAGCATACAGAAGTTAATATCAAACTTTCACATAACTACTACAACATTAACAATAACCATTAAAAGTATTTATACATATACCAACCTCAATGCCAAAATAGTATTATCCCAACCTTCAAGATACCATCATCAATGCATATACAGTAGACATAATGATGTCAAAAAACACAAATCTCAAATGATAACTTATTACCATGACTCTAAAGTGCCAACGAGTTTTTTTTTCCGCAAATTTCTTAAATGAAAGGGGAGGGGGGTTGATATGAGCAATAAAAGGCAGCATCATAATTATTTTAAGCTGTGGTTTTAAAAAATACCAAATGAGAGTATGAGCATAAAAGGTACCTTGTTTTCCCACTCAAACTCGGCCCACATAGTTCTAAAGGCCACATCAGCACAAGAAGCAGGGGAAATGTAGTCCATGATATCAATATGGATATCATTTAGAACAATAACTGTTCTCTCAAGAACATTTGAAGATGTCTCATAGACTATGTTACCAAATATAACTCCTGTTTCAGTTGAAGAAACCTTGATGTTAGCCTTAATCTGTTTGCTTGATTCTGGAGCCAGTGTATAGTTTTGTGGACGCTCAACAAGTTTAAGATCACCCATGGTTGCTAACTCCAAACACAAATTCTGCAGGGTCTCTTTGGTTCGGTTGATGACAGTAACATCGAGCACAATGTCATAGTGATGCACTGTTACATATGCTTCAGCATAAACAGGATCACTGAATCCAGTAAGCTGAAGAATGCGATTGAGCTTATTTGCATCATCTCCATCCTTTGTAAACTCCAGTAGCACGTTTAAGATCATCCTGAACCTCATCTTCCAGCTCAAGTTGGCTCATGCCCTGAAGAATTAAAAGCATACATGGATTGAACATTTGAAAAATACAAGATGAGCAAGAGTATTGAGCACATAAAAGACATTAACACGAACTACCCCCAGGTGATACAACAGCCAATTTAAAATCATGACTTCTAGCAACGCATAACATATCATAACATGATATAGGTATAAATGCCAAAAAGTTGAATCATTGATGAAAGCATGCAGGATGAAAATTTCAAGGAATAAATGAAACAATAATTCAGTTATATCCTTCTTACAAAAAGAGTAAATGAATAGAACCACTGTACCTTTCTGCTCTTCAAGTGGTAAAAATCAATGAGATCGTCAGGCTGTGCATTAGATATTTGAGCCTTTGCTTTAATCTCCTCTGTCTCACGGCGCTGCTTATCTGCAAGCATTTTCACAAAGCTCTGTCTGCAAGATTGCAGCCATATCTTCCTTACCTCATCACCCGTATTGCACAGCAATCTAATGCAAAGGGCGACCCTGTCATAAGAATCATTATCAATTGGATGTGGAAGAGCTGAAGACTGACCCAACTGCAGCATTGAGACCATAATCAACAAGGCCTGTGTAGTTGCTTTGTTAACTTCAACTTTTGAGGTCTGAACCTCTTCCAACCTTAAGATAAGTTTAGTCAGTGTACATGCAACCACTGCCCCAAGGAAGAAATCACCTGAAAGAATCAGGGATCTCAAGTTCCCAATAGAAGCTAGCGACCCTGTACAAGGGTAGGAGGTGACATGGCAGTTTCCAGAGCAGCACTTTGGGTAGCATAGGTCCCATCAGCAAGAATTGCAGGCCTCCTAGAAGACACAGTGGTTGAGTTTACCTGCTGAATGGCTTTTGATGTATCCTGACCATCTCCTTCCTCAGTAGCAGTATAAAATGGAAGGTCACCAAGACACTGCTTGATGGTTGCAATTCCACTCTCAACCTCTGAGAGGGACAGGCAATACTCACCAATTATCCAAAGGGCACATGAACACACCCTTGCAGCACGGATTTGGTAGAAAGTATCCAAAAGCCTGGTGATTATTGAAATCCTCAACTTTGGGTTGGTCTCAATAATCTCACGCACAAAAACAACAACATCCATGGCCGAAGCGACATTGGTGTCTCCCAAGAAGTCCCAACAGATGCACAACAGTGCTTGCCACCTCAGGGAACTTAATGGCACAAGTATGTATAGCTTGCACCAACATTGCCTATACTCACCATTCTTCTCATGCTCCCCGCTCTGAGTTTTCACAACTTCCTTTGAGCATCATAACAACCTCATCGATGTTCCTGGGAGTTATGAGCTCAAGAGCAATATCAATAGTTTCCTCCTAATATCAAGATTGGGAGTGGAAAGTGCCCTAAGGACATCCATGACCATATCGACCATGATGTCCCTATTGGAACTCTTGAGCTCGTTAAGGCGATCGAGCACAATGAGTTTGACATTGTTATCACTCTGAGAAAGCAAGAGCTGGCAGTAAGTGCTAGCAGCAGCTTTAATGGCAGTAGGGGCGGAAGAGAGGGAAACAAGGGTACCAGCACATTCATAAATAACAGCAGTGGAAGGGACATTCAACAACGATATAATAATCTTAATATATTTCCCCTTCTCAGCCTTATTGGTCCTACAAACCTTCTTAATCAGCTCTAACACAACCATCTGAAGCTGCTCACCCCAGTCAGTAATCCTATCGATGTTTGAAAAAGATAATTGATAGCGCGATCTTGTGCACAAGAAAATAGCATAAGGAAAGCATTGCGCTTACTAGAAGGATCCTGCTCGGTGGAGAGGAACTTTTCGATGATCTCTGGTGCGCTATCGAGCAACTGCTCCCCCTGAGGGAGCTTGTACACAGACATGACGGCGAGGACGGCATTTCGCCGGACGAAAGGGTGGCGGTGCTCGAGATTGGAGAGAATGGAAGGAATTAAGGGCTCGATGATCTCCGACTCGTTGAGGCGACAGAGGAATCGGAGGGTTACACCGCGGATGTACTCGTTGGGATGCTGGAGGTTGTGCGGAGGTTCTGACAAATGAGGATCATTTCAGGGAGGACCTTGCCACGTGAATCGGTCTTGTCAATGATCTCAAGGTAGAGAAGGAGGAGCTTCTGAACGGTGTGGTCCTCGGAAGGGAGGACGTAACGGATGATGGTGATGAAGAGCTGAGGGATGGTCTCACCGTTGAGGAGGAGCATGATGGCCTTCTTCAGTGCCTCGATCTTGGCAGCGACGTCGTTTCCTTCGAGGGCTTCCTTGATCTCGTTGGCCAATGCGGGCGTGCCCTTGTCGAAGTGCACCACCAGACTGCACGACTTCTCCATTTTTCTTCTTTCAGATCTGATCTGATTTGATCTGATCTAAGAAATTGAAATTGGGGATCACAGAAGCAACACAGAGAAATTGGAGAGAGTTAAGGAAGAGGGGTGGGAGAAATTGAGATGCAGATGCAGATGCAGATCTGTGTGATGTCTCACACAGTGAGAGTGTAAGGATTGAAAAAGAAACGATCTGCATATGGATTTTAACACGCCATTCGGATCGCCTTCTTCATCTTTTCTATTTGGATTCTTTGACGTGGCTTCTTCGGCCCAAAAATCAATGCTCCACTTCAATAATGTTTTGTTTTGTCCATCCAATTGGTCATTGGACCTCCATATGTAGGCCCAGAGAGAATATGTGGGCCTCTTTTTACACTGAGATTGTTAACCTAAATTGTCGACCAAAAAGCCCAAAGATTGCTTATTCAATATTCCAGGTTCTGTTGACCAAAAGAAAATC
The DNA here is from genome assembly GCA_026901365.1 of Sesbania bispinosa. Lineage (NCBI taxonomy): Eukaryota > Viridiplantae > Streptophyta > Magnoliopsida > Fabales > Fabaceae > Sesbania > Sesbania bispinosa. The sequence goes on along the minus strand of QLOH01000060.1, from coordinate 2,022,261 downwards.
CAACTTCCAATTAATCACAGAATGAATTTCGTGATTTTGGTTCCTAATATATTTTTCGTGATTTTAGGCGTTAATTTTTATTTAATAATTAATAAATTTTGTTAATATTATTTTTTATATGATTATAATAATGGATGAAAAGTCCTTCCAATTTAAGGTTACTGTAAAAAATACTCCTAATCGCGAAGAATGATAGACAAAAACTCCTTAAATTAATTCATTAATATATATAATTTCTTTTATTTTACTTGTTGTCTTTAATTATTAATAGAGATGTTACAACATTAAAATATCAATATATCTTTACTCTCATATCATTAGTCAACCAATGCATAAGGAAAGTAGAACTAGGATTCTCCCTATATCAATTTAGGTTTTATTATACTTATCACTTTTCATTTTATTTACTTTATTCCTCCAATAATCCAAAAGTTCCCAAATTCAGTAGAAATTTAATCTCTTTATATGATGATGCTTTACTTTATAAAATTTTTGTTACTGATACATTTTAAATGTTATTTATTCTCATAATGTGTCGCAGGGCTATTCATTTGATTATTTAAAATATTTTTTAAAGAAATTAATTAAAATATTCAAACATTAGTTTAAATGGAATATCAAATATGCATATCACATATTAACCAACAGCCTTTTCGGAGGAAAAAAAACATTGACAAATCCATTATTTATTGGATGGAGAGTTAATAATAGGATTAAATTTGCATGATCGAAAAAATTGGGAGACCACCAAAGAGTTGGGGCTTAGTTGGCAACGCAGGCTGAGATTGTGGGAAGAGCTCTCGGGTTCGATCCTCACTAAACACATTCTTCGAGAGAGACGAGGAGCCTTAAATGTGACTAACTCCCGAGTAGGATTGCCCCTGGTAATAGGGGATACCTATGGTTTACACCAAAAAAAAATTATGAGACCAAATCGAAAAAAGAAAATATTATGGAGATCAAATTCGACGCAAAAACATATTAGAGGGACCAAAATCTAAAATCATCAAAATAAAGGACCATAAATATATTTAAACTGTGATTATGTTATATTTTCATTAATAAAATAAGTAAGTTTTGATCTAGTCTTTAAAAAAATTTTTTTTGTTTAAATCTTCTAAAAATCTAAATTTTTGGAACGTGTCTTTATTATTGATATGAAAAACTAAAAAATGTCAATATAAATATATGTTATGTGACAATTTTTTTATTACTAGTATCACTTTTTTCAATTTTTAATTTTTGGATGACACATAAAATATGACAAACAAAATTAAAATTCTTTAATTTTTAAGGAATAAAAATGTATTTATCCTATTATTTTTCACGAATTTTGTTGGTGATTACCAATGTGGGTTTAGATTTAGGATATGACTAAGTTCTTATTTGTCCAACAAAATTTGGGTCGGCTATGTGAGTTTTTAAAAGATTAAAAAGTCTCATTAATCCCTTATTCATAAGATTATATGCATTATTCATGAATTGTATGGTGCTAAACATAGTTTTAAAAATTAGACCGGCTGGTTTGACCGGTTTGACCGGGAACCGGCCTGGTGACCGGTCCGTTCAACCCAAAAAAATGGTGGATTTCAGAACCAGTCAAAAATCGGTTGAACTGGTCTTTTAAAAACATTCAATTTTTTTTATATTTTTTATTTAATCTAAAATATATTTAAGGGTTAAATATGTTTTTGGTCCCTGCAAAATACCCGGTTTTTGCTTTTGGTCCCTCAAAAATTTTTCGTTAGTTTTGCGTCCTCCTAAAATTTTTTTTTTGTAATTAGTGTCTCCCTTCAATTGGCATGTGACATGTGCTGATCTGGCACGCTTTCTCTTTCCTAGGTGTCGAACAATATATTTCTAGCGGTTGAAAACCGCCAGAAAATCACCCATTGTTTCTCTTATCACCAGCTTCCTCTTCTCCCCTCCCCACACTCTCACCACCAACAACAACCTACCCACTGCAACCAGGAAACCCGGATACGAACCAGAACTGCGCTCCTCCACCCCCAAAACCTTTCATTGCGAAAAAGTACAAAATACAAATCATGGTCCACTAGAATCTAACAAACACAGTGAAAGATAGTCAAATTTGTGTTCGTGGTTTATAGTTTACAACACCAACACCCTTCTTCTTCTTCATCTCATCTGAGAGAGAGAAAAACAGAGATATGTGTATCTTCAAATCCTCTGCAACCCACTTGGCACTTGTTGTATCCCTGTTTGACTTGTTGAGCTTTGCAATTACAAGTGAAGCATCTCTAACATACACCTCATCTTCCAGCATAGGACCATATTACCGACCCAACACTACTTTCCAATCCAACCTCAATGCCCTCCTCTTCCTGGTCTCCAACGCCACCCTCCACAATGGATTCTACAGCACCAACATCTCCCTCCACAATGGCGGCGGCGTGGACATTTCAACCGAGGTGGTTGTTTTCAGGGTACAAGTTATGATTTTGATGATGGGGTTTGTGTGGGGTGGTGATGGTGAGGTCCATGATGGGGTGGGTAAGAAAAGAAGAAGAAAAGAGAAATGGTTGAATCAAAAAGGAATGAAATTGTAATTTTTATGATTGGAGCGAGGTTGAGGTTGGAATAACATGGAGGGAAATCATGCTGCAACAGTGGGTAGGTTGTTGTTGGTGGTGAGAGTGTGGGGGAGGGGAGAAGAGGAAGCTGGTGATAAGAGAAACAATGGGTGATTTTCCGGCGGTTTTCAATCTCCAGAAATATATTGTTTGACACCTAGGAAAGAGAAAGCGTGCCAGATCAGCTCATCGCACCTGGAACATGCCATTGAAGGGAGGGACTAATTGCAAAAAAAAATTTGGGAGGACGCAAAACTAACGAAAAATTTTCGAGGGACCAAAAGCAAAAATCGGGTATTATGCAAAGACCAAACACATATTTAACCCTTTTAAAATAAATAAAAAACATATATTTGAGAATTACTCATAGATATCTATTACTTTATCAATAATTATTAATTTTTTGTCTTATAAGCCTTATAATATGGTTATTTATACGAATTTACAACTTTATATATCTTAATTTCTTACAATTTCGTGCTATTTTATTAATTAAAATATTACACAATATTAAAAATATATATTTAATTAATACTGGTTCGACCACAGTTGAACCATTAAATCATGAACCAGTGCGGTTCAATTACCAGTCTGGTTTTAAAAACCTTGGTGGTAAATCTGCTATTTCCAAACTTCCTGGTGAGGAGAATGTTTATGATTATAGGCTTATTGACTGGACTCCCCCGGATCATAACTAGATCACTGATAAGTGAAAATTAGTTGATAAATTAGAGTACTTTTTAGTTCACTTATCAAGGATAAAATGATAATTTTGCCCCAATTTAATCCCTTTTTATTAAATATCAGATAAATTGTATTTATTAATCTGAGATTTGAATTTGATGCTATTTGATAGAAATATTGCTGATTTTTGCAGGATATTGCAAAGATTTGATTTGAAGGATAGATAACATTAAATGAGTGAGATCTGCAAGATTTGAGATTGATTGAAGACATTAATGAAGATTTGAAGAAGATATAATACAATTAATGAGGAGATCACTGTCAATCAATCAAGGATTCTGAGGACAAGCTTCCCAAATAAATCAAAGATTGCTCAATAAATGCAAGGATTTATCAAAAAAAGGGAAACAAGGAAAGACAAATCTGCTAAAACCAGTCTCGGGGAGAGATCAAGATTAAAAAGAGAAAGTTGGAGCTGCAGGACGCTACCTGCGTTTCACCTGCGCTATAGCGCAGGGTGAAGCGCAGACTATGTGGAAGTTGCGCCTCATCTTGCGTTGTAGCGCAGCCTGGAGCGCAGGTTACGCTGATTTGGTCCCGGTTACCGTTTTTAGATAGATCTCTTCCCAAATTGTTGTGTCTTTCCTTAGTCTATAAATAGGAACCTCTTGCACCAATCCCGGTGTGCACGATTATTGTAATCAATCTATATTTCAGTGATGATGCACCAGAGCTAAGTTTAGAGTAGGAGAGGAGGAGCGCTTCACAAGGATTGAAGATGGTGACAACATCTTTGGTGGTTTGTATGGCTACCTCGTGTAGTAACTCTCCATTAGGATTGGATGTAATTGATTTTATCCCCAAGTGTATGTAAACTCTATATTATTATTTCTGAGCTCTCTGTCTATAATATTGGTAATCTTATTCTGTACTTAATCCCTGATTCCCACGCTTGCGTCTGGAGTTATAGGCTAGTCTCAACTAACTAGGTTAGTTTTGATTAGGACTGAGAGTTGAGAAGTGGTTTCCAAAGAAACTCACTCTTTGATTGAATAAGAGGACTCGATATCAGAAAACTGACACTGAGCGTTACTAATGAGCGATGGGTAGTGAGAGTACTCTAGCGAAGTGCGTTCACAGGATTAGGCCTGTTTATCGATAGCAAAGGGTTAGTTGATTGTGAATCCAGGATTCGAACATAAGCGTATTCTAATGAGTGAGGGTAGTGACAGTACTTGAGCGAATGTGAGTCTATAAAGTCGGCCTCGTTTATCAACTAAGTTCCTTTACAAACTGACTAAAAAAAGAGCAAAATAAGCCGAGGGTAAGTCTGTTGCTTGGGAGAGCCCGCATGAATTATCTTTGAGTGTGTGAGGCCGCTGGTAACTCGGGGTCTTAGCAATAAAGTTTGTCTACAGTATTATAGAGTAAACCTAAAATAATAGATAGTTTTTACATGCACAAGGGTGAGATGATATGAAGTCCAATCATAATCCAAGTAAAGTGTCTCTAACTCTTCCTTTCTAATTCCAATTAATATTTACTTTCTATTTACAATTCCGAAACTATACTCTCTAAATCGTGCTTTCTCTTGATAAATAGATCACAGTCTACATAGATTAACCGTTCCTGTGGATACGATACTCTTCTTACTATTATACTGCTGGATTTGTGGTTCGATTGCCAGAAACCCATCAATCACATGCAATGTAGATGGGGCTGTTAAATCTCAAGGAACTTTAGCTGCTTGTGGAGGTGTTTTATGGGATTTCAATGGGCGTTGGATGTTGGGGTTTTCAAGGCTTCTGGGTAATAGCTCTATTACTAATGCTAAGATATGGGGCATCCTGACAGCTCTCTTGTTAGCCAAAGATCATAATTGGAATAGATGGATTGAATCTAATTCTACTGCTGTAGTCTCCTTAGTCATTAGAGGATGTAAGGGAAAGGCCTCTCACCCTTGTTATCAGACGGTGAAGGCAATTAGCAATCTCCTCCATCTCCCTTCATCGTTAGAATTACCCGCTCTTACAGAGAAGACAAAACAGTTGTTGACTTCATGGCCTCCTATGCCTACAGTTTTCCCTTGGGTGCTCACACTTTTACTTCTCCTCCCGTTGAATGTAACCTACTACTTTTTCATGATTCCATAGGAATAGTTGTTCCTCGGAGAATTGTTTTTTAGTTTTTTTGGGCTTGGTCCCCTCCCCAATACAAAAAAAGACTAAAAATTCAATAAAGTTAATATCCATTTAATTTTCAATTTAATCTAAAATATATTTAAGGGTTAAATATGTTTTGGTCCTTGCAAAATACCCGATTTTTGCTTTTGGTCCCTCAAAAATTTTTCGTTAGTTTTGCGTCCTCCCAAAAATTTTTTTTTGCAATTAGTGCCTCCCTTCAGTTGGCATGTGACATGTGCTGATCTGGCACGCTTTCTCTTTCCTAGGTGTCGAACAATATATTTCTAGCGGTTGAAAACCGCCAGAAAATCACCCATTGTTTCTCTTATCACCAGCTTCTCTTCTCCCCTCCCCCACACTCTCACTACCACCAACAACCTACCCACCGCAACCAGGAAAACCCAGATACGAACCAGAACTGCGCTCCTCCACCCCCAAAACCTTTCATTGAGAAAAAGTACAAAATACAAACCATGGCCCACTAGAATCTAACAAACACAGTGAAAGATAGCCAAATTTGTGTTCGTGGTTTATAGTTTACAACACCAAACCCGTCTTCTTCTTCATCTCATCTGAGAGAGAGAAAAACAGAGATATGTGTATCTTCAAATCCTCTGCAACCCACTTGGCACTTGTTGCCTGTTTGACTTGCTGAGCTTTGCAATTACAAATGAAGCATCTCTAACATACAACCTCATCTTCCTGCACAGGACCATATTACCGACCCAACACTACTTTCCAATCCAACCTCAATGCCTCCCTCTTTCCTGGTCTCCAACGCTACCCTCCACAATGGATTCTACAGCACCAACATCTCCCTCCACAATGGCGGCGGCGGGACATTTCAACCGCGGTGGTTGTTTCAGGGTACAAGTTATGATTTTGATGATGGGGTTTGTGTGGGGTGGTGTGGTGAGGTCCATGATGGGGGGGGTAAGAGAAGAAGAAAAGAGAAAGGTTGAATCAAAAAAGGAATGAAATTGTAATTTTTATGATAGAGCGAGGTTGAGGTTGGAATAACATGGAGGGAAAAATCTGCTGCAAACAGGAGGTAGTTGTTGGGTAGGTGTGTTGAGGATGGAGGGGTGAGAGAGAGAGGGCGAGGAGGAGAGAGAAGAGAGAAGGGGGAAGCTGCGTGATAAGAGAAACAATGGGTGATTTTCCGGCGGTTTTCAATCTCCAGAAAATATTGTTTGACACCTAGGAAAGAGAAAGCGTGCCAGATCAGCTCATCAGCACCTGGCACATGCCAATTGAAGGGAGGGACTAATTGCAAAAAAAAAAAATTGGAAGGACGCAAAACTAACGAAAATTTTCAAGGGACCAAAAGCAAAAACCAGGTATTATGCAGGGACCAAACACATATTTAACCCTTTTGAAATAAATAAAAAAACATATATTTGAGAATTACTCATAGATATCTATTATTTTATCAATAATTAATTTTTTTTGTCTTATAAGCCTTATAATAAGGTTATTTATACGAATTTACAACTTTATATATCTTAATTTCTTACAATTTCGTGTTATTTTATTAATTAAAATATTACATAATATTAAAAATATATATTTAATTAATACCGGTTCGACCACAGTTGAACCATTAAATCATGAACCAGTGCGGTTCAATTACCGGCCGGTTTTAAAAACCTTGGTGGTAAATCTGCTATTTCCAAACTTCCTGGTGAGGAGAATGTTTATGATTATAGGCTTATTGACTGGACTCCCCCGGATCATAACTAGATCATGATAAGTGAAAATTAGTTGATGAATTAGAGTACTTTTTAGTTCACTTATCAAGGATAAAATGATAATTTTGCCCCAATTTAATCCCTTTTTATTAAATATTAGATAAATTGTATTTATTAATCGGAGATTTGAATTTGATGCTATTTTGATAGAAATATTGCTGATTTTTGCAGGATATTGCAAAGATTTGATTTGAATGATAGATAGCATTAAATGAGGGAGATATCTGCAAGATTTGAGATTGATTGAAGACATTTAATGAAGATTTGAAGAAGATATAATACAATTAATGAGGAGATCACTGCCAATCAATCAAGGATTCTGCAGACAAGCTTCCCAAATAAATCAAAGATTGCTCAATAAATGCAAGGATTTTATCAAGAAAAGGGAAACAAGGAAGTTGGAGCTGCAGGACGCTACCTGCGTTTCACCTGCGCTATAGCGCAGGGTGAAGCGCAGACTCTGTGGAAGTTGCGCCTCATCCTGCGCTGTAGCGCAGCCTGGAGCGCAGGTTACGCTGATTTGGTCCCTGTTGCCGTTTTTAGATAGATCTCTTCCCAAATTGTTGTGTCTTTCCTTAGTCTCTAAATAAGAACCTCTTGCACCAATCCCGGTGTGCACGATTATTGCAATCAATCTATATTTCAGTGATGATGCACCAGAGCTAAGTTTAGAGTGGGAGAGGAGGAGCGCTTCACAAGGATTGAAGACGGTGACAACATCTTCGGTGGTTTGTATGGCTACCTCGTGTAGTTAACTCTCCATTAGGATTGGATATAATTGATTTTATCCCCAAGTGTATGTAAACTCTATATTATTATTTCTGAGCTCTCTGTCTATAATATTGGTAATCTTATTCTGTACTTAATCCATGATTCTCACGCTTGCGTCTGGAGTTATAAGCTAGTCTCAACTAACTAGGTTAGTTTTTATTAGGACTGAGAGTTGAGAAGTGGCTTCCAAAGAAACTCACTCTTGATTAAATAAGAGGACTCGATATCAAAAACCGACACATGAGCGTTACTAATGAGCGATGGGTAGTGAGAGTACTCTAGCGAATGGCGTTCACAGGATTAGGCTTGTTTATCGATAGCAAAGGGTTAGATTGTGTGAATCCATGATTCAAACATAGGCGTATCCTAATGAGTGAGGGTAGTGACAGTACTTGAGCGAAAGTGAGTCTATAGAGTCGGCCTCGTTTATCAACTAAGTTCCTTTACAAATTGACTAAAAAAAGAGCAAAACAAGCCGAGGGTAAGTTTGTCGCTTGGGAGAGCCCGCATGGATTATCTTTGAGTGTGTGAGGCCGCTGGTAACTCGGGGTCTAAGCAATAAAGTTTGTCTACAGTATTATGAGTAAACCTAAAATAATAGATAGTTTTTACATGCACAAGGGGTGAGATGATATGGAGTCCAAACATAATCTAATTAAAGTGTCTCTAACTCTTCCTTTTTAATTCCAATTAATATTTTCTTCTATTTACAATTCCGCAACTATACTCTCTAAATCGTGCTTTCTCTTGATAAATAGATCACAGTCTACATAGATTAACCGTTCCCTGTGGATACGATACTCTTCACTATTATACTGCTGGATTTGTGGTTCGCTTGCCAGAAACCATCAATCACATGCAATGTAGATGGGGCTGTTAAATCTCAAGGAACTTTAGCTACTTGTGGAGGTGTTTTCAGGGATTTCAATGGGCGTTGGATGTTGGGGTTTTCAAGGCTTCTGGGTAATAGCTCTATTACTAATGCTAAGATATGGGGCATCCTGACAGCTCTCTTGTTAGCCAAAGATCATAATTGGAATAGATGGATTGAATCTAATTCTACTGTTGTAGTCTCCTTAGTCATTAGAGGATAGAAGGGCAAGGTCTCTCACTCTTGTTATCAGACGGTGAAGGCAATTAGCAATCTCCTCCTCCCTTCATCGTTAGAATTACCCGCTCCTACAGAGAAGACAAAACAGTTGCTGACTTCATGGCCTCCTATGCCTACAGTTTTCCCTTGGGCGCTCACACTTTTACTTCTCCTCCCATTGAATGTAACCTACTACTTTTTCATGATTCCATAGGAATAGTTGTTCCTCGGAGAATTGTTTTTTAGTTTTTTTTTTGGGTTTTGTCCCCTCCCCAATACTAAAAAAAGACTAAAAATTCAATAAAGTTAATATCCATTTAATTTCCAATTGAATGTAATTAATTTTAAAATCAAAGACACGTAAATTGTGTCGTATGTTTAATGAAATTAATTTATTTATAGTTCTATAAATTAAAAATAAAATATATATTGTTATCAAGGGGAAACTATACCTTACAGTGTATATTGATTAAATCCTTATTCTTATTAGAAGAATTTAGTCCCTAAAATAACTAAATTTAATTAATTTTTTATCGTTTAGAAATGAAAATATTTTTTTTTCACGCTCACAATTTTTTTCAATTCCACTACCCAAAATTTTCAAGTAACAGAATGTTAGGATGTTCTTCGATCCAATGACGGGATCTCAAATTTGGTTGTTGAGGAGTCACGGGCTAGTCAGTGGTCATTACCGTGAGAGATTTTCCATTAGGACAACATTAATAAAAACTATATATTGATCACTAATTAATAAAATACTCATGTATCAATGACAAACGAGAAATGAGTGGAATTGGTACGTGGTTTTCTCTAAAGTACACGTCATAATAATAAATATTCACCAAAAAAGGTCATAATAATAAATTTAATTAATTGTATAAAAATCACAATTAAAAGATTCAGCCGGGAAGATCCTCTCATCTCCACTAATTTTGTTCTTTTTAAACAAAAAGAGAAAAATTTAATTGAACACTAACTAAACGAATGCTTTTTTTTAAAAGTTACTCTCTCCGTTACTTTTTATCTGTCGTTTAAGGTTTTGCACATGGATTAAGAAAGCAATAAGTGTGTCTTTTAGATCCTTGTTTACAAATAGTAATACTCCAACCTCCCTCTATTTTACATTTTCAACACAAAACCCCCTCTATTTTAAAAACCTACACAAACCCCCTCTATTTTGAAAACCTACACAAAACCCCAATTAATATAATTTTTTTATAATTTAATAAAAAATATTTTTTAAAAACCCAACATTACCCTCATGACACACATCCTTTTTAATTGAATTTAGAATTAATAAATGCAATAAAACCGTAACGTGAAAATTCACGTCTTTCTCTCGTAAAATTCATTTTTCTCGTCCTCCTTCTTTCTGGATACCCTAACGTTTATTATTTTACATATTAAGTTTTTTTATAATTTATGAAGCTTTTTTTATTAAGACCCATCTTAGTAAATTTATTTTTTAATCTATTAATACTTCCGAAATTAATTTTAATAATTATTTTGGTTCTTTTATTAGTTTCTGAGTTTTATTTAATTTTCATTATGAAAGTTTTAAATAAATTTATTTATTTTGCTGGTATGAAACTGTGATTTTTGTTATTCAAAATAATGTATTTGAAAAAAAATTTTATGATGTTATTTTTTGTGTTTTCTTTTATTCACTAACACAAATAAAATAATAGTATATTTATAAAACATAAGGAGTTTGTGTAAGGCTTAAAAATTGAGGGATTTTTTATATAGTAAATAAAAAACCATAGTTAATAAGGGTATTTTGGTCAATTTAATATAAATATAATTGTTGGTTGTTGACTAAAATTTCTTTTGAATGTATCATAAAAAATTGGGTTTAAGTGTAATGTACTTTTAAAATTGGAGGGGTTTTGTGTAGGTTTTCAAAATAGAGGGGGTTTTGTGTTAGAAGTGCAAAATAGAGGGGAGGTTAGAGTAATTTACTCTTACAATATATCCTTTCTCTCTCATTAAAACATTTAAAGTTCTCCATCATTTCTAGTCATATGCAATAAATACCCCACTATTTAATAATTTTGGAAGAGGGTAAAGTTGGAAAATTAGCATTTATTGTTGTCTTGGTATGTGAAAATGACAGTTATTTAGAAACAAATGTTAGACTCTAAAACGACAGATAAAAAGTAAGGGAGGGAGTAATATTATAGAAAAAAATGTAATTTCAATATTTTTATAATTTTTTAATGATAACTTCAAAAAATCATTCAAACACTTCGTTCATAAAAAAAAATAAACAAATCCCTTAACCACTTCTTTTCTTAATAAATAAACCCAAATGGGTTTTCTGTTTTCTTGTTTATTTCTTTACTTATACTGTTATACATACATAATAAACAAATCATTACCAAAAAATACATACATAAACAAATGGGATATGTTGCACATGTTGTCTGTTATTATCCACATTATTATAATCCGTCTCTGGATCTATCATCCTAAAGTATTCTGCATAAAATATATATAAATTTTATTATTTTTTATTACAATGAAAGTTCAAGCACCATTATTGCATTAGGTGTGATTTGGTTCAAAATTAAGGGGTGTATTGGTTTAGGATTTTAAAAGACTTTTTACGGGTAAAAAAGTCTGCTGGTATTCAATCAGGATTTTAAAAGACTTAAAAACAATCCACTAGTATTCAATCTAGATTTTGAAGACTTTAAAAAGAGTCTGTTAAAATCCATTGGTATTTGTTTGAGATTTCGTAGAACTTAAAAACAATCCATAGGTATTAGAAAATATAAGGATTTTAAGGAATTCTTTTATTACATGGATTTTGAGTGACTTTTTAGTAAATCCATCAAACAATCCCACCCAAATTGAAAGGATTTCTGAACATGACTTTTCAAGTGTTTCATTCTCCAACAAGCACAGAGTCACATAACCTTTCTTTCTCTCTCTCACCTCTTCCCCCAACAAGTCACTCACCTTTCGAATCTCTTTCGTCTTTGGGTTATGAGGTACGTTTACCGAATCCTCTTGCAGTGGATAAAATTGTTGTTGGGGTGGAACAACTAGTGGAAAGGCTTCCGTATCAGTAGACCCTGATGATACTGATGCTACAATTTTTGCAGAAGAGAATATAGATTCTGGGATGCTACAACTATTTCAAATCCTTTACATCATATAGGCTCCGTATTGTTTTCAAATCCTTCAAATCCTTTTTTAGCTACTTGTGTTTGAAAATGTAACATGTCCATAGTGTGTTGTTTGAAAACATTAGATAGGTACACATTCACAATTTATAACTAATACCTTCATATTTTATGTCCATTTTTTTTAATTAATTTCTATTATTCATTGGATTAATATCAGTTGAATCAAGTAGTGTTTTTATATTCGGGAAGATACCGAAAGTTTAAAAAGGGCCAAAGTTTTCAATAATTTTTTCTGGAAATGAAGAGAAAGAGAGATAGAAGAATAATAAAGAGAAAGAAAGTGAAATAAATTATAATTGAAATAATAGGAAATGAAGAGAGATCAATGATGTGTCAAGTAAAAGCGCCAAAGATACATGAGTTTTATACATTTTAAAGAATAATTTAAAAAAATTAAAAAAGACTATCTTTAAAAGAAAAATATTTTAAAGATAAAAATCTACTTAAATTTTATATGAGTTTTATATGAATTTTATGAGTTTTAAAGAAAAAATACATGAGTTTTATATGTTTTTTAAAATATACGGCGTGTGAAGTAAAAGAGCTAAAACATATGAGTTATATGTTTTGTAAAGATTTAAAGTTAAAAAAAATTAAAAAGACAATTTTAAAGGACATTTTTTTTAAAGCTAAATATATTTAAATTTAATTCATTTTTCTCGTAGTTTCATTTTAATACGTTTTTAAGAAATAAAATACATGAATTTTGTATTTTATAAGAATTACATGTTAAAAAATTATAAAGACTATTTTTAAAAGAAATAATATTTTTAATGATAAAATATATTTAAATTTATTAATTTTCTCAAATTTTCATTATTTCATAATAATAGTAAATAAGATATTTAATTATATATACAATTTTAAATTTTTTTTATCTATGCTATATATACGCATTTTTATCTTGCAGAGTCTATAAAGTCCTATAGAGTCCACAAAGTCCCGCAGAGTCTATGATACAAATCCATTAAATCCCGACTTAAAAATTCTTGAAATTCTTGCAGAATCCTTAAAAGTCATGGAAATCCTATAAATTCCTGCAGACTTTTTTTAGCTAAAAAAGTCTTTTAAAATCCTAAACCAATACACCCCCCTAAATTATTTTTAAAAAAGACTTGATGTCATATATTTTTTTAAAATCACAGTGTATTTAGTAAAATTAGCTGAAAATGATAAAATGACATATAAGGAAATCATTAATTATTAAATAATGATAACTGGGGGTTGTTGAGTGATAAATTTGTAATTAATTTTCAATTAGTAGCTGAAAATTGGAGCTTTTTAAAAAAACTACTTCAAGTACCTTTTCAAGAAAAACTAGTAACTACCCAAAAAGTTATCTTACCAACACAACTGAAATTGTTTCAACTACTAATTTCAGCTTTCAGCTAGCTAATACGGCTTACCAAACACACTCAGGTATCCCTCTTCAAACCGGAAACATCCACATTATAGTGAAGCTAACTTTCTCATTAAAAATTTTCATTTACATAACTCGAACCCAACAATTTATTAAAGAAACCAAGCATCTACCATCATAATTAACTTATTCACATGACTCGAATCCAACAATTTATTAAAGAAAATCAAGCATGTACCATCAAAATCAACTTGTTGGTAGATTTGATGTCATTTTACTTACAAGTTACAACTACAATTTTATTACTTTTATTATTGTGCATAAAAGATGAATATAATAGAAGAGGATATAATATACCATGCCATGGAACTAGCGTTACGAGCGTTGATGACTAAAATCAGGCGCTATATGATTGACTATAGTATTAGAAATGTTATTAGGATATTTTTCTGTTAGAAGAGTATTTTTCTGTTATGGTTTGTTTGGGTTGCTTTGTGTTTAGTGGCTGAATAGTTTAGCCTATAAATAGGGATTGCTTGTATCATTTCAATCATCTTTTATCAAATCAATACATGAGTTTTATCAATACTCTTGCTGGGAACTTTTGAGATGATCCATGGGGGGAACCTATGGTACTCCTTTACTGCTCTCTACTATACCACTGTGGCTCTTGCTCCTCCATCTTATTTTACTAAGATGGTATCAGAGCTCCATTCATGGAGCTCACCGCGCTTCAAGAAGAAAGGTCGATCTTCTCTCAAGAAGATTTCACCATCGCTCATTCTTGAGACCCGTGCATCATCTTCTGCCGCTGTTACAGAGGTGTTTTCTTCTTCTGTCGTTACAACTATTGTTCCCTCTGCAGAGGCATCCTCGCTTCTTCTCTGTCTTCGATTGCTCTATCCCCGGCTGTGAGCACTGGAATTGTTGAAGAAAAGCAAATTAAGGAAGGTGAGGGAGCGAGTATTGGTGGTTCTTTCTTGATTTCGTTTTTCTTACTTGAAATCGGTGAAGTCTCCACCACGAAATTGGAATGGAAATCGTCACCGGATCCGTTCATCTTTGGGAGCTTCGAATCAGTGAATCCTTTGGAGGAGGAGAAAGTTTCTCCGGCTTCACTCTCCAGCGAGGCATCGTCTTGTTTGTCGAACACCTCGAGCGAGATCTCCGCTAGCAAAGGCAGAGTTCCGAGTGTGAGAATGGACGATGTCGTCCGTTCGTCGAACCTGCACTTGAAGATGCTCTCTCTCACTTGCGGTGATTTCTCCTCTTTCTATCTCGGTGGTTCCCTTCATGTTTTCGTTCATCGATCTTGCAAAGCCATGCATGGGAGGTGCGGTGCTCTCCATCGCACACGCGAGATGTTCGATGTTCAGTGTCATCGAGGTATTCAAGAATTGGTTTCTTCTGAATTCTGATGTGTCTGGTTATATGTGTGCTTTTGATGCAAATTCTGGCTATATGCTTGCTCTATATGTTCGTCAAAATCCTGTGTCAAATTATGCACTCAAGTTGTTTGATGAAACGACAAAATGTGTGTCCCCTGCTGTTAGCCTGCTTAATATTTGTGGACTATTCATTGCTTAGAAAAGAGGCTCATGATTTTATGTTGGAACTGGCTCGGTGGTGGTTCCATTTATGACCACAGACTCATTTGTTTGGACCAACAGTGCAAGTTCACCAATTGTGTTTCTTAATTTCATGGTTGAGAAGGAGAGGTTTCCGAGTATTATGAAGGTGAGCAGATTGAGTAGGAATTTGTGCAGGCATGGCAGGGGTTGATGAATTGTTGGAGGTGTTTCGTGTTTTGAGTATTCAAATTATTTCAAATATATATGTGGAGGGTTACAATGTGATGTTGTCGCTCTTGTGCAATGCTGGGAGAGTGAAAGAAGGGTTGAGTCTTATAATTATGTCATGGAAGCATGTTGCAAGGAGGATATGCTACGCCCTGCGAGGAAGCTGTGGGATGAGATGTCTTCAAGTGGTTGTTGTGGGAACTTGAAAACTTACAATATTCTAATAGGAAAGTTTGCTGAATAGGGACAAATTGAAGAGGCTCTCTTGCCAACCTTGATGAAGATCACTTTTATTTTGTCGAGCTTCTATCTTGTTTTCAAGTTGGTATTGGTTGATAGCAATTAGGGATGACAATTGGAACCAGACCCAATGGATACCCGCAAAAATTACTCACAATGGGTGGGGTAATTACCCATCAAATGGGCATGGATCCGGGTATGGGTAATTACCCGCACTTTTAATGGGTACGAGTGCGGGTACAGGTACCATGGTACCCTACCCATACCCGCACTTATATAATTATATAATTAATGTAATTTATATTATAGTCACAAAAAATATATATATTACTAATTTAAATGTTATAATTTTGTCCTAAACAATAAAAGAGCAAAACCATGAACTAATTTCCATTTTCCCTCCTATTGTTTTAATCTCTCATCCACTTCCACATACCATAGTTGTTTTATAGGTTAAACTTGGATGATCTATGAATTATTTTTCATTTAATTTTTAATTAATTTGCATTTTATAGTCAATTTATTATTTTATAGTTAACAAAAGTGCGAGTAATGGGTACGAGTACTTGAGTACCCAACGGATAAGAGTACGGGTATTAGAAATCACTAACCCACGCCGGTATGGGTCCGGGTACGAGTATTTTTTTAAAACGCGAGTACGGGACGGTGTACTATAGTACCCTACCCAGACCCTACCCATTGTCATCCCTAATACCAATTACCAACTTGCAAGAGGGTATTAGAAATGTTATTAGGAATATTTCTCTGTTAGAAGAATATTTTTCTGTTATGGTTTGGTTTGGGTTGCTTTGTTGTGTTTAGTGGCGGAATAGGTTTAGCCTATAAATAGGGACTGCTTGTATCATTTCAATCATCTTTTATCAAATCAATACATGAGTTTTATCAATACTCTTGCTGGGAACTTTTGGGATGATCCATGGGGAAACCCATGGTACTCCTCCACTGCTCTCTACTACACCACGGTGGCTCTTGCTCCTCTATCTTATTTTACTAAGATATATTTCCATTCCAATCTATGCTACATCTCTCTACTACAACCACTGTGGCTCCCTGCTCATCTAATCTTATTTTACTAAGATATAGTTTCCAATGGTCACTCTCACCTTTACCTTACCATAGTTAATTAAGAGTAAGACGAATTGCCAATTGCCCTATTATCCCCCACCATGACACGTGACAATGAACATGTAACCCTGTAGAAACCTTAGCTACATCTCCACTTGCCAATTGCTGAAAACGATCTTCAATAGCTCACTTTACCATATTTTATATATATCTGCATTCAAAAGTAGTCTACTTATCGTACCTAATTTCTACCATATGAAAATAAAATATATCAAATATGCTGGGAAACTCCCATCTACAAGTTCAACGTAAAACATAAGTAACAAGGGATATGGTTTTATTGTCTTTCTTGCTCAAATTATACACTTTCTTTTTTTTTTTTACTGCAGACAGTGTTTGATAGTATTTTGTATTTCATGTCATACTAATGATTATTAATTGTGATGATAATTTTTAAGACAATAGTATGGGTGTTGAAGAATCATTTTCAGTATTAATAACATTACTATTCCCTATGAATTGATATTAAAGATAAACTTGTTGGACTTTTGAAACAATAAGCATATATTATGGTTGAGACTGAGGCGAGGATTTAGCGGTAGGCATACATTACAATTTACAGGCCATTCTTTGAGGCGGATTAGTCGGATATCCAATTTCGTCTCCTTCAACTTGGACTGCATATTGTTTTATAAAAATTATGATCAATTTGTTCATAAAAGAAAATATATATGGTCAATTTTTTATTTCACCAGAAAGGTTTGTGATGCTTTGTCGGATGAGGACAGCTACCTAATCAGAATGAAACTTCGGTTGACCTCTTATACCCCTGTTAATATTCAATTAATTACTTACTTACTTAAAAATTAATACTACGGTAACAATTTCTTGCTATTATGCATAGATCATATAAATTCTCCAGAAAAAAATAATTATGATTTATTCTCTACAAAGTAAATAATGTACTGATTTACTGATGAGTGTAATCCAAGTTGATAAAAATACTTGAATATAATATTATGAATTCATTTATTAAAAAAAACTGTCATGGTCATGGTCATGGAAAGGAATAGCCTAAACCTAAATATTCACATGAGAATTACTTTTGTATTTAAAGAATGTAAAAAGAAAATCCTATTTTGGAAAAATACTATACTAATTGAAATTGAATCCGTCAATACATTCACAGATCTTGTGCTGATTGAATCAGTTTAAAAAATCTGAGAGATACGAGTTGCGAATTCAATTTTTTGTACTATTAATTAATTGAGTGAATTGGTAAATTTTTATATATTGAAACAAATAATACTTGTGACCTTAAGAAAAGTAAGAATTAGAATATCTTATAGTATATGCTTTCTTGAGTTTTTAATATTACGTTATGGTAATATTGGAAAGAATAATATTGGACTATATCACATTCATAATATGATTTTGCATTATTGATTGAGTAAGATATTTTATTGGAAGGAATTTGTACTTTCCAACGTGCGGCCATTAGCTTCGGATCTCGAGCTTAAGATGAACGATATAAAAGTATGGAAATGGAATGGCCCCACTTGCTGTTTTACCAACGGCTCTTTTTGGACATTGTATCCCCCAAACTCATGCACTCTTAGATTGGCACTAGTTGATAATAAGTCTTTGGTTTACAAATTCGAACACACACATATTATTGAGCTAATTTATTTAAAATTATTTTTATAAAAGAATTATTTATAAGAATTTTTAATATATTTATTTAAACTTTTTTAATAATTAAAATAAAAATAATCAATTTTTTACTTTTCTTACGAAGCAATTCAAAGTTGCTTCTTGAAAAAAAAATAATTAAAATTGAAGAAAGAGAATTTTTTAACAATATGAAAACATTTATTTAACAATGTGATATTTATTGTGACAAAATAAAATGTTCTTTTATGATTGTAGCCAAACAAAAATTTATTTCTGATTATACAAGAATCTCTAAAATAAAATCATTTTTTTAAAATAATTTTAAAAATACTTTTTTTAAGCACAAACAAACTAGTCCAATTATTATTCACAGTTAGATTAATATCTTTATGAAAATCGAACACACACATTATTTCTAGCAATGAAGGTGGTTAAAGTACAATGTTAAGTTTCAACTTTTAAAATGGGTCTGGCTAACTAGTGCCCCCAAGGACACTAGTTAAAGAATAAGAAAGAGAACGTTTTTATCAGAAATCACAGTATTGATTGCATCTATGACATTAAATATCACACACTCCAATAAAATTTTCTACTTTTGGTTCCTTAACAAGTGCCTTAACGCACTCGTTAATATTTCCCTTTAAATATAAGAAAATAACCAACGAGTTGTGGCTCATTTGATAATGCAGATTGAGATTGGGGGAAGAACCCCTCGGGTTTGATCTCCACTAAATACACTTTTAAGGAGGGATTGAGAGTCTTAACTGTGACTAAGTCTGAACAAGATTGTCCCCCATAACAGGGAATACTTGTGGTTTACACAAAGATTTTTTTTTTAAAAAGAAAATAAATATGATTTAAAATATAAGTAAACTTAATTAATTTTCCTATTTAATAATATTTTTTATTAATTCATGTGCTTTTCAATATTTAAAAAATTATTTTTATTTAAAACAATAAAGTTGATATCTTTCATAAAGATAGTTTAGGAAATGAAATTTATTTTTAAATGATAATAAAAAAATTCAATGTCATTAATTAATATTCTTAATTCATATGGATTAGTTGTTTTTACTTATATTGGACTAGAGGAAATATGGGTTAAATAAATAAAAATAATCAAAAAATTGCATTAAGAATATAAAAATATTTAATATTTATATTTTAAATCATTTAATAGAGTATATTAAATATCTTGGATCCAGATCTCTGTAGCACAGCAAAATTAACTGCTTAATACCTAGGAAATATTCCGTAGCTAAATACGGAAGAGGATCCTTACACAAATATCTTGTAATTGATACTTTTAAGATATACTACTTGTTAGGAAAACGTTTTTCTTGTTAAAAAAGATTGTCCAATCAGACGTTCACTTCATCAGTTTTGATTGTCATTAATTAATTAAGATGCTTTTGATTGGGGGGTATCTAATCTAAATAAACAATTAATTTCCGAAAAGTTACTATTCGAATAATTGGTAAAGGTAATATATTAAAAATCTTGGTTAACAATTTATTATTAAAAGAAAATGGAAGTCCAGGTAGGATATTAGGAACCACATCATTGTCAGGGGCAAGTGTCGGTGGTGAACTGAAGCATAGTATAGTATATAGTATTAGTAAGTAGTAGATAGATAGATAAATTAATCAATCAAGAAATAGAATCAAGCCTCCCTCTCTTTCTTTTCTTCCCTTTCCCTTGTGTGCTGATGATAGTGTTTGTTTGTCTCTTACAACAAATCAATTTGGGCTGCGCTGCGTGAGTCCTAGTATTATAGTGTTGTGTGTTCCCCACCTCCATGTGCTCTTAACTTAAAAACCAAACCTGCTTCCCATTTTGCTTCTTCAACTTCACACTTAGATTCTCACTTCTCTCTTCAACAGATACAGTAACAACAGATGGGAGTTGATTTGAGGCAAGTGGTGGCGGGTATCCTCACCGTCACCATGTTCGTCATGCTTATCCATATGATCAAAAGGGACCATTTTGATTCTGTTGATGTAAGTAACTAACTAACACTTTCTTCACTCTTTTTTATCTCTTAATCTGAACAATTTTCCATCTTCATCCCTCTCTCTAATCTAAACACTTTTCACTTTCTTTTGACCTTGTTTTGTTAAGAACAAAGTTCAGATTGTAGAGCTAGCAATCCACAACACTTCATTCATTTGCTACTTAATTATTGTCAAACAAATGACCAGGGATCTGAATTGCTATAGAAATCAAATCCATGGATCAAACGAATCTCATTTTGTATATATAATAATATATGCGTAGTAAAGCTTGCAGAGATGATAGATCCATAGTTCACAATGCACACGAGTAGACATCACTTAATCATTGATTGATTTGTAAGAAGACATCACTTAATCAAATTGTGATGCTTCAATTTCTCAACTTTTTGCATAAGGCAAAATAGACAAATAGCAAAACCCTCTTTTATCTGTCTTCAGTCTTCTTTTATCCACACTTTCTCTCTATCTAATTTACTTAGCAACCAAAAATTCCGAATCCTTCTTTGTTATGAGTCGGTTTGGGTGGAACTTTTCTAGGAGTATTTTAGGTGAAAAAATAGTATAAATCAAGAGGTTAAATGCATTTAACTTCTCCATAAGTTAAAATTAGTTACTTTTAGAGAAGTGAAATGGGAGAGCTTTTGGAGGAGGTGGTCTACAAAGACTAATTTAACTTATGGAGAAGTTAATCCATTTGAACTCTTTGATTCATGCTATTTTTTTCACATAAAAGTACTTCTGGAGAAGTTCCACCCAAACATGCTCTATACCTTCAAGTCCTGGCCTACTTCCCCACATTTGTTTTTGAAGAAAGGGAGGCTCATTTCATACACTTCCTTCCAAGTGCTTTTCTAATGCAGATTTATTTTTACCATTACTCTTCTGATTTTTCAATGCAGTTATTTATCTTTCTTTTACTTTTTGCTTTTGAAGGATAAACTTCCAGGAACAACAGAGGATGTCAACTATGAAAATATGAAGCTTGATGCTACTTCACGTAACAAAGAATATAGTAGGGCTCTGGAAGGGAGATGCTGATGAGTTAAAACCGTGTTGGGTTAAGCCATCTGGAGGTAAAATTTGATTTAAAGACATTGTCAAGGAATTCATATCATGTACTAGACATAATTGCATTCTCACAATCTTTCTGTCCTTATTAATTCATTTTTGGTTATGGCTGGCAGAGGATGTAGAGCAGACTGAAGGGTTTGTTACCTTTTCATTAACTAATGGTCCAGAGTACCATATATCTCAGGTAAATGATTCAACCATTGTTCTTGACTTATTAGGAGTTTCTTATGTATCAGTCATGTATAGATAGATATCTGCAGCTGTTTCTCAAACATCAGCAATGTTTTCCCTTTGATAATTTCCTCTCCTCCCGACCAAAAGAAATGGTGCCATTATTGTGTATTGTTTCAGTAAGAAAGGGAGAAAATATTTTTTGGCATTCTAGTTACCATGTGCTATCAATGATAGTTGTGATAATATTTATAATTTTTGCCACTCTCTTAATAAATTTATGTGCGATGTGCTCCTTTAACAAGCGTGTTATTGTAAAGTTTCAAGTTATTTCCATTTCCTTTCTATATTTAGTTTACTTTCTTTTGATCTTCTTTCATCACCAACATACTTCTTGTCCAGATAGCAGATGCGGTGATTGTTACTAGAAGTCTTGGGGCAACACTTGTGATCCCTGATATCAGAGGAAGCCAACCTGGTGACAAGAGGTTAGTGCTGACTAAAAAAGATTGAGGGTATAAGAGAGTGAAAATGTTGATGTTTAATCTCCTCTCCTATTTTAATCTCTGCTGTAGATGAAGAGGTTTTTGGTTTTGTGGGGGAGGGGGTGTAATGTTGCTTCCCTGTTTTCTGAGAAGTAGCCTTGGCATTGTTGCTTTGTTTGTTTGATTTTTGCTGTCGTTGATGCTCATCTTATCTTATCAGCAACCAAGACATATTAACTACTGACCTAAACAATAGGGTGTAGTTAAGTTGTATTCAGTGTTCAACTGCTAAAGAAGTTTTTTCCCCTTCCATTTCATATGTAATGCCAAGTTATTCTGAATGATTTTTCTTTGAATAACTAGCATTTCATAAGAAATAGAAGTAATTTTCATGGGGAATGGAGTGTGCAGGGAGTAGCAGTGTCACATTTAGCTGTCCCCCCTAACCATCCTTCAAATTTAGCAGTGTCACATTTAGGGTTAAAAACTAGAAAAATGACTCAAGATCCTCTGTTAAATGAAAAGCAATGTTCTTCTTCGTTATTCAGGCCTCTTTCATATTGCAAGCTTGCTTTGGAGGTAGCTTAGTTTGAAAATGCTTTATTCTGATGGCATTGTTGAATAGTTCACAGTTGAACTCAATTTGAAATCAGTGTAATTTACTTTGAGTTTGTAGATGCACTTGCAATGCCTAATATAATTCATGTCTCAGGAACTTTGAGGATATTTATGATGTTGATGCATTCATGAAAAGCATGGAAGGAGTGGTCAGAGTGACAAAGGATCTTCCTGCTCATATATCAACACAGAAAATTGCAGCTGTGAAGGTCCCTAATCGGGTTACTGAAGACTACATAGCTAAACACGTTGAACCAATCTATAGAACGAAGGGAAATATAAGGCTTGCAACTTACTTTCCTTCAATAAACATGAGAAAGGCAGGGAAAAAAGGTGACACTGATTCTGTTGCATGCTTAGCAATGTATGGAAGTTTAGAGTTGCAGCCAGATATGCGTGACCTTGTTGACTCAATGGTTGAAAGACTCAGAACTTTAAGCCGAAATTCAGATGGCCAATTCATAGCTGTGGATTTGAGAGTTGAGATGTTGGATAAGAAGGGTTGCCAAGGAAGTGATATGATGGAGAGAAGAGCTGCTTCAATGCACAAGAGATTGCAGTGTTTTTGAGGAAGCTTGGGTTGACAAGGATACTACAGTTTATGTGACACAATCAAGGTGGGATGGCAGCCTTGATTCTCTCAAGGATTTGTTCCCTAAAACTTATACAAAGGTCAGATATTTGTTCTTATCTCATCACCTCGCTCCCACTCTTTATTTCTCATAAGTACAACACACACTTGCTCCTTTTTCCATTGGAACTCTCAGGAAGTTGTACAATCTTCATATGCTTTTAATACTGCAAGTATAAAATCTCTCATTTCCTCTTAAAATTGTTGCAGGAAGCCATCATGCCCGCAGACAAGAAGACAAAGTTCCTAGATTCTCAAGATTCTGAATTGGAGAAAGTGATTGACTTTTATATTAGTTCTGAGAGTGATGTTTTTGTACCAGCGATTTCAGGTCTATTGTATGCCAATGTAGCTGGTAAGAGAATTGGTTCTGGTAAAACCCAGATATTGGTTCCTGCTCATATTCCAGAATCATCTGCTTCTGCCTCCAGTTTCTTGTCCCCTTATGTCTCCAAGAAAAACCACTTTGCTTATTCTTGTTACTGTTAGTTAGCAGTGAAGAAATTCCCAAGCATCTAGTAGCAAATGTTATGTACCCAAAGGCTTCGGGAGTTTCAGTGTTAAGGGCCTAAGGCTTTTTGTTTTTAAATTTTTATGAATGTTCAACAAGAAAGGAGAGTCAAGTGTTCACTAGAGTGAGGTTACTGTCATTTGACATGTTCACGGGACTTTCTGTTCACATATTTGGTTTGTAAACTCACACGGCTGCCCCATATTTATTCTTGTGAAACAATTGATAGTGCATTTGTTAGAAAAGATGGTTCAGTAAAGAGGATGATGAAGAGAATGTTTGAGAGAAAAGTGAGATTCTTATTGATTGAATGAATGAAGTGATTTTGTTTAACATCAACAAATTAGCAACTAACTATTAATAAACTAATAATTAATCTCAATTAACTATATCTATAATATTTCCTCTCATCCTAATTATAAAAGATTTTCTAGTCACTTCACAAATATTAGGAAGTGAATAATTTAAATCCTATTATATTTTGAATTCCTTATAGGAATGGATAATTATCTATTCTTGAATCTTATCTTTAAAGATAAGTCACTTAATCATTTTACAAATTCAAATAAAATTATTATTTATCCCTAATATCAACATATTTGTTTTAAATCAAACTATATTAAATTCACAATTCAAACCAATTATCTTCTAATATCTTTGTCTTTATTCACAGGAAATTTTCGATTAAAGAACTGTTTATTTTCTTAATTTTTAAATATCAAATTTAAATTATTTATTTCAAATGTTATCTCTTTTATAAGTTAATAATTTTTTTCTTAAATAATTTTTAATAATATTTATAAGTTTTAAAATTCCGGTGAAAGAAAGGTACGGCCTCCAACAACACCACCAAAGGGGATTCGGAGCGACAGTTGAAGGAGGTGGTCCACGGCGGCGGTTGGATACAGGGCATAAAACCGCGTTGCTTGACGGCGTAAGAGGCAGAGTGTTTGTTGCGAAAAGTGAGGTTTGAGCTGCTTCACAGCGCGCGCAGAGTGTTGTCAATGTCAGGGGACACCAGCACTTGAGCTTTTCCTTCAGAACTTGTCATCATCCCTCTATCAACACAACAACTTCACTTGGCTTCTACATGGAGCAAACCTCCTCTTTTATCTTCATTAAACCTAAAGCTAAAGCTAAAGCAGCCCCACCTCGCTTGTCATGCATCACAGGAATAGAATGCAGTTTCTCTAAGGTTAAATTTTGCATTTTTACTGATGGGTTTGTTTTGAAAATAACCCTTTTCAGTTTTGTCCGACTTGAGGCAGATAAACATAAATTGAAACTGAAAATGTCTCACGAATTTCCACCATGATGTTGTGTGTAGGAATGATGCATTACCTGTTCATGGATTGTCTGAAATGATTGTTGGGGTTCTGGGAGGAGGTCAACTGAGTCGCATGCTATGTCAAGCTGCTGCTTCTAAGATGGCAATTAAGGTAATGGTTTTAGATCCTCAAGAGAACTGCCCAGTGAGTTCCCTGTCTTATCATCATATGGTACCATCAGAGATTTTGGACCTAGACTTAACTCAATCCCAAAAGCTAGCTTATAGGGTGAGGATTGCCCGAGACTTATATACTTTAACTTGACCTTATCACTAGTCAATGTGGGACTCTCCAACAGACAGCACTACAGTTGAGGAATTTGCAAAGAGGTTCATGTTTATGCAATGAATGTTATTTGAATGTCATTTCCCTTATCAACTTATTGGTGATCATGTTTATGTGCTGGTTTGATATGGTGTTCAGATGTGGAGTATTAACTGTTGAAATTGAATATGTTGATGTGCCTACATTGGAAAAACTTTAGACACAAGGAGTTGACTGCCAACCCAAAGCCTCTACTATACGAATTATTCAGGTATTATCTTGGCATATTGGTTGAAAGTTCTAGTTTTCACTTGTTGTGCTGAATGAGAATATGAACAAGTACAACTAGATATTCTTAGCCTTTGTGGTAGAATAATTTTTCACTCATCATAGACTTGCTAATTGAATATTTTTAAAGATAAGAATTATCTCAATGATTTCCTTGATATGACTATTCAACATATTACAGGATAAGTATCAGCAAAAGGTTCACTTCTCTCAGCATGGCATTCATCTTGGTTGTAGTAGTATCTGAAAATTCATCTTCAGGATACTAATTTAAGATACATGAATTATACATTGAGCAGATAGATGATATTGAAGGTGCTAAGAAAGTAGGGAAACTCTTGGCTATCCACTTATGATCAAGAGTAGGAGATTAGCTTATGATGGTCGAGGAAATTAATGCTGTTGCTAAAGTGAAGAGGAACTTCCTTATGCTGTGGATGGTAATTAGTTTTTTAACAGCTGTATCTTTTTCTTTTTTTTCTTGAGAAGTGAGAACAGGAAAAAAACCTGTCGGTCAGTTCATACTTGTGTGTCATAAGCTCAAAGAAAAGGAAAAAAAAAAAAAAACTTATGCCTATTTGACATGTGCACCCTTTTTTTTCCTTTAACTTTTCTCCCTCAACTTTGCAGCTCTTGGAGGATTCAATCGTGGTTTATATGCTGAAAAATGGGCACCCTTTGTCAAGGTCAGGATCTAAAGTATGTTTTGATTGCTGCTGCTGATTTTCCAATCCATGATTCACTATCTGTATGATGGAAAAGAATATTGCTGGTTTGGGGCAACAAATCTTGAATTTTTGTATACTATAGCAATTTATTGAGTTCAGTAAAATGATTGTTTCTATTGTTGACTATGGTTCTCAGTCAAAATAACAACGCCCTCTTTTTATCCTTAATCTGTACAGTGTTTTTCTCTAATAACAGTTTGTCTTTCATAAATGTGAATTATTTTGAGATGTAACTTATTCCAATACCATACTATGTTTGCACCACTTGCAAAATGCGCTTACTGTTAAATCTTCTTTGTTCCAAACAATTATGATTGCATTTCCTAGTACTTTCATGCAATTTACTTATTAAAAGCATGTCTTTTTATCCACGAAAAACAGTCTTTTATATCTTAAACTTCGAAATTCTATCACGTCACTTATGTGTTTATGGATTTTCTTACTTTTTTTGCTCCTAAAATTGGCAGGAACTAGCTGTCATTGTGGTGAGAGGAAGAAGACAATTCAATTTCATGCTATCCTATCATTGAAGCTATTCACAGGTAACATGCAGAATTCATACCTGCTATTAACATGGAACTATGGAAGATTTTAAATAAGATTTACCTCAAATCAAATTCAAACCTACATTATGGTAATTTAAATAAATCAGCAATGTATCATTTCAGCTTCCTTATATGTCTGTTTAAGGATTCTGTTTTGTTCTAGGGACAACATATGCCACATAGTTAAGGCTCCAGCTAATGTGAAATGGAAGATTAGGGTGCGTGTGTTTGCAGTTGAATTGTTCTTGACTAGTGATGGACAGGTTGTGTTGGAAGTACAAAATAGAAGGGAGATTAGAGTAATTTACTCTTAATCATATTAATGAATAATTTGTCATCTTGTGATTAATAATAATTAAACCTTAAAAAGTAGCTAAATCTCAATAGCCGTCTTAGCTCAGCTGGTAGAGCGCATGGCTTTTAACCATGTGGTCGTGGGTTCGATTCCCACAGACGGCGCAATTTATTTTCTTTATTAATTTAAAAACCTATTTTCATTTATTCCACCTTGAAAAATTCTCCCTACTTTTCCCAACTTCACTAATGTTTAATAGTAGCAAATTTGATGGAAATTCTCTCTAATTTTTTTTTTAATTAACATTTTTTCATTCCATCCATTTTGGAAAACTCTCCTTTCTTTCTTAACTTCAGCCTTATTTAATAGTAGCAGATTAGAGAAAAATTCTCAAATTAGAGGCAAATTTCTTGTTTTTTATTATTAACGTTTACATTTCATCCATCTTGGAAAATTCTCCTTTCTTTCTTAACTTAAGCCTCATTTGATAGTAGCAGATAGCAAATTATAGGAAAAATTCTCTTATCTTTATTTTTTTCACAAGATTTCGCTTTTGTTTCTTCTCAACCTCAATAAAGTAGCAAACAAATATTTTAGGGAGGAAAAAACTAGCCGTTACATTCCAACAAAAGAACCAAAACTCCATTATAAATGAAGAACCAAATCTTACAGAATCACCATCCAGTTGTTGCCATATCTTTCAAAATTTAGTCCCGGGTCATATCTTTGAACAGATTCACAACAATCTGACAATGTCAAACTCCACTAGATGTGCTGCTTGCAATCTTTAAGGAGAAAATGTCCACCAGATTGTGTGCTAGCGCCATATTTTCCCCCAACCAATCCTGAGAGGTTTTCCGTGTTCATAAAGTCTTTGGCGCTGGCAATATTACCAGAATGCTACTGGTAAGGAACACATGTGAATCTTTATATTAGTATATGAAGCCACTCAATCATAACCAGAGTAAGTCTAATAAATAGAACTTTGATCATGTATTGCCATTGATGTTTTTGGGTGCTTAACATTGTTTAGGAAAAAGAGGCACTGACTTGTGTTTCGGACAATTATCTACAGCTTGTTCAGTAGCCCTTAATATAAAATATGAAGCACGAAGGTGTATTCTTTGTTGTTTCTAACCCACAAAAGTGTAGCCGTAACCTCTTGCCTGTTCCAGGAACTTCGGGAGCATTTACGAGCTGAGGCTGCGGATTGCATGTGTTTTGAAGCGAGTTTACGTGTTAGGGATCCTGTTTATGGAGTCGTTGGAATAATCTCTCAATTGCAACAAGAGATAATACAAACTCAAAACGACATAATAAAGATAAAGGGGTGAAACAGCATTTCATAATGCACAGAGACAACGACAGCTGCAGGATCAGCAACAAATGGTTCATGCTAATGATCAAGGTGACCTAGCAGCATTTTCACTTGTCAGTTCAATTGAACAGCAACCCAACCTCAGCATCTGTCAACACCATTTTGATGCGCCAACTTTTGCTGTTTTCCATACATGAGCCTTCGTGTATGTGTATTCGATATTTCTTTGTCCCTGTTTCAGTAAAATGCTTTTTATCTGTGATACACTTCTGAAGTGTTCATGGCACTCCGCACGGTGACCACCCAATAAAAAAAAAATAGAACAAAATAATTTAGTAATTGTCAAACAATCTATTAGCTCCCACGTCAAACCATGTATTCAGTAATTTTCATTTTCTATTTTTCTTGCAAGAGTTGGATTGATCTGTTACAGATTGCATGAACCACTTCAATTGCCGGCTTTGATGCTTATGATGATTCATTCGCCACAGACCTACAGCATTTTATTTTTCTCTTTTTTAATAAAAAGTTTTAGACATTAATTATAACTGGCAGGGAAAGCTAGTTTACGTTATATATGAATATGTATGGTTAAACTTAAACCATGTCAGTGCTTTTCTTTCTTTCTTCTCTTTTTTTGGAGAATCAAATCTTGCCAGTGCTAGAAAGTCAGTTGGATAGTATTTATAAACAAGTAATTCTAACAATATCTAGAAATGTTACAATGTACAGTTGACCCAAAAATATTTAAAAAGGAAAAGAGGAAAAGGTTAAGGCATCACATAATGATTGCTTTATGCTTAAATCCCTTTGGGATATATTGAATATACATTATATTCAAATTCTAGATATGTGTTGTTACTTGTCAGGCGTTAGCTTTGTATGAATTGCAGATGATCCCACTTCAGGAACTGATGCCTATTGTGCAGCACGAGACCTCCTTAATCGCCTTAGTGGCTTCAATACGTACCGGGACAATGGTGTTTTGGGAACTGGAATGAATTTTCCAGCTATAGCAAGAGGCCAGCTGTCAGATGGCAAAAGCAATGGTCAGGACTTAGGCCCAAAATGCAAAAGGTCCGGTATGAATATTTTAGAGCAACTTGCATGCAGAAATTTTACAGTTTGTTCATATAAGACGGCTAAAATATGTTGACAGCAAGAATTCAATAACATATTAATAATGGTTATATTGTAAAATGGAGCATAGATGTCTTCAACTCTGGATTATACAAAGAGCATGAACGCATAATTCATTGATACTCCAGAACTGTAATAATCAAATGATAATGCAGTTAAGTGAACTAACCTGACTAGGCCAATACAAGAGAAGCAAGCCACAGCTTCCAATCAAGCTTCACTGTCGAGGTGAACTTTCCAAGGAACTCGATGATGATTATCTAACAATTTGGAATAGAGTGAGAAAGCATGCAAATGGATTATACAATAACAAAAGGTTGCCTATTCACCTGAAGTATAAAAGTAATTCCAATAATTCCCATGAAGAGACGGTTCTTAGTCACTCCTCGGAAGACATTCATCTCATCTGGTTTCCGAGCATTGAACTCGTTGAATATCTGTATATTGAAACTTAAAACTGTTTAATAAGAATTGGATGGCTTAGAAAATAAAGAATTCTTGCAATTGTATATGTATAGTTGCACATAAGGGTTGCGCTCCTTTCACCTCTCGGTGCAGGGAAGGATAAGGAGGGCTAAAAAACAGCAATCTACTATTCACACATTCAATAATTGAACACAGTTCATGCAAACCAACTACTCATATTTTTCTAAAACCATAACCAGTTAACCACCAAGTTAATGAACTCCTGCATTATCTTGGCCTAATCAATTCATACATGCTATTCATGAAAATAAAGTACGAGGGGGAATTCTATTCTATAATTCCACGCCTTATTAACAAAGAGGGATTCATCAACCATGGAAAAAGTCCCAACCAAAGAAGAATAGGAACATAAAAGGAAATGAAAGAAAAAAAATAATTGGTTCCTCTTACATTAAGGATCAGCTAAATATCTCATAATTACACTTTAAAAAAGCACTTACTTGGCACATGACGAATGCATTGAATATTAAAGTATTCTTCACTTGAAAGGCATGAGCTCTAGTATCTTGTTTAGGCAGAAGACTTTCATCGCAGAAGTTAAGAACAAGAAGAACAATGATTTGATAGACAGCCTGTGATGACAAATACCATTAGACAATAGGACCTAAAGAGCATCACATTCTTAATTCCATGATTAACAAGCAACATAGAATAAACAAATTTACCTGAATGAACAAGTTTCTCCACATGATATTCGTTATAAGAGGTTCCCTGAAAGCCAAACATAAGATCATAGTGAAAACATGTATTTTAATTCAAAACTCTAATCAACTATAATCTACACCACATAAGTGCCTCATTAGTTATAGAGAAAAAAATGCGACCATTTTAAATTTGGTTGGGAAAACCTTTGTTTGAAGAAAAACAGAAAAGAAATTATGTTTAAGTAAAAACAAGTGTGAAATATTTGATAGATTTCGATTGCAAATGTGTAGAAAAAAAATGAAATTTAGTCATTTACTCAAAATTAAACACAAGGTATAAAAGTACACGGTGCACACGGTGAGTCTACTTTGGTAGCTTTCTTCCCACTGATTTTCATTCTTTGGGAAGCAAGAGTGTAAGGCTTCATGTAAGAAAAAAAAATGCTAGGCTGTAGGTTACTCGGTTAGAATAGAATGCAAGATTTTTCTCTCAAATCTTCTTCAATGCCACAAGTTTTATGGGATGGGATAATTTCCTAGCCTTGTGGGTTAAAAGTATCTGATATACTAGGGGATTGCACAGCTCTTTTGAGCTTATCTATCTTATTCTCTTTGTATGTCTCTCTCCCTCTTCTTTTTTTCCATATGACCTATGGCGCATATAGATTTTTTTTACAAATTAAATTAGTTGAAAATGAAAATCTCATCATAAAATACAACGGTAGAAAAAGTGACATTCAAAACCAACACCATGTTATGCCTCAGGTTGAAATTATACATAAGGAAATCAAAGATCTTCTGTACCGTTCAACTGGGTAAGCCGTAAGTGACAGACATATCAGGCATGTAAACAAAAATCAAGTATAAGCCATGTCTATATGTATGTGTACGTTTGCATGCCAGCTTAGAATAGCTATTGGAGTACTAAAAAGGCTAAAATATGTTTTTAATCCCTCTAAATATAGCGATATTTTATTTTACTCCCTGAATTTTTTTTTTCCTGCTCTCATCCCTCATGGCTCATTCCAGAGTGTGGACTTTTGGGTCCTGTCATTAGTTGTTGCCTCTTAGAACTTGGTGCTACAACATTCACTTATCAGCTAGCACTACAGCATCACAGTAATGGTGCTACAATGCCGAGGCAATACTTACGTGATATCCTGTTAGAGATGATAGTTAACAAGAACTAAAACTTAACACTCGGGATTCTTGAACAATGAGGGATAAGAAGAGGGAAAAAATTCAGAGACTAAAATAAAATTTGCTATATTTAGAGGACCGAAAAATATATTTTAGCGATACTATAAATATTAATAGGGTTTTTTCTAACCTATACAACATTTGCTAGGATAAGAAATCAATAAATAGAAAGTTTTTATTAGAAATCATGACATTCAATGCATTGGTAATATTAAATGTCACACTTTCCAATAAAAACTTTCCGCTTTTGATTCCTTATCCTATTGAATGTTGCATCAATAAATATTAAACTGGTAAGTGAGAAAGCCAAACAATCCAAACCTTCGGCCAACTGGTGATCTGTGCATTAGGTGGTCTGTTGGTGGTTCAGTAGCCAGTGCAAGGGCCCCAAGTGTGTCCATGATAAGGTTGACCCACAAAAGCTGTGCCCAAGAGCATGTAGATCAAAAATCAGTATATACATTTTTTTCATCGTTGATGAGTGATGATTTCAATCAGCCCTTGCTCATGTAATTTATCAGTCGTAGTTCTTGATAACAAACATTAGCATTATAAAATGCTAAACCAGAAATATATTAATGGATACAACAACCTTACGCTAGAACCTCATGAGAAAAATTCAACAATGAACAATCAGAATAATCCAAACGCAGTAAGAGTTCCGTTTTTTCAGGTGGTGAGTTTTGACCTAAACAAAAAAGACTCGAGCTACTTCTACACATTTTGGCAGCTATCTATAATAATACCTTTGAAACCTGCTCAAGTATTAATCCTTACATTTGTATGTACATGAAAGCAAATAATCAAAAAGTTGTCTTGTCAGAAAACAAAGGCAATTTTGGTGTTATCAATTGACATTAGTCCATTTTTCTGTTCTAATCAATACCAGATCTTGTGGCCCAGAAATCTTGGCCATGGTTCAATTCTGACTGCCTAATTTTCACCTTCTGTTCTGGTTTTAGAGTGTAAACTTGGGTGTAACTCAAAAGTAATAACATTAGAGAAGAAAGAGGTGTACCTGTACTGCATTTAATGGAACATCACCAGATGATATTGCTGCCACAACATTTATTACAAGGGCAGCAACATTAACAGTAAGCTGGAACTGGATAAATTTCTGAATATTTGCATATACAGAGCGGCCCCAGCGGACAACCTACATAAAGAATGAAACAGACATCTAAGACGAATTATAGATTGATCAATTCACTGGACACTAGTGTCTCAGTGAAATAAATCTCCACTTAAGAAGAAGTGAAGCTAAAACCTAATCATACCAACTACCCCAGTACCCCTGGAAAATTGGCATGTTTCTGAGCCATGGTAAGTTCATAGCCAATTTTTTTAAGCCGAAAGCCAAAAGGAGGTAAATGTTAGTTAAAATAAAAGCTTAAGCAAAGAAAACAATGGCAAACAAAAAAGTAATGACTTTTCACTTGAGTATATTACATCATTTACCAGACAAAGACATGGGAAAAAACGACAATGTCATAACAAGGCAATAAATAAAACACTTACCTTTACTACAGATGCAAAGTTATCATCTAGGATTATAATATCTGAGCTTTCTTTTGCAACTTCAGTTCCTTGGATGCCCATAGAAAGACCAATATCTGCCTAAAATACAAAACAGTAAAGCAAGAGATCAACTTCAAGGTTTTTTTTGGGGATCAACAGGAAATTATTTTAATAATACAAAATGAAATATGACAACCCAATCAAACAGAAGGAGGTGCAAGAGGCAGGAAGAAAACTCTGACACCACCAACTACCAAGGACAACTCTATTTTAATTGCACAAATCTGTATGCTAGAAATGTCAAAAAGATAAAGAAGAAATGCATTGAATTTACTACTAACTGCCATTCTGACAAATCGTGTCCTAAAAAGAAACAAACACAATGAGACCGGTGTAATTCCATTCTCTCTTCTTCCCTCCCCTCTCCGTCTTTTCAATTGGTAGATCAAACACATGAAGCTGAATAACTTTTAAAATGCAGGGCTACTAAAGCCAACGGCTATGGGCATGGTAATGATTATAGAAGAATATAGTGTTAGTTTAAGAAAGAATATCTCAATTCCCAACTTAATGCACTGGTATTCCCAAAATTAAACGCTGGCTGTAATTATTGTTGCATACAGAATGTTGTCAACACTATAGTAGTAAACTTGACATTCATTCATATATGCAGGCTTTTTGCATTCAACAAATACAAATGCAATATAATCATGTCTACATGAATGCACTGGAGCAAATGCCAGAGTTAAAGGACAATTACACAAAACTACATGTCTGCACATAGAACAATTTTCACAAGAAAAGTTTATGGTGAAGTCATGTCAATCAATTATGGAAACTACATAGTATACTGATCAAATGTGTGCTGTGTGCATCTGCAATTCAGCAAAGCATATATATGCTTATCTTGCAGGTTCATTTTTAAGAAAGATTTCAGGAAAAAAAAGATCCAAACTTATTTTAATCTTCAACAGTCAAGATTGCATCCAAGGAATATGACAGACCTCATGAAGTGCAGGAGCATCATTGGTGCCATCTCCTGTTACAGCAACAACTTCACCTCCTTACGTAGTGCTTGCACAAGCAAAAGCTTGTCATTAGGAGAAGACCTTCCCATCACCTATATATATTATGCAAATCACTATTAGAAATTATGTATCCAGCTCGGATGTAATATGGCTAGATCTAATATTAGGATAAGACCTTCAGCA
The DNA here is from genome assembly GCA_026901365.1 of Sesbania bispinosa. Taxonomy (NCBI): domain Eukaryota; kingdom Viridiplantae; phylum Streptophyta; class Magnoliopsida; order Fabales; family Fabaceae; genus Sesbania; species Sesbania bispinosa. Next base: position 1,987,368 of record QLOH01000060.1, on the reverse strand, counting down.
TGGACAGAATTCCATTGTATAAGATTATGAATGGAAGAATAAATTCCCATCAAATACTTGCAGCTAATGCATATAACAAAAGAAAACACAATGGAAGAAAGCAAGAATGCATACCGTAATTTTCTTGGCAACCTGTTCCCTTTCTTTTTCAGATAGCTCACGGAATTTCTTTCCTTCAATTATATTTGGTTCAACAGCATCTTCATTTGAAGCCAGTATCCCACACTCCAAAGCTATTGCCTTTGCTGTTTGAAGGTTGTCCCCAGTAACCATGCGTACCTGTGAGTTCGTAAACGTACAATGTGTTGGGTTCCATTGGTTACATTTTGGAGTAGCACTTGTGCTATTATAAAGTCAGAAACAACGTTCCAACACAGTTGTTAACTGGTTTCCCATGAAACTATGATCTAAATATGAAGATACCTAGTTGATCAATCAATATGAGAACTATACTCATCAAACATATAAAACTCATATTACCTTAACACCAGCATCAGTGCATACTTTCACAGCATCTTTGACACCAGGGCGACAAGGATCCTGAAGATACAGATTAGTTGATGAAGGATTTCAGGGTTAATTTGAAAGCACATGGACCAAACAAGGTCCAGAGTAACAGGAGTTCATATATATGTGTGTGTGTGTGAGGAGGATTCAACTTACACCAATGTAAGTTACACCAAGTCTTACATTGTTGAATAACTTTCAAATTAATTTGTAATATTTGTTCCATATATATAGCATTAAGGGTTTAAGAATGCAATTATGAATATACTAACCAGAACCCAGGACTTATTTGTACATAAAATGGTAGTAATGGGACTCGCATCAAGTTTAATACAATATAACAGGAAAATCTACCCTTGCATTTTACCTTTATTCCAACAATAGCAAGCAAAACAAGCTCATGTTCTGGCAAGGACCATTGGTCTAACTCCTCATTAGATGGAACTTTGTCTAATTCATAAGATCTGTATGCAATGGCAACACAACGCAGGCTGCGAGCAGCCATGTCATCAATAGCCTCCTTGAAAAATGCCTGCAAAAGAGTTTTAAATAATGATTATCCAATTGATTAGGAAATTGCCAAACGCTCTCAGTTGCTATATTTTTGGAAGAATGATTAGTTGCTATATTACCCAAAATATAATTTCATAATTTGGCATCAGAGTAATGTGAAACAACACTACAATCAAATTGATAAGAATAAAGTGATTTGGCGGTAACATTATTCCATGTGTTTTTCATAATTTCTGATGGTTATCAATCAAAGGAAAAATAAAATTCTATCTCCAATGTTCAATTTAATGAATTCCGTTCCATCAGCAAACTTTCTAGGACTTGAAACTATTGTTCCTCACCTTCTCTTCTCCAATGGATTGCAAGTGACCATTTGAGTCAAGATATTGAGTACATGATCCTAGAACTATCTCTGCAGCTCCTTTCCAATGTATATGTACTCCAGAGTCCACCTGGCCAGGAAAATTGCAATTAGTATACGTGATTAATAGCATAGAAAAGATGATGCAAAATTAATATAATGAATCAATAAAAAGCATCTGTAACCTATGCACATAATAATGATTCCATAATAGCAAAGAAAACAACATTCATTTTTATAACTTAATTTAGTTACAACTGAAAGTTAATAATTGAAAGCAAGAGGGGTGAATATCTATGTTGATACTAGTTTATAAAGTACAACAAATGAAGGGATGAATAAATAAATCTCTTAATCTAATGATTACCAGCTTCAGGGCAACACCACCTCGCTTTTTCTCAGAATTGAATGGGAAGACGTGAAGAACTGTTGAAGTTGATCTGATAAGACCGAAATTCATGCCCAACTGCCATATGTAAATGATTCGTGTTCAAAATCAACATATTAATAAAGAGAGGAGAGATGAACAGAAAAGAGAAATAATTCAGGAAAAAAATCGGCAAGGTTACCTTGACTGCCCATGAAAGAATTGCCTTCTCTGTAGGAGATCCTGACACCTCTGCCTCTCCGCCTTCCTACCAGATAAATACAGTCACAGATTTAATGCTCAGTATATATCTAAATTCTAATTCGAAATATTGATAAAATCAAAATCGCATTAGTGAAAATTAAAATAAAGAGGACGAGAGCAGGTTAATAAAGAAATTCCTACTACCTTTTATGTCACTAACATTCACAACAAGACCAGTGCAATCTCATATCAGTAAATGAAAAATCAATAAATTCAGTTAGTTGTTTACAATCTATAGCATATATCTGGTATTATATTGGTTCATAATTTCATATTAGCCAATATGAAACAAACTAGCCAAATGCGCACTAGATGACCATTATCAGATACCTAATATAAGACTAAGAGCCTCCAAACACCATCGTATTTATAAGTCCCATTCTTCAAATAATTTACAATAACTTTATTTAAGAGAAATGTCCAAGGTTTCAGAAATAAACTATATATGTGAATAACTTAGTATCAGCATCAGCAGGCAATACGCCACCAAAGGCACAAAGATATGCTACAGCTGGAGAAATAATTGCAGGTTGCAACTGAACATTCATTTTAACAGCTGTCTCTAAATCCAATTCTAGGCATTAAAACCCGCATGTAAGTGTAAAGAATTTATGATTTCAGGAGGATACATCTTGAATACACTTGTCAAATTGAACTCTCTTATAGAAACTATTTTATTTATCAGCCAAGAAATGTTACAACCAAACATTTGATGGTCTGTCGCTTGTGCATTCTATCTATCAATTTTGTAGATATATTTTTACAAAATCACAAGCATACTTATTCTGAATGCATATTGTTAAGGACCAACTTTCCTACAAGCTCAAGGAGTTAGGTGTCATGAATGCTTTTATATCTCAATGTCCATTCAAATGAGAGCCCTTTGAGCTTAAACTGTGGACAATGCACAAATCCACTCTACTTTATGCAGATACCATATTGAAGCACCGACTCTCCTAAAAGTTTAAATTGTTAGGTGAAAGTTAAAATTAGTCTTATATCTAACATGCGCTGTCACATAAAAGCCCTTTGGACTTGAAGCATAGACAATGCACATGAACATTTCACTTTGTGCTGAAATTCAACTTATGAAGAATTGGCGCGGCAAGGATCAAAATCTTAACCATAGAGACTCTAATACCATAGTACCGTGACTAATTGTGATATCTCTAAAACATACAAAGTCCATTGAAGTGCTACTAGTTTTGTTTCAGATATTTTAGAAAATAAACAAACACAACACATATCACCTTTGTCTAATTGTGAGCCTGTCAGAGCAGTATGCAGTTGTCTATTTGAAGAACCACAAGACAATGTTCCTCTCAAACAAATATCACAACATAAAAGGGAATCCTAGAGCTACAGTTGTTAAAATTACATTTAAAGGCAAACCTTAGGCACAAAAACATTTCCAGTTGTATTCTGTGCAATGCCCTCATTTATCAGAGATAATACTTCTGGATGCAACTTTGATGAGTCATCTGGTGGATTTAGTTTTGTCCTCCCAACATATGCCTCGACGACAGTCATCTATAATGCCATAAAATAAATCACTATCACGTCTTCATAATTCTATGACCATTAGTATGAAACCAAAACACCTACACTTAAATTATAGTCATAACTCTTGAAGGTTTTATTCATTTGCATAAATGAAAATTATAGACATAACTCCTTTTAGATTATCCAGGCCTCAGACTATGAAACTCGCCTGATTTAAGGTCAATGTTCCTGTCTTATCACTGCAAATTGTTGTAGCAGAGCCCATAGTTTCGCAGGCTGACAACCTCCGTACCTGCACATCTTTATTTGTTAGAAAAGATATTTTAGAACTAAAAATTAACATAAATGATTTGCAAAACTAAGATATTGACGTGATTCATGGCAAATTAAGTGATACATACCAAGGCTTTGTCTGCCATCATTTTCCGCATTGAGTATGCCAGGCTATCATGAAAGCAACAAAGGAAGAAAATTACACATTAGGAAAAAAAAATATCAGGGGCCTAATTTTGGCCACATCAATGTTGTCCAATAAAGTAACCTAGCCACTTGTACTTACGTTAAAGTAACAGCCAAAGGTAGACCTTCAGGCACTGCAACAACCACAATTGTAACCTGCATGGCTCTATATTTAGTTAAAAACTACTGAACATAGATCCAGAAAAGATAAATGTAGATTCAGACAAAAATAAATGTGTAGGACAGTTCAAAACTCGCACTTACTGCAATGGTAAAAATTTTGATGACCCCATCTATTGCATTGCTAATGCTAGTCTTACCGGCAACAAATTCAGGATTTCCATATAAATCTTTTGTATGGCCAGAAAAGTATCTACAATTTCAAAGTTGCATCATAACATGGTAAAGATGGCACAGGACCTGTTTAATAAATTATAACATACATAAAAGAACAATTTGACATTACCTGCCCAAGAGGACTGCAAGCACTAAAACTGCTACACTAAGCCCAACTATACCAATAAAAGTTGCTACTCCATTCAAACGCACCTATTACATGTCATCAAAAATAAAACGTCGGTTTTGTAAGGGTACTGCTAAAGCAACAGCATTTCTGTGTTTTTATTTTTTTGTTTCAGATGGAGCAGGGGGGACCTGTAATGGAGTCTCTTCTCCGGTGTCCTCAGAAATACTTGCCATCAACAATCCCCACTCAGTATTTATACCAACACCAGTTACCTACAGATGGCAGTATAAAATGTGACTTATGGTGGGGGCATTCTGTAGATTTGCTTCATGTGTTTAAAGGTCACTAAAATCGTAATCAAAGTAGGAGTATTCTACACTTGCATAGAGTGGAACACCAATTAACGACCATGAACAACAAAATGACAATAAATAATTCTAAATCCTCCTACTCGTTTCTCCTACAAATCCTCCTAATGACTAAATAAAGTAAGCATTAAATGCTTTTTATGTTACTTTCTCATTTAATACTTTCTTTATAAAGTAACACAGATTATTAGAAGAATATACAATTACTCAATGATAATAGAATTTCAATAAAAATTATCATTGAAAGAATCAAACTCATTTAGTTGCAAAGAAACAAGCTAATCATTTGAGCAACTAATAAAAATTATAAATTATAAATTTCCAGGAGACAATTAAAATAAATGAAAAATTAATTTACATTTTCACCCAAAGAAAAAATAACATTGAGGTTATCTTTCAAAATATTTTGATTGATTGAAATAATCAACAATGTAATACAATCAGCCAGCTCTCAATAACTGGCCCTACATTGCAGAAAGTCAAAGTTAACCACAAGGAAAGAAAATCTTAGCATGCACGCAGAGTAGAATGCAACAACAGTCTTCATAAGCCAGAAACACTTTGCACCCAAAATAATTCAACACCCTAAAATCAATTTTTTTATCAGTAATGCTATTTGTTTATAGGAGAGCTCATTGAACGAAAACAGTTATCAGTGCCAAATAACCAATCATGGTATGAAAGGAAAAAAAATAAGATTGAAAACTAAATGGGCAAGTGAGAAAATACAACATAGCATCATTTCACAAAAATACATTCATATCATTTAGTATTTTTTTTCGTTGTTTATATTAACAATAGCCATTGCTCTTTAAAAAATAGCAAATTAATCTGAGAGGACATAATATCATATTATACCAGCATGACACCAACTCCATCTGCAACTTTGCAACCAGACATCAAAAAGGGTGCTTTGTGATCCTTATGAACCTGCAGGACACTATTTGCTTAAAAGTCATAAGAATTAAAAACCAATAAGTTGGACAACGGAAGGTAAAAGAAACATACAATCTTGCTTTCACCAGTCATACTGGATTCATCAATTGCAAGTGAATGGCCGGTGATTAATACTCCATCAGCAGGAACCTGAGTATACCCACAGCATAATTAATGACAAGAAAAAAAACAATTTCCAGACAAACCCAAAATATCATGCAAACTAACCTGATCTCCTATTTTAAGGGGTATAACATCACCAACAACAATATCAAATATCGATATTTTAATTGTTCTCCCACCTCTAATGACCTGTAACAAGTTCAACAGTATATGATCAAAGTTTAGGTACCCAATGATAAGTTAGTTAAGGTACCCAATAATAAATAATGCTCTGATAATATGTTACACACCTCTAATTGTATATTTTGTTTCTCTGCATTCAAATTCTGAAACTGCAGAGATTGCCGATAATCACTGACAGCTGACAGACAAAAAGAAAATTAACAGCATAAAGTCAGTCTTAGAATTAGAAATAAATTGATATGGGCTTGTAGTAGGGTCATTAGTAAACAAAATTCCAAAAAGGACATAAATAGTCCGAGGCAAAAAATAAGTTTGTCCAAAACACATAATGATCTTGATGGGATTAAACCCACTGTTTATTCATCAAAATCATAAAGGAAAAGTAGATTATATCCAATACCTGTAACTACAATGACAAGAAAAACTGCAAATGCAATGCTTCCCCCATCATACCATCCTTCATCCAAACCCTATCAATTACAAGAGAAAGAAAGGATAAACCTTCCAAGAACAATAGATTTGTAGGTAGAATGTAACAAACAAATTTATTCAAATGACAAGAGTAATCAGAAGATTCAGAACCAAGCACCATGCAGAAACAGGCATGTAAAGGGAAGAGAGGGGTCCCAAAATAAAATGCATAAAATAAAGAAGTAAAATTTAGTAATACCAAAAACCCAAATAAATCATAGAGTGGATATCGAGTGTAAATGGAATGTGATTAATTCACTTCATTCTATTATGTATGCCATGCACAAGTATTGGTATCGTAACACTGATGATGCAGGCCAGCAGTATTCTGAAACATGGATTTCAAGAACATCATGAAGGACAAACTCCAATTACATTATTATTTTCTTTTATTTTAATAGAAACATCACATTTTTATTATTATTGATTGGATGAGTAGATACATCCAACTTTTACATGACCTGTGACAATAATTATGAAGAAATAGCATCTTAAATTTTTAATGTATTATACAATTCACTTGTAATTCACATATATTAACTTTAATTTCTTTAAGAAGTAAGCACTATATTTCACTGTTCTTGAATTTGTATAATGATTCCCTGAATGAAAGAAATTGCTTAAATCTAATAACTCATGGTATCACCTATCAAGAAAGGCGAAAACCTAGCAAAGCATAAGCGTGAAGTATAGAACCAAAACCTAATTAAGCTTCATATCCTTCCACAAAACCAGGGATCCATTACCGATGCTCAATTTACTATAATGAATGATGACGATTAGCAAATGTGAGTACTGATCACACCTCTGTTTTTATTCCAAGTGCCAATGACACTGCAGCTGCTATAATTAATATTATGAGAGTCAGATCTTGCCAAGCTTCCCATAAAAACCTCTGTAAAACAATTATAAAAATTAATGTCAGTATTACAATTATATAATCGATTGTAATTATGAAAAAAAAATCTGCAATGATAGAATCATTAAGAATATACCCAGAAACTTCTCCCTTTTTTCCGAGGATATGTATTAGTTCCAAATGCATTTTTCCTTTTCAATAAATCAGCTTCATCTCCACTAATTCCTTTATCCGCATTTGATTTTAGTAAATTTGATAACCCTTTAATCTGAACAAGATATCACTAGATTACATTAGCAAAGCAAATCACTTCAACACCTGTCTAAGCAACCAAAAAAATATGCTGTAGACTTGCCCCTCCATATTGTTGTAAAACAGAAATATTCTGATCCTTAGACATTGAAGCAAGTTGTTCTAGCCCAACTGCATAGTCACCAACTGCAACTGGAGTTGCAGGAGTCGCTGCTGTACTTATCACTGGATGATTCAAATTCAAAATATAAATCAAAGGATCGTAATAAGTAATTCAAAATGCTGATAACAATTCAAATGCATAACCTTTAACCACATGCATTTTGTGTTATTACAGTAAACGAAGAAACTAAATCTTAAATCTGTACATGCCAAAAACAGATAAATTAATTGAAAGCTACAGCCAAGATCCCTGCTACACAATACAGATTGATTTATATATAATGAATGCCAAATAGGACCAAAGAGTATAAAGCACTTGACATTATAATAGCTCTACAAGGGTGTATGGCTTCACCCGTTCATCTATATCTATATACTATTAATAAATGAGATAGGTAGATTTGGTGTCCAGTTTTTCTTTACAAATATACCCCTAATTAATTTAATTAAAAAATAGGAAAGTTATTTGATTTTTAAAATGAACCATGGCTTGTTGAACGGTTTTTTTAACTTCCACAGTTTTTAACTTGATTTTACAAAAAATAGGGTACTTATTTGATTTTTAATTTTGTATATTATTTATGATTTTAATTAATTCATCTATACTATTATTATTATATAAAGGGGATACCTAATTTTTGGTGTCCACATTTCCCTTCCAAAGATACCTTTATAATAACTACTTTAGAAACCAGCCAAATCAGAATAATAGTCATCCACACAATACAATAATCACCACATTTTATAATATTATTTTCTTCCTCTTAATAAATATTTTTTACACGTATTAGATTTTGGACCCGGGCTTCATTTGTGGTACCTTCAATAAAAACAAGCATCAATGCCATACTGTTTTTTTTTATGCCAATAGTTGACCATTCTGGTTCGTTTCTGTTAACCTCTCCTACTCCTATGATTAGGCTACAAAATACAAATTTACCATTGCCACAAATGTGAGACCTGTTAATTATGTTGTTACAGATGTGGCAGGTTAATGTTTAATAACATTATTATTCTTTCTAAGTTCTTGGTAAGCAAAGATGACAGTCATCAGAATCATAAAAGATGGGGATAAAAAATGACAAGAACAGAAGTTTACCTAGTTCACGTTCACCGGCCAATCTGAAAAGCAGTGCTGCCTAATAAAACAACCAATCGTTGATTATAAAAGTAAAAGATGATTAGAAACAATTAATTGTGGAATATGTTTTCCATTCAGAAACATTACTCTTATGACTTGTGCATGGGCTCTAATCAAGCTTTTCTTTTGCTCTTTCTCCTCTTCCTTTTTCAAGTCCAGAGTATATCTAAAACGCCTGGACGCATTGAGCACAAGTGCTGCTTGCTGTACATGAGTGAAACTTAAGTTTAGATGCCTTGCAAAAGCATATAGTGATTAAAATAATGCTAGAACTGGCACCATTGGTGAATTCACCATGACAAACTCTTAAGTATTAAGTACTGCTCAGGAACCAGAACCAGAAATGCAATTTCGACATTCCTTTAAGTATGTTACGGGGAGAGTTTGTTACTGTTCATAATTAGCTTAAAAAAGACACGAATCAGTAGTTTTGAACAAATATGGAAACTAACCTAAACAAAGAAGCATCTCAGAATGTACATTCTCTCCATTTAAATCCAGTACTCTTCATCAAAATTGTACTTGTAGCCAATTAAATCAATGGAGCCTCACATCAAACTAATTCATTTTTAATATTTTCCATTTTACTGATCTTCTATTTCTATACCTATACCTAGTGGATGCATTTGTAGGTTGTCAATGGTCGGTCGCAACTTCGCATTCATTTCTTTTTTTCTAATTAATTTTAAAATACCACACGCATCACACTGACGAATGCATCTCTACACTCCCAACAACCACGTAACCATAAATGCAGATTAATTTAATTTATGAATAATAAATGCGGCTCAAGAACATGAGAGCGCGGGATGCACATTGATTGATGCACCCTAAAACATGCGGTTGAAATACTACTATAGAGAATGAAGTAAAGAGAAATAGAATGATTATTACTCTCCAGCGCCTGAGCGTCTCGTGCGATGCATTCTTGGTTTGTGTAATGTCGAAAGGATCATCGGGATCAGCGAGTTCTTCGTCGTCATCTTGGGGATTGTTGCCGGAGGGAGGGAGGTCGTCGGTGTCAGGGTGGCCGGTGGAGATGGAAACGGTGAGGTGGCCGTTGGAGGCAGGAGACAGAGTCATGGTTGCCGTCCGAGAACAACAACGAATTCAAATGCTCACTGCGTGGGAAACAACGAAAATGGCGAGGCCAGTGCCACACACACGAAGATGCAGGCACAGGCAACAAGCACAATAAAGATCAGAACACAATGCCTCCGTGTACGGGGGCACCGTCTCCGTTCAATTTCAACCAAATCAATTCCAAATAATATTAAATAATTTAAAAATATATATATTCACATAGAAAAATATTTGATAAAAAAAAAACACGAAAAACAGAAGCACAGGTATGGATGACCGATGAGTTGTGCGGCCCGTGCTATTGTGTGGCGATGCAAGAGTGGCGCTCCACTCCGTTAACTATTGGTGGAGGACAATAATTATTTCATTTTCAGTTACCCTCTATTCTCTTTGTCATTTTATCTTACTTTATGTAATAAAATATAGATATAGATAAATAAATTAATCTCTAGTTAATTAGCATTACTTTTATCTTTAAGTTTTTATGAAATTTTTAAATTATTAATTACTTTTAAATTTTTTTTCTATATCAAACTTTTCATAAATCAAAACTAGTTATTAATATTACCCTTAAAATAATTTTTTGATTTTTACGATATTTTTTTCTTCCAAAATTTAAACTGCTTTAATTTTAAATTAATTATATTAAAAAATTTATAGTAAAAGTTGTTTTTTAAATATCATATATTTAGTCTTACATGCCTTGATTAAAATATAATATCTTGAGAGTAATTTTTAATGCTTCAGTTACTCTCTTTTACAAATGACACTTTTTTATTTTTTATGAACAAATTTAAATTCGTTTGTATTATTTATGTATGTATAATGTATGTGTACAATGAGGTATGTGTATCAAATGATGACTTATAATAGAGCAAAATACAATGTGGCACGAATAATTGGGATGGTAAAACAAAAAGACAATGCCCAACAAATGAAAAGTTACCTCAGGGGGGATCTATCTTCGATTAATCTCCAAGAGCATATCATATATCCAGCAGGTAAGCTATATGGTTAGATCATTATAATACAAAACTCAGCTCAATTTACAGAAAGATGGGAACCTTAAGTATTTTGATAGAGGTTGCATTCTTGACGATGTGTATAAAAAAAGACTTTATTAAAAGAAACAAAACTCACTTCGACGCCTCAAAATGGATTGATCTCTAGATATCTCGGCTGGGAATACCCTTAGTTTACACAAAAATAAAATCCATACATATAACACATTAAAATCTCAGTGCGTAGGCCATTCACTAATTTGTAGCTATTGGACAGTGATAGTTATCCATAGGCTCTTATTCCATCATAACTTGTTGAGTTTGGGGTGTCTTGGACAGATGACCTAAACCATAAAGTCCATCATTGAGATTTGATATTGTTAGAAATTTAAGTAGGAGTATGAGTTTAAAGTTTACATTGGCTAAAAATAAAATAAATGAAGACAGCATAGTAGAATAAAAGAATATATATATATACCTGATTCCTTAAAATTTTGGGTAAAGATATATAGTGTCAATTTCAATTTCACCTTTGTGGTCTATTGCTTAGTCCATTGACACGGACCTGTGGATTCAAGTTGTGAATATTAATGTGATAATTCTCATCACTTTTGTGAAAAAATATTAAGTGTGAATATAACAATTAGCTATTTTAAGATTTTAAGTAAAGATATATCAACATATGATATATTTTAAGGTTTCACTCAGTTGATTCCCCATTCTTTCAACTCCCTGTGACTAACAAACATGACAACTTCCATATAGTTCATTCAACTCTACCTATACTTCCATATAGTTCATTCAACTCTCTTAAAATTCTAACAGTTCATCATCCAATCGAAGAGAATGAATATGGATAAGATAAGGAATCCATATATATATTCTGGAAATTAAATGGAGTTTCCACTTCCACACATAAAACTATATACTATCAGTAATGGAAGGAGACTATTAATTAATTACTTGGGAGTGGGAAATGCATGATTCAGCTGTAAAGGAGAGTGTGTGAACAATTAATTTCATGAATGGAAAATCAATTATATATATTTTAAGAGAAGTGTAAATACCGTGAGAGAGAATATGTACGATTATGTATGAGTACGCAGTCACAGATCGGCCTGAATTCAGTAAAGGAGGTTTCGATCCCATCACAGATATCGCTTAGCATCAATGTATTGCTTTGCTCCCAAAAAAACCAAAAAAAAGAAACTGAAGATATTGAAAAAGAGGTTCAATGAAGAGAAGATTGACTTAGGAGACTGGTGAGTGTTGGAAAAAGACGTTAGGAAATTTCGAGGAAACTTCCTCCCATTGTGCGGTGTGGGCATATACAGCAAGGCACAAAACCAAACTATTGTTATTTAGTGGCCTTTTTTGGCATGCATGCAGCAGCAACCACTCTACACTTTTTTAACTTTGAATTTCATTTTTTAGTAACAATATTTTTGTTTTATATATATTTCTATTTCTGTTACGGTCTAGACTAAGTCCACTGTCCAACCTGGCATGCGCAATATATTTATCATATCCATAATTATATTATATATAATATAATTATGATATCCTTAAATATACGAAATATAATTATAATATTTGTGATTATATGATTTTATGCCAAACTTACTTCTTTTATATTTGAGCCCACTTATCGTATTTATACAGAGAAAACCCCTGTAAATAGGGAACATTTACCGATTATGAGGTACGCAATGTCATTCATTCTCTCCTGTTGACTCGGACCCAAGTTCGAGTTCTACCCCAGAACAATTTCTATATCAATCCTGGTAAATAGGGGTGTAATTTTGTTGGGTCGGTCGGATTGACGTCATATCAAATTCGAACGGATAGAATGATAGCGAGGTTGGGTTGGTTCTGAGTTTGTATTTTTTTAGGCGAGTAATCCGACCCGAATTAATCTGAATATGTTTGGAGTGGATTGGATTGAGTCATTGGGTCATGAGTGTTTTTCCTTTTAAAAAAAATGTGAAAGGTGAAATGAAATTAAAATATAAAATGAATAAAAGAAAAGAAACAAGAAAAAATAAAATGAGAGAAGCAGATGAATTAGGGTTTGGGAACCACCCCTACTTGTGTTATCGTTGCGCCTACTTTTGTTCTCTTCACGCAGGAAAATGAAATAAAACGTATGGCTTCTTTTTTTGGTTTGGTTCAGGTTGGATCTATCGGTTTCAACATAGGCAAACCTGAGACTCGAACCGAATTAGATCGAATTTGAAAGAAAATATCTAAACCAAATTGAATACCCAAACCGTTAGATACCATTCGGATTGAGTTGAGTCCATTGGGTTTGCGAATTGGGTTGGACCACTTACACAGTTACACCCTTAGTCATAAATTATGAAGACAGGTTTATCTTTAAAAAAAAAACTAGTTCAAAAAAATTAAAATACTGCTGATCAAGTATCAACACCCTTAAATTATAGAATTTGACTTTTAAACCGTTTAACTAAAAGAATTGTGATTATTATTTATATTTCGTTATTTCTATATTTTAAATAACTCAATTAAAATTTTAAAATTTTTGTCTTAATTATATTTAAAGTATAGTGCGCTATTTCTATAGTAATTTAATTTCTCAATTTACTATCTTTTAATTAACAATATTTTTATATTATAAATAATTTTATTTATTTATATTTTAAAAATTAATTATATATTTTTCTCTTGCCTTTTTCCTTTTTGCCAATGTAATTATTTATATTTATTTTATATTCGTAGCTACTCATTTCCTATCATTAATCAATGATCTCGACTTCCAGCCATGGGTATCCAATTGTGTGTTAAATAGGAATGACAATTGGACCCAAACCCAGTGGGTACCTGCAAAAATTACCCACAATGGGTAGGATAATTACCCACCAAATGGGTATGGGTGCGGATATGGGTAATTACCCGCACTTTTTAATGGGTGCGGGTACGGGTACTATGGTACCCTACCCTACTCATACCCGCACTTATATAATATATATAATTAATATAATTTATATACATATAATTAATTTAATAAATATATATATGTTTATATTATTAATTAATATTTAAAAAAAATAATTAATGTTAATCTATATTATAGTCACCAAAAAACATTAATATATATTACTAATTCAATTAATTTAAATTTTATAATTTTGTCCTACACACTAAAAATAGCAAAACATGAACCGACTTTCATTTCCCTCCCAATTTTTTAATTTCTCATCCACTTCCACATATGATAGTTGTTTTATAGGTTAAACTTGGATGCTCTATGGATTATTTTTTATTTAATTTTTAATTAATTTTTATTTTCTAATCAATTTATTTTCTTATAATTAACAAAAGTGCGGGTAATGGGTACGGATACGGGTACTTGACAGCGGATAAGGGTACGGGTACTAGAATCACTACTCATACAGGTATGGGTACGAGTATTTTTTAAAAACGCGGGTATGGGGACGGGTACTATAGTACCCTACCCAAACCCTACCCATTGTCATCCCTAGTATCCTTTAAGTGGCACATAGCATATAGATTGGAATGAAAACAACACATATAAACTTAGCATTAATATTAAAATATATGTATATATAAACGTTTATTATGTTTTTGTTTTTTTATAGGATGAATGCTTTCTCTTTTTAATAAGTTTTTTTCATTTTTTAAATTTGTAACATCAACCTTCAACACTGAGGGCTGATGCTTTGTTGTGTTTAATATTGATTGAATAAATTTAAACGTTGATTAAATATATTTAAAAAATGATTGAACAATTAATTGTTAATAGATTTATATTAATTTGATTTTATTTAATGTAAAACTCAAAGTACATGTTATTATGTTATAGTAAAAACTAGTTAAAAAGAAGACAATAACCAAACCAAAATCAAGTAATAAAAAGGTAGAATCTAGCTAGTTAACCAATTCAATAATCATATATTTAATTCTCATTTCAATTCGGATGACCAAATCTAACCAGACTTTATCACACAATCTAACCAATTTATATTTTAAAGTAACCCAATGCCGATTTCCTTATCTAGTCAATGATATTATATTAAACAAAAAAAATCAATTTAAATGTTGATATTTTTTAATTAATATTTTATTTTTATAATTATAACATTATATACTTATTATTTTTTATCCAAAATATATGTAATAGAGTATAACCAAAGACATATATTAATATTTTATAATTTGTAAGAATGTGAAAAAGAATAGAAAAAAGCACAACTAAAAAATTAAAAAAATTTAAATTTAATTTTTAAAAAAATGATCAAATGATAAATTGGTTCAAACTAAAAAGAATGAATCTTATAGTGAAATTGTTTATAATTAATTTATTTCATGTTTAAAGTTAAATAAAATGATTAAGTAAACTAATTTATCTTAGTTTGTTTACAATCTAAATTGATTTTTAGATTGTATAAAAAAGGGATTTAAAATTAAAAATAAAAAGTTAATGTGTGTTTGGTTAAAATGAGAAAATGTTAAAAAAAACACTTTTTAGAGATTTTTTTATGAAAATTAAAAGTTAATGTGTGTTTGGTTAAAATCCCAAAAGGTGTTTTTTAACATTTTCTCATTTATTTGATTATTTAGAGAAACAATTAAAAATAACCTTCAATTATAATTAGAATTGTGTTTTTTTTAAGAATCTGATTGTTTTTAAAATCTGAAACAAACATATAAAAAATTTAAAAAAAAATTAAAAAAGTAATTATTAAAAATAATCACAAACAAATCAACTGTTAAACTGATTTAATTTGGATTTTCACATATCCAGTCAATTCCAGTTAATGAATTAGTCACAATCCTCGAATTCAAACGAGGCATTAAAAAAAATCAAATCGACAATCGGTGGCGCAATTAAAGGCAAACTAATAATCAACAGACTGGCAGCCCAAAGAACTTATTGTCACATGTGTGTGCATCAACGTGGTTGTGAGTTGTGACATTTTTAGTGCGTGTTTCATTCTTAAATCAATTGTTAAAAATAAGTAATAGTATATGTTTTATGAAGCATACTGATAAGAGTGTGTTTGGTTTTTACCAAAAAAAAAAAAAAGTGTGTTTGATAAAACTAGTTGAAAATTGAAAAACTCCCTGAAAGCTTAAAGCTAGCTAAAAGTTAAAAAATTATTGAATGTGTTTGGTAAAACTAGCTGAAAATGGTAAAATGACATATAAGGACAACATTAATTATTAAATAATGATAAGTGGGGGTGGTTGATGGCTAAACTTGTAATTAATTTTCAGCTAATAACTGAAATTTGGAGCTTTTTTTTAAAAAAAAGTTACTCCAAGTAACTTTTCAATAAAAGCTAGTAGCTAACCAAAAAAGCTACCCTATCAAACGTAGTTGAAATGATTTCAGCTACTAATTTCAACTTTCAGCTAGCTAGCTGAAATGGCTTACCAAACACACTCTAAATTAAAATAATTTAAATTTAATTGTGTAGAATTAATTATGCATTGCTAAAAACTAAAACAAACTGACACTAAGTGTATATTTGGTTTAGCGTTTGAAACTGGCCAAATTCAAGTTTGGACTTCCCAACGCAACTATTTCTAACGTTGGCAACGTGAGTTTATCACGTTTAAACGCTAAACCAAACATGCTATAAATCTTGAAAGAGAAGAATCATGGTTGTGACGTAGGCAAAAAAAAAAAAGAGAAATGATTGATCAAGTAGTATTAACGTTTACTAGTACCCAACATGTGCGATGCACGGATTTATTATTCAAATAAATATTTAACTTTGAATTTTAATAATATATTTAACTTGTTTAATATATGTAAATATTAAATCATAAGAAATTAATTAATTTTTAATATTTAATTTGATACTTGTTAGTAGATTAAGAATATAACAAACTAACAAAGTAAAATGGATTTGGAAACATAAAATAGTCACATTTGATAATTACACATGAACACTATCAGCAATATTGCTTCATTTAAGATTTTTAAACACTTTCTTGTAGACAATATTTTTTGTAACATTATAACACTTAAAGTTGTCATCACATATAAGAATCATAAGTCTTTGTTGAGACTTAACCTTAGATACAACAACATATAATTGACCATGAGAGAAAACAGCCATTGGTAAATACACACCAACATGTGACAATGTTTGGCCTTAACTTTTATTAAAGGTCATAGCAAAACAAAGAAAAATGAAAACTGACTTTGTTGAAACTTTAATTGAGTGAGATTTTCAAATGGAATTAAATTCATTCGATGAACGAATACCTTTATTCCCAAATTTGTTCTTGTGATAAGGGTTTCTCCAATGACATTAGAACCTAACTAATCAATTATTAATCTAGTTCCATTGCAAAGTCCAGCAAATATATCAAGATTCGTCATTAGCATAACAGTCACTTCAATCTTTAACACCAACTTATGATCATGGAGCCCAAAGCACCTAATATCATTTAAGAATTCAGTTGTCAACCAATCAGCTTCAATACCGATTTCCCCATCCACCTTCCATATAGTGTCAGAACTCAAGTACATCCTTTCTTCTCTTGCAAATAATGTCATGACATATTCATTGATGGAGTAAACAACATCCAATGTAGGAGCAATAATTGCTTTATCTTGAAACAATTCTATGTTTTCAAAATTTGATAGCAAATTATGATAGGCAAAAGAAACTATATCTCCAATTGTATTTACTTGTAGACTTTATCAGTAAATCCTCTGGTATTTCAATATCAGTTTGACCACCAATAATTCATATCAATATTAATGTGACATGTAATCTTGTTCAATATAAATTTAATACTACATGTAGATGTGAAATTAAAGGTTTATTTCATGTATCACATATTAAAATTATTTTAATATAGAAATGAGATATTCATCCATTTTGAGTACTCAGAGTTTAATACGATGTCTAAAAGAATAAAAATTATATTCCAATAATAAATAAATTGATAAAAATAAGTGGGAATTAATCTTTTTGTTAATTTATCATCTAACTTGTTTTTTACTTGATATGTATATAAATTATCTTTAATTGTGACCATAATTGTAAATGTTTGACACTAAACTCAACTCATTCATTTCAAGTTATATAAAGTCACTCGTATGACATTTATTAATTACAAAATAAAAATATGTCATTAAAAGGAAGAAACATTGAAAAGGAGAATCACAAAATCTTATAAAATGAAGAAAAATAAAAAAATAGAATATTGTTACATGATTTACAGACATTAACAAAAATATTTTCTAAAAAATTATATTAACAAATAGATCTATTGACATTTGTTGCACGGGTACGTAACACGATTTTTTAATTTTCATATATAATCTAAATATCACAGTAATTATTTTTTGTTCATGTTTTTCAGTTAACTTTAGACTTTGTCCCTAACTCTTACAGCCTTTTATTTTATATTCTTATACTTTTAAAACACTGTAATCGTAGATTCACAATTCCTGACATTGGTTCATGAGTTATGTTCTTTTTTACATATATTACTAAATTTTTATAATGAAATTAATTTATGATATAATCATATACACATCAATTAGAATGTGAATATCATATTGTTATCATGTTTATAGAAAATAATAACAAATACATCATTGATATAATAGATATACAATATATTCACATTTGAGATCTCACAATGCAATCATTTCAAAACTATATAAAAGTGTATGGAAAAAATCATTACGGGGACAGCTAACCACACTATGATGTCGATATTCATAACCGGAGCCGGACTAACTCCGATGGATGGTATTTATAGTTTATTAAAAAAAATAACTTTAAATCTATAATTTAAAAAAATTGCTTAACTTTTAAACGTACTATGTTGAATATATACAAAATCAAAATACAATATAATAATTTTATTCAAGTAAAAGAAGATAAAATAATTATAAATTTTATAATTCTAATTTAAAATTTTGTACATAAAAATTATAATAAAGACATCATAAAAGTAATTATAAATTTAAATTATATTAGTATTTGAGATCTCTCATCTTAGTTACCTAAAACCTATATAAAGTGTATGGACAAAATCGTTGTTAGAAGAGTTAGTCTCACCATTATATGGATGTTCATCGAAGGAACATGACTACCTCATGTGGAGAGTACTTGGGGTCATAAAAAAATTCATTTTATTGAAGTGAGAATAAAAAATCTAAAAAATATAAATAACGAATGTGAGAAAATGTGACATGTGTATCGAACGAACAAATTTAATATAGAGCAGATAGAATAAATAAGAGAGATAATAAGTGAAAACATTAATGAATAAAATACAGAGATGATTATTTTAATATAATAAAAAAAATAAAATGTGATAAAAATAAAAAGAAAAATAGAAGAAAACGGTTGGAGAATGATTGTCTCACATGAAAGATAGTTGCATGCTTCATAAAAAAATCACTTTATTTTTTTTGCTAATAAAGAATAAAAAAATGCAAGTGAGAAAACATGACACGTGTTATGGATGAGAATTTTTAATATAAAGTAAATAGATAAATAGAATAAATAAGTGAGATAATAAATGAAAACATTAATGAATAAAATAAAGAGATAAATGATATATTGAAATATCATGTTAAATTTAATGTAAATCAATACATTTATTGTATTGCTTAATATGAGTTTTTATGTAACGAAATAAATAAATAGTAATAAATAATGAGAGAAATTATTTTAAGATAATAATAAAAAATAAAATTAAAAGTGTGATAAAGAAAGGAATAAATGTAGGAGGAAAACTGTTTCGCATGGAGTATAGTGGATACTCATTGTTTATAAAAACATCACTTTTGTAATGAAATAAATTAATATGAACGGATAATGAGAAGAAATGTTTTAATATAATAACAAAAAAATAATTTGTGAAAAAAAAACAAAAAGAAAAAAATAACATGAGTAAAACTTTCTGCCGTGAAAGATAAATGTGGTTTATAAAAATATCACTTTACAGAAAAGAGAATAAAAAACTTGAGAAAACGCAGATGAAAAAAAAAATAACATGTGTATTGTGGGAATAATTTTAATATAGAGTAAATGGAAGTAAATTGATAGATAGAATACATAAGAGAGATAATAAGTAAAACATTAATGAATAAAATAAACAGATAAATAATATATTGAAAAAATACATTAAAATTGATGTAAATAAACTCGTATCTTATTTGTTTATGTGAGTTTTTATGTAATGAAATAGATAAACATAAATGGATAATGAGAAAACTTGTTTCAATATAATAATTATATTGAACAAAAATTAAAGCGTGATTAAAACTGAAAAAAAGACAGGAGTCAAACTGCTTACTATGGTTCATAAAAAATTACTTTACTGAAATGAGAATAAATAGGAATGAATAATGAGAGAAACTATTTTAATATAATAAAAAAATTAAAGTGTGATAAAAAGGGAAAAAAAGAAAACAGTATGAGCAGGACTGTCTCCCGTGAATGATACCCGTGATTTATAAAAAAAATCATTTTTGTAATGAAACAGATTAATAAGAAAAAATAATGAGAGAAAATATATTAATATAATAATAAAAAATAGAAAATTAAAACTGAGATAGATAGGAATTTTAATATAAATAAAATAGATGAGTGAAATAATAAATGAAAACATTAATAAATAAAATAGAAAGATAAATTATATATTGAAATGTCGTGTTAAAAGTAATGTAAATCAACACATTTATTGTATTTTTTGATGTGAGTTTTTATATAAAAAAAGAGATAAACATGAATAATTAATGGGAAAACACGCACCACAAATCCGCAATATGTACGCCAGTGCCAGCTTTTAAAAGTACAAAAATTTCTCTTGTCGCCATTTGAACTTGGACTTTGTAAAAATTTATTAAAAACATTTAACAAAAAATTTATCAAAAAAGAATGTAGTGATATAAGAAAAAAAAATGTGACCCTTGCGTAGATACAAGTACCATACTGGTTGTTGTTTTATAACATGGGTTTTTTATTTGGTGCATCTTTTTATAGGATTTGTAATTAATAAATATATATTTTTTATTAAAAATAACAATATTTATAAATTTGTTATTAAATATTATATTTATATTATTATATAAATGGGATATCAAGTTTTTAGTTTCCACTTTTATTACTTATTATACCCCTAATAATTAACACACGATAATTACCCACTTTTTGCATAATTTTATCGGGATAGTTTCACGATATTACTTAATAAAAAAATTCACTATATTATATAATTCCCCCCAAAAAATGTATATAAGTAAATTTTACATATTTCCACACAAAATAAAAAATGTGGATAGACAGATGGGCACAATGGTAATTGTCTTTTCGCTAGTTTTTAATAAAAAAATAAATTTATAAGTTTTCTTTTTGTTTTACATATAGTTGTGAGTCCATCTAAGTTTCTAACCAATAGGAACAATCCTTGTAAAAAACTTTAGTAAAAAAATAATGGTTTAATTATGTTTTTTTGTCCCCTAAAATATCATTATTTTTTCATTTGGTTTCTCTTTTTAATTTTTTTTAAAGTTGTCCTCCAAAAATGATTTTTCCCCAAATGGTCTCTCTGATTTTTACCATAAAGTGCCAACGTGACACTGAAAACATAGGGACCATTTGGGAAATCACAATATTTTGGGGGACTAATTTAAAAATTGTAATATTTTAAGGGGTCGTTTGGAGAAAACAATTATAAAAAAATGAGGGGACTATTTAAGAAAAAATCATTTTTGGAGTACCTTTTTGAAAAAAAAATGGAGATAAAAAACATAATTAAACCAAAAATAATCTACTAACCTATAGATGAGACATTGATTTACATTTTTTTTTCAAAAATGATATATACAAAGAATAAGTATACAAATTCATCTTCGTGAATGATGTTATCTTTTATTATATTAGCTTTTTTAAACACGTGACTTTATTATGATTAAATACTTTTGCACAAAAAAAAATTATGATTAAATATTTAAATATTTATTTTATTTTTAAATTCTTAAATTTAAAATTTTTTCTGAATTATTTCTTTATTAAATTTTAATTATTTATGCTCTTAAAATAATTTTTATTTTTTATTAACATTTGCTTACTTTTATCTTAATATTCATGTAAATTTTTTCAATATATATATATATATATATATATATACTTTTTCAATTCGAATATTTTTAGAATGTGTTTTTTCAATTTTTATTCTGGTTCGTTATATATAATTTTTATAATTTAAGAGTTAAATTTATGGATAAAATTAAACTTAGAAGCAGTACCGTAAGAGTAGGTGGAATTATTTTTTTTTTTTGTAACAAGAATGGAATTAATAGAAAATCAACTTACGAGAAACAAATCAGGCCCTACTTCTAGGAAATAACTCTCCCCTAGAATCAGCAATCACCAAGCTATGAAACACACCCGGAGAATCTAAAATTATAAAAGAGTTATCGTGACTAGTAACTCCCTTTTTTGCTAAGGCATCAGCACATTTATTAGCTTACCTAAGAATAAAATCAATAACAATAGACCAATCTCTACCTAACAATTCCTTGATTTTATGAATTACAAGAGAATGAATATGATGGTCATCTACTACCCCTATACAGAGAGCCAAAGCAATTGTAGAGTCTGTCCAAAACTTAACTTTCACATACCCTTCACTCTAAGCAAATTCCAAACCATGGAGAATTGATAATAATTTAGCCTCTAAACTGTCTTTAGCTTGAACAGCCGTATAGTATCCTTTTAGCCAGCAACCAACAGCTTCTCACAACAGCACCAATACCAGCATGAACAAAATTAGAACAGAAGCTTCCATCTACATTAACTGCTACATAGTCTTGGGGAGGTACAATCCACCTAACCCATGAAAATTTTGGACCAGAAGAGCTTATTCTATCACCAAAAACGGATTTAAAAATCTGATTCAGATTGAAAACCTTATTCTGCAACAGAGAGCAGTTTGTAGAAGTGCCATTGAACACTTTTTTATTCTTGGACAGTCAGATCTCCCAAATCCCAGCTAAAAATATAGAACCAGAATTATTACTTGACCAATACAACCAGTCAAAAGGATTACCCAGCACCCAGAATTCTGAATTTCTGCTGATACCAATCATTTCCCACAAATTCTTGATGTTAACACAATCCCTTAAACAATGCAGCACACTTTCAACCTCTAAACAATAACACGTGCAGAGATCATAATTGGTAATAGACCTATGCTTTAATAGAGCTTTTGTAGGTAATTTATCATTGGCTGCCAGCCAAACAAAAAACTTAACTGACTCACTACATTTCAACTTTCAAGCCCAAAGCCAGTCTTTCATCAAATTTTGATTAAAGTTCTTATTCCACAACCACTTATAACCATCCTTTGCTGAGTAACAACCATTGGCAGCAACACTCCGAGAAATAGTATCATGAACCCATGAGGATAAGGGAGATGTGATTGAATTAACCAAAATTCTTACATGATCAGGTAGCCTAGTCCATAACCCAGCCAGATTCCAATTATGCCCATCATAGATATCCTTCACTTTGATATGAATGTCATGAGTGTTAATGAAATTAACTTCATCACATAAAGGACCTTTAGGCAGCCAAACATAAAAAAGGAAATTTGAATTTCCATCTCCAAGTCTAGAAACAAAACCTTCTTGTAGACTTTCAGCAACTTTCTGAATAGATTTCCATATAAAGAAAGCTTTTCTTGACTTTTTGAAGACTTTATACCCTCCCCATATTTAGCTGTTAGCACCTTAACCCACAGTTTGGCATCATTATTTTGCAAAATCTCCCAAACTAGCTTACCTAATAGGGCTGTATTTTGAAGTCTTGTTGGCCTCACACCAAGACCTCCTAGTTTTTTTGGCTTGCAAATAGTCTCCCAATTAACCAAATGAACACCAAAATTTGAACAACCTTTCCAAAGAAAGTTCCTTGCAGATCTATCCAAAATAGAACAGACACTTGTAGGTAGCCGATGCAACTGCATTGTGTATGTAGGAATTGAACTCATGACAGAATTGACAAGTGTTAACCTTCCTGCTTTATTAAGAAGCTTTCCTTTCCATAAAGCTAACCTCTTATTAACCTTATCTATAACATTTTTAAAATCTGATATTGAAGGTCTACCATTAACAATCTTGAAACCTAAATATTTCTCTAATGATCCAATCAGTTTAATACTAATCATACTTGGCAATCTTTGTTGTTTCTGTATAGGTTTACTAGGGGTGCAAAAGGCCCTTAATTTATCTAAATTAACCTTAAATCCTGCAGGTGGAATTGTTTTCCTATCAAAATATTACACATATATTATTTTTTCACATAATAATTCAAATGAGTGTCACTATTAACTTGTTCTGTTAACTAATTTCTACCCCTCCTCGACTACACTTATTTTTCGGTGAAATTTTATGAAACATACCCTGCTTTCATTATGAGTTTCATCACTCCAATTGAAGGCACACTAAGGCTCCGTTTGGTTTACATTTTCATTTCATGTTTTCATTTTGTTTCCTGTTTTCTGAAATTTTACAAAGGAAAAACTATAAATGCTGAAAACAACAAATGTTTGTTTCAAGCATTTCCAGTTTTTCCTTTGTAAAATTCCAGAAAACAGAAAACCAGGAAATGGAAACAGGGAATGAAAATGCAAACCAATCAGGCCCTAAGCCTTTGGGACCAGTGATCCATATAAGTGATATAACCCATCCTTTTTATTAATTAATATTTGTTAAATCCCCGGTGGGAGGGAATTTTTTGTTTTTGTCAAAGATGATTAGATTAAGAGTGTGTTTGGTAAAACTAGCTGAAAATCTAGCTGAAAAACTTGCTGAAAGCTTAAAGCTACCTGAAAGCTGAAAAACTATTGAATGTGTTTGGTAAAACTAGTTGAAAATGGTAAAATGACATATAAGGACAACATTAATTATTAAATAATGATAAGTGAAGGTGGTTGAGGGCTAAACTTGTAATTAAATTTCAGCTAGTGGCTGAAAATTGGAGTTTTTTTAAAAAAGTTACTCCAAGTAGCTTTTTAAGCCTTTTAAGAAAAGCTTGTAGCTACCCAAAAAAGCTACATTCCCAAACACTGCTGAAATGGTTTCAGCTACCATTTTCAACTTTCAGTTAGTTGAAATGGCTACCCAAAAAAACACATTTTTGTTTCTTATAAATAGGATCAGAGGTGGTATTAATTTTTCATTGACAAATTTACCACAGGTAAGGTCACTGCGTCACCATTAGTGACATCATTCTCTCGAAATCACATAATTAATAACACCATCAGAGAAGGGTTTATTGGAAGTCTTTCCCCCTTTGTGTTTTTGACTTTGAGTATTTTACAAAGTCTTTTCCTCCTCTTCTCCCTCCAATCCTTCTCTTTCCCTCCTCTTCTCCCTCTAATCCTTCTCTTTTCGTCCTTTCTAAACTCACAAACACACCCTTAGAGTTACAAATTGAGTTATGATTTTGTTTTCTTTATATTTTTATTTGTATGAAGATATCACATAATTTATTTTCTATTACTTAGAATCAAAGTAAAAAAAGAATAATTATATTTAAATTTTTCTAGTAACTTTATATGTAGAATAATTTTAGAGTTGCTTGAGACAGGAGGGAAAAAATTTGATCTCAATGGTTGATATGAGTGATGTACATTTTACAAAACACGTTGAAGTGATTTAAAATCAATTTTATGAAAGCTTGATTTTACATTATAACAATGATAAAACAAACAAAGCTAATCAGTGGGCCTCTTAGGTGACTCTATGGCTATGGGCTTTAAGACCATTAAATAACATCCTGATGATTAATAAGTGGGCCTGTTTGCTGACTAAGTGGCTATGGGCTTAAGACCAAGAAATAGCAATCCAACAGTTTTATACTGGATTTCATTTTACATCAACGGTCAGAATCAATCTTTAATGCAAAATACGAATCAGAGCCGTTGAATATCAGAAGCTTCAAAGCACACTACCACTACAAAACCCTAGCTATCTCATTACTTGTTTGTTGACAAGCCCGCCGAGAAAACCCTAGTTTCCAGTTGCAGAGGCCTTAGGTATGTAAAGCTACGCATCTCATTTCTCTTAATTCCCATTCTCTCTTCGATCTATTCATTTTATCCTTCTTTCAACTCTTTGCGTTTTGCTGAATCCCGCGTTCTAGATCTACCACTTGTATGGTTCTTCGTTGTTCTTTTTTTATTTTAATTTTGAAGGTGTCTCGTTGTATACTGATTGATAGTTGTATTTTCCAAGGTCGCATGAATGTTCAGATTTTAGATCATTGTGAAATGTTATGAGTTTTAGTCCGAACATGCTCAATTTATTTTATTTAATTGTAATGAATAACAGAGATGGGTGAAGAGGTGAAGGCATTTGTTCCAGAGTCTGTGCTGAAGAAGCAGAAGAGGGAAGAGGAATGGGCATTGGCCAAAAAGCAGGATCTTGAAGCTGCTAAGAAAAAGAGAGCTGAGAGCCGTAAGCTGATCTACAGCAGGGCTAAGCAGTATGCCAAGGAATACGATGAGCAGGTATATGCAACTAGTATTGTCTTTTTTTTTTGGTTTCATTGATTATCCTAATCTATCGTGCACTTGTTTATTTTTTTATCCCTCGTTGACCCTCTTGTTATTTTCTATGTATTTTCAGGAAAAGGAATTGATTAGATTGAAACGTGAGGCAAAGCTGAAAGGTGGATTTTATGTTGATCCAGAGGCTAAGCTCTTGTTTATTGTTCGCATTCGTGGGTATGTGTTTTCTGTTTATTTGTTTCTACTTTATCTCGAGTTTTAAAGATATTATGGTTGATTTAACTCATCTTAAATGTGATTTTTCAGTATTAATGCCATGCATCCCAAGACAAGAAAGATCCTGCAGCTATTGCGATTGAGACAGGTACAATTTAGAATCATATAATGCTGCTATTGCTTCATATAAGTTGTAAAAAGCAATTAAAGGCATGGAAGAAGTTTGGTTTGGTTTTGTTTTGTGTCTGGCAATACTATTGTAATGTAACCAATTGGTTTGATTTTGTTTGCATTTGGAGTCTATGAACTATGTTGCATTTTAGAGCATGTAAAGAACAACTTTATACTGAATTTTTGTAGTATAAATACAATTTGCTGATCCATATCTTCTTGTATAATAGATTTTCAATGGTGTATTTCTTAAAGTCAACAAAGCAACAATGAACATGCTGCACAGAGTTGAGCCTTATGTGACTTATGGGTACGTTAATTTCCTTATCATACTCCATTTAAATGCAACGATTCTCTTTTTCAACTCAAGGAGACTCCTGCCCTTCTTCTAGGTACCCAAATTTGAAGAGTGTAAGGGAACTTATTTACAAGAGAGGGTATGGAAAGCTAAACAAGCAGAGAACTGCTCTAACTGACAACTCCATTATTGAGCAGGTGCAATGATTTACTGTTTTCTGAATGAATATATTACTATTTGTATTTCTATTCATTCACTGCATGGTGCTGACTTGCTTGAATGACACCTTAGGCACTGGGCAAGTATGGAATCATATCCACTGAAGATCTTATCCATGAGATCTTTACTGTTGGACCTCATTTTAAGGAGGCAAACAACTTCCTTTGGCCATTTAAGCTCAAGGCTCCTTTGGGCGGCTTAAAGAAGAAGAGGAACCACTATGTTGAAGGAGGTGATGCAGGAAACCGGGAGAATTACATCAATGAGCTAATCAGGAGAATGAACTAAGCTGTGGAGCGTTCAATCATTATTTAGGGCAATCAATATTTCCTTGTTGGCTTTAGATCAAGATCAGACATTTTCGTATCTGAAATTTTGGAAATAGCATATTTCTGACTTTCATATATCATTTTGCTAAGGTTGAATTTGTTTTTCATATTTTAAGTCTGTGAGAGTGATGAATTTTATTCTAGTATATTGCTATTTATGAATATGGTTGGTTTATAATGCTTAGATTTCTATTTTGCATTTTATAGCATGAATGAATGAATAACATGCCTGATTTCAAATCTTTCATTCTATGTTCCATTTGCCTGATTTCGGATTCAATTCTTCTAAGTTCCTTTCTAAGAAATTTTATGTTCTATAAATCCTTTTTTGCTTAAATCAAACATTAAGTGAAGAATTTTACTGTGAATTGTACTTGGATAGATGTGTATTAAATAAATCAAATGCCCTCGCACTATACAACTTTTTACAACAATTGCTCGTTGTGTCCATCATATGAAAAAACTTGGTTTTATGAGCGGTCAATCAATAGAATAGTTTTCTTCTCAGGTCTTTTCAAGTCTTTGGTACAATGCTCGACAAATGACTTCATAATGTAATGTGCTGTTTGTTGTAAAATGACTTGTTGTCGATTGATTGTCTTCCAACGATGAATGTTGTCCATTATGTTTCCTTGCGAATTGAACAAGATCCTATTATCTTCGTTTGGTGTAACCTCAAACAATGCTATTAGTTTCCTTTCATGGGTGGTGCTAATTGTATTAAATCAAAGAATTTGATTTTTTTAAAGGACGTCACCCTAGCTAAATTACCAATTGAATTAAAGAGAATGGTGTTGAATTGTGAATAGTTGTCATACTACAGTTAACGTGTTCGTAACACAATTTCACCAGGACTTCTCTTGATGCCAGTCATATTTTAGAATTGTGCAAAAACCGATGGTTTTAGTGTTTATGTACTTCTATAGTTTACATAAGATAAAGAGAACTTTTTTTCTTTCATCAATCATTTTTAGAAATTATTCAGCAATTTTTAGAAAAAGCTAAAAACTTCTTTAAAAATTGGTTTTTCAAAACTCATGCAAATTAAAGTAAGATTGCTTTTAAGAAGTTTTTTCTTGGGCGATATAATATGAAAAATGCAGTTTTTGAAGTGCTATGTAACAAAGGTTATTTGGTATCATCTCTGAATGATGATGACACTACCGCAAACTTAAGGCACTTCTCGGGAATCTCATGAATAATTACGAGCATGTTAGAGTGTTTGAAGCATTCAGAATTTATCTTTCCTTGAGAAGCAAACGACCCAAAAGAACTCATGAATAAGTCATGATACTGGATGAAGCCAAATCAATATTCGTAATAAATTCTTTAATAATATAAATGAATAAGAATAGGATGTTGAATTTTTTGAAAACTTTCAATTTAAAAGGTCGACTCTGTGGGATTGTGGGCCTCAATATCAACATGCCGAATACCAGGAACAAGATTCTGGATCTCGTTCTCTAATCTATCCACTTCACTTCCTAATGCTGTAACTACTTCCTCACCTGCCACAACTTACAACTGTAAGTAAGTAATTATTTCTCAACCAGAAAGATTATATAAGGATCAAGTTTATTACTGCATACCATAATTTGACATAATCTTCATCAAGGCAGTATCATCCCTTTGCTTTGCAGCTTCACGAAACTGTAAACAATACAAGTTGAGAGGTAGTACTAAATCAACTTGGTCATTATGAAATTATGTATCTATCTAGAGATTCTAAACCACAAATTGGTAGGGAGGCAGGGCAATGGAACTATTACTGAATGATCACGAAAGGAGGTAACCTAAACTAGTCACGCCCTAAGAACCAGATTATATTATTCTTTTAAATGTGAACTAATGTCCTAGGATAGTTTTCATGTAGGCTAATGGCCTATAATCATATTTTCATCTAGAGCCAATGCATTCCTGTTTCACTAGCATGCAATGAAAAACAGCAGTAAGTGAATAACAATTAACAACAGCAGAACATACAGCATATTGTCACAGGTTTTACATGAACAATATAAAAGAAGAGTATCAACCTGTCTGGCCCACTCTTCGCGTCCAGTCCTTTCAAGATAATTCTGCACCACCATCACTCCATTAAAATCTGTTTCATCAAGAATGAACAGATTAAAAATCATCAAGCTTATATGTTACCGTCGCCTGAATTTGAATTGTTTGGGGGATTTAGACAGCCAAATTTGAATTTTGTACAAAATTCTAAGGTACAGTTAGTTTGTCTGTGCTTTGTTTTATTAAAAAGAACTTTTTGATTAAATAAAAAATTATGAACATAGACAAATTCTTTGAAGAAAAAGGCAAAAACCCAAAAAAAAAGCCAGCTTAAACTCTTCCCCATATGTTAGAAAGAGTAGCTTCTAAAAAAAACCAAAAATAAAAGATAGATATTGTATCAATACTTTTTTACCCTTACTCTGCGATTTTGAAGTGAACACTAATTCTAATGGCATGTGAGAATGGGGAAAAAACTGTAAGAGTACAGCCAATAACCACGATTTAAGTTGGAACTCCGAAAGGATAGTATAATAAAAAAAAACCAAAAAAGGTGTTGAAAATTAAGCAAACCATAATGACTGCAGGATTTTATATATAACAGGATCAGGAATATTATTGAAATAAAACAACCTTTCATGCCAATAACTGCCAAGACCATACATGATAAATTTTCACTAAAAACTTATATAATTATGTAATTTTTTAAACATAATATATTTTAATTAAAAAAAAGGAGAGCCTCAATGCACTAGTTAGAGTCGTTGCTATGTGATTAAGAGATTACATGTTTGAGTTGTGGAATTAGCCCCTCACAAATTGCAAGGTAAGACTATCTACGATAGATCCACAATGTGTCTGACCCTTACTTGGACCTCACCATGGTAGGAGCTCAAAAACACCAGGTTGTCATTTTTTATATTTTAATTAAAAGACACTTCTTCTTTAAAAAATTAACAAACAGGCCCATATTCTAGATAAAGGTAAATTTTAGAATTATATCAACAATCTAAACAACATAGAAATCAAGAAAAATGATGCGAAGGGTAACCTATTTCTGCCTTAAATCTGAAGAATCCAGGCCCAATAACTTCGCTTTTGCAATCATAGAGAGAATCTACAACCTAAAGCATAGAAGTCACCTTAGTCAAATGAATGACACAAAAGTTATCATGCAATTTTAGTAGAAACAAGCATGCTTGTACCGGGTCATTTTTCAAAAACTGAAGTACTTTCTCCATATCATGATCATCCATAGCTCTACCAATCAAAGCATGTCGGTTTCTCTGGATAAGAAATATGGCTACCTGCATGATTAATTCAGCATGAAATTAAACAAGAATAGATACCAGCTCTATGCTTTCTAACTCCAAATGCCTGGGAATTTTGCTGTTTTCTGAACCCTCTTTACCATTCCAAGTAAGTTGCCAACTACAATTGAGCCTATGGGATCATAAATGGCATTTCCAGTAATATTAACTGCAACCAACGATGCCCCGGCAATAACAAGGCCAGTTACTGCTGCACCATCCTGCATATTTTGCAACAATTGATAAGAACAAAGAACCGACAGAATCTTAACTTATCAGTTATTACTAAAGGGGATTAAAACTAATTACACAAATAAATTCCTGTTGCATATATATAGCCCATTAGAGAGATGAACAAAAGAAAACAACTAGTTTAAAGCCACTCTTTCTGATTCCTTTTTCTGATGCAAAATGATGAAAAAGCACATATTCTTTACCATGGTCCATGGGAACATAAAAATTAAAGTTCTATTTAGTTAAATAACTGCAAAATGTACCTAGCTTTCAATATATAGCCAAATATGCAAGTAAGAACCCTTAATTCCAAGCCCTTATTTTTTTTATCTGATGTTTCAGCAATTTTTGTTTAAACCCAAGAAACAGTAACATGTTACAGGAACTAAAGATGATTGAGTGCAATAAGTTACCACCTCTGTCATTACTGCAACAGAAGTAGGATCATGGCCACGCCAAATGTAGTCTCTTAATTTCATTCCCTCCGCAGCTGCACCTTTCTTGACAGCTTGTATGGCAACAATAAGAGAGGCACCTAACAAAACATGTCCATTGAGAAAAGGAAAGGACTGAATTAGACTGCACCTGACTGAAATGTAGACAGCACAGCATTACCTTCAATGATGAATGACCCACATATCACCAATGCTGCATACTGCATATTCTCAGGGGGCTGAAAACGAAACTCTCAAAAGTCAATAAATAAAATAAAAGAAAATTCACAGACAAAATAAAACAAGAAAATTGACATTAACGTATGATAAAGAAGTTAAATGTTTTCATTCAAAGATTCAATTTAGTTAAATACCTGTGCAGTCCACAAGTTTTGAAATCCATGAACAACTGTAGCACCAGAACCAAGACAAAATATCCCAACAGCAGATATCAAAGACCAAACAAATCTTTCCTTGGAATAGCCATAACTGTAGACGTAGAAGACATCACTATTTCACTACATTGATTAAATTCCAAATATATGCAAAAGACAGAAGCCATATCCCAGTTCATCCCATGAAACAGAAATGGACGCCATAACTTATATTCATATATTGAGTCTTGTTAAATTTTGTACAATTTGAAGGGCAGCCTTGGAGCAATGGTAGGAGTTGCTGCCATGTGACTAGTAGGCCACATGTTCAGGTCGTGAAATCAGCCTCTTGCAAATGCAAGGTAAGGCTGCCTACAATAGGCCGTCATTTGGTCCAATTCTTCCCTAAACCCCGCCATGGTGAGAGTTCATAACACCAAGTTGCCCTTTTAGTAATTGAAGCACAATTCACCGAAATCAGGTTCAATAGCTATCCATGCATTCATCCATTATCCATTAAATGTGTAATAGTTCATGAATCATACAACATGTGAATGCATATCTAATCTCAGTAATGTGCTAAGCTTGAAACTGAAAAAGTAACAAAAAATTTGGGGCCGGGTTGACAAACATAATCAAGATTGTATAACTCACGGATGAATAGCATCTGGTGCACGCCTTGAGCTAGTCAGACCATAAGCAAGTAGCGCCTACAAAATAAGTTATGTAGCATATATTAGCTTCTCATTTAAATTAAGGAACCTATGGTACAACATCTAGTCAACTAATATACCTGGTTTGCAAAATCAGCAACAGAATGCACAACTTCAGCTAGCATAACATGGCTGGAGGAAGCTAACCATACTCCAAACTTGAGAGAAAAAACAAGAAAGTTACACCACAATGCAGTTGTGACAGCTCGCTGACTACAATAATGGGCAAGGCCAAAAAACAAAGAATCAGGTTATGGAAGCATTATCCTTGCTGATAAAATAAAAAACATTTCCATGGCAATTTAAAGAGAGAGAAAAAAAGGGACCTGTGGCGATCGTTGATTTCAATGTTCTTTGCTTGCTTAGCCCTTGTCAAGAAACCTAAAGAGAAAATAGAAAGATTAAGACAATTGTAAATATGAGTAGCAGAAGGAGAAGTAAAAAAGAGTGAGTCGTACTGCGATGGAAGGAGTGATGGTGATAATGATGATGGAGGTGGCAACGAGCATCGAAAAGGAAGCGTCTTGAGGTTGAGGGAAGTGAATAGGAGGAGGTGGAGGTGGTGGTGGTGGTTGGTGGAGGTTGGTGCTCTGCTTTGACAGTGAGAATGGAGAGGGAAAGGGAAGAAAGCCAGTGTTGGTGAGAGCGTCGAAAGTGAGAGCGAAGAAGGTTGTAGGATGTTAGCATTAATACAAATTTTGGGAGTGGCGGTGATGATCGATGGAAACACAAAATTTGTATAAAAATTAGGGCTTTAAGCTACCCATTCCGTTGTAGCTCAAGGTTGAAGGTTGAAGGTTGAAATAGATGGATGGAGGGAGTGGCAGTGAGCGTGGCAAGAAGGAAATTGATTATTTCATTCACGGAATATTCCTTCCACCAATTGCAGCGCCCCTGGCCTTCTCTCCAATCCAACCTCAAATAGTAACTAACACACACGATCCCACAAATCTTGTAGTATCTTTTTTTTTTTTTTGGTCTGAGGTTTAAGCATCAATAACCAAACAGCTTGCCCAGTAATGCATCTGAGTCATCGATCTTGTACTTTGAAAAAAGTCCTCAGTAAAGTTTTACAATCCTATCATAATGTTCTCCTTCCTTTATTTTCATCTCATATAATGACTGATATATTTCAGATTAAATATTTATATATAACATGGTATTGAATGTTCACTTGCTCCCTTAATCAGTTGGTCCAGTGTCAAAGCAATGATTCCTTCCGATATTTTTTATACACATAAATTATAGAATAAATAAAGAATTACAAAATTTAGTGCTCGTTTATTAGTCAATCTCAAACCACATTGTGAAAGGGGATAACTATATTCGAATCACAAAATAAATGACTCACCCAAGAGGTGTATAAATTGTGACTAAATTTTTGTCAACTGTTTTTTTTTTGCTTAATTGCATTTTTGTCATCAATCCGTGATTTTGATCCCCCTACTTTTTTGTGATTTTGGTCCCCATATTATTTCAAATTCACGATTTTGATTCCTCTAACACATAGATTTTGAAAATAGGGGGACTAAGATTTTAAACTAAATCGCAAATTTGGAATAATAGGGGGACCAAAATTGTGAAAAAAAGTAGGGGGACCAAAATCACGGATTGATGATAATAGGGGGACCAAAAGTGCAATTAAGCCTTGTTTTTTATCGGATAGACATGATTTCAGAAGAAAAGAAACACCTTCATTGCCTTTTTTGGATTTATACATGTTATAGATTTTTCTTCTGTAATTTCTTTTCTGTTTTGCAAAGTGGTTCACCAAGAGGTGTATATTTCATTCTCTCAAATATTAGCACTAGCGGGTAAACATGATTTCAAAGAGATGTTAACTATGTTCACGACTATAGGTGGCAATTCGGGCTACCAGGCCCGACCCGCCTTGATGCGGGTAGCGCCTTTATCGGGCTGGGCTAAAAAGCCCGAAAGTTATTCAGCCTTCTAAAATAGGTGCCCGAACCCTACCTTTTTGCGGGTTTTTGCGGGTACCGGGCTTTATCGGGCTGGGCTAAAAAGCCCGGGAGTTATTCCGGTTTCTAAAATAGGTGCACGAGCCCTACGTTTTTGCGGGCCGGACCGGTCGGGCTAGCCCATTTTGCCGGCTCTATTCACAACATTGAATAAAGAAATGACCCCAATGATACTTGAGAATGAGATGATATTGATACTTTTTTTTTCTGTAGATGCAACCGTGAGTTTAGCTGCTTTCTGTATCATTGCTTTTACTTTTTACAATATCACATGTATCCTTCACGGGAGACAATCCTGATCGAGTCAGATATAACCTCTATAGGCGATAAAACTCTCCTTGTCCCTCCGAGTATTTAATACAATTGCATACCCGGGGTTCGAACTCGAAATCACTAGTTAAACTGAAACAAACCCCTACCAATTAATCCACGTGCTCGGTGATATTTTTTGTATTGTTTATTCAAAGTGAGTTTAGCTTTTAAGTCTTTTAATCAATTAATCTATAAAATCCTACAAACTAATCAAGCATCTTACCATTATAACCCACTCGTGGCTTCATCATTCAAATCATGTCTTAATGTTTCTTACATAATCTTACTCAACTAGTGTGCATATCCATAGATGAGTCCTATAGCTATACATCAAAAGCTGATCCAACAAGGCAACAGCAGACAACAAAAAGATGTTTTTTTTTCCTTTGTTGAAGAAAAATGGAGAATGTTGAAAATTGAAAACCACGCTAAGGCTTGGTACCATACCAAATTTTAATTTAAAAAAAAAATCAATTAAAACACTACCTAGCAAGCCAAAAATTCCTTAAATGAGTAAAAGGATTGACCAAGCTATAAAGAAAAGGTTAGACAGGAACTGTCTTTGATTGAATGCGCAGATATATGCCTCAATACATCAACGGTCTACGTAATGCCCTGAAAATTTGGTTCCAGATAAAAAAAAGGGGGCAAAAACCTATTAGCCATGAATTTCAAAAGGGTAAGTCATCAACAAAAGGTCAAGTCACCTTGAATAAACCCATTTTGTAAGAACTTCAATGAAGACCTATTTCCTATACTACGTAATATCTGCAGCAGCATGAACCCCTTGTCCCTCCCTGCCTCACAACCACTTCCCAATGAGGGAATGTTAACATCTTACAAGCTCCATAATGGAACAAACTGCTCCTTGAAGCTTGGTAAAAGGGATTCAACCCGCAATGGTAGAAAAGAATGGACGTCTAACCTGACCGACCTTCCTTTCTGCCACCTATTCTAGAAAAATGTTTTTGCTTATCATTTGAGTTCTCAACAAGTCCCCCTTCATGTCTGGTCACAATTCTCAGGGGGTGGGCTTCTGTGTTGAATACCCATTGATCTAATGGGATGACTGAAGAAGGTGAAAAGAGAAGATAAAGATACTTTAGAGTCTCCGCAAGAAAGAAGCTTTGCATCATGTTGTCTTTGACGCCACTATTAACCTGAGAAGTGCAAACATGTGATTCATATCAGTTGGCAGAATAGCAGCTAAAAATATTAAAAGTAAATGGATGTCCAGAATTAGACAAACACCAAAAGAAACAAGGGAAAAAATAGGCAGAAAACATAAAAAGTATGAAGCTTCGGTCCATACCAACAATTTCTTCCTTAGATGAAATAATATGCAGCCAAATATTCATTAAAGAAAAATATGCATGATCAGGTAGATTGTCTATGAATAGTATAAGTCAAAAGTTCCCTGCTTACAAGTATGGCTTATGTATTGCAAAACCTCTAAAATTTCAGACTATACTACCACTACAAAACCTAAAAACATATTTTCAACACCAGAAGCCTATGATAATAAGTTAAGCCTTCAATTGAGAAAAGGCACCTAGAGAATGCCTCAGTAATCTATCAAAGTGCTTAATTTAGTGAAGGCTTTTCTCTGGAGAAGTGGAGAACCAAAACAGATAATTCTAACTTTTCATAGGATTTACTTAATACAAAACAACAATAATGCAAAACACAAGCACGATATTTAATGTGAAACTGATGTGTGCTTACATCCTTCAGTCCAACATAGCCTGACTCTATGCGGGAGTTCTTCTCAAAGGCTTGAAATATATTCCAACCCCATTCTTGATATGTCTTGTTGCCAGTTAGACGCCAAAGATAGAAGAGTGACTCAACTGTCTCTGGCCTCAGAATGTTCCATGATGTACCCACGCTCATGTCCTTAAAATTCAAAAGTAAATTTCAGATCACACAATTTTCAAATTGCATATCCCAAATAAACTAAAAACTCACCTGCCCAGAATGAAAGAATAGTTCTCTCCAGCCAATTTTGTTGGAGTTGATTGATAGAAGTTATAACATGTCCCAAGCAAGCTGCAAAGAAATTCGCATATATTCAGTGGCAACCTCATAAAATTAATCATTGTCCAACAAAATATCAACACCTACCAGAGAAGAAATGCACACATGATAAAATATCATAGCCACTGCTTCCCTATTTGAAAGACAATGTAATTCTTAGTTACAGCTCAAGAAATTTTCTCTTTTTTCAGCTAATGATAAATGGGGGTGCTAGCAACACCCTGCGACACACTCTTTTCAACACACCCTCTGATTGGTTAAATTCACATGGGTCGTACCAAATCATGTAGTAGTAGTTCCCACTCCCTATTTGGTGGGATCCATGTGAATTTTATCAATCATAGAAGGGTGATAAATTCCTTGTGACAAGACAAGGGAAACGAGTCTTCCTCGAAGGAAAACATAGATAGCAACATCTAACCTCTCATATAAAATATGCCTTAGAACTACAAATTCACATGCAAGCCAATCTACCGAGAACAAAATGTATAAATGAATGAAGATGTCACCAATTTGATTCCAAGCAATCAAACAATTTCTAATCAGGATAAAAATGGTTAAACTTATATTGATCTGATTCTGAAAGCATTAAGCGAATTGATAGGACAAGATCAAGAGCATAACAAGTCAGTCAACAGAACAAGCACATTAGTTTTTTTTTTAATTGCTATTAAATATACCCTCTTCAGCAAGTGACAGAAACTTCTGCGAATCTTCAGGACCATAACCAGATGATCCCAAAGCAAGCATACCGGGAGCAAAGCATGCTAGTTCATCCATCTGCAGGTGCTCAGTTGAATGAAAAATTACTAACACCCAAAACATCACATGGCAGATACTAAATGTGACAATACCAGTATTGTAATGCAATATCATACCTTGTCTGAGAGAGATCCCCCCATTCTTCTCACATATATAAGCAAAAGAAGATGGTGTTGATCTCCTAATCAAACTTAACAGACCTTTCATTGATTTCTCCCACATATCTCTGTTTTCAAGATTTGAAAAGAAATTGGGAAAAAATCCGTTAAAGAACATTTTAGACTTCTAAGTCCTTAGCTTCTTATTCTACATTTATTTGAACGGAAATTGAAATGTCTTTACCCAAAAAATTTAAAGACTAACATACATAAAAAATCTTTTGTTAATCCAGTTATCCAAGGAAGTAAATTCAATTTCAGCTACCATTCAATGACAATTGGATTCCAGTCCAGCATGGGCTCATCAATTAAAAATTCAGCCCAAGAGCAGAAAATGTGATAAAAGTAGGTTCATTATTCTCACCTATAATGTTTTACAGCTGACGTCTTATTCCCCTGTATCCAAACTTTGAGCAAGTATTCATAAAAACTGCAATGGAGGAATGTATCAATCACAAGCCAAACAAATGGAACAAATAGAGAGTAAGATTATCAGAAGTTAACAATGTCCAGACTATATTAATAAATGCAGAAGTTTGCTATGCTTATATCATGTAAAAGACGGTCACTTATTGTGTTAATACCTGTCACCCATGGCACCAAATGTGATGGGAGAGTAGCCTGTTGCTCCACTATGAGGATTAATATAGATAGGAAGTAATCCATCATCAGGAAATGTTTTATTAATCTGTTTTATTACATTCTCCACCTGAAATAGCAGGGTACAAACCAATTGAGGCATTGCTAGAAAATTAGCCTCCACATGTAATATCCAAATCACAGGACATAAGCAATTGGGTGGTGCTGCTTAAATATATTAGTCAGGCTCCAAGCAAGTACAAGAAGGCTAGTGGAAAATTACAAAAAAGCCTGCCATCAATCAAGCATATTTTAATTTTTAACACATAAAGGGAACAACAAAATCTGAATGTAAATATATCTGATTTTTACCAGCAAAAATGTACACACCCTCCCTCTTTCTCTAAAAAAATCAAACACATGGAATCAAAGTTAAAAACCTTCTCCTGATACTTTGGATCTCCAGTCCTTTGAGATCGAACAATGAATTCTAGTTGTTCAGTGCCCAGAATCTGCCAGAATACTCTCACCCTTGGAAAAATGAAGACAAAAAGGAATCAGAGACTTCAATAAAGCAGCTTTAGTGATTGCAACCAATACAGTCAGAGTCAGGAATCCAACACTAACGTACAAGTGAAAATCAATTAATCAAATGTCCAAGGAGAACTGGCATAGAAAATTAATTAATAACAAATCAGGATGTGGATAATCTTTGCAATATTAACTAGCAAAAATTCATACCTCTAATACAAACATACCAAGATGAAATACTAATTTCTTCTGATAAAATATGAAAATAGTAATATCATTTATCAATGCTCAGCCAAAACAAAAACAGTCCTAAATTGTGTTTTTTATTTTCTAGCTAAACTTTCTTGTCTCTGAAAAAAAGACCCTAGCAAAAGCGAATTTTGATACATGGAGAGGCTGTTCAAACACAAGAATAAGGACTTATCTTAAGGGTAAAAATATGTAAACAATGACAGGTAGTTAAGATCAAGGACTATATAACACATGAAAGCAATATCCCAAATCTCGAAGTGTGTTCAGTAGTCTGAAATGCACACACTAGAATTATATAACTTTTACCCCGAGTCCAACTAGGATTGTGTGCACGTCCCTGTGACAAGTTGATGATGTTATAAGGAATTCCTGTAGGTGTGTTCCATGCAGGCAGTAATCTATCTGCAATTCTCTAGCCTTGTTGAGGAGAAAACTTTGTCCCATGAAAGATCATACGCACTAAGAAGGCCACCTACTACTCTGGATTGTGGTCAAAATAGACCAACAAAGAAAAGATTTTAAAAAATATTAGTTGCCCTCACACATAGCTAAAAATATAATTTTATAAATTGGGAATGGACTTTAACTGCAAAGTAAACCTTATAAAGTACCTTTATGGCTTGTCTCGAAAACGCTTGCTTCATATTCCTTGTTAAAATCCAGTGTGTTTGCGACCCAAGCTGTCAGGAAAAATGTCTTAATATGACAAGAAATGCGATAAAGCATAGCAAAAGTATCACAATTAAACATTAAACAGATGAATATAGCAAGCAACAACTAACCAAAGGCTTTTCTTACTAGGCTGTTAGGTGGGGTTGGCTACCGTGGATCAAACAATTGCACAAAGTCCTATCATGAATCAAGCCCACGATAGACCGGTTAAATCTTTAGTCTCATCATGAATCAAGCCCAACAATAGACCATTTATATCATCTCTCTTAATGGTTTGGCTAATAGTTTTCCTTAGTCTCCACTAACCTCTAACTATTGGACTACCTTTGCATCTAATCTACCCTCCTATGGTGCTTCTAAGGTCTTCTTCACATATGCCTCAATCACCTAAGATGAAACTCTACTGATATTGTCTATAATGGGAGGTACTCCAAATTTCTTTCAAATGATTTTCCTATCTTATCTTGTGTAACCATTCACCTCGATTTCATTGTAGTTGAACATTCCCATATTGACAACGCTACGCTTACTTTTTTTGTTGGCTCTTTAGCACCTAACATTCAGTCCCATATAGCAACTGAAACAAATTATGTAACTTCTATATATGAATTAGGAAACTATTTTCAGCAGTAAAGAGTTAAAAGGACAATAAATATGTACCAGAAATCAAACCTTACAAGTTAACAACCATCAGCATGAAATGTGTCTCTAGAAGATCATTAAAATTGAAAGAGAGAAGAAAATAGAAAACAAATAAAATAAGATTTCTACTCTATATGCAAGAACCTTTGCCAATTATAGCTTTAGAAACAACCTCATCACTATTGTTCCAAACAAAAATAGAGATATGATGGAAGTGAAAAACACATAATGATATCATATTCATGTACAGAGTTCCAAAGTTACACTCACTCTCGGGCTTTTCTGAAACTGTTCATTGAGACCCATGATGTATAGTGTATCAAGAGAATCTATTAAAGTTGCTCCAAGACCTCCAAAGCTATTGACACCATTCTTAGACTGTGGCTGGTAGTACCCCAAAAAAAACTCTATTAATTCTGAAAAAAGTAAATTTTTGAAGAGAAAATATTTTAATTATTTAGTTTGACAAAAACACAAACCAATATTTATCATGTACCATTCAAGAATATACAATTTAGCACTAAAAATACACGTTATCACCACCATAACCACATAATCCGTAGATCATTATGCAATGAAGCGGAAAAGAACAGGGACTATTGATATGGCATCAGAAACAGTTTTAAGAAGCGTGTCACCCCACTCACTTGACTAATGGCTTCAAGGCAGTAGTATCTTTTTTCCATTTTTATACATGAATCACATAATTGTTGTGTTTTTGTATTGGAGCAAAAATATGTGAATTAAATCCTGATATGGCAAGACCTCCACAACATTTACATCTAGGGAAAGAAGTGACTATAGCCATACAACAGAAACTATAGAGTATAGACATATCAGGGAAATTACAAATAAAAAAATATCATTAAATAAAAAGTAAAATTCATTATAGAGATTCCCCATACCTGAAGTTCATCTTGGCCCCATGCATACTTCTCATAGGATCCCCAAGCATGAAGCATTGCTTCTTTTACTTTTTCCCTTCTCTGGATATCAATGGGATCATCTGGGACCTCTTTACTGGACTTGTGTAGTTTT
The DNA here is from genome assembly GCA_026901365.1 of Sesbania bispinosa. Classification (NCBI taxonomy): domain Eukaryota; kingdom Viridiplantae; phylum Streptophyta; class Magnoliopsida; order Fabales; family Fabaceae; genus Sesbania; species Sesbania bispinosa. The sequence continues at coordinate 1,945,539 of QLOH01000060.1, read as the reverse complement.
TTCCCTCAAATCAATCTTCCCAACAGTACCACCGTGTGCATTATTGAACTCTTCCAACTAAAACAAGTCCCATTGCTTAGCCCCAAAGAAAAGATTAATAATAAAAAAATATATTTCTTAACACAATATTCCAATCATCAATAAGAACCCTGGCTGTTAAACAGCAACAAGGAAAGGATTCATTAGCTAACAGCAAGAGGCGAGGATTTAACTTATGTGGGAATGAATGGGGAATCACAATTCACACTGGAGGATTTAAATCAGTTTGAAGAAGGATTATGTAGGGTCTGCCAAATGTACACAGGCCATCTTGTTGCTTGTTTCAGTTGTTTGTAAAATAAATGAAATGTTGTCGTGGAACTATAAGAACTCGCTAAATGTAGCAGAAGAAACATCACAAACAAAAGGATAAGCATTTGATAGTTTCTTACCAGATTTTGCAAATCAGACACTTCTTTCCGTAGCTCCGCAATTTCAACCTGTATTTAACAGAAAGTTATGTACTGCTAACAGTGAAACTAAGTTGTTTAAATACCAAAAATGTCCAAAAAATGTTCTATCCTCTCTTATAAATAAATTTACACTGAAATCGGAAAATTAGTTGTACTATAAAATCATGTCGCGATACGTAAAGCCAAATAATTATCACTGTCGATTATAGTTCTCTATAACTAATACCAGTTTTTATGAAGCACGGACTTCTCCTTTTGGAGTGTGAACACATTTTGACACCGACACCCGTACGACACGTGTCATACACTCTTGATCAAGTGTCCAATTAAAAAATTATATTTTATGAGCTTGGATACTTAGCCGACACAGCTAGAACATCTCTTGGGACATGACTATTATCAAAACTTTTATTGCTTTTAACAACTTCCAAAAAAGTTAACCTAAAATATAAAAAATAGTTAACATTTGAAAAATATTTAGGAAGATTTTCATTACACTTCATTTGGGATGTCTCCTTCCCCGGTTTATCCTATACCCCACACATTTATATAATTAGGAGGCGTATCAAGTGAGTCTCTAAGAGGAAATACTTTTAATCATACAACAACACATGGATGTTTGAGATTAACACTTCTCATACTCTCAACTAATAGCTCTCTCTTCTGTGAGTGCATGTATGTATTTGTGTCCTGGTGTCCTAGATTTTAGACTGGTGTCAGTGCGCTGATGTTAGTGTCAGTGCTTCATAGACCAGTTTGATGTTTGGCAGGAGTTAAATAGGGCAGTTTTACATCTGCTCATTATCTTGTAGAAATGGATGAAAGTAGAATAAACCGTTGAGCGTGTCCAAACATATTTGGTTTAGTGTTGAAACGTGGTAAACTCACATTTCCTACGCTAAAATAGCTGCATCAGGAAATCCAAACTTGAGTTTAACTAGTTTCAACGTTAAACCAAACACAGTGTTTCATCGAATGTAACGCACATTTATCCAGATTGAACGCAAATCTACAGTCTACTCTTGCTGCATCCCCTGCCCATTCAGTTTTATAAATATGAAAACCCTGGAAAAGGTATACTGCAATATTACTTAGTAATTATAGATCAGTATACGATGTCAGAGAGTACTGTTCTTCTATGTGAATTTCTCTATTATATACAAATTGTAGATGATCTTCATAAGTAATTCATGCAATCATGATCTCCAAACACAAGACTGAATTTCCATACAAGTGTTGGCAAAATCATCCATGTGAGATAAGGAGAGACAAAACAATCAGATCCATAATTCAGAAGTTGAATAGCAAAAGGAAAGGGAAGTACCTGGTGCTCACTGACTAGAGTTTGACGGTCCCAAACAACCAAAGAAGCGCAAACAAAAACGATGAAGAGCAAAGCTAGACGCTTTGGGCGCTTCAGGTAATAGGAAGGGTGGCAATACCTCCATTTGCTGCTCGTCACTGATCTGCTCCCTCTCGCCATTCACAAACCAAAGATCTAAGCTTTGGACTTGACTTGCTGTAGAGAGACCAAGACCCAACGTTGATCCAAACCAATAACCTTAAAGGGAAGATCTTGCCACTCGTTCCTTGAAATTTACGTTTTGTTTGTCTGATGTGGTTGTAGTTGTGGATGGCAACAGCAGAAGAGGTTTGTTTGAGGGTTTATATATTTTTTTTTTTTGCTAATAAATAATGAATTAAGAATTGAATTGGTTAAGGTGAGGAAGAAGGATTGGAGATAGAGATGAGAGGATGATACCAAATTAATATAAAATCAAAGGAATCCAAACCAATCGAATGGAAGACTCATCACTTTCTTTCAATTTGCAAACTCAGCTGCAAAGAGAGGCAGGCGAGACTTCAATTTTCCACGGCAAGTGTCCCATTAACTCAATTCCAAGTCAATTCCTCCGAATTCAATATTCAGCAGAGAATATTCAACCAAACTCACCAAAAAAAAAAAATTACTATCACAGTGGAATAGTCTACCTAGTTGGTAATTAGTAATTACCAAAAAAAAAATGTTACCACCGAAATATAAAAGCAAAAAAAAAAAAGGGATTCAATGCTTAATTTTTATTTTACTTAAAAACTTAATTTTAGTTTTTGCTTCTTTAAAATTTTCAAAGAATGTTGTGTTATTTACTATTTTTATGTTCCAATTGTTTTGATATAATTTTTAAAAAATAGTCTCACTCGTTTCTTTACGGTAAGGTAAAATGTAAGTACTCTTTGAGTCAAGAGCATTCTTTATCTTGTACTTTTAAAAAAAATGGCTTATGTTCTTGCCTCCTAATACAACCAAATTTAAAAAGAAAAATTATGGATAACGGGATATATCCTAATACACCTCTTAGAAATATATTCACCTTTAGATAAGGAAAAAATCGAGATAAGGAAAAAATTGAGGGATATAAAGAAAATCTCTTATAAATGTGTTCACCTAGTTACGAAGGAATAGGAGAAAAAAATGAGAGATGTGATAGAATAAATAATAAAAAAAAGAAAAATAAAGTACATAATGGATTATAACAAAATTAAGGTATATGAAAAGTGTTATTGATTAAAATTTGAAATAATAATTAATTGACCGGAAGGATTAGGAAACACTTAAATAGCATGCGGGCAGAAATAAATAAATACTCTGTCTAAACTCAAATATAAAAAAAGTAAATTATTTATGATGGATTAAAATATAAATAAAAAATCATTTTTTAGTTTTAAATTATAAAAACTTGATTTAAAATTTAAAAAAATCAAAAACTGAAAACTCGCAACCATCTCGAACGGGTTGCAAGTTTTCAATTTTTAGTTTTTAAACATTTTAAATCAAGTTTTTACAACCCCAAACCAAAGATTGAAAACCAATTTTTATGGTTTTTAAAATATATGTTTTAAGAACCACAAAAGATTGGTACTTTATTTGCAATATGAGATGTGATGTAAGTTATTACTTGTTAAGAAGTTAATTAATTATCATAAAATTGATGGAACTTGAATGGATTATTATTGGGAATTAGGAGTTGTATGGTGTAAGGACAAATATCACAGAACATGGATAGAAAAATAAACAATTATCCTGCATGTTATTGCAATCTCAATTTTGAGAATTAATAGATTAAAATGAAAATATAATCAAGGACTCACCGGCTACATCTTTCTCAAGTCCAATGGCATTTTGTCTTTCATACTTCTCTTTAAAAAAACGAATTAGGTTAACATCATATTTTTTTCAATAATTACAAGTCACAAATAATTCAAGCTGCATAGTCAGTAAAGTAATCATTAACTAATGTGGCTAAAAGAGTCATTAAATGCATAACAAACCTTGTGCATACTAAAACCTTTGTACATTAGAAATGCATCATTTCAGGGTTATGGGTCGACTTTGCTTTGTGAACTGGGTGACCCATATGGGTAAGGTTCAATTATGCACGTTTAAACATTCCTAAGTCATCACATACCCCAAAGAAAAACCTAAGTCATCACATACTTTGACATAAGTCTAACATACAAGTGTTTTGGTTCAAACTTTAACATTCTGTTTAGTACTATCCAGATGGTAAAGAAATAGGTGAAAGGGAGAGAGGTGGTTAAAGTATGAGACTTCTCTTGTGTAGTATTATAATGAAATAGTAAATAAATATATAAAGCAGGTGGGCAGGGACGGATCCAAAATTGATACGAAGGGGGGCCGGAATTTTTTTTTAATGATAGATATTAAATATCAATCAAATTCATCATATCTTTTATTTAATTTATATATAATACATTTATGTTATAAAAATTAAATGTATCACACTTATTTTATTTAAATTTTTTCATTTATTACATATATATTAATAATATTTTATTTTTATATGTAATATATAGTATAGTAAAATGGGGGAGGGGGGCCAAGACCCATGCTTGCCCCCCTTAAATCCGTCCGGTAGGTGGGTCTCATAAAAAGATATTCGTCCATAAGATGTTGAGGAAATGCTAAATTGGGACGTTGAGGAAACACAATGAACCATTTTATAGTAGCAATTGATTTTCCTACTTTGATTTTTGAGTTTTGTTTTAACAATTCTATTATCATACATATTTTCAATGAGAACGATAGAGAAATTAATAAAAAAAACACAAATTTTCTTTTATCACTTCTATCAAATTAAATAACCAGAATTTTTATTTCTCTTATATTTCTTATTTATTTCTCTCTCATTAAATAACTCATAAATTATATATATCTCTTCATTATTATTCATTTCCCACGCGATCCGTGGTAGGATAGATCTAGATTAGATAATTTTATGATTTGAAATATAATGGATTAGACTAATTTAATTTGTGAATTTGCAAACCAATCCATTTACAACATGTATAAAAGGATGTATTTAAAAAATTAATTATTTCAAAGTATAAAAATATTTTAAACACTCTTTACGAGTAAAAAAACATATAAATGGGTAGACTACCCTATTTAACCCTTGAATCTATACATATTTGTTAAATAATAAATATATAAACCCGTTTTTTTTCCCTTTCGGTGTATAAAAAGAAATGTTTTTTTTTTCAACAAAAATATATACCTGTTTAAAAACGTGTGTCTTTACAAACCAATCTTTTTTTAGCCTAGGAATCAATAGCTCAACCCGATAATATATACCCACCCTAATGCCTGCATGTCTTTTATCACAATTATTTTCAAACAATCATTTGTTTGTCCCTCCATTCTTTTCTTTTCAAAATCACCATGTGCTATGGGCTAAAAGTCACTCATAGTGGGGTTAAGTATTCAAAATGAGAATTTTTTCATCCACAATACTCAAATCCGAAATATTATTTAAGAGGAATCAAACATGTATCACCTAAACCAATCCCATTGGTATACGCCTCTACTTACAATTACAATCAAATAATTTTGAGAAACTAAATTCATGTAACAAAAAACATTAAATAACTCATAAACACAATATTTTTTATATCCATTTTCACCACATCATTTATCACACATCACATTTCTGTCTATTTTCTCTCAAAAATTTTATTAGGTTTTAAACTTTTCATGCTTATTGGATTGTAAGTTTTCAATTTTTTATTTTTAAAAAATTTAAATCAAATTTTTATAAATTGATTTTTTTTTATCGTTTCCAAAACTGATATTTTGAAAAACAAATTTTTTTATTTTAAATTATAAATTAATTTAAAATTTATAAAAATAAAAACTGAAAACCGTTAATATCACTTGGTTCAGTGAGGTTATGTGAAAAAGAAAGACAAATTGCTTAAATAAAACTCTTTGTTATTTGTTATTGGATTTAATTGATATACAGTTTCAGCATAAAAAAGTTTTAGGTTTAAATATATTTTTGGTCCCTATACTTTTGTAAATGAGTGATATTGGTCCCCCTAGTTTTAATTGCTCAATTTTGGTCCCTATACTTTTGTAAATGAGTGATTTTGGTCCCTCTAGTTTTAATTGCTCAATTTTGGTCCCTCTTCCTTAAAAATTGAACAAATCTAATCCTACTGTTAGCCTCCCATTAAATATTTAGCAGAGTTTTCTGACATGGATTGAATTTTGTGACGTGTAAACCATCACATGACAAAGATTATTATTTAATTTATCTCTTAATTTTTCAAACGAAAAATCAGAGCTCGCATATTTCAGTTTGCTTTCGATTTCATTTTAAATTTCATTTAATGCCCGAATAAGATTTCAGTTCGCTTGGTTGATGGCTTGAAGCAAACCTACAATTGTTTTAGTTTTGGGACTTGTATTTGCTTTATTGTTTTTTTTTAGGAAATTGGAGTGTAGTAGTGAAATTTTGTTTATTTTATTTTTTCATTGTATTAAATTATGCATAATTTGATTTTATTTTCTGATTTTTTATTTAAAAAAATTAAGAGATAAATTAAATTAAATAATAATCTTTGTCATGTGATAGTTTATACATCACAAAATTAAATCAATGTCAGCAAACTCGGTTAAATATTTAATGAGAGGCTAACAATATGATGAATTTGTTCAATTTTTAAAGAAGAGGAACCAAAATTGAGCAATTAAAACTAGCAGGACCAAAACCACCCATTTACAAAAGTATAGGGACCAAAATTGAGCAATTAAAATTAGGGGGACCAAAATCCCATTTACGAAAATATAGGGACCAAAAAATGCATTTAAGCCAAAGTTTTACACATATATCCAATAGTGTGTCACCACATCATTTAATGAATATATCAACTCGTGTGTTATTAAATTCAATAAATGATATAACGTAAAAAAATTCATTAAATGATATGATATCACATAATTAGATATTGATGTAACATTTTTTTACATTAACAGTGTATATATTAAACTCTTTATTATTATATGTCATTGTAAAAAAAAATCGTTATTATATGTTTCCTCTTTGGGTTAAAAAACTTTCCTTATCAATTTATATCATCTTATATATATCCACCACATGGGGTATATTAAAAAGGCAAGCATAAATAATTAATCACTTTAACTGAAAAAGAAAAGGTCTATAGAGAAATGTAATGTAAAGATTAAAAATAATATGTTAAGGATACTTACACGCAATGATGAAAATATTTTAGGTTTGTGAAAAAGATTTTGACTTGGAACAAGGCACTGTCTTGTGTTTCCCTGTCTCTGATCTCATTCTCATCCCTTTTCATTGCCGACCCACCCCCCACCCTAAACCATTTTTTCCCGTTACTCTCTTCATCTTCTTCTTTATCTCCACTTCCTCAGTTCCTGCCACCCAATCCTGAAGGTCCCTTGCTTCTGGGTTATTGTGCAGATCAAGTTACAACCTTCAATTGCCTTGCCCGTAGGTCCTTCTTCTACAAAACGCTTTCTTTTTTATCCCATCCTAACAGAAACCTTTTGTGCCTCGTTCCCTTTGATTCACGTCGTATACTATAGTATTGGACGTTTTTGTTTTTCTAATTATTGTTTGTGATTCAAAACCATTCCTTTATCCGAGGGATCCATAAAAGTCTGTAAATTCACTGAAATGTTTTTTCCCCAATTTCTTGTTGCCTTGTCTGTTGAAAAAAAGAAAACCTTTCTCGCTACAAAGAGTGGTTTTCCTTGCTGCTGTGAAATGAGATAGTGTAGTTTTACTTACATCTATTATACCCCTTTATCTGCTTGTTTATTTCTGCACCTACTAGTGGATGCTTGCCTGTATCACCGTTTCATCTCCTACAGATGTACTTTAATCGGAATGAAATATTATTACACTATCCTTTACCATTATATACTTTACTTGCTATCTCAATGCACTTTCCCCCGATTGTATGAGTAATTTGGTTGCTGCAAGAAATTCATGCTCTCCATAGTTCATAGTTTATAGTTATAGCTTCTGTTCCCCTGTTGTTTTTACTAGCAGTTCTCTTTGCCTACCTTTAATCATATTTTTGGCATTTCCAAAGGTATTTTTGGCTCTTCCTGTACCATGGATGGTATTCATGGGGGTGATTCTCGGATACACATCAGTGATGGACAGCATCCTATACATGTGCCATATGTGCAAGAACATGAGCATCATGGATTGCATCATATGAGTAATGGGAATGGGATTGATGATGATCAGAATAACGGTGGTGATGCTAACTGTGGTGGAAGTGAGAGTGTGGAAGGTGAAGTCCCCTCTAACCATGGAAATCTCCCGGACAATCACGCTGTAATAATGGATCAGGGGAGTGAGTGGTGGGGACCAGCTTACATTGTCTTTTCAGGGCCAGGTTTATGTCTTTGACTCCGTGTCGCCCGAAAAGGTGCATCAACTTACCTGAGCTCTGTATTCTTGCATCGGCATGGCATTGCTCCTCTTGTCTAATCTAGCATGCATGATTCAAGCTTTGTTTGAAAAGTCTTTGTTGAAAACATTGATTTCCAATAGATTACTTCAATTATATTCAGTTTAATGGCTCCAAGATTGTTGTGTGGGAGGATCTGTGCATGAATATACATTAAATCAAAGCCTGGATGCTTTGTTTGATTTGGAAAATATTGCTATAATGAGTTGGGGAGGACAGCTTTGGACAGTGTGAAGAATTTTTTTTCTTTATAGTTGTTCGTGCAAATATCATTTATGCTTGTTTGGTTTGTCTTTTCTTTAGTTCTTGTCATTTTGTTGATGAATTGAATCAAACAAGAAATGTTGACTGAGTGTTTTCTTCTAACCTAGTAACCCCCTACTTTATATGCACAGGTGTAGACTTGTACTGTCTCAGTTTTCAGAGCGTTTTATGTGGAAAATTTTATCATAGTATGTAGTATAACATGCTTTTTGGCATGTGTTATAATATGATTGTAAAGACTCCTTTGATCTATAAGATAATTAAGGATTTGATCCATTATTAACCAAGTTATCGACCATTTCCAACATGGGGTTTGATTCACTGAAGAAAATAACTTATGATAATCCTAGGGTGTCATTCTCAGGTTCAAGCTGTATTGCTGTTACTGGGAGGCCGTGAAATACCTCCAACCGCACCTGCCATCCCAATATCTCCTCACCAGAGTAACCGGGTATTACTACATTATTTGGTTGGAGTGTGATTGATAGTCTTTTGCTAGTCAAATATCTGGCTCATGGAGTATTTTATTAGGGATTTACTGGTACTCCACAAAAATTCAGCGTCCCCCAGAGATTAGCTTCGTTGATTAGATTTCGTGAAAAGAGGAAGGAACGGAATTTTGACAAAAAAATCCGTTACACTGTTCGTAAAGAAGTAGCATTAAGGTATGGTACTTACTATCATGATTTCTTAGATTAAGCTTACATGGAATATTTGTTTTGTTGAAATCATAAGTTCCACTGTTCTCATTTATGTTTGTAAATGCTGTGTTATTGATAACAGTAAAAGGGTGGAAAGCAGGAAATAATGGCAACTGGCAAGTTCCTTGAAGAGTGTGTTAATCTAGATTTGCTTTTAGCCCCTGTTTGTTTGAGTAGAAATGGGGGAGAAGAGAAGTGAGATGGGTGGAAGTGGAGGGAAATAGACCTATTTCCCTTGTTTGGTGGCACAGTGGAAATGAGGAGAAATGCACTTTTTCGGTGGGTCCCACGCCTTTTGTATTTCTCTCCAAATTTGTGGAGAAATGAGGAGAAATGCACTTTATGGTGGGTCCCACACCAACCCCTTTCACATTTCTCTTTATTTCTCACTATTTCACTCACACCAAACAACATACTTTCACATTTCTCTTCTATTTCTCACCCATTTCACTCACACCAAACAACCCTTATTTCACCTCCATTTCTCTTCTTCCCACTTCTCTTCTATTCATTTCTTTTCTCTCCATTTCTCTACTCCCACCAAACAAAGCCTTAAAGCTGCCTTGGGTTAAAACCATTGTTGTTACTATTTCTTAGGATTCTGTTATCATCCTCCCACACAATGGTTGGTAATCCACCATAAGGCATAGGACAATTTCCTCCTGCAAGATTCCACCCTGAAGAAGCCTCAGCTCCACCATCAATACCCATTTTCGCTTGCCAAATTACAACATAAAGATCCCCACTCTAAAAAACACAATTGAGTCTGCTGCAACAAGCTTCTTGTTATTGACAAAAGTATTCCACCCAACAGTCAATAGATGCTGCCTTGGCATGCCTCTATAAATTTTCCTGAATTTCCATGTTTCACATGAAGATCCTTAGCAATAGCAAGGATGTTTTGAACAGGATGGTCTGTTGAATAGTCCAAATGAGGTTACATTGTGCCTGCACAATACCTAGGAACAGAAAACCCACCACCATTGTTAGCATCAGATTGGATCAAGGTCTTGCAAATAGTAAAGGCTTTACCTTGAGTATATGGAATGGAAGTTTAGCAAAAGGCACACAAATCCTAACTTAGAGGCAAAATTGGAGAACATACAACACCACAAATCTTGTTTTAAGTACCTTGGGTCTATCATACCTTGGGGACTTGATGGATATTGGAGTTCCATCTTAGCTCTTTCAGTAATATATGCCATCTATCATCTTCTAGCTCTCGCCTTCTTAAAGCAATGTAATAGTATAGATAAATGAATATCTGATATCTAGGAAGTTTAAATGCTGATGTATGTTTACCTCATACATTCTGTAGGATGCAAAGAAATAAAGGTCAGTTACATCTTCCAAGTCCAATCATGATGAATCTGCTTCAGGTGCAACAAATTGGGGAGCAAATGACAGCTGGACAGCAGACAATAATGGATCCCAACAGCAAGAAATTGTGTAAGTTGACTGGTTCATTATAGAACAAGAGGGAGAAAAAAATGAATAAGTAGTCTGGATGGTATGGTTGACTTTATGGCTTGAAATGAAAGCCTTTTAGTTCACACTCAACAGTCTATTTGGAAAGTTGAAATTTGTCTTGTATATATCATTTGATTTGATAAATGGTGTTCTTTGTGAATTCATGTCAGTTGTAGGCACTGTGGCATCAGTGAGAAGTGCACACCAATGATGCGACGTGGGCCTGAAGGGCCAAGAACACTCTGCAATGCTTGTGGACTAATGTGGGCAAATAAGGTAAATGGCTGGCTATGTTTATTCCTCATGTCTGTTGCTGTCCTTTGTTTTTTCTATGTTGCTCTACAAAATTAATTTTGATGTCTAAAAACAACTGAAAAGGTGCACTGCTGTGGTTTAGTTCCTTCCAATTTATTATTGGCGTCTTAATATTTATTTATTAAAGTATGTGTATACTGTCTTGGTGTCAATAATTTGATGATTTTTGCAATATGTGTATACTATCTTATATGTATTATGAAGGTAATGTGCAGATGCTACATCATGCAGGGCTCAGCTAGTCACAATGATATTAGATGCTATTATTGTTTTCATGTTTATAATTATTAATTAAATAACCCACAAGTAAACTGCTGCATTGAATTCAAGGGATACTATGGAATACTATGAAGCTTTTTTTGTCATCCAACATGCCCTACATCATGTGTATTAATAATCATCACTGACGTAACCTTAGGTAATCTAACGTTAAGGTGGGTACCGAATTAATGATTTGACAATCTTTCTGGGTTAACTGGAAAGACCAGCACAGATTCTTTTGGTCATTGCCATAGACCAGCATTTACCTGCTCCATCACTGCTGAAATCTGGTTTTAGGGAAAATATAAACGATCAATTATAATCATTGGTTCTTCAGTGGTTTAACTTATCAATCTGCTATCTAATTCACATTTACAAGAAAATTACAACATAGCCACTATGTTTCTTTAAAATATCTAATTCGGGTTGCACATGGAAAAGATGTTTCAATTTCTTTATCAATTTAAATTCAGTAGGTTAGTACACTATATGCTGACTCGATCCTTTAAAGTAGCACCAAGTTTCTTATTTTGATTTAGTTTGATTGTACTCTCAGCATATTTTGATTTAGTTCAATCCTACTTTCTGCTGAACCGCAGGGAACTCTGAGGGATCTATCAAGGGCAGCCCTTGCCTGGACATAATTCATCATTAAACAAGAATGAGGTCAGAAACCATAATTCATTGCCAACTTTGAAGCTTAGATCTTCTACATGAACTTAATTTTTTTCTTTTCATTGAATGTCTTTCAGAATAAAAATTCAGAAGCCAACCAGATGGTGGTTAGAGTGGCAGGGGATGCTGATGAATCATCATGATATAGACCTAATGGAGACCGAGTCCCAACTAAATAAGGTTCATAGGAGAGGAGAGGAAGAGAGTGCTCGCCACTGATGAATGATTGAGAAATTATAGAAGGGCTAGTTCTACTCCACTGCGTTTTTGGCGAAAATGTTTAGATGAGCATCTTGTATTTTAATTTATATTTATATTTATATATTAGCAAAATATCGTATTCTTATTGCACTGTGAAACAGCTAGTTCTTTTTAGAGATTTTGGGTGGAACAGCTCCAATGCAGTCCCGGATGTTGTTTTGAGATTAAGCAGTACTGTTGTATTTAAAAAAAGGTAGTCCTCGCTCATTTAAATAATGAAACAACTCAAAATTGGTAAGTGGTAAAAGGGAAGATTCAATCCAACTCTTTCTAAGGGAATAGTGTAATTTTCACTTAGGCTTCCAATTCCTAGTTCTTCAACATAACTTGTAAATTTTATATAGGGAAGGAAACTTACGAATTGAATGATTAGAATCACCAATGAAAAGGGAAAACATACTCTGTGCTGGAAAGAACCAATGAAAAGGGAAAACATATTCGGTGCTGGAAAGAACCAACAAGATTGCGCTAATAGAACATGGAATTCATGACAACCTGAAATTCATGACAACCTTGATGCTAATAGAACATGGAATTCATGACAACCTTGATGTATATATTACGGGTGGTAAATGCAGCTAATGACAATTTAAATACTTACTCCGATTCTTTTAATAAGACACTTCTTACAAGTTTTTGTAGTCCTTTTCATAATATATTTTACAATTTCAAGGAAATATTTATTACCTTTTTTATTCTTTATCCTTATTAAAATATTTTTCCAACTATCAAGTAGTAGAGGAATTAATTAATAATACTTATTCCGATTCTATTTATAAGATAACATTTGAAACTTTTTCATGGTCCTATTTATAAGACAACACACAAATCTAGAAGCATTTATTGTTTTTTCACATATTTGCTTGCCCTTGTTGACCATTAAAGTTTTAAAATGACACAATTACCATAGTAGTGAAGTTTAATTTTAAATAAATAAACTTGTAATCTCATATTGACCATTAAAAGTTTTAAAATGACACAATTACCATAGTAGTGAAGTTTAATTTTAAATAATAATAAACTTGTAATCTCATAGAGTAATTTCTTGAAAATCAATTTATTAATTACTTTTTTTAATGTGTTTTTGTTTAAATTGTTTTATAAATAGAACGAGAGGTAATATCAAATCAAATAAGGATAAAAGTAAAAAGTTAAACTATTTTTTAAAATTTTTAAAGTTTACTAATTTTAATATTTTATTATATATAATTCAATTAAGTGTGTTTTATAAACAAAAATCCGGAGGAGTACTTTTAATACATAAACTTTTGTTGACCAACAAATTATCATCAAAACGCTGCCAAGCGAAAAGCGTCTCCATGGCATCCAGGAGGCAGACATCCAGGAGGCTATAACATGGACAATCACCCAGGAGGCTATAATATGGACAATCACAGCTTGTATAGCGCATCCAGGAGGCTATAATATGGACAATCACTGCTTGTATAGCTATTCCTATAGGATCTTCTACTCCAGGGACCAGGATGGGCAGCTCTCCCAGATTTGAGGTGCTAAATAAATAGTAAATCATTTCAATTGAAGAATGCTTTATATACGTTGTGGCTTGTTACTTTTTAATATGAATAACTATATAGGAAAAAATACTTGTCAAAATCAAATGGATGATGATATTGCTGCATTTTCTTATCACCCCTTGGGAAGTTGCAGGTATTTCTAAAAATTTCTCATCACCTCCTCAGAAGTTGCAAGTATTTCTAAAAGTTAAGTATCGTTTGACACACCAAAAATCTGCAAAACATTGATATCGAAGTTAGTTATATTGAAATAGAAATATGAAAACTGTATTTGATTGATAGAATTGGCAAATACAACAGGGTATATATACATGCTATGAGGAAATCAATCCCTTGATATTTGGGATTAGGATCAACCTAAAACAGGAAACTATACAATTAAATCAAAAGAGAATAAAAGAGAATAAACAGGATATACAAAATATATTTTCATATCTTAACACTCCCCCTCAAGCTGGAGCATACATATCATAGGCATCCAGCTTGTCACATATATAGGTTATCCTAGGACCCCGTAACGATTTAGTAAAAATATCTGCAAGTTGATCCTTGGAGCAAACTGAGGAAGTCTTGATGACACCGGAGAGAATCTTTTCTCTGATAAAATGACAATCAACTTCTATATGCTTTGTCCTCTCATGAAAAACTGGATTAGAGGAGAGGTATAAGGCTGACTGGTTATCACACATTAGTCCCATAGGGCCAACCTCGCAAAACTGCAACTCTTGAATTAAAGACTTTAGCCACAAAAGCTCACATGTGGTGTGAGCCATTGCACGATACTCTGCTTCTGTGCTCGATCTGGCAACAACACTTTGCTTTTTACTCTTCCATGAAACAAGATTACCTCCCAAGAAGACACAATAACCAGTTGTTGATCGTCTGTCACTTGCATCACCTGCCCAATCTGCATCGGAATACCCAACAATATTTGTATGTCCTCTATCACTGTAAACAAGTCCCTTTCCTGGTGACCCTTTGAGATATCTGAGTATCCGCACAACTGCATGCCAATGACTCTCACAAGGAGAGTTAAGGAACTGACTTACAACACTGACAGGAAAGGATATATCAGGTCTGGTCATGGTGAGATAATTTAACTTGCCCACTAGTCTTCGATACCTCCCTGGGTCAGAATAGGGCTCCCCCTGGTTAGGTAGAAGCTTCACATTAGGATCCATTGGGGTGTCAACTGGCTTACAATCTGTGAGTCCTGTCTCCTCCAGAATGTCAAGAGCATATTTCCTCTGAGAAATAGCAACACCGGACTTTGACTGAGCAACCTCAATCCCAAGGAAATAGCGCAGAGGACCTAAATCCTTAGTTTGAAAGTGCTCAAATAAGTGCTGCTTTAGAGCCTTGATGCCCTCCTGATCATCACCTGTAATTACAATATCATCCACATAAACCACAAGATAAATGAATTTATGGGTCAGTGAGCATCTAAAGAAAACAGAGTGGTCTGCCTCGCAGCGGATCATTCCAAACTCCTGTATGACTTTGCTAAACCGACCAAACCAAGCTCGAGGTGATTGTTTAAGGCCATATAAGGACTTCCGTAATTTACACACAAGGGCAGACTCCCCCTGAGCAACAAAACCAGGGGGTTGCTCCATATAGATCTCCTCCTCCAAGTCACCATGTAAGAAAGCATTTTTGATATCCAATTGAAACAAGGGCCAATGTCGCACAGCAGCCATGGCCAAGAAGAGGCGAACTGAGGCCATCTTCGCAACTGGAGAGAAAGTGTCACTGTAATCCAAACCATATACCTGTGTGTATCCCTTAGCCACAAGACGGGCTTTCAATCTATCCACCTGTCCATCAGGGCCCACTTTAACATTAAAGACCCACCGACATCCAACAACAGATTTGCCGGACGGAAGTGGAACAAGTTCCCAAGTATGGTTAAATTCTAAAGCTGTCATCTCATCAATCATAGCTTGTCGCCATCCTGGATGGGTTAAGGCCTCCTGTACTGTCTTGGGAATGGTAATAGAGGATATAGCAGAGACAAAAGCATAATAGGTAGGAGACAAACGATGATATGAGAGAAAATTATAAATGGGATGAGGATTAGAAGTAGAACGTTTACCTTTACGAAGAGCAATGGGCAAGTCAACTGGGAGAGGTGGAGCCGGAGTAGGTGAGGAGACTGGAGCAGAAGCGGAATCACACGGTGTACTAGGAGGTGGAACCAAAGTATGTGACCGACGCTCATAAGTTATCCCATATCGGTGTGGGAGACGACCAGACCCTGGTAGGGAAGGAGGAGGACACTCTGGTGGAGGCTCAGGTGTCTCTAAAGTAGCGGGTGGAGACTCAACAGAATCAAGAAGAGGAATAGGCAATACCTGAGAATAGAGATCGGAGTCCAGTGAAGATTCTGAGGTACTGAAAAATGGTGTGTCTTCAAAGAAGGTGACATCTGCACTGGTGTAGAACCGATGTGTAGTGGGAGAGTAGCAATGGTACCCCTTTTGGACACGAGAATATCCTAAGAACACACATTTGATAGCACGGGCAGACAACTTATCACGACCTGGGGAAAGATCATGAACAAAACAAGTACAACCAAAAACACGAGGGGGGACAGAGTAAAGAGAATCCAATGGATATAACAGGGAATGAGGAACTTGATCATTCAAAACAGAGGATGGCATCCGATTTATTAAATATCCTGCAATAAGGACAGCATGACCCCACAATTTTGGAGGTGCATTAGCATTCAATAGCAGAGTACGGGCAGTGTCCACAATATGTCTATGTTTTCGCTCGGCAACACCATTTTGTTGAGGTGTATGAGGACAACTAGATTGATGTTGAATGCCATGGGAATTCATGAAGGAAGTGAAACAATCAGAGAAGTATTCTTTAGCATTATCACTTCGCAAAACACGGATTACTTTGCCAAACTGAGTTTTGATTTCTAAACAGAAAGTTTTGAAAATTGTGAATAACTCAGAACGATTTTTCATTAGAAAGATCCAAGTACATCTTGAAA
The DNA here is from genome assembly GCA_026901365.1 of Sesbania bispinosa. Taxonomy (NCBI): domain Eukaryota; kingdom Viridiplantae; phylum Streptophyta; class Magnoliopsida; order Fabales; family Fabaceae; genus Sesbania; species Sesbania bispinosa. The sequence goes on along the minus strand of QLOH01000060.1, from coordinate 1,928,777 downwards.
AATCATCAATGAAAGTAACATAATACCTATGTCCTAAAATAGACGCAACACGACTAGGACCCCAAACATCAGAATGAACAATATCAAAAGGAGACACAGCTCGACCATGAACGCTACTAGGAAAAGAAGTTCTAACATGCTTTCCTAGTTGACACGACTCACACTCTAAGGACTCCAACTGGGAGAGATGAGGTACCATTTTCTTCAGTTTATGTAAGCTAGGATGACCAAGACGACGATGAAGCAAACCAGGAGACTCAGTAGATGCACATATGGTAGAAGAAGAGGACTGAAGGTAGTAGAGACCATGTGATTCAGATCCTGCTCCAATCGTCCGTCCCGTACTCCGGTCCTGTATCAAGAAAGAATCAGAAGTGAAGGTGATGGCACAATTTAATGATTGAGTTAACTTGCTTATGGAAATTAAATTGAAGGGACATCCAGGAACTAATAAAACTGATTTCAAAGGTAGTGAGGGAACAGGTGAAATTTGGCCAATACCAGTGGCTTGGACTTTGGACCCATCAGCAAGGGTGATATGATGTGGAGTTTTAGGTGAGGATAAGTTAGGGAAAAGAGAGGCATTACCAGTTAGGTGATCAGAAGCACCGGAATCCAAAACCCAAGGTCCAAGAGGCGTAGAATGAGAGAGACAGACTGTAGAATTACCAGTGTGAGCAACAGTGACTGAGGAAGAGGTCTGTTGGGCTGCCTTCAGTTGAAGGTACTCCTTGTAATCATCAGCAGACCAGGAGATTGGATGATTGCTCTCAGATTCAATCTTGGGCTCTGAAGTCAGAGATTGAGCAACATTAGCTGTCTTGCTCGGAAAACCATGCAAAGAGTAACACCTATCACGTGTATGTCCATCTCTCTGACAGTAGGTGCAATGAAGGTTTCCTCTACCCCCTTTTCCACGACCACGACGACCTCGTCCCCCACGTTCAGTGGTACTGGAGACAAAAGCAGAGGACTCAGATGTTGTTTGAGATTCTGCCTCAGGTGAAGGAACCCGAATCAAACGATCTATGAGTTCTTCCACCGTAGGGATGGTAGGATTTGTCAAAATCTGATCACGAACAGATCCATAGTCCTTATGAAGTCCATGAAGGATAAAGACCATGAACATATTATCGAGCTTACTTAACACTTTCTGAAGATCATCACTAACCAACATCAGCTTCAGCTCATCAATGGTGGATTGAGCATGATTCAAATAAGATGGCAAATCATGATCAACCATTTGAAGTGTTGCTAAACCACGAACAGATTCATACAATCTCTGGATGTCATTGGCATAAATATTCCGAGCTTTCTTCCAAACATCATAACATGTCTTGTACGGGCGAAAATGCACCATTAATTTGGGCTCAATGGACTGCCATAATACAGATACAAGTTGATAATCTGCTCGCTGCCATTCATCACTCACGTCTTTATCAACCTCGGAAGCCTTCTTAACAAGGTGATCATAAAGACCCTGGCCTAAAAACCATATTTCAACTGCAGTAGACCAGTCTAGATAATTTTTACCATTCAACTTCTCAGAGGTAATAACCGGTGAACCAGAAAAAGCAAAGGAAACCAGTCCCCTTTTAGAAGACTCAATTTTTGGATCCTCCTTATCAACTTTGGGAATCTCCGCCATGTGAAAAAGAAGGAGAACAACAACCAGAACACCAAACAGCTACTAAAAGACAGTCTTGCAGCAACAAGAAAACACCAAACAGCAGCAAGAACGTCAAACAGCCACCAAACAGTAGCAAGAACGCCAAACAACAGCAGAGGAACGTCAAACAGCCGCCGAAAAAACGGTTTGGCAGCAACCAAAAACGACCAAACAGCCACCAAAGAGTGTGACCCACGACCTGAAAGTGGTCAAAACAGACAGAGGAAGAGCCGACGAACTCAACGGAACAAGCGGCGTCGCGAACGGAGGCGGGGAGGGCGGCGCGTGGACCCCACGCGCCGGCGAGCAACTTGCAGAAAAACGGCGCGGGCGCGGGGGGGGGGGGGCGGCGCGCGGTGGGTGGCAGATCGGCGACTTCTGAACACTGTGGCGGCGTCCACACAGGCAGCCGTTGAAAAAAAAAAAGGTGACCTAGGTGGGTGACCGAGTATAAACGGTTCCTGGACCAGAAAGAGGAAAAAGGCTCTGACCCGAACATGCCAACAAGGTGAGAAACCAGACAAACTGGTACCAACTTGAAATAGAAATATGAAACATTATTTATTAATTGAATTGGCAAATACAACAGGGTATATATATACATGCTATGAGGAAATCAATCCCTTGATATTTGGGATTAGGATCAACCTAAAACAGGAAACTATACAATTAAATCAAAAGAGAATAAAAGAGAATAAACAGGATATACAAAATATATTTTCATATCTTAACAATTATTAAAACTCTGTATAGAAGCATACAAATTACAAAAACCATTTAGGGTGAGAAAGGTCAGTTAAATAATAAGAGACAATATAAGATAGGGACAAGCAAGAAAAGGACAGCCATATTTCACTAGTTACTCTAATCAAAATAGCAACTTGGCAGGGATGTAACAAGAGTCAACTTGTGTGGTGGAAGCCTCCGGGTAAGAACTGATGTCATAAGTCATAATTGACATATAGTATGGGAAAGTCAAATCCACATATAGAAATATGTATTGCTATCATTCCAAATACCAGAAATTTTACATGCAATCTTGATTCATTGAATGTTACATCTATTTTACACCTTTGATTTCCAGCTCTGTTTATCAACTTCAACTTTCATACACACAAAAGTAAAGGTTATTACCTAAGTAAAATTTCAGTATATAATAATATATATGACCCCACATAAAGACTAGAGTAAAGAGATGTCTAAATTCAACAGTATATTGAAAAGTGGGTGAGGATTCTAAATTTAGACATCTCTTTACTCTAGTCTTTAGGATTCTAAATTGACATCTCTTTATTCTAAATTTAACTGGATTCTAAATTTTAATCCACCACAAAGCTGAACTGGATGAATCTGGTGCATTAAAATTTAGTTTTAGTAAAATAAAATATTTATAAAATTAGACATTAACCGTGAAAGATCAAACTGGACTCCCTGCAGTTTTTTTCAACTGCAGGGATCCGCATGTATATATGAACACCCAACAAGAAATTATTGATCCAACCGCAGAAAAGAGATGGTTTGCAAATTTGATAAATGGGAAGGTATCAACCTAATTCAAATAATTTCAAATAGAACAACATTAAAGTATATGAGAAATCAAAAAAGAAGAAAGAAATCATGGACCAAAGCACCATAATTTACAAGTTTTCATGTTTGGGAAAGCAATTTTGGATTTTTTTTTTTTCAAAAGCACCATAATCCAACCCCATAAATTATGATTCGCCTTCAAATTATTCTATGGCCTTACACAAGTGGTTCACACTTAGTACATGTAATGACTTCTCTTAATTTGGCTTAAATGATTGCTGTCCATTGAATTGACATGTTAATTTTCCCCTCCTTATACAGTTTCTCTATGACTTTAAATCTAATCTAATCAGTTACAAATTTGTAAGTTGTTGTGTTCTTTGGCTTCTATATTCTAGTTTAGAATGAAGCACTATTATTCTATTTGTATAGTGTCATGGGCTAAGGAATGTCAGTTGTTAAAAACAGGGGATTGGCCTAATTACTTTGTTGCTGGTGCAGATAACGCTTATCCAAATAACTCAACTACAAATAGCCTTTTATCCACATCAGGCCATATAACCAGTATGTTTATCACTGTGGGAGATAACATAGCATCATAGACTCATAGTAAAAGGTAGTGGCTGCTGATGAGAAGGGGTTACCTCATTCCTCTGGAAGTGGAACAACCAAAGTCTTCTTTCCTTTCCAAAACAGGTCAAGGCCAAAAGCAAGGTTTACATAGAAAAATAGCATATCTGCATCAACAAATAAATCTGAGTTTTTGACAGAAAAATGCAAGTAGTAGTTGTGCCATAGAACTGAGAAGTGCTTACACTAAGTCGTAGCACCGTGCAATCACAGAGGCTTGCAATTTGCAACCTTTAATTTGCAAATGGTATCAGAAAACTTCTATTTGTGAATTGTGGCTTGCGATTTGTAACCAAGCAAAATGGGTTTTGAAATGAGATCACAGATATTGGATTCTGAAAGGCAATGAAGAATAGGTTCTGAAAGCACTCAAAATTGGATCAACTGAGTTGTAAAACTTGGATTACCGAATTTGATTTCAAATCTGTGAATTGCATAAATGTGTTAGGGTTTGTATTGGAGATTTGGGATCTAGGGTTTGATCTTCTAATGATTTGGTTTGTTCTAATTCTTGAATTTCAAAGGAAGGTCAGAGTCCAGTTAATCCATGTTTAGAATCTTCAAGTGAGCCCACTAATACATTAAATATTTAATTTAAGAATCCAATGGATTTTAAAATATGAAGGACGGGCCATCAATTATCCACAAATAAAAAGTCTAATAAATCCAGTCCATTTAAATTTTTATGGATTGATTGGATTTTAGGATGGATGGTGGATAAATGGGTGACTTTGCCACCCCTAGTAAATATCTTTCACACAATCTCAATATTAAAGCCCTAATGTAATGCCCTTTAAACCACCAAGAGGTCCTATTCTGATAACAAAGAAAAAGGGCTCTCTCCGTCTCAGTTAGTCAGTACCTTAACTAATTAGTCATTTCCAAGTTGCTTTTTCAAAAGCTGTGATGGCTCTTTTGAATAAAAGGCATAGTCTATGTCATCTTCCTCATGATGGAACAAGAATTACAAGACCTTTTGTTTAGACACTAAAACCACTTATAGATTGCCTCTTGTCCCTGTAGTCTTAAGCTGCAGTCTGCCCACAAAAAATGAAAGCCTGAATTAGGCATTGAGCAGCGTGAGTTTGATCAGGTGCTCCAGACACAATCACCAGTCCTTCTGTGGCCCCAGGTTTTGGATCATGAACCACCACGTTTGCACCGGAGATCTGAGAAAAATCCAAACGTCAAAACACCACAAAGACAATTGTTAGAATATCATGAAAATATCTCTTAGAGTATCTTTATTTATTATAAAATATCTTAAATTATCTCTTAGGTCAGTTTCCTATCTTAGAGTATCTTAACCGATCTGAGAGTATCTTAAGATATTTTATAATAAGTCAAGATACTGTAAGATATTTTCATGATATTCTAACAACAATTTCCACCAGACAATAAGAAATGAATTAATAAGCAGTCATGATTATATAAACAGACCTGTCGAATTTGATTTAGGTTGCTATTGTTCTCCCCATACATGTGGATTAAATACATATGAGGAATGGTGATTTCAATTGTTGAACTAATTGGATTTTGTAATGGGTTTCCATTCCTGGAAATAACACGGATCATTATAAAATATTAGGCACAACACCCACTCTTATGAATGTGAAAAGCACCTATAAACTTATATGGAATATAAAGTCACTTCAAAAATATCTTAAACTCACTTTCCAGGAGTCCCATTTCTTGAAGCCAAACTAGGAGCATCAGCTGTTCCCACTGGATTTCCTCTGTTAACTGCCTGAAATAAAACCTAAAGGGTTACAACATCCTTCTTGAATGCACAAAGACCGGGCACAAGAGCAGAAAAATTTAAACACCCCCAGACATTAAACCCTGAAAGTGAAACTAACCATAGGATTCCATGATCTTGGAGAATTTGGTCCTTCATAACCACGAGGATAGGGAGCTCGATCCATGTTTGGAGGACCACGACCCATACCATGTAAAAATGCATGCTGGTGATGATCCACGGGCATTGGGGGAACGGCTGAATGGTCAATCCCATGGGGAAGCCCAACTTGAGGAGGAGGGTGGCCAGAGGGCATCAAGTGATTTCTTGGCCTGAATAAAGGAGGCGGCATCTCTGGAAATGGTGGCAAATGTGGTGGTGCACTAAAATTCGGAGGAGGGGCCTTCATCGGAAAAATGGTTTCTCGAATTCTGCTGGTTATGTGAAACAAAGCATCTTGTACAGATTGTAAGCTCCCAGTAACCTGGGATAGAAAGTTGGTGACCAAAACACAAATTAGTGTCAAAAAGAAAAAACATACAAGATTCAGGGAAAGGAGAGATATATGTTATTTCCTAAAAACCTATTAAGCATGGGAAGAATTACAGCTTCCTTCTTTTTTTCTTTCATTTCCTTTGACTTTTACATACCATCAAACATGTGTATATAATATAATTCACAAGCAAATGTCTATAAAGAGCCAATTACCTGTACAACTTCTTCATTTTGGGAAATGTATTTAATTTGTTCCTTCGAAAAGATACGTATACTGGCACCTGTGGCTCTTCGCATTTCAGAGATAATAAGACCTCCCTTTCCCAAGAGGCAACCTACCTGTGGTGAGCGCACAAGGAGCCTAGCAGCAGCTGCATTACTTGGTTCAAATCCAATCTCTGTAAGTCGACAATGAACACGAATAACAGCTTCTTGGGCAGGAGAATGCTTTTGCTCAGAATTCTGCAGAATTTATATCTATTTCAGCTCTATTTCCTTAACAAATGCCATGGAAATTGGCATGTCAGAACTTACAATTTTCTTCTACAATTCTCCCAAAACATGTTTGTGATGAAAAATATCAATACAGAAAAGTTACTATGATTAGAATAACTCAACAGCAACTCAGAGTAAACAATCTGAATATGGACCCCACCCACAAAAACCATACAATCGTTAGCTGTTTGATTATAACAAAAGAACAATCATATTTTAGATTTCTAACAAAGATCCCCAGAATAACTTGAGACCAGAGAGTCAGCTCACAATAATCTCAACAAACACCCAAACCACAAACATTTCTGAGACATAATATCAAAAGGCATAATTTACTCCCACCAAAACAAAGTAACAGAAGAAATTCTATTCACAAAACATTGCAAGGTTATTGGCCATTTCTTGTAAAAAAGATATCCTATGGACAACTATGTTTAAGGTGCAAGTAGAGCATTATTTATCAAAGACAGTTAAGTAGTTTCCATACCTCTCGCGCTGATATCACAACCACACGCTCATCCGAACCAGGTCCAGCGTCAACAATTTGTATAGATGCACCGGTTTCATTTTGCATAGCCCGTACCACAGAACCACCTTTCCCAATAAGACTACCAACTTTATCGTGCTGACATAATAGCTTAAAGACAACCTCCTCTTCGACAAACATTCTATGAGGAGGTCCAGTGCTTTCAGGACCTGGAAAAGAAGAATAACCCCTGGGATGATGATCAGGAGCGTAGGGGCCAGGTGGGTAACCCCGTGGAGGATGAGGTTCAACCTGAGCAGGTGGTGCTGTTCCATGGATTACTTCAGGGCCAGAGGGTTTAAAAGCACCAGAATTGGCTGCTGCATCCATCCTTGCATTATCCTGAAGACAACTTGAAACAGAAAGGAGTGCATTCTTTACTGCGGTAAAGTTTCCTGTTATCTGCATACATCATAAGCGCCCATCAACATTAGTGTCTCATAGCTCACAGTAAGAAACCAACTACAAATTACAGAAGTGAAGCCAAAAATCAGTAACAAATTTGCAAATAGTTGGCATTGGCAATGCAATATGTTATATCTCTAATTCTCTATCTATCTATCTATGTATTGTATTAAGTTAACATATAGATCAGAAAAGAATACCTGAATGAACTCATCTCCAGGAGGAGGAGGAGGTTGGTCCTTGGGCAAAACCCTAACCTGTGCCCCGCTCTCGTGCCTGATCTTCTCCACAATCTTGCCTCCTCTACCAAGCACACATCCAACCTGATAGCTTGGCGCCACCAACCTACACGCCACCGTCAAATTCGAGGCCTTACTCTCCTCCTCCACCATTCTCTCAAAAACCCTAATCAAAGCAAGCTGCGCAGGCGACTCATCGCCGCCACAAGTAACGGCTTGTTCGGCGGCCCCATAATACAACGACGCGGTCGTCACCGCCAAAGTCATCAACCATGACCTTAGCTCCATCACCACCGAGACCCGCTAAGTCACCGGTCTTTGCGGCCGGACACACGATACGGAAAACGGTGTCCGGTGCTGTCGGCGGAACATGGCGGCGCTTGTTGTTGTTGGAGGACATCGCATCACATGAAAGGAACACCACTTCACACGCACTCACGTATTTACACAGAAGAGAGAAGACACCAACATCATCTTCATCACTTTCAGTTGTTGCAGTTCGGAAATGCAATGCAGATGAATTTCTTTTACTTTTACTTCACACGTATCCTGCAACAGTGTCACACACGGTGACTGACAGTGACTGTGCAGTGAATTTCTTATGACTAATAAATGAAAAAATAGATTAATTATCTTTTACTTAAAGAGAAATTGTTTTACTTTTCCCAATCCAAATCAAATGAAAGGCAAGAATTTTTTGAAGTCAATTCAACCCAATTTTTGGGATTAAATGGGATAAATTTACTCATATAACTCTCTCAATATTTATTTATTTTTAAGATTAAGGCTTGTTTACCTAACTTTTGCTTGATTTATAAATTGCTTAAAGCTAAAGTTATAAGTAAAATTAATAAAACTAATAAATAATTTATAAGTAAAATATAAATTATCAGTAATTTATCAATTAACTTCTTTTGATTTCGAACCCTATACATGCATATAACTACCATCTAATACTCTTTAGAATTATATAAACCAATTTCTTACTCATGATATATACAAACCAATTCCATTCTATTGCAATCATTATGTAATTGATAAAGTAATAAAGACTTATTTTTTGTTTTACTCCTTCGAATAGTATATCACAAATGTGTTGAATTTTGAAATTCTTAGACATGTCTGTGCTGGCAAAGGGATGGTTTTATATAATGGATGGCTGCAGGACATTCTATTTAAAACAAAGGTAAGGAATGTCAAGTAACAAACAGTTGATGATCTGAATTGTCTTTTGTGCGACGGGTTATAGTTGCAACATGTGACAGTAAAATTAAAAACAATATTTAATAAAATACAAATCCTGAACTTTCAAGGATCGAAGAGGGGTATGTGAAAAAAAGCTCCGTGCTTTCGAAATAAGCTCCCAGAATTAGCTTTTTAAAAAGCTTCTTTTCAATACAAAAAATAAGCTACTTTTTTATATTAAGAGCTTTTAAAAAGGGGTAAAATAACTTTTAGTCCCTATAAAATGTCCTGGTTTGATTTTCGTCCCTCGAAAATTTTTTTTTTTATTTCATCCTTATAAAATATTTAAGTTATTTTTTAGTCCCTGCTATTGATTCTACTGTTAATTGCGGATGTGTCGAATGCTCATCACAGTCAATAATCCTATGTGCAACACTCTGACACGTTATAAAATATTTTAACATCTTTAAACTCATTCGGAGATATTTGTGATATATAGGAAGGAGAAAATGTATAAAGAATTTCTATTCAATTTAGGTATGAAATCTGACTTTCTGAATGAGTTTAAGAAGGTTAACACTCTATATAATGGTCAAGGTACTTCTCAAGTATTGGTCACTATTATAGACGTTCGAGATATCCACAATTAACAGTAAAATTAATATCAGGGACTAAAAAATAACTTAAATATTTTATAAGGATGAAATAAAAAAGAAAAATTTTCCAAGGATGAAAATCAAAACTCAGATATTTTATAGGGACTAAAAAGTTATTTACCCTTTTAAAAATAAGTGTTTGGCCTAACTTTTATTATTAAGTGGCTTATAAGTCAAAAAAAAGTCACGCCAAACGGACACTAAATATGTTTTTTTATCACTTACATATAGCTAAGATTTGATTATGGTTCATATAATTTAAAATAAGTGGATTTTGTCCCTCATAACGAGAAGATATCTCTTTTTTAGTTTTTATCAAGAAAAATCATAGTAAAATTCATAGAAAAATAATACATAAAGACTTAATTGGCATATTATAATTTTTGAGGAATCGAAACCACCAATTTTAAATTATAAGAACTAAAACTAAATTTTAACTATATTATAGGAACTAAAACATATTTAACTCATATTTTTTTAATTTATAATATTGGAAAATAATATTTAGGGTAAAATATATTTTTGGTCCCCGTAAAATTAGCGACTTTTGCTTTTAGTCCCTATAATTTTTTTTTGTTAAAGTGTCCTCTCAAAATAATTTTTTGTAATTAGTCCCTCCTTTCAAAAGGCATGTGCCAGATGCCGACGTGACACATTTTCTCTTTCCTAAGTGTCAATTTTTGTATTTCTAGCGGTCCTAAACCGCCGTCAGAAATTATGTTTAAACCGCCACAAATTTTCCCCCCTTTCTCCCTCCCCACCTCATTCTCCCCCACCGCCAGAAACTATGCAGCGTGCACGCAATAGAGATGGTGGCTCGCGGCGAACTCTGGCCATGAAACAGGGGGATGCACAACCAACAGAGGCAGCAATTGGTTGTCGTATACAGCCGGCGTGGAAGTTGCAGATCTGGACTGCTAGGACATGCACGGTGGCGCTGCGACGGAGCTTCAAAACGCGGTGGCTGGACTGCGAGCGCTAGTGGCTGAGGACAGAGGGGTTGTGTGTAAACGACCGCCGCCGCAAGTTGTAGCTCTGCAGAAGATTGTCGTCACACACAACCCCTCTGTCCTCAGCCACTAGCGCTCGCAGTCCAGCCACCGCATTTTGAAGCTCCGTCGCAGCGCCACCGTGCATGTCCTAGCAGTCCAGATCTGCAACTTCCACGCCGGCTGTATACGACAACCAACTGCTGCCTCTGCTGGTTGTGCATCCCCCTGTTTCATGGCCAGAGTTCGCCGCGAGCCACTATCTCTATTGCGTGCAGGCTGCATAGTTTCTGGCGGTGGAGAATGGGGTGGGGTGAGGGAGAAATGGTGGGGGAAAATTTGTGGCGGTTTAAACATAATTTCTGGCGGCGGTTTAGGACCGCTAGAAATACAAAAGTTGACACTTAAGAAAGAGAAAATGTGTCACGTCAGCATCTGGCACATGCCTTTTGAAAGGAGGAACTAATTACAAAAAAAAATTGAGAGGACGCTTTAACAAAAAAAAATTATAGGGACTAAAAGCAAAAGTCGCTAATTTTACAGGGACCAAAAACATATTTTACCCTTTTTTAATTTATTTATTACAAAGAAAACATTCTAATGGCCTTGGCATCGGCGATTCAAAAGCCAATAAGAGTTTATGAGAAAACTTTAGAGGTGAACATAGGGCGTTTTGCAAGGGCATGTGTTGGAAATTTATTTGAGTTTGCTAGTTATAGGAAATGTATGCTTATGTAAACACTTGTTCAATGTGGAGTATAGGGGACTATATTTGCTAAGCTCCAAGTGTGGTTATTTATAGCCACCTTACAAAGAATTGCCCAGTTTCCCAAGCATATATTTCTACCTTTTGTAGCTAGGAAATTTGCACAAAGGTTGACAATGGGAGTACGATGCATCAAGGGTAACAGGGAGAGCCACAAGTCAACAGAGTTGACACAAAAGCTAATTTCGAAATGTCAAATCATAAGGAGAATGTTGGCTATTCAGTTAATGATTTAGTCAATAATGACTTACGTAGGGACTGGATTATGGTCCATAGAAGGCTTGATAAAAAGAAAAAGAACAAGCAATGGTGACAAAATCCATGAAAAATTGAAGCTAAAAGAGATAAGGTCTCGACCAAAATTAATGTTGCAAAAGAGATTGTCAATGTAGTAAATGAGTCACTGAATCCCATTACGGATTTGCCTCAGTTTTTTAGTCCTTCATCTTCAAATGTGTGTATCTTGAGTTCTTGACAAAGAAAAAACAACCTAGAAAATAATGGGCGGGCCTAACTTGAATATATCCATATACAATAATGACTATTTATCACAAAGTAGTCTAGAGATTTAGATGAAAAGGTCGCAACAAATTTGGAATTGAAGGGAGTAGGCATCACGTGGAATAAGGAATGATTCTTGCATTTCTGACGTTGGCAATGGTGAAAAGATCGTTTTGAATATTAGCCATATGGAAGAGAATCACCTTTCCTTTGTGGAATCAAATATTGAAATGCAGAAGACAACATGCATGAAAATTGGTGTACCGTTTACGAGAGTGGCATGCATGGGGTTGTGCATGGTGACGTGCTCTCTGCGATTGCACAAAGGTGTCCACAAAGCTGCAGTGACTAATAAAGTTTGATTGGTCCTATCTCACTCTCCTTTTATAGGTTGTTCTTGTGCTTGGATGTATAAAACAATTTATTCTTGCTTGGAATATTTGTGGTGCTTTGAGTAAAAGGGGTCAAAGATTTTTCAAGAAGCGTATCCATCCTCATCACCCTTCCTTTATTCTCCCGGTGGAAGCTCATTGTTTGTATACTCGCACTTCCTTTTTTTCTGGAAAAAGCTTGGATACGACATGTGTGAGAGCCGGAGGCTGATAAGGCGGGGAGTGATCGCTGGTGCAAAGAGGCATGGACAAGGAGCGGCTCCTGGCAGGCTTCTAAGCACACATGGATGAACCGAACCCACACCCGAATGAGAGGGATCCAGAGGTTGTGCAGATATGGGACTGTACAGTTGATGATAGCTTAAAGGAAATTGTTGTGGAGAACTATACCAACAAGGTGCATCTTCTTTTCGAAAGCCCATAACATAAGAACTCCATAGTTAAGTGTGTTTGGCTTGGAGCAATTATGGGATGGGTGACCTTCTGGGAAGTTTCCAGAAAGTGTGCAAGTGAGGACAAAACATACTGGAAAGACTCGTGTTGGTTTGTGGGGACCCTCATCACTCCTGCAAGCTGCTCGGGGGCGTTACAAATGGTATCAGAGCTGAGCCTCTCCCAGTACGGTGTGGTTCAGGGACGAACCAGGCGGAAGCTAGTGGGCATGTGAGAGATGGAGGGCTGATAAGGGCGGGGAGTGATCGCCGGTGCAAAGAGGCATGGACAAGGAGCGGCTCCTGGCAGGCTTCTAAGCACACATGGATGAACTGAACCCACACCCGAATGAGAGGGACCGGAGGTTGTGCAGGTATGGGACTGTACAGTTGAGGATAGCTTAAAGGAAATTGTTGTGGAGAACTATACCAACAAGGTGCATCTTCTTTTCGGAAGCCCATAACATAAGAACTCTATAATTAAGCGTGCTTGGCTTGGAGCAATTCTGGGATGGGTGACCTTCTGGGAAGTTTCCCAGAAAGTGTGCAATTGAGGACAAAGCATACTGGAAAGACTCGTGTTGGTTTGTGGGGACCCTCATCACTCCTGCAAGCTGCTCGGGGGCGTTACAACATGTGTGGTGTATTTGAAGTTATAGGTCTTGCCAATGGAATTTAGGAGCTCTTTGATATGGGTAGTAATCCTGGTGTTTCTGTTTTTTATACTCATCCTTAAATTATATATGTGCAAATTTCCAATACACTACATGGATTGAGTGGTTATATAGAGGAGCCAGTGGAAGTCCCAATTCAACTTTACAGGTGAAGCTATGGAGTTGCCTTTCAGAATTCTTTTTCTTTTCGTTTTTCTTCTCCTTGGATCATTGCAGATGGTTTTAATAGAATGTTACTTCCTTTTAAGGCGGAAGGATGTAATTTTGTTGGAAAAGTTTGCCAGAGTAATAGATATGTGTGTTGTCATGGACTTGGGTGTTATAGGTGGCCATTTCTCATGGTTTAGGCGCACAAAGAATAGATGTAGTATTTTGTATTGTCTAGATAGAGCTCTTACGAACCAGAGATAATGCCTTACGCTGCCTGAAGCCTTTGTGAAACATTTCCGATATGCCACTTTAATCATGCTCCTTTACTATTATGTTGGAAGGATTTTTTTTTATACTTGGTCTACCTAGGGATAACTTTCAATTCAAATGATTTAACCAATAAAATTTAATGTCCATGAAAAGATATTAAACATTATGCAATTTTAGTGTATTGTTGTGTAACATAACATCCCAAAAATTCTATTTAATAAATTTTATTATTTTAGAAAAAAACATTTTTCCTCTAAATTATTTAGATAAACACAAAAGCATTGTTCTAATGACTTATTTTTTTCCTTGAGTAAATTCGGAAATGATAAAGTTATAATAAACTAATTAAGAGGAAGTCAATTCCTTAATTTTTAATTAATTTGGGTGAGCTTTACTATTAGGACATAGTGAGAGGAGTATCGGAAAAAAAAAGGAGATAACTCCAATCCCATCAACATAACAATAAATGCAGTGGAAAATAACCACAATGGCTCGGTGGCACACAACCAGAGATAGAAATAGACCAACTTTAAGCTTGAGCTATTTAAAAATCCTTTTAAGCCTATCAGGGAGGCACATTTATACATAATATTTTTTAATAGAATATTTAATATATAATATATATTTTTAAATGTTCTCCATCTCTTGTATCAAGATCAAAATAAAAAGTTCACATATATCATAATCACATGTTCACATAGTCACACTCTAAACTCATAAACCCTAAAATTTCAAAGGAAATGACCACACCACCACCCCTTCCCTACTATAACAATGGTCACACCATCATCCCATCCATGAGCGAATTGCATGAGCAGACCGTTCCACATCTCTTCCACAAGCATATCACGTCGTCGTCATCCCTCAATTATGCAGATCGCGCCATCATCGCCCCTCCATAAGCAGACCATACAATTGTTCAAGTCTTCCTCGAACATTGAGCATCACCACTAGTTTTCTATTATTTGTAAGTTCTCTGATCTAAGTCCCCAAATTAGTTTCCTTAATATTTCCACCTTTGTTCTGTTTGATATCTTTTTCATCTAGCCATGGTGATAATGCAAGATATAGATGAAACCTGGGTTTGAAATTTGAATGCCATGCATTATTTAAATTTTGGCTCAAAACAAATTTTTGGGCCAATTATCTTAATGCATTAGTTATTATTAGATCAACTTTAAAAGTCATGGTGGTAAGCTTTTGTTTACTGGCCATAATTCACTAGGTACCATGATTAAAGTTTGTGTTCGTTGGTTGCCTTTGTTGAACATTATTGTTTTAATTTTTCTCATCCTAATAAAATAGGTTTTATTCTTCTTTTAAAGGCGAATGAACAACAAGAAGAGATCAACATAAATATTTGATGTGTTTTTTTGTCGCTTGCTATATTCCTACCTTTTATTTGTTGTCATATTTGATTTCATTAATAGAATTAAACCCCGAGGTCTATTTGGTTACGTTGATCAATTCAATACCTAACACCTTTTTGTAAAACCAAATGTCAGAGTCCCAAAATTTTTATAGACAATGTCAAGTTATAGTATACAAGTCTTAGACAATCCTCACCATATAAGTCAGTTTTTGGGGTTGAGATTGACACGACCTAAAATCTAAGATGGTATCAGAACTCATCCTAGATTCGTTGTCACTAGGCACGATCCAAATTCTAAGACGACATAAGAGCCCGCCCGAGAGTACCACATTGTGTAAAGATTTGGCCAAGTTGTAGTATATAAGTCTTGGGTAATGTACTTAAGACTTATTGTCATTTAGATTTCTTATATTCATGATCTTAATGTTGGTAGTAATTTTAGTTACTTTGTGACAATGTTGTTGAATTAAAGAGTAGCATGAAAGTTTAATAACAATGTTGTTGAATTAAAGAAAGTTAATATGATGACATGTTAATGATGTTGTCCGAGGAGGAAAGCGGAGCAAGAATGACAATACCCACTTGCAGAAATTGCAAGGTTTGGAATATTGAATGCTCACAAGGAAATGAGTTAATAAAAAGTTAATAAAAAAAATGCATGTAATTTTCATAGAATAGTAATTTGACATGTGTATAAATTTACATCATATCTTGTCATTGTTTGGTCTACCTTAAACATGGGATTGAATGATACAATTTTATTCGGTGGGTTACATGGTGTAGATCAAACATTTGAATGGATAAGAGTTCATCATATTCACATTATGTTCCATTTTTGTTTAACTCGCTTATCTTATCTGTCCTATTGAAGTTGGTGTTGGTGCAAAACCCTCAATGATTTGGTTTTAATGACAATAAACCTTTGATCAAACCTAATGTTTTTTGTTCTTAGTTATTGATGTTTTGACTATACTGGCAAATTAGTCCCTGAGAGATTCCTGATCGTGCAGTTTTGTCCCTGAGAGAGTCAAAATTCCAAAATGGTCCCTAAGATATTGCTCCGTCATGCAAAATGGTCCCTGAAAAACAAGCAAAAACAAGCAAATTAGTCCCTGAGATATTAAAAAATCATGCAAATTAGTCCTTGAATAAATGACCTTTTGACCATTTTGCATGACATAACAATCTCTCAGGGACCATTTTGGAATTTTAACTCTCCCAGGGACTAAACTGCTCGATCAAGAATCTCTCAGGGACTAATTTGCTAGTATAGTTTTGATGTTTTATATGTGAGATCTTAGAAAGACGGGAATCTTATGTTGAGTAAAGAACTCGGAAAGATCAGGATCCTAATGTTAAGAAGCATCAAACTTCAGAATTATTTATACAGAATGGGAAAACTTAGAATTTTCTACACGCTGAAGATAATTTCAGAAGAAGGCCTTGGACAAATCCTTTATCATAAAGTTTTTAGAAGTTCAAAATGGTTGAATCTGAAGACAACCTGAATTCAGAATGGCGCACATCGGAATGCAGTCTTAACTATAGTCAGAAAGGTTTTTTGTTAGAAATGACATTCATCAAACTGAGACTAAGCATCCTACATTGAATAAATCTGAGTTGATTGTCAGACTCAAACTCATATTGGAACCTCAGACTGACACCTCAGATTGGACCCTCAAACTGACACTTAAGACTGGTACCTCACATTTGACCTTAGACTGACAAAGCTCAGATTCAGGAACTAAGACTGAGACTCAGACTGGTGCCTCAGATTTAGGAGCTAAGACTAAGACTCAGCGTAACTCAGTCTTACGAAGCCACTTTTGTTGACATGCTGAAAAGACAAAATAACAGCTAGTAACGACTAGTTTGCACTCATAACGTTAAGATCAACTCCAAAATCATAACGACTGGTTTACTAAGGCTATATAAAGGATCTCAAGTGAAAAAGTCAAAGGTTAGAAGAGTTGGACTAGATTATAGAAGAAAAATTCAATTTACCTCTTATCACCTCTATTCTTACCTGCCTATGTTATCTTAGCTAATATCATGCAGTAGGTTTTGCTCTTGCTTTGTAATGGTTTATATACACTTTTTGAGTGATTTAGAGAGCTACCCATCATCTAGCAAGTCTCACCGTGTATTCGTACCTTATACTTAGTCAAAGCTAAAAAAATATCAATCTTACCTTACCCTAGAAATCCCAACCAAGCTAGGAGGTGCCTAAGAAGTGGTGTGGGTGATTGTAAGCCTGGAGAGGCATTGAAACAAGAATACTCATTGGGTTGCCTAGAGAGGCAGTTAAGAACAAAGAATACTTAGACGCCTGGAGAGGCTCTGTAAGAAGAATACTTGGTGACTTACCTGAAGAGGCAGTTGATAACAAAGAATACTTGTAACTTTAAAAGTTATAGTGGAAATCTCACAAGGTTGTGAGGACTGAACGTAGCCTAAGGTGTGGGTGAACCAGTACAAATCTGAGTGTGCTCTCTCTATCTCTATCTCTTATTATCTGTTGCAACTTTTTTAAAAAGGAAAGTCTGTTAAAGACTAATTCTGCATAACTCAGATATTTTCTACATAACTCAAATCTGAGTATGCCTTTCTTACTTGAGAATTACTTTATATTGAATCCATTATGGATCGTAACTATCCGGGTTAAGATTCGACCTGAGTGCGAAGTGTGTAAGACTTGAGATTTACTTTAGACTAAATTTGTTCTGAAACTTAATTATCTGATTGAGTTAAGATTTGATCTATGCTCCAAGTTCCACACTTGAGATTCACTGAATTTGTTTTAAATAATTAACATTCTACTAAGTTGAGATTCAATCTGAGTTCCAAGTCTTAGATTTAAGATTCACCTCAGATTGAATCTGAGTTTTTTATGTGCAATCAAATCTCTATTCAACCCCCCATCTAGAGATATCCGACCAAAGTTTACATAGGGTTTGTTGTCACTAAAACACCTAAGAGTGAGTATGTCTTAACATCCTTGTCTTATCTTGGTCATTAAATGAGTTTGTTTGAGAAAAATTATTCCTGTAAAAAATACTCAATCTTAAATATAAGGAAGATGCTCGTAAAAATGTATAACTAGGGTGTGTTTGACAAACTAGCTGGTAGCTAATAAGCTAGATTCTAGCTGATAAACTAGCTACTAGCTGATAACTCCTAGCTTATAAGCTTCGAGCTGATAAACTAACTTATTGAATTAGAAGTGTTTGATAGAACTAGTTGATAAGTTAGTTGGTAAAAGTAAAAATGACATAAAAACATAACTACATAAGTTTTATTATATAAATTATATTTGTGTTTCTAAAAAATATATCTTATTATTATGTAATTATAATTTTAAATTTTTTTAAAAATAATTAAATTCTTATTAAATTTTTTAGTGATAAAATATTTAATTAAAAAAAAAAAAATAGTGTAATTGATAAAATAAATAGTATAATATAAAAATAATTTCATAAAATAGTAAAAAACAAAATAACAATTTAATTAATTCATAATTTTTAAATTACCTATTATATAGGTATTAATAGGTAAAAAGAAATTGAAAGGTTTTTGCCAACTAAATTGAAAATAGGTAATAATAGGTAAAAAGAAATTGAGGATAATAAGGGAAATATATTAAAATATAAGAGATAGTACGGTGATGGAAGAAAAATAAATAAGTTACAAGCTAGAAACTAGCTCAAGTAGCTTGTAGCTTATATGCTAGAAGCTCCTAAAATAAGCTACTTTGAGATACATTACCAAACACTTTTGTGTTGATCAAACTAGCTTATAAGCTAGTCAAATAAGCTAGTAGCTAACTTATTGGTCTTACCAAATACACTCCTAGTATTTTAAGCCTAAGTATGTGTTCGGATGGAGAGTTTTAGAATTTACAAAATTGTGATAGAAAATATTTAGTGCGTTGTAAGTATGAGAGAAATTATAAATTATATAAAAAAGTTAAATATAACTGAGAAATATTGAATTTCTCTCGTATAATTGGAAATTTGTCTTATTTACAATAAAAAATCTTTTCACCTTTTAACTTGGAATTAATTTTTTTATTATTCTTACACATAAATATAGTAATTTTGAACTACTCTATATATACCAGGTAAAAGTTCACTTTAAGTTATATTATGATTGGTAAAATGAGATAGAATGAAATAAAATGATATTGTTAACTACGGATTATCCAGTATAGGATTAAATGAAATGGAATCTAATATATTTCATTCCATCGCATTTCATTATACCCCTAAATTATAAATTATTTTTCACTTTTTACCAATATAAAAATAAATTTTATTTTAAAAAGGTAGTTATAATTTCATTTTCTTAAAAATTACTCAAAGTAATTAGACATTAAATTTTATCTGATTAGAAGTTTAAACAAACACATTATTTTTTTTAAAAAAAGTCATAAACAAGTTGAAATAGATAACCGTTAGATTTATTTACTTCTTTTTTTAAATAAATATATATTTTCACACTTCTCGTTTTTTCTTAAGAGTTATTTTAGATAAAAAGTTTGTTTGTATTTTTTATTTTAAAAATTCAAGTTAACATTAATTATATTTTTTATCACCACTTAATTAATACAAGAGATAATTTTAAGTTTATGTGCAATATTATTTTAAGGATATTTAAATAGGACAAGAGAATAACTATCGGAAAGCTTTAAGAATAGTGAGATCTTTCAATATTTAACATGGAACTAATGCTATGTAATATTTGTCTGGGCTGACATCCGACTTAAAGCACCAAGCGTTTCTGCTCCAATAACAGTAATCGAGTCTGGATCACGAGTTAACTGGCCTACAAGCATCAAGCATCAGGCTGCCCGCCTACGGAATAAGGAGGCATACCGACATATATACCACCTGAAGGTGCGTGAACTAAAGGACGCCGTGAGCGTGTTGTACCCTCATCAGATTACTGTTCCATCCCCTAACGGGCTTTTCCCGCCTATTTGGCCTCCATATAAATAAGTAAGTACACCAAATTCAGGTACACCTTTCACTATACTAAACCCCTATAGTACATAAACTGACT
Organism: Sesbania bispinosa; assembly: GCA_026901365.1. NCBI lineage: Eukaryota > Viridiplantae > Streptophyta > Magnoliopsida > Fabales > Fabaceae > Sesbania > Sesbania bispinosa. The sequence goes on along the minus strand of QLOH01000060.1, from coordinate 1,908,606 downwards.
TGACATCAGAGTGCTGCAGGTACACACCACTGAAGCTGACGTCGATCGCCGTTGACAAACCAGTATCTCAACCGGAAACCACCGTTCGAAAAGGATCATCCCAAATCAATATTTAATATTACAAAGTAATTAATAATGTTATTTTATAAAATATTCTATATATTAATTCCTTAGTAAGTGTTTTAAGTTTTTTGGTTTAACTTTAACCCACATGTATCCTCAACGGGAGGCAATCCTGTTCGAGCCGGGAACATCCACATCATGGTGGGGCTAAACTCTCCAGTGAGATTATTTTCCATCCACAAGATTCGAAACCCGAGACCTTGCTTAAGGGAATCAAGTATGTACTATTTGAACCAACCCCGTAATTATTAAGTGTTTTAAGTACACACATTATAACACCCTAAATCTTTTAAAAAAGAGTTTATTTGAAATCCGGTAGACTATGAACCAAATCAAAATGCATAAATTAAGCACACTCTTTATATATTTTTAAATTGAGTGCTTTTTTAATGTTTTTTTTTTTTTTTTTGTTCACAATTAAGATTATTCACTCTTTCTTCAAAGTGATTTAGTGGGGATCGAACCCGGGGGAGTATTCTCAGTCTCTTATCTTATTTGAATGACTAACCATATTTTGATTAATTTATTCTACCAAGCATATATGATAACCCTGTAAAGTTTTAGTCTTGGTCACTGGAATTTGCACACTATTTGTTGATGGCTTTTAAAAGAAACTTCTTGAGAAATTAAGCCCAATTTTTACACACTTTTAAGTTGATTCGTTCAACAAACCGCAAATGATCCAAATAAACTTGTCTGAACCACGCAGAAAAAGAGTATATGGGACAAATTACATGGTTTTTATATATACTTCTAAAAATAGATGACATTTTTTATATATAGAAGATGACATTCTATTTTATTAAGGTAATCACTTCTCTGTCATGATAATTGTAGTTCTTTATTTTTTTTACCGATGAGACGACCGCGAAAGGAGAAGAATATAAGAGAAGAAACAGATCCTTGGTTTGTGGCTGTTATGGCTGTCTCCAAAGATGCAGGCTACATCTATCTACACCTAGGAGTAGAAGTTAGTAGTGCCATAGATTGAGTGATATTATAATAATCAAGCATCCCCACTACTACCACGCCTTGCACACACGCTAGCTAGGTCAGTAAAATGAAATCATTCGGCATCATCATTCCTCAACCACCACAAACCCTTCCTGAATGACAAATGCATGACTTCAACAGTTAATAGGTTAAGCTCCTTTAAAGTTAATCAAAGGTCAATTTTAATAATTTCATACTTTATAGTAGTAATAGATATTATCACAATATTCGTCTTTTTTAATTAATGGGTTTTTTAAATTTAAAGGAGTCACATTTTTCATGATTAACACCCCATTTTAGAATGATACAATACAAGTAAGTAAGGTACAGTCACAAGAGAGCACAAGGGGGTAAATTACCATTTCCATTTTGCATTGTGAATGTGTGGTTCTGGTAGCTCACTTATTTATTACGTATTACGGTCCTTTTAGATGATGCCACCTCAATACCATTAAACGGTGATTGCGGCCCCACTCACTCCTCTTCACGCTTCCTACGCAACCACAGCCTCCTCTTTTGAAATTCTTGTTTTGAACCTTCAATTTATAGAAAGAATACTTGTTTTGGACATATAATGATATATACACGTTTATAAAAAAAGGAGTGGACTACTTTTAGAAATGATTCTTGGCTTACTTATTTCATTTTTAATCATTTGTTATCTTTATTTTAATAATTTCACATATTAAATTTTTATATAATCTTTAGGTTTAAATATGTTTTTAGTCCCTAAAAATTAGTAAATTTTGTATTTAGTCCCTATAAAATTTTTCACCTAAGTTTAGTCCCTCATTAATTTTTTGTTTCAAGTTTAATCCTTTTCGTTTAATTGGTATTGTTACGTGATGACCGGACACTGTTACATTATGCTGACGTGTATCTATTTATGCTGACGTGGCTGCCACGTTGGATTTTATTGAAATTATTTCGTCTAATTTTTTTTAATTATTAATTATAATATTAATTATTTTAATATTAAAACAAAACAAAAAGGTCCCTCTTATTTTTTAGTACCGTATATATTATCACAGTTCTTCAATTCCTCACTGAAACCTCCATGATATATATGGTACTAAAAAATAAGAGAAATTGTTGTTTTTTAAATATTAAAATAATTAAAATTAGAATTAATAATTAAAAAATTTTGAGACAAAATAATTTCATAAAATCCAAGTGGCAACCACATCAACTTAAATAGACACACGTCAGCATAGTGTAATAATGTCAGATCATCTCGTAACAACACCAATTAACGACAAGGATTAAACTTAAAAATGAAAATTAATGAAGGATTAAACTTAGGTGAAATTTTTTTTAGGGAACTAAACATACAATTCACTAATTTTCGAGGGACTAAAAACATATTTAAGTCTAATCTTTAAATCTTATACTCAACATTAATTCATATTTTAAAAAATATATTATAAATTGAAACAAAGTTACATGATAAATAACAATACTCGTTATTTATGTTTTTATTCATAAATTAAATAATGATTAGATAAAATTTTGAAACCCACATATTATTATTTTTCTTCATGTTAAACTATAAAAAATTAATTTTTGAAAAATTATTAAAGTATTATCATAAAATATTATTGAGCAAATATACACTTCATAAAGTTTTTTTAATGTAGGAATTGAGTTGATGAAATTTAATATATTAAAAGTTACTTAATAACACAACATGATAAAACTTATTACTCTCAGAGTAATCAAATTCACATTTTTTTTTGTGGTAAGTGTAAATCATAGATATCCCCTATTATTAGGGATAATCCTACTCTGGACTTAATCATATTTAAGGCCCCTCATCCCCTCTCGAACTAAATTCACATTCAATGATACATAGTTTACATTGATATAATTTATATTATATAACTATAACTGATTTTGCTTATAAAAAAATTATAACTAATTTTTCTTTATTTTAAAATAATTATCATTTTAAAATTTGTGTAAAAATTTAAACAGTAGTTATTGATTTACTATTTTAATTGTATTATTTTTTAAGATTATAAATAATTTAAAATTGGATAAAACCTTTTTAGTGAGAATTGTTATTAGAAAAGCGCTAGCAACACACACTTTAGCACACTCTTTCCTACACACTCCATGTGAATGATTAAAAGTCGCATGAGTCCCACCATATTGGGATTAGGACCCACGTATTTTAGTGAAATCAATGTGAATTTTAACCAATCACATCAAATGTGTTGAAAAGAATATGTTAGAGATAAGCTATGATTCTCTGTTAGTAATACTGTGGGTATATTTGGACGCCTGAAAAGTGACGGTGCAAAATTGGTGGGAGTGATTATTGTTTAGAAGGAGGATTCGTGACGTGGTTGAAATGATGACGGAGAAGTTGAATGGTGCCACGTGGAGCAGAGCTCTAATGGATGAAACGCTTGGTAGAGATTGGTTTGGTTCATTCCCTCGCAGTTGGCAGTTGGTAGAGCCAGATATTTTGCACCTCCATCTCCATCCAACTAACCGCATGTTTCTACCACGGAACACGTGGATTAGCTGGTAAAATAAGGGACTGTTCCAGTTTAAACCAGAGTTCAAGCTCTGTGAATACAGCTGTATTAAATAATCGGAGAGAGAGTTTTGCCGTCCATAGAGATCCTATCCGGCTCGATAGGATTGTCTCTCTGGTGGAGGATATCTTTGGTCTTGAAAAAAAAAAACTAATTATCTTATTGGAGGGTTAATTATGGTCGTTATAAGTACAGTAAAAAATTGGTCGTTAAAGTCTAAGAATTTACTAAATATGTGAAATATAAACATAGGCTTTCTAGAATATATATATATATATATATATATATATATATAATATAAACTTCACGAGATACGAGGTTTAGAATGAAAGGGGGAAAGGCACGAGAAAGAAAGAGAAGTTGTGATTGTTTACTCCCTCAAATCACATCATCGATGATTTCAATCAGTTTTTGTGTTGTTATGAATGAATCAGGTCGAGAGAGGAGTTCCTTCTATTAATTCCAATTAAATTTCTTTTGAAAATAAAGAGGATTTTATATATGAATAATATAATTTGGGTAAACATAAATTATCATTCACTTTATGGTATTTACCATAAAATTTGTATTCCCATTAGGTAATATATAAGAGAATTTATACTTATACAATAATATAACATATAATAATGAGAGTTGATAAGAAAAAAAAATGTGAGATGCTATAAATTATGTCATGAAAAAATATAGAAAAAAAATGTGTTATATGAATTTTTTTTGTGATTAGTGTATTATATAAGTTGTTGCATATATTTTGAGTGTATGAATTTATTATTCAGTATAATAATTTTCATTTTAGAGAGTTTCAAAGTAAATCCCATTAAAAATATTCTCTAATACAATTACACTAGTATCTAACAATTTTTTGGTATATTATTAAAAAAATTAAACTTCTCAAATTATACTGTTAAATACTTCAATTTACTTAAATATATTAATTATTGACATGAATTTGCTGTTGAATTAAATTTCCTTTCTATTTTTAAAAAGAGAAAGTTGTTTATTTTTTTTCCAGTTTTTAAGATAATTAAATATGGGTTTTTTTTAATAATTTTTTCAACTAATATGCTTGATATATTTGTCAACCAAATTTATTTTAATTAAAAATAACCAATGGAAAATAAAAATTAACCGATACCATTTAAAAAAATCAAAATCATGCTTAATGATATATAATAGATAAAAGGCGAATAAAAATTACTATTTATCCTAGTGTGAATTGTAAAGATTTTCTTAAGTAACTCTCCAACTCTCCAAAGACACACACATTAATCTATAAAAGTGACGCCACACAAAAATATTAGTATAAATCAAGTTGTTGCGTTGTATTTCTGGTGTTAATTTTGCATCGCAGTTACCAGAAGGGCACCACACATTATAGCCACAAATAAAACAAAAGAAATAAATACAGATTGAAAAGCAAAAGGCATAGTTTACTTATTTAAAATAAGATATGGTTGGATTGAGTGGTATTAATATGAGTTGATGAGTTACATAAAATATATATACACATGTACGTTCTCATCTGAAGGGAAGAGAGTAACGCAAACACAACTCTCTATCGATCTCTGACTCCAGAAGGAGGAAGGAATTTGATTCTCTTTTTAACTTTCAAGTGCTCCACTCTGGACAAAACCATTTCTCAATCTTTTTCTTTGATTGAATTTTTTAAACTTAAAACTACTAAATAAACAGAATCTTTCTTTTTATTCTGAGATCAATAGATTCATACCAACGATGAAAGACAAGGCTTGTGAGCTTTGCAATCAACAAGCTTTCCTCTATTGCCCTTCCGACGCTGCCTATCTCTGCTGGAACTGCGACGCCACTGTTCATGGCGCCAATTTCCTCGTAGCTCGCCACATCCGCCACAGACTCTGCTCTAAATGCAACTGTTTCACCGGAATTCACATCTCCGGCGCTACAATCTGCTGTCTCCCATCAACCTGTCGCTCTTGCTCGCCGGAAAATCCTTCCGATGATGCCGGTTCCGTCCTTTCTGATTCCTCGGAGTCTTGCACTACAGCACCGAAGAAGACAAAGGCTAGACGCACGACGACGGAGGGGAGGATGAGAAGTTGTTCGAGTTCCGTGACCGATGATGCATCTCCGGCAACGAAAAAGAGGCGGGGAATGATGGATCGGTGGCGGAGGAGGTGTTTGTGAAATGGAGCAGAGAGTTAGGCTTAGGGTTAGGGTTAGGGGTGAACGGGAATCGCATGGCGTCGCAGGCCCTGGATTTGTGTCTGGGAACGTGGAGGTCTGTACCGTTCAGGGTGGCTGCTGCGACGTCGTTTTGGTTGGGCCTGAGATTTTGTGGGGACGCCACGTATCAGAATCTGTCGAGGTTGGAAGCAATCTCAGGGGTGCCAGCTAAGCTAATTCTAGCCGCACATGCCAAGCTCGCACGTGTCTTCTCACACTGCCGCGAATTGCAAGAAGGATGGGACGAGTCCTAACTAGCAACTACTACATTATGTATGTGACATGTGAGCCTAGTTAGTTTACTGTTACAAATATCAAATTCAAAACGCACTCTCATTAGCCAAATGTGTGAATTTTAATTCATTTCTTTTCACATCAGGAATAGAATAGGTCACTAGATCAGTGTTGATTATCTGTTTTACCAAATGTGTAACAACTGGATCAACAAATTTACAAACAAAAGTGAGCCATGTAAGTCATATTCAAAATGTGCTTATATAATACGGATGCAGATAAAAAAAAAAGCAACGCAAAAGAAAAAAAAACAAGTTCATATTAATATATTAATTATTTTCTTTACTCTAAATTTTTCTCCGTATGTATTTAGTTTATTTTAAAATTACATTCGAACGGATTTCAGTGAACGCTACATAGAGTAGTATTAGTTTGATTTTAATTTTGGGATAAATCATACACACTATAATTCATCATACATTGAATGAGTGGTTAAAATTAAGAAACTTATACACAATCTGGTTGATTAATTAATACAAGAAAATGTCTACCAATTTTATGTTTTACATTTTCTCTGTCATTCCGTAGACAAGTTGATTCATTTACACAGCTAAAAGTTAATTTGCGTAAAGACCGAATATTTACATGTATGTCCCGGTTGGAGGATTAATCGCAATTAAAATTGCTCATCCTCTGTGTTTTTAGTGAGTATAGTTCATGATCCCAAAATGTCTGACACATAGTCATTATGTTGCCTTATTTATATACCAATCACCATTATGTCATCTAGCTGATTTTTGTTTTATCAGGCTTGAATATAAAATTAATCCTGTGAAGCTAATCATTGATCAGTGTTTGCGGATGCCTGCACGTCTCTCTAGCTAGCTAGTACTGATTTTTCGAAATAAAAAGAGGCATTGGTTATGGTATGGGAACGGTAGGTGCTACTTCTTATCGTAAAACCAATATCTAAATTCTGCGAACAGATTTTATCTTTGTTTTAGCTGAGATACATTCATGTGCTTCTGAACAGGCACCAACCATAATTGATGTCCAATCACTAAGATACTAACTTGGAGTCTAAATTTTAAAACCACACGTCAACTACCTTACTGCTTTTGGCCCCAACTTGGTACCCACAGTTTCTGCCGTGTAATAATACACAGCAACAACCTCAAAAACAGGAGGCTAAAATAAATGACTCAATCAAAGAGGTTGAGCTACCACAAAAAACGATGGTGTACTGCTTAGTCACTCGTAACCAAGAAGAGATGATATAATGGACATAGATGTGAGGTGTTAAATGTGTTTCTGAAAAGTGAGGCTGGAGAAGGGTCGATGAATAGCAAAAGCACTTCTCATTGTGGCTGTTGTTTAAAGTTTTTGAAAGAATCCCAAGGGGAGAGAGAAAGAGAGACAGAGCGAGATTGGTGGGCTTTTGCGTATTGAGATTCTTTCGGTTCCAATGGGATTATGTTTAAACCACATGTTTCATTTACTTGAATTTTAAAATCATGACATTAGTTTAGTTGTCTTGGCTCATTCTTAACCATAATTTGATCTCTTTAATATTCATTAACTCATGGCTATAAACTTTCTAAGATATTTTAAACCTTTTGTATTGGTTCAATAATTAATTGAAGAGATCAAATTTCATGTAGCTTGCTGTATATCTCTTACTATGTTGCAAGTAGCAACCACGTCATAGAATTGTCCAGAATCGTTAGAGTTAAAAAAGTAAATTAGACAAAGACTACCCTTAAGAGTCACCTATAATTTATTCCATTTTGATTTGTATTAAAGAAATCAATCTATAAATGATAAGATCCTGTAAAAATAAGATTCAAATTTGCTGTTTTTTTTTGGTCTTATTCTTTATTTCTTCAATTAACTAATAACAACTCAGCAAGAAAAATTATTCTCTTTTACACGATAATACTTTCTCTCTTAATTGTTAATTTTTTTTGTTATCATTATTCAATCAAGGGGATAGAAAAAGAAATAGCAGATTTGATTCCTTAAAATAGACATAGAAAATTTCTATAAAAATCTCATTAAGAGGGATATTTCTAATCAGTTGAAATGGGTAAAAATGGATTCACTTACTTTAAAGTGGTCCTAGCACCCATCGAGGCCTACAAACCAGCGAGGGGATTAGTCACTGCTGTCGGCGGTGGATACCTTGGTCAAGTACAAAAAAAAAGTGGTTCTAGCAACATAAGGCTCTATTTCGTTTCCGTCTTCATTTCTTGTTTTCTATTTTCTGGAATTTTACAAAGGAAAATCTAGAAATGTTGAAAATAAAAATATGCTGTTCTCAGCCTTTCCAGTTTTTTCTTTGTAAAATTTCAAACAGAATGAAAATAGGAAATGGAAACGGAAACCGGAAATGAAAATTAACTTGCCCTAAACATTCCACTTTATCACCCTTGGCACTGGCGAGGTCTAGATCTCCTACTGTTGACAATTTCAGCTAGTAGAGTTTTAAGTCTGATGCCAAATGGCCCTGGATTTACAGCATCAATGTTGCCAGATAGTGAGCAGAGCTCTTCCTCACCTTCTGAAATCTTTGTGGTCTGATTTGATGAACACCACTCTCCAGGAACCAACCCATTTGATGATCGGTTAAGAATCAAATCATCAATTTTCTCTAGAACAAGATCACCTTCCCCAAATGGACGTGCAAATGCAGCCCCAGTTTCTAGCATTGTATCATAGTGTGACAAATCAAGCAATTGAGATTCAGATGGATCAGTGTCAAAAAGACTGTAAATTAGATTATTGTCAACAGTAGTGTTCTGGAACTCGGGAGAGTTACAGAGAACTGTGTGGAAATAAGATTCCAGAGGGTAAACCACATTGGTGAAGAACATTAGAAGCTTTCTTGGTAAATTGTCCCATCCATTGACACAGTACTCCAAAAAAGCTCTTGTAAGAATCACCCAAGGTGAACCTATATATTAATTACATGACATTGACATGAGATGAGATGAGAAACTAATAACTCAAGATGGGTACTGTTTCATTCCTAAAATTCAATTACCAATCTCAGGAAAGGAAACAAAGATCTGAAATTTGGAGGTGAAATGAAACTAACCTTGAAATATCTTAAAGCATCCGGGGTTTCTCGGGACTCCACAGCAAAGAAAAGTGAACTACTCTTTTCATTATGTAAACTTGGGTCTACCACTATTTGATTCATGTCTCGTTGCCTGCATCAGGTCATGCATCATTTTACAACCTATTTGTATACATGATGGAGATATTTGACAAAGCTTGTTCCCTTTTTTTATTTCTGTTACCAACATGCAAGGTTGGAACCATTATGATTAAAATCACAATCTATGCTTCTTTGGATGATTAAAGCAAAAATATTACTTGTTCCCTGATATCATATATATATGTGTGTGTGTATCTTTGACAGCTAAGTATATGAAATAAGATTAGATTATTTTTGTTACAGACAAGTAATATAGGGCCTCTCTCTCCACTCAAACATAACAAAAATAGGGGAGAACTAATTTATATTTTCAGCAGCTATAGTATCAGTGTATCACTATGGTTATTATTCAACTAAAATTTATAACATCCATATAATAATTAAGGAATAACCCAGACCTTAATTTGGGGATTACTTACTGGTTCCGAACTGTCTTGTTAGTGTAATGAATGAAGTTGAGATATGTTGGCAAGAATGTGAAAGCATGAAGCATATCTGCAAAAATATAAATAAAGCATGTTTGAATTGTTATCCCAATGAATTAAGGCTCCCGGATAGACACAAACTATGTAGGTGTTATAAGAAGAAGATCATGAGCAATTGCATATGTTAAACCACTGTAGTATCTTTGATAGTGTGATTTTTATTGATCTCAACATAAATACACAGACTAGAGTGATGGTTGGAGTTCTTGATTTCATAGTACTTCAAAATTTCAAATGGACCACAATTTGGAACCCAATTCATGACTGACACCTACCATAAATACAAAGGGAACATTAGAACAGAAATTCATATATAGTGCATAAAAATCAGTGACACTTACCATCCTGAGTCATGAGAGGATAATCTGAAGCACTTAAGGTGATGAACCAGTCCCAATCTGGGTTCATTTTTAGAAGCAAAGCAGCAGCATGCAGAGGAGCAGAAAGTGCAGAAGATCCCATCCTATTGATGGCATAGCTTTTCCCAATGACATTCACATTTCCAAATGCCTCAAACACCTGATGGGATTTAACTGAAAGAGCTAAATCCATTCTTTCAGACTCAGAGGAACCATCATCAAGCTGAAGTAGGTACTGGTTTCTTGGATGGTATACAGCCTTCAACAACCTCAAGGCCTTCTTACTCTCTCCTTTAGTGCCAAAAATCCAATATGCAAGAACAGGAGGGTACCCTTTTCCTTTTGATATGACTCTCTTAGGATTGAAGTGCTGTAATTTGGTGACTGTGGCATAAGAAACATTTGATATATTCAATCTTGAAACTGTTCCAAACAACAGCAAACATATAGCAAATGTCAGAAGGCAAAGACGATAATCCAATCCCCTACATTGAAACTTGGATGTTCTCATTGATATGGTTGTCTGTTGATGTAGGAAAGGTTCAAAATTTATATTCAGATCAACAATTTGGCTGTCATCAAGAAGTTCATCTGTCTTCTGAAAAGCAGGTTCAGCAGATAGTCCTGCAGCCTTTGACTCTGGGGATCTGAAGCAGAGGAAATGAAATGAAAGGCTTCAAATCCTAATGAATCCAGGGAATATAAGGATGGAAGATAGTAAGATGCATTAGAGACAGACATCTATAATCATAACCTGTGGATCAATAGTTCTGTTCAACATAAAGTGAGAGGAGTAAGGTGAAAAATCAGTGTAGAAGGTGTGAATGTGATTGAGAGAGGAAAAAGGTGGGGGATGTTGAAACTTGTACCTAACGTTTTAAAACTTGAACTGGAAGGAAGGTAACAAAAGCAGAATTGGTTATTAAGATACTAATAAAAAGCTATATGGAGAATGGGAGTTTGCATGTCCAAATTTTCCGCTAATAAGATGTTAGTCTCCTGCTAATTGATTCTATCTTTATATGTTATTGTTGATATTAAATGGTGTAAAATAGAATAGAATAGTACAGTGTTTTATGGTTTGAATTATTTAAATTTAGGCGTTATTTCATTTCACCTAATATTTCTCTTTTCCTTTTTCTTAATTGAATTTAATTTGTATGCATTAGTAGAGTTAAAAAAGTTTTAAAATCTCATCTAATTATATATTGACACTCAAATTAGTAGCTATTCTAATAAAATAACAATACTTGAGATGTGAGCGTGTCCCATTTATAGAGTCATAGTGCGGGTGATGCATACATAACATTGAGTCTTGCCTTAAACTCCTTGATAACCTTTCAACGTTTTAGTGTCTGTTTGGATGAGTGGTGGTATAGTGTAAAACGTGATTCCATTCAAAGTGTTTCGTAATTCATTCATGATTCATTATATCCTAAAATTAATTCAACCCAATTGTAAACTAAACGACCCCTAATGACCTGATCTCTAAAACAGTGATGTTTAAAGCGTGTGTTTGAATACATGTTTAGACGAGCATAAATATCGTTTGACAAATCTAACAAAGTGTTACTTTTACATTGGAACGCAAGAATTTCCGTTGCAAACGTGTATTCAAACATGGCCTATGGAAGGATTCTGGACTGGAGTTCGCATTGGGCTTATCTTGGACATGTCAACTTATCCTCGAAAGTTAATTTGGGTCTCCCAGGCCCAATCCAAAACATTTTGAAATGTAAAATTAGTATTTTTCGATTTTGAAATGTAAAATTAGTATTTTTCTTTCGGCCTGCACTAAATTATCTCAATCATTATTTCTTAGCTGTTACTTGTTTTAGCTGAAAGAGAAAAAAAGAGAGGGGAGCCAAGATTTGGTTAGATACAGAGAATTGAATAAATAACAAAAATAAAAAGCATATATAGAGACATAGAAGTAGGATTGTAGGAGCATATAACTTTTTGTTCAAAGGGAATAAGATACTGAATACAAGATTTTTAATGTTTTAAAACAATTTTACATAATTAAATTAATGGTTAAATATATTTTTATCCCTAAAAATATAAAGAAATTTGTTTTTTTTTATTTTTTCTTTGATTATGATCCTCAATTTTTTAAAATTATATACTTTTAATCCTCGTTGTTAATTATGTTACATTAAATAATGATGTATCAATAATTTTTATAATTTTTCTGTGGAATTTCCTTCCAATTTCAAAATTCATAGGAAATTTCATAAAATTTTTAAGCAATTCTTTTCATAAACAGATTTTTTATCTAAAAATTTACTATGAATTTTTCTAATAAAAAATGTAAAAAAATTCACATGATTTTTTACCTAAGGAAAATGGTAAGGAAATTGTAAACGTGTATTAACACAATATATATTTTTTTATTTAATCACATGTATCATCCTGTTTATGATGATTTTTAGTTAAAAGATTCATATAAATCAATCTGGGACTGGAATCAAGTCTTCTGGGTAGGTTCTATAAAATTAAGTGTGCAAAGAAGTAAAAGTAGGAAAAGAAAAAAAGTGATTTAACATTAAATTAAATAAATAAATTGGAAAGTTAACGATAAATAATAAAAATTGATGAATCTAAGACTCACATACTTATAGAATCTTCTCGGGATAGCGAGTAGTCTGTAAATATATGTAGACAATATGCTTTTTCGTCCCTATGACTTGCTAATTTGTCCTATTTATAGACTTTTACCTCTAACGGTAAACTAATTTACAACAGACACGTATAACAAAATCCCAACTGCCTAATCTTTGGCTGAACAGGTGTCTTCATTCCATCAGATGTCTTCCACGTGCCTGTTTCTTTCATTGAGTCTTCGAATCTTGTCTTAAAAAATCTTCTTCATAAAAAGCCAAATGTAAAGCTTTTATTCGAATTCTTCCTACTCGAATTATTGATCCCATTATCTTCTTGGAGCTTACTCGAAAACAGAGAGCCTTTCTCACGCCTTCATATCTTCAAAATTTCATTAAGTTTTATTTCAAATCATCTCCTTCTCGAATTCAAAATTTTACCCCTGATATAATCACAATTTCAACGTTTTATGCCTTTTTTCAACATCTACCACGTGGCAGATTATTATAGGCCATCTTTTTACTCACGTTTTTCACTCTTGTTTCTGCTCATACCCTATACGCTTATGTATTCATAGAGGTCCAATCATCTTACGTTTCACTTCTCTTTATTGGGCCATTTACTTGTGCATCAATTTCACCGTCCAAGGTTACTCATTATGAAATGAAGTTACCCCTTTCATTCTTTCTTCATCCTTCTCGTAGCAGAATCTCCATTTCATTCTTTTTTCCTTTCATCTTCGTAGAAGTTTGATTTCCTTTCTTTCCTTCTTTCTTGAATAGGTTTTTTCGAGAAAAACCTCTCTTTATATCCTTCTCCCTCTATTTCGAATATAGAGAAGTTTTTTATATTGGCCATTACGTTGACCTAATCTTGGATCATTTCATTGTTTCGATTAGGTTGACGTAGTGGCCAATGTTAGAAGTTTTTCTAACCGTTCCTGATGATCATTTGGGTCGAACGTTATAGCCAAAATAAGGCATTTATTAGGCATTCTTCCCTAATAATGCTCTTGATTTCTCCTCCAGTTAGGAGTGTCTATGTCCTTTGTGACACTTCTAACATCCTCCATATCCTAGTTTAGCATCCAAGCCAAGGTAGGAGGAAGATGAGGAAGGGGAAAACAGCCAGTGGGGATGTTTATGTCTTTGTTGAAGATTTTTCGGAGACCGTGACTGAGAAGAAATCACCTCCTTTTCAGACTGTGAGGGATGTTTGTCTTTTTGCTGATGACCTGTTGAAGCCCCCAGTCGAGGAGAAAAGGAGAATTGGTTACTATTTTATCAAAAGGACAAGAGACGGAGACTTTAATTAGGAACAATCTTCTTACTTGTATTTTATCCTTTCTTCTATAATTCGAAAAGAATCTCATGTAGTTCAAGCAATAATAATATGTTCTTTTACTTTTAGAATAACCTTTTGCTTTCGGTTGTAATTCCAATTTCGAATGAATGTTTGTTTTCGAATTTCCTTTCATAGCTATGATTTGAAATTTTCTTTTAATAATGTCTAACACTTAAAATTTCACTTATCATTTGAAATCTTTTACTCTGTATAGTCATTGAATTATTCGAAATTAATCCTCCTTTTTACTTGGAAGAATCCTTTAAAATTCGAAAATCAATGCTTACATTTTCGAATTAAACTTGTTCAATGGATCTTGCTGATAAAAATACTTAGTGAAATTTCCACTAGCAACATATCTATATTATGGTGGGGCTAACTCTTTCAGTAGGGATTTTTTTCATCCACAAGACTCGAACCCAAAATCTTACCTAAGGGGAAACAAATATGTACCACTTAAATCAACCCTCATTGATAACATAATATAATTAATAACTATAACTAAAAGAATATGATTTTAAAAATTAAAGAAAATAAGAAAGAGAGACCAAAATCATATTTTTAAGGATAAAACAAAAGGCTGTAAACGATGATTTTTTGTTTTCAGTATTTCCAATTTTTTTTATAAAATTCCAGAAAACAAAAAATAAAAAATAGAAACAACAAATGAAAATCAAACCAAACCTACCTTTCATTGTATCAAAACAATATGTCATGATAAGTGTTAAAGTAAATAATAAATGATTTATTTGCTTTCAAGAAATGATATTATTGATGTCAATATCAGCATCCGAGTCACCGGAGCATCGACCTCACTTGTGTTAATCTCGATCCTAGGAAGAGTAAAGCAAAATTGGAATTAGAATTGGAACAAAGAAAAAAGAGGGAGAGGGGAGTGAGTATATATATTCTATATTCTATTTGGTGTGGGTTTTGGCAAAACCCAAAAATCTGAGCTAAAAGCTATCCCTTTTTTATTTGATTTATTTATAATCGAATTGGAATCGAATAGCGTACACAGTTTTGTTTTCAGTTTCTATGGAAGCACTTTCAGCCGCTGAGACTCATTCACTGTTCCTCCGCTCTCATTCTTCTTCTTCTTCTTCCGTCGTCAGAACGCAGCCGCGACTTGGCTTTCTCAAAATCAACCAACACTCGCAGTCACAGGTTGCTCCTCTTCGTCTTTCTGCTCTCCCTACTCAGCTTCCCAGCGAAAGCGATGATGCCAATGCATCCGGTTTAGCTTCTCACCCTCAGGTACTACTCTTTCTTCATTCCTATCGTATCTTCCATTTATTGGTTTTAAACAGTAACATACTACCTTTCTCTATTCTATTACACAATTAATTTATAGGTCCAAGTAAGTGAATGGCTGATTAATCAACTAACTCATTATACTTTTACTTTGCCTCATAACCTTCCCTTAAACCCTAGTATTCTATAGTTCTCTTCCTGCTACTTGCAGATTTTAATCAATGAGTACTTGTCATGGCTCTACTTTTTAAAGAGATGATGGTACTCATAGGTTATGTATCTTTCACTCATATGTCTCTCAAAACAAGTAGCCCTGGTTGGCTGAATTACATTACATGTGTTGTGTTTCCCTCACTTTAGGTTCCATTTTGCTTTTTACTAGACAGTTCATGGGGAAATTCAGTAATAATTCATAAAAGCAGGGCCATGGATTGGTCATCTAATTTTTGTTCTTATAGATAATCAATTCAATACTTAGGTTTATCATTGACCTTTGACATAGTTGGTTGGCCTTTCATTCTCAAGGAAAATTTAAGCCATTCTCAGAGTACTGATAAAGGTACAGATGAACCATTACAAACGGGCATGTCATGGTCAACTATCACAACCCCAGGGGGAAGTGGATCCGGTGGGGGCACCAGGGCTGGACTTTTCAGAACACCGATTTCTGGTGGTGTCCAGAGTGCAACCTCGGCTCATGGTTTACCTAGACCGGCTTTGGCAGTACGCAATTTGATGGAGCAGGTAAGGTGCTGGTGTTTCCAGTATAACTTGAAATAAATTATTGTATATTCATTCTACTGTACAACTGAACCTAGCACAAGTTCCATTCATGGATTCCCTTTATTAATTTTCAATTGCCTTTCCCTTTTATGATTTAAGGCCAGATTTGCTCATTTGTGCACTGTAATGTCTCGTATGCACCACCGACGAGAAGGATATCCATTTGGTTCTCTGGTTGATTTTGCACCAGATTCAATGGGTCGTAAGTCAATAATATATACTTTTCATTTGCTCAATTAGTTATTTCCCTTCACTCATGAATATTTTATACATATATAGATTTCAGTGCTTGGTTTCTTATCCATGGTTTAAATAAGATCACTTGGAGATTAAGTTGGGAGTTCTGCTCCAAGGTGCCAGATCTTTAACAATCACGATTATAAGTTTTCTTAATCCTACTATTTGGTGGATTCAACTAAGGTCATGGGACAGAGATGATTAAATAGTTATAAATTGGACATGCATTACAGATGATACTGGGCTTGTTTTGGTTCTTGCTCAGAAAGGACTAAAGGAGTGAGAATATGATAGGAACTGAAAATTAGGATAGAAAATCAAAGTAGCAAGATCAAGCTCCTTACAAGCATAGTAGCCCTCTGTTAAAAACTAAAATGCAGAAGAAAACAGGAAGATAACAGATATTTTGCTGCCAAACCGAATACTCCTGTCCCACCCCGAGCCTTTCCTCCTCGCTCAATTCTTACCTATCTCTTTCTCTTATCATTCCCCTTCTTTATTTTCGCCTCCCTTCATTTCTGGTATCTCCACTCAAAATGTGATAGGCATCCATGTCGTTACATACAGTCTTTCCACTTTCTTCTAACAAACTCCTCCCTTGGCATCTTCTCTGCAGTGGGCACTTTTGCATTTTTTCAATTCCCCCCCCCCTCCTTCCTCTCCTTTCATACATATGCAGCCCACCATTTCTATTGAGCCCATCTTTATTTCTAGCATAAAAATGTGCTGAGAGTCTATTGGAATTGAATGTGGAAAATGGGTTTCATGTTCCTGCTTTAATTGGAAAATGGGCATGAGTTACAGAAAATTCTGATCTTATAGACAATTGTTGATACTGTATAAACATATGAGAAAAATAAACTCAAGATTCTTGCATCCTGCAATGCTCCTAGACGTGCTGGTATACCTGTACCATTTATTCCTCTCTGTCACATAAGCTAGATAAGATGATTCTTTCTGAAGTATGTCTCATGCTGGACATTAACTTATTTGATAGGTTATAGATCAGTATGAGTTATTGAACAATTATGGTTTACATTCTTGATTTGCAGATCCAATATTTTCATTTTCTCCTCTTGCAATTCACACAAGGAATTTGTTGGCTGACCCTAGATGCACTCTTGTTGTTCAGGTTTGCAATTTAATATTTCCTATCTGTGCTTTTATATTTATGATTCTTTTTCCCCCTCCGTTATGGGTTTTACTGACAGTTATGTTTATTAGATCCCTGGATGGAGTGGCTTGTCCAATGCAAGGGTAACTATTTTTGGGGATGTCTATCCACTTCCAGAAGATCAGCAGGTTATTTACTGACTAATTTGTTCTTGTGGGTCAGCAAATGTGCACTTGTTTGTACCTTATATAGAGCTACTTCTGATGTAGAGGTTTATACATATCACAGTATTTGTTTGTACTAACAGGAATGGGCTCATAAGCAGTACATTGCGAAACATCAACAGGGACCTTCTCAACAGTGGGGCAACTTCTACTATTTTAGGATGCAGAATATAAGGTTGGATACTTTCCTGCTACACACACATATCAAAGAAATGCAGCTGCTGCCAAGCTGATTGTGTTGAACAAATAATCTTTTGGGAAAACTCTTTGTGGGGCATTTTATCTGGGCCTGGTTTATAAATGTCTGTATTAGTCAAAGAGTCCATTGTGCTTTGACAAGAGAAACAGTTTTTTTTTTTTTCTGTTGAATCATGAAACAATCATATTTTGAGTGTTAGGTGAAGCATCAAGGACATGTGCAGGTCTTTTTTGTTTCCTTTTGAAACTTTCCATAAAAAATATATAGTTCTTCCTTAATAATATAGCACTGTTGGGGGATTACAAATTCTTCATGTTGTTTGGTAACGTTATTATCAATTCGCATACCTAATTTAATCAATTCCTTGTCATTGACAGTGACATATATTTCATTGGAGGCTTTGGTACTGTTGCTTGGGTGGATGTAAAGGAATATGAAACCCTTCAACCTGATAAGATTGCAGTTGATGGTGGTGAACAGTATCTAAAGGTAAATTTTCTGAATTCTTACTCAGGGAATAAGAGGAAATAACATCTGACCTGTGTAGGAAAAGATAAATGTTATTTTAAAAACAATTTTGTTAGCTGATAAATGGTTTCTTTCTAACCCTTTTAGAAGAAGAATTTTAATTTTATGGGATTGGCTTGTGGAAGGGAGATTATGACTTTTTAGGTGTAGTAGCTGAAGATGGGGATGTATTAACTAAATGGACATTCAAGTACTTGACATGGGATGGATTTGTGGGGTTATTAGTTGGCTGTTACCTCTCCTTTCCTTTTACTCAATAAAGCTCCCAAAAAGGGTAGATTAATAATTTCATTTGTCACAAGTCCTAACCAGGCTTCCGCCCCCTCCCCTCCCAGAAAATAATCCCCAATCCAATTTAAGGTCTTGTGGAATTGAAACGGGTCCAAGTCTGGATTTTTCAGTCAAAATCTTTTCCAATAACATTGCATTATCTAGATTCTTGTTGATCTGAATATGCTAACCTGTGCTTGAGTGAAAGAATCTGAGCGTGAGCCAGGGAATAAAGGGAAGTGTGGGGACTGTGAAAGTGAAAGAGAGATAAACCAGAGAGCAATATCTGAGAAACTGGCTATTTCATATTCTGTTTAACTCAGTGTTGAGTACTTACATTTATAGAGCCTGTTCTACACTACAGATCTATCAGACTTTGAACAACTAACAGCTAACGGTGACAAACAGTTACAACTTGCAACAGAAGCTAACAGTTTCAGTAACTGAGCTACACTAGTATATATCTAACATTTAGCTAAATCACTTCATTTCTTGGTTTTATATTTGAAACAACAGGAACTCAATGCCATCTTCTCAAAGCCCCTGAAAAAACTTCTATCTAAAGAGACTGAGGTAGATGACGCAGCACTCATATCTATAGACAGCAAAGGGACTGATATTAGGGTCCGTCAAGGTGCCCAGGTAAGCTTTTTCTTACAACTGTGAGATTGACTTGATAATATTTGTAGCTGCTGTCTGTATTATCTGATGTCTTGTATGCAGTTCAACATTCAGAGGATATCATTTGATGAAGGGCAGAGTGTAGAAACATTAGAAGAAGCCAAGGCTGCTCTTCAGAAGTTAATACATAAAGGGAAAGTGTACAATTTGCAGAAATAGACGTTGGATGTGTGCAATGTTATCCTCGCCCTTTGACGAGACGAGAGTACACAAGATTAGGAACTCTGCTAGCTTCTGATCTTTGACTTTTTTGGACTTGTTAATTTTATACTTATTGCGTGGCTGACGTGCACCGGAAAGTGTATTATACATGCAACTGTAAGGGTATTTTGTGAAGGTTGGTCGTGAGACACCTTTTTGTGGGCTATATTATATTATAGTCAAGCTAGAAATAATATATCAGAACTCAGAAGAAATAATAATATGCGCTTTTATCGCCTGAATCCAATTTCAATGCGTGGAGTGGAAATTGGTATGGTAGCCAAATATGTTAGTAAACTGCCGTATTTGCCAATTGAAATCCATCGTCTCAGAAGACTGGGCCGGATTTGACTTCTCTTAAATGCTAAAATGGAATTGTTTTTATCCAAAATATGACACTTGGTACGTGTTTGGAATTTTTCTAATTATTTTTTAAAAGCTCTTTCAAGATAAGCTAATTCAAACATGCCGTAGTTTATTCATTGTCATGATGAAACCATCCTCACCTCACGGTCGAAACGTTTCTGTTTCTATGATTGTCCTTGGGCTATACACATGCTCTAAACTGTAGGTGGCAACCTAAATTCAGTGTAACATGACCGTTTTAAATCTTAAAATGAACATAACATTAGCACAAGGCCAAATGACAGAAGAAATATGCAGTTTGGCATAGATGGATGGGATAGCCCAGTTGTCTTAGTTTATAACGCTACTAATTAAACTCTGTTCTTACTTCTTAAGCTGCAAAGCCTTTCAATGTACTAGTTAGTTATGACGTACACGGATGTGTAGTGAGGATAAGGAAAATGAACGTGACTAACCATTCTCTAATCTCTATAAAATTGACTGCATCTATCTATGGTGAAGCAAAAGCCTCTTTCTTAATCCTATCTATGTAGTATGCACAAATGATCCTGTGCTAGTGTCAGAAATTTATTTGTTCCTCTTTCTTTCTCATTCTTTTTGGCATAAAAGTAAATTCTCTTGTCTTCCAGAAGAAATGACATGGCATGTAGCAGAACAGGCTACAAAAGACAAGCCAAAGCATGTTGAAACAAAGGCAAGGCTCATAATTTCATAAAGACGACAAAGAAAATGGGCACCCCACTTACTTGTCCATAATCAATCTCTTTCTACAGCATCATTTTTACCATTTTTCTTCAAGACTTCACTGATGAAAGATTACTCAACAGAAACAACAAAACCAATTTTACCAATTATCTCACTCAGCCTGGCATCTGCCTCAAACAAACCCTCCCTTTGTCTTCCTGTTCTCTCTGACCTCTGCTCAACACAAGCCAATATAACTTTGTTCTTCCAACAAGCAGAGCCATAGATTCCAATAAAACAGACAAGTTCCCCCATGGAAGAGGCCAGTGCCAGTGGGAATCACAATTATAGTGGATCACCAATAACCAACATAGCTCAGGACTACCTCTTAACTATTCTTCTCCTCCTCCCCATAGATGCAATTCTCTCCTTATCCATGACCTGCAAGAGATTTAGAGCTCTCACTTCCTCTGATACTCTCTGGAAATCTTTGTGTAGGAGGGACTTGGGTTCCTCTTGTGTGGATGCACTCAAGTCTTCCAATAACCATCATCATCATCATCAATTCCCATGGATGAGACTCTACAAACAAGTCTATCAGCTGGATTCTGTTTGTTGCCATAAATTGTCTTACCCACATGCTGATTTGGATTTCCCCAGAGCCAGAGCTTCCCACTCTCTCAACTTTGTCTCTGACTGTCTAGTGTTGTTTGGTGGAGGCTGTGAGGGAGGTCAGTTTCTCTTTTCATGTTCTTCTTTTAGTTTCAAAAATCATTGACATGGCTTCTGGTTTCAGACCAGAGGTTATTGTTGAATATTATATATAATCATCTTATCTTTTTTATTTGTCACCTAATCTTGAGAGAGAGACAAGTCCATTTCCCATAAGAAAGGGAATTGAGCAGATAAATTTGGAATGGCACACTTATCACTACAGCTGACCTCTGTGACTTGTAACATTGACCCATCTATCGATTAGATGTTCCCCTATTTTGGCTGGTAATTGCTTAGGTGCTTGAGCTTATATCTAAGAATGAAGTGTATTCAAGATTATACTCAAGTTTGATTATCACAGTATTTTATCATTTGAAAGAGTCAAATTCAAATATATGAGCTTTCTCTTTAGATCTTACAATAAATAATATGATTGTGATTCTAAGCATGTCAATTTGCCTAGAAGACTTCAACTTGACCTTACCATATCTTAATTGAAACTTACATTATCTCCCTTAATTCGGGTATATGCTATCATGATTATTTATACACGGCCTTTTCGGCCTTGCAATGTATCATATATGTGTACATTAAAGGGAGATTTGACCTACATGATTTCTTGAACATACAAGGTCCTTTACATCTCATACTGGTAACTGCTCAGTGAAAAAAGGGTTCCATTAGATCTTCTTTTGAAGGACTATTTTAAATAGTGTTTCATCCTGTCATTGATTTTTTAGTAAAAGGGGACTATTAACTAAACTTGATCAGACATCATTCATCATTGGGCACATTATACTGGTTGCAAGTCTGTAGAGCCCCTCATTGTTATGTTTTAGTTTCTTGTTCTCTTGTCCATTTTTAATACTTGGTTCTTAAACAAAGTTCTCCCATGGTACAAGGATAGGAGCAAGGGCCCTTTAATATACAACATTCTGACATGAATGCTGGTTTTTTCCATTTATAAAGACTTTTGATAAACTTGTTGCCCTCTAAGGTATATATACATATTTGTTCCATGTTTTGTTTTAGGACGACATCTTGATGAC
This sequence comes from Sesbania bispinosa, assembly GCA_026901365.1. Taxonomy (NCBI): domain Eukaryota; kingdom Viridiplantae; phylum Streptophyta; class Magnoliopsida; order Fabales; family Fabaceae; genus Sesbania; species Sesbania bispinosa. The sequence goes on along the minus strand of QLOH01000060.1, from coordinate 1,886,198 downwards.
ACGTGGGTGGCATACATTGGTACTGATTTCAAGAGAATATTGAAATGGCAGACAGTTCATTCAGGTATTCCAAGTGGGAGATTTGGACATACATGTGTGGAAATGGGTGATTTCCTTGTTCTGTTTGGAGGCATCAATGATCATGGGAACCGTCAAAATGATACATGGGTGGGGAAAGTTACATACAATGAAAACAATGGTATTACATTTTCCTGGAAAATGCTTGATGTGGGAGCTGTTGCCCCACCCCCAAGGGGGGCTCATGCTGCTTCTTGTATTGATGACAAGAGAATGGTAATCCATGGGGGAATTGGCCTTCATGGCATCCGTTTAGGGGACACATGGGTCTTAGAGTTTTCAGATAGTCCCTTCTTTGGTACATGGCATGAGATTGTCACTCATCCATCACCTCCACCACGTTCAGGACACACATTAACTTGCATTGGGAGAAGCAGGACAATTCTATTTGGAGGTAGAGGGTTGGGTTATGAGGTGCTTGATGATGTCTGGTTATTGGATGCATGCCAAGGTTATATAAGATGGGTTCAAATACTATATGATTTACAAAATATACCAGATGGTGTTTCCCTTCCCAGAGTTGGTCACACAGCTACAATGGTTTTGGGAGGTAGGTTGCTAATTTATGGAGGTGAAGACTCATCTAGACACAGGAAAGATGATTTTTGGGTATTAGATATCAGTGCTATCCCTTATATCAGTCTGCAGCCAACCACAGTGAGCTCCAAGAGAGTGTTAACAAGAATGTGGAAACGGTGGAAGTCAAATGGACATGAACCAAAATCTCGATCCTTTCATCGTGCATGTGCAGACCATTCTGGGCGTTATCTGTATGTATTTGGTGGAATGGTGGATGGTTTTCTTCACCCTGCTGAACCTTCAGGACTCAGGTTTGATGGGGAGCTATTTCTTGTGGAGCTTGTGCTTCAGCTCTAAAGACTAAGCAGGCAATAGATCTCATCTGCTCTTTCTTCTGTGCAGTATCAATACCATTATCTAGAGCCATTTGCTGCTGTTAATGTAATCACTATTGTAAATAGAAGGTCTATTGGTAAACCAATGTCAATATCTTCTATGAACTGCGACTACATAATTAGAAAGCAATTATGAAGATTGAAAAAATTGTTGGTACTGCTAATTACCAGAGTTGTGACCTTTTGAAAATTTGAAGTCACCAACCGAGTTTTGAGTCTTGTGTATAGGGCTCCTAATCAAAGCCTTGGGACAATTTATTAATTTGGGCATTTTGATACAGTTTTTATATTTACGACTCTTCTAATGAATTTAATTGTATTAATGATTACATAAAATATCAAACTCTGTTAAATGACATAATAACACTTCAAATTTTGTTTACATCTTAAGTGTATCAAATATATACTTACATAACATATATTATTTTTACAGTTGATATCTTATATATCATGGATTATACAACTTTATGGTACAAATGCACAAAAGCCGATTACTAATTTTTTTGAAAAAGATCGGTGACAACAACATCTATTAATGTTAAATCGAATCATGGTCATTCTCAGTGAATTACAACAATGAATAAATATTCTAGCGACAAAAAATGTGTAATATTTTGGCCTCTTCACCACCTGCTGCAATTTTGGACAAATAACAGGCTACTAAAAGATTCCACAGCAATTGCTCACTCATTCAATTGTAATTTTGTTCTCCACAATTCTCCAATGACTTTTTTTGGTGATGGATCGTCAGGTCCCTTGTCTCGCTGTCCTGAAGTGAAGTACAACCATCCATCCCAAAATCCAACTAAAGTGGTTTTCACCCGGTATGGTAATTTTCCAACCACTGACCACTTCTGTGAAATTGATAACCACAAAAATAAACTATCAGTGACACAGACAACATACTGATATTATGATGCTCCTAGTTGCAACTAATCATATTGTTGCTGCTTTCATCTGCAGACTACCGACTTGAAATGGGTACAGGTATGTCAGCACTGAATTAAAGCAATTAGATTATTTCTTGCTTCAATTATATATTGACATTAAATACTGTACATAAAAACGCTTGACCAACCATAAGTTATGACATGAGTAATTTAATAAAAGGATTAAATAAAAAGAGCTTTGAAAAACTAGACATTAGAGAGAACTCCAGGTGCAAAAGAAGAATCATCATTTACACCAACTGTGTGAGCGGTGCAGAGCAAGCTTGACATTCCACGGAATGTGACAGAGTAAAAAGGTATCCAAGAACCTCTTAACAGTAGTAACATGCATTCAGTGGAATCGTACACTTCAAAGGCCATTGTCATTCACATATAAGAATGGGTTTAAAAAGGGTACAAAAAAAACAAGAATGCTCAATCATCTTATCATATTTTAGGATCTCTAGCAATTCACAATCTTAACACTCGGCAAACTCACTAGGTGGAAAATAATATTATTTTGGATATTAAGAAAAGGTAAACAGCCAACAGGAGTTTAGTTCAACACCCAATTTCGAAAACTTATGGCAGTGGACTGGACAAATTTTGTTGCCAAACCCCAATTTCAAGGTTCAAGATAGTGGAGGGCAACATCATAAAATTACTGAAATGGGGTATTTCTTTGCATTTTTACATAGAAATGAGAAATATGCATACGGGAATGTAAATCGGCATAAATGATAGTATGAACAAATATGCAGCAATGTAGACAAATTCCATAAGTGCTTTGTAAAAGAGAAGTCTGTACCAAAGTATTCAAGTTAAACTGGACTAGTTCTCCATTTAAAACCATCTTCTTGGTTTGAGGGTGCTTCTCTGTTGTGCCGCCAGCAATGACAATGGAATTATTTACAACCACCCAAGCAAATTCAATGTGTGAATTTGGTTTTGGCATTGGAGGTAGTACTTTCCATTTCATCTCATCATCCAACATGTAGACATCAGTATAGACCACCTGACACGACAATAAAAAAATGAGCCACAGAGAGTGCCAAACTATTGGACAGCATCATGGGAGAACACAATTTAGCATCAATAAAAATTAAAGGGGTTCAATCACATGTACTATGAATTCAGTTTAGAGAAAAGGAATACACACAAATCTTTGCCTGGGTTAACCACAATATGACCAAATAAGACAAGAATAATAACAATTTTAGTCATGACTTACCTCCATCCTGCGTGAGCACTTGAAAATAGGTGACCCAGGTTTGGCCATAAAATCACCTTCTTGACCACCAATAACATAAAGACGGTCATCAACCACAACACAAGCCCTAAAATAAGATATTAATAAGTAACAAATTTCAGGTGACATATACATGATGACATTCACATAAGAAAATGATACTGATAAACCTAGATTATAATGTGTTGGACTTAAATGACATGTATATTGTTTCTAATGTCTAAATTTTGTACCAAATCCTTTTAAAAACTGAATCAAGCATCATTCTTCAATGCTACACAGTTTACTGCACTTTGCAGCATACAAGTTGGATGAACCATAAATAAGGGAGTACAAAATCCAATGGAGAAATTAAAATGAATGGAGGATAAAAAAGAAATCCATGAAGTTTTTCTGACCTCAAATGCCACCCAAGAGACCAAAATGGTTCAAAATTATGAAGATGTGGCTTTCCCAAAAATGCATAAAATAAATAATGTATTGCAAAAAAATCATAGAGATGACAATAGTAGTAAAATGCCCAGGTTTGAGAAAAAACCATTATTTTCTGATTGATATTTAAATTGCTAGAACAAAAACAAAATAGAACTACTAATATGTTATTGTTATATCCAAATATGCAGTAGCATGCTAGCACTCAATACATCAATTATATGAACTGTGTATCAGACAGTAACGAACCTGTGAGGCCCTCCGCGGGGAATGGGTATCTCACTTCTCCACTCCTTTTCTAATGCTTTTCCATCCTTCACAGCAATACTCCAGTGTTCTAATCCAGGTGTATGTCGATTCTCTTTGCTGCCACCCATCACATGCAACCTACCTCTCCAAAGTTGAGTTGCTGGTGCATATCTGAATATAATATTGTCAATCTTCAACCCAAAACCATGATACAAGGCAAATTACAGACATGTTTGCTTAGAACCAAAAAAACAAAAAATCAGACTAGTGAACAACAAAAATAAAAGCCATTTCCCACTAGGTGGAGTCAATTACATGGATCAAACAACATTATAATGTCCTATCATAAATCATGTCTATAGACAAATAATTTAAATCTAAATGCTTAATGGTTTGGCCTAATTTTTCTAGGCCCCCCTCTACCTCCAACAAAAGTCAGAATAGTGAAACCTGAATAAAATTGGATAGAATGATATTGTTGAAGTTAGTTCTATTCAGCTTTAATGTAATTATTATTTTGCATCATAAACTTATTCGAAGTTTAAATATATTATGATAAATCATACAAATAACATAAGAGCCTATGTTTTCAATTTTGTTTTTTATTATGTACATATCCCACTTCTCTATCTTCCTTCCCAATCTTTTGCTCTGCTACAGTTTATATGCCTGTTACTTCTTCCAAACTTCAACTTCCCAATTCCATTAGTTGAAGATAATCTTGATGAACAGAGATGAGACGAGCCTTTGAAACACCTCTTCACATCCTGATTCTCTAGCACCTTTTGACATGTGCAGAGAGTGCAGCTGACAAGCAAGAAAGGTGGCATGAAGTGAGCTTGACCAGATCTTTCCCCTTTCCCTTTGAATCTATTGTTTATATTTCAACAACAACAACCAACTCTTTTCCCACTTGGTGGAGTTGGCTACATGAATCAATCGACGCCATAATTCCCTATCATGTATTAAATTCAAAGATAGACCGTTCACTTCTAAACCTCTCGTAATAGTTTGACCTATAGTTTTTCATGGTCTCTCTCTAACTCTAACTATTGGACTATCATTCATTTCCTCAACCCTCCTTACTGGTGTTTCTAGAGGTTTTCTCCACTCTTGTTTATATTTCATGTTGAAAATTTCAGAGCTCATCATTCTCTTCTATTTATGAGCTCATCATTGTTTATATTTCATGTTGAAAATTTGAACGAAGTGACTTGCAGAAATGATCACTATTCATGGAAATTTGAAGCAAGCAACTTATCAGGGAAGTCTGGTGCTATAAAGCTCACACAATGGGCACAACGCAGGGCAGGGCACTACAATTGTCAAAAACAATTTAGAAGATGCCTAGACACTGACTACTGAATACTGATTGTCAATAACAATAGTGCACAGCCTGTATCATATTTAAGGGAGATCAAGATTAAGCATTGGCATTTTCTTTCTTCATGACTGATCCCTGAGCAACATAAAGAAGTAGTGGAAGGGGAAAATTTCAGAGAGTAGATACCTAGGGAGTGGCAAAGGAGGTAGATCCTTCCATTGCCTTGTTTCAGCGTCAAGGACAAATGTACGAGCCGTAGGACCTCTACATTGTGGGCCATACTGCCCAGTGACTATGTAAATATATCTACCATCTGTTGCCATTCCTAAATGCGAATGTGCCATTTCTTTAGGCATGTCAAATCTTCCTCCCCAAGTATTATCATTAAAATTATATACATCAACATGTGAATGAACCTGAAAAATAAACATTATAGGCGCATGATAAGAGTAGCAGTAGCAGCAGGTGTAGTGAATGAACAACATTCAGATTGAAATTGAAAAGAATGGGGAAAAGTGCAGGCAATTACGGAATCAATGGAGCCGTAGCCAGCAAAAACGAAGAGAAGATTTCGAATCTGAATAGCAGCACCGTCAAGACGAGGAACAGGTGCAGGTGCCATCTTTTGCCAGGTGAGTTGTGGACCAGGCAAATCTGCATAAGCTGCTGAAAGGATTCTTCCAGAAAAACCATCCTTCTCCTTCTTATTCTTCTCCTTGTGAGGAACAATGATGGTGGAGGTTTTGGAGGTCCAAACAGGGGAAGAAGAAGAAGCCCACAGAAAATCGGCAACAAGAGCAAAACCTAAAAGGCCAACGCAGATCACTACCAATTTGGCAGAACCAACCTTCACCGACGCCCGAACCATATCATTCAGATTTGGGGCTGTCTTCTCTTCTTCACTCACTCACTCAACCTTCCTTCTTTACTCTCATATCATAGTATTATTTCTCTACTCATCTATTTTTTTAATCCTTAGTAATTCTATGCATCCTTAAATGATGTTTATTCTCAAAATATTTATTTTATTAATTACTATTTATATTTTAGTTAACGATGGAGTAAAATTGATTATGAAAATCAACGATTGAGATAAATAACGCACGTTATTGAATGTAAATGATTTAAAATCAATTTTGCAAAACCATGATTTTTTATAACGTTAAACCAAACAGGTAACTGTGTGAAGAGAATCGAGAAACAAAAATTTTTTATTTTAAAAAGGTGCTGACAATTGACAAACATGATTTTATTTAAAATGATGGCATTCATTTCATTTATAATATTATATGTTATATTTAATAAAAAAATAATAAATATTAATATTTTTTAACAAAATCATTTTTTTAATTATTTATAACATATTTGGTTTATATCAAATTCAGATATTGTTGTAGCAATACTCGTTTAGTCCTTTAGCGTTTTGAAAAATTGCTTTTGAACATGTGAACTTCCATCTGTACAAAAGCACACGGTTTCACATAAGCACACGGTTTCACAAATGGACCTCAACTTCCATCTGTACAATTTCTTCTTTTTAAAAATATATATAATTGAATTCCTTTTACATCACTATATATTTTTCATAATTAATAATAGTAATATCACGTATAAATAAAATATTTGGTCAATTTTACACTTATTATGATTTACAGTATTACACATGATAATAAATAAAATAAAAAAAATGATTAGAAATTACTTTGTTTCATAATTGGCCTCGTGAAGGTTTGCGCGCGCTTAGCCTTGTAACTGATTCAAAAGCAAGCGTTCAATTAGGATTGGAGTTCCAGGTATTATTAAATAAAAAAGAAAAGAAAATTGAATTTGCCACCTGCAGCTATGTATGTAAACTGAAAATCAAACACAATTGTACATAGATAAGTTGTGTGCGTGAAGAAAAGATTTGCAAACACCAGAAAGCTTGTATTCTATTTAGCAAGTTAGCATAATTAATACTCACAATATGCCATACACATAAGAATTTTCACTGCACCAAACATTACCCAAGTTTACAAACCCTAGAAGAACATCAAATGAACCAGAACTATACAACAATTGAAAGGGAGAAGAAAAAACACACACACACACGCACAACTTTGCCATCTTAATCTATAATAATCTGTCAATATGATATTCCACCACCACTAATAACAGTGGGGAAAAGAATACTATCTAAGAAGAGCAATTAGATGATGCTACAAACAAACATTGTCTGTCATTGCACATAGTGTTAAACTGGTATCACATCATTCTTGGACGTGTCCTCGCATCTTAAAACTACACCCTCAAGGCTAGCTGGAAAAATACACTTGGTCCATTGACAACCCGTAGTGATTGGCTCTGGCGGAGGAACAATCATAAGGACATTCTCATTCCTCTGAACAACCCCCATTACACTTACTGTACTTCCTTCTTTAATATACCTGAATACAAATATAGTAGTTTCATCAAGTTATATTATCTTATCTATCTCTCTTAAATCAAGACTTGACATCAGATATAAAATGCAGGGGAACATTAAAAAAAAGAGAGAACTTTTACCCTTCTTCCAGCCGCATGATACGGTCATCGGTTGATAGATTTCTCTCTCCCAACCACCGGAGGAACTCGGGTGGCAACTCTTCCTTGGTTGGATTTACATTGATGAGAACTGAGTCATCAACATAAGGGGTCACCCTTGCTCCATGCCCAGTCTTAACCAATGCCCTTAAACCAGACTGGAAATCTGAGATGTAAAAGTCAACCACCCGCCTCTGTCACATGCCATATATAACAGTCAATCGAGTGAAAAAGAAGTAATGTTCTCAATAGAAATAGCAGACCCTAAATGCAGATTCGTGTAGACATAGCAAGTTCATTAAGCTATACATAGTGATAAAAAAAAATGGTTCAAATAAGCACTCAAAAGGATACAAATGTTAGGTAACCATATATAATAGCATAAATAGGTCAATTTATCCTAGAATGACATGAAAAAGCTAGACAGAAAATATCCAAGGTCTCAATACATTGTGACTGGCTTAAAGGTAGGGCCCCTATTTGAATTCAACCTTTCTCAGCAAACAAAATCTTGTTGAAAGCAGGTCCTAAAGCTATTGGAATCATTCACTAAGGGGTAAAAAGAAACACAATCAAAGTCACTCCCCCAAGCATGATAGTACCATTAATTCAAAACAATAAATAATACTTGAAATTATATCAGAAGGGATATGTTATTCATTGCCATGCCCCTGGGGGGCCTAAATAGAAGTAAAATTGCACATAAGATGTCAGGGCAAAGTATTTAAATTTCATCGTAACCAACCCAGAAAAAAGTTAGTAACTCACTTCCAGCAATCTAAGGCCCCAACTGAATCGACGGTGTGTAGGATTGGCAGCTTTTGAGTCCCATCCGCGATACTCATATAAACTTGTTGACGTATATACACATCTGGGGACTTTCTGGAATGATGACTCAAGAGGCACATTACCGCAAGTAACAACCTTCATATATCATAGGCAAACAATTATTATTACTGTCATTTAAGATTTAAGATTGTATTGTAGTTATAGAAAAGACGTGTACAAGGGAAACCAATCAAGTGCGAGCTTCTCATCTACATAATTAGATGTTCTATAGAGAAAATATTGCTTTGGAAAGCACTGATATCAAAATAAGAGATGGGTAATGCATAATAGTGATACTGATACAGCAAATGTTTATAACATGCAAACAAGGACATTAAATAAAATGCTCCAAGTATCATCCAAAGCTCATTCAATGAAAATAACCTTACATCAAACAGCTGAAGAGACCAAATCAAAAGCTTTCCATCCATGATAAAATTTTACTCCTACTTTCATTTTTAGTTTTGTTTGAAATTATGTCATGTCTTAAAAAAATTACAAAGATAAAATTCCAATTTTAAATATCCTTACATTCATCTAAACCAAACAGAAATCATATATTTGTGGAAGTACCTGGTACGTATCCTTGCTGTCCAGTTTACGTACAGGTAAGGCTATTTACTAGGACTCTAGGAGTATCATGTTTCCCTGGTGTAGCAATCATATGTTTTCTTATAATTGACAAAAATTAGGGTGCACTGTCAACTCTGCTTGTAGATTTTCCATCCTTCCACCATGTTAATTGAAAAAATGACATCTTTGAAAATCTCTGGTCAATTATAAGAAAAGCAAAGTACTTCTAAAACAGGTGAAGAATAATTTATGATGGAGAGCAGAATTAGACTGATGCAAAGATATGTAAAGAAGTAAAACATTTGAAATTAGTACAATATGATTTGACATAGAGAATATACACCCAAGAAGAGAAGATGAATTTTCCAAGAATAGTCAATAAGTTAGGCAAGGGAAGCAAACATACCCCAGAAACCTTCACAAATTGCCCATTTTTTGCAGTCCTAAGCTCAGAGTCCGGATAATGAGCAACAAAGCCCATAATAGCTCTTCTTCCCCAATAAGTATTCCAAGTGAAAGATGCAGCAACTAAGCCAAAGAGAACCACAACCACAATAAGGAGAATGGCATTGTGTACTGCTCCAAGAATAAAACCACCAGCAATGAAACCCATCACAAAAAGCAGAATTAATAACCATAACATGGCCTTTGGAAAGTTCCTTCTGAAGGAATACTCATCACCTTGACTAAGAACAGTCACGGCTTGATTGTGAACAGCAGCAGAACCTTGCAGCTTCATTGAACCCATCGCTTCCAAAGGACCAGACACTTTCCGAGGGGCCCCGGAAGAGTTTAGGGGGCCAGATGATATGGGTCCAGATGTAATGAGACCTGTTGTAGGAAGAACAGGAGGAAGAGGTCCAGAATTTTGGCGTCCACTTGGTGTCACTCCACCAGACTGTGGACCAGAAGACTTTTTAACAGGTTCCCCATGCTTATTCAGTGGCCCAGAGTTTGATTTCTTTAGTGAAGTTGAACCAGACATGCCACCAGAAGACATGGGACCTGAAGTAGTATAGGCGGCCCGAGCAGCAGCATTAGGCTGGATTGGTCCAGAATGTGAACCAGCTCCTCCAAAAGATCCTACCCTTGAAGGAGCACCTGTTATTGGTCCAGATTTCCTAGATTTAGATCCATCAACAGGAATATCAAACATTTTCCCCAATTCTCCTGACTTTTTTATGTCTCCACCAGTATATGGCATGGCTGTTGAGGTCATTGTTGGGGTCCTTTCTTTGGGCTGCTCTGGCCGCCCTGATACATAAAGGCCATTGCTAAGCTGATGGGATGGGATTCTAGAACCCATCTACCTTCTGTGGAAGAACTCTCAAGAACTCACACGGTCGTACTACCAGAAGTTGGTTGCTGGACAAGTCAAGCTGTCAAAGTGATCCTGAAGTTTCAAAATAAAACCCCCCAATGGATTAGAATTATAGTTCAATCAAAGTTAGTTGTTTGCAATAAGTTTCCACTTAGCCTAATCAAAGAGTGATGAAAGCAATATTATGCTTTAGAACAAAGTTTAGCAGTTAGCACCTTAGATTCTTAATTGACATAAATCTTATGTGGATTGCCAATCAAAGCCTTGAGAACATAATGACAAAAACATGAAATTAACCATTTCTCCTCCTTTAGCAAGTGAATCCTGTGTGTTACTAAGAACTAGAGTATATGATAGTCAACTTCCTAGCTCCTTCAGTGCACGCACATAAAAATGAAGATAAAGTGCATATCAACTCCCCAACACCATTACCAAAAGATGAATGAATCAATAGAATGAAGAAACACCTAAAGAATATATATATTCATCCATTCTTAAATTAATACAGACCTGTATAGGATGGTGTGTTTACTAATCTTTATGCATAAACATTCTATCATATCTTTTTATCTCCTCACCACCTTTCCTCCCACAAATTTCATGCATTCTCCAAGCAAAAGTACACTGAGTTTTAAAATAAATGAATCACTGCTAATTCTAAACTTTTAAATAAAGAGAAATTTCCTATAGTGGGACAATTTTTGGTGCACAGAAAGGCAAGAGAAACAAGGTCTGCAGCAATGACTACGTTCTAATTGTTGTTCCTTTTCTTTCCCCCAAAAATCCTAGACTAGGGGAAAAGACCAACACCATGTCAGCAAGCACAAAGAGTCAAGGCCTCCCTTTTTCAAACTTGTGCCAATCTGTAAACCAGGAAAGAAGAGACCCTGGATGGATCCACTATTCTAAATTAAAACGGAAAAGGCCTGAGGTCACATATAATTACAAGTTGGCATTTAATTTTTGGTAGAATAAAGAATGCCCCAGGATTGACAAATCAAATATATTATTGAAAAAGGGAAGGTTCCATTCCATGACTTTGGCCACCAATCAAGCAGAAAACCAGCACCCAAGTCCCAATACAATAAAATTACAGAAAAAGGGAACTTTAACGATAACCTTGTGATTTTGGAAGAAAAGACTCACACACAGCACCAATGTCAAACACATTGCATCCGGAAAGTCAAGTTTTACTGGCGAGGGTAAGGAGAAAAAGCAGACCCACATCGTCATTTGAAGTAAAGGAAGACGATCTAGAGAATGAAGCTGCGATCTCAACGCTGGGGAGAAAGCAATGTGTCTAATATTCATAGTTCAACATGTATTTTTCTTAACAAACAAGATCAGAAACCAAAATCTAGTGTTTTTTCTTTTTAATCTTATATATATATATATATCTAAAGATGAAGATATGAGAAGCAAGGTGTTAAAAGCAGAGAAAAGAAAGAGCGCCGAAATTTCCATTTGGTGGAAAAAGAAGGGAAATGGGAAAGATCTAAGCAAATTAAAGGGAGAGAGAGATACCTACTTACTTGAAATCATGATGGGTACAACCAACAACGATACAAAAGCAACAAGTCTCAATCTCAGTCTCTGAGAGCACCGTGTTATAATATATAGAGAGAAAGAAATTGGTGAGTGAGTCGCTCGGAGAATCTAAGGTTGAGGTTGAGAGGAGAGCCGCAACAAATTTGTGTGTTTGTCTGGTTTAGCGAACTCAACAAGAACAAAAAAAATAAAAGTGTTTTTTTGTTAATTTATAATAAATAAAATAAAAAATATAATTGTAGCTGCTGAACTGAAAGGTGGAGGTGGAAGGTTTGGATTGGATGCAAAAATGGGAAACTGCCTTCACTCTGTTTGCTTTGCTTTGCCCTTCAACGCTACGGTCATGGGCCCCATCTTCTTCCTAAGTCCTAACACTAACACTAACACCAATTCCATTTCCCTTTTCTATCTCTTCTCCTTTTCCCTTTCCTATTCATATCATATCTCATCACGGATTCCTATCACCAACTTGCATTGGATTGGATAATTATTATTATAAACCTAAAATTAACACCTATTTCAACTCACTCCAAATTACATCTCATCACTTTAAGATTAATCCACTGATACTGTTATTAATAACTTCAAATATTTTCAGTACTACATTAAAACATCCGGAGTAGTATTTTATAACCTAAGAGTGTGATGATTATATTTTTATCCTTTTACTATAGTTAATATGTAATTTTTTGGCATTTTATCAATTTTTCTTCATTATGATGGTTATAAAGTTGTCTCAGTCCGTTTGATTTACAATTGAATAGAATTGATTTTAAAAATCAATGGTTGAGATGATAGATGCACAGTTTATAAAACACGTTGAATGGAAGTGATTTAAAATTAATTTTACAAAATCATGATTTTGCACTGTCATAACGGTAAAAGAAACAAGTTACTACTCTCTTTCTTGTACTAATTTTCGTGAAACTGATCAAACTCAAGTTTAAATTATTTAACACAATTATTTTTAGCATTGAAAACGCGAGTTTACCACATTTAACATTAAACCAAACATGCTTTTTCTTTATCTAAACCTATTAAGGTACCTCACCGTAGAATTCACCTTATTTTTTTATCTTCTACGTTATGAAATTTTTTAGGTCATTTTATCCTAAACTTATAATTTTTTTTATTGTATATACTAATTTAATTAAAGAGTTGTAACTCAATTATTGACAATGTTCAAACGATGAAAAGAGTTCTCGGATTTGATTTCTGCAAACACACTTACAAACAAGTGAGAAGCCTTAACTCCTGAATAAGATTGCATGATAGAAAATACATGTGATACACAAAATAAAAAATGTCAGAACCCCGATTTTCAGAAGACCAAAATCATAATCACAGGCGCAGGTTTTACGGGTCAAGGAACTCGAGGCAGAGGCTTCCTTCCACTAATGGCCGTTAAGATGATGTTAGTTGAGTTGGACCAAAATGCCATTACATTACAAATCAACGAACAGTATTGTATTGTATATATGTGGGGTCAAAGAGGGATCTCCGAGATCTGGGTTGTGTCTCCCTCCTTCGAAGGGTTCTAATCTAGCGGGCTCTCCTTGTCACAAAAATGATTGATTTTAATAATACTATAATAGTGAGTCAAATAAAATAAAAGATATATTATCTTATTACTTAAAAATGTTTGTATGATAGAAGGAAAAGAGGGATCATGTTTATTCCATGTTTGAAATTGAACAAAATAAAGTTAAATGACATAAAACAAAGTTATTGTTTTATTGTTTGAATAACATTATAATAAAACAAAAAATATTAACTTTATTTTATACCTCTCAAATTTAAAAGAGAGAGATAGAGAGAGAAATATTGAGTGAAATGAATATCTAATTGTGAATAAAATGAGATGCAGCATTGCGGAAAATTAGAGTGAAATGAAATAAAATAAGAAAAATGCTAACGAGTGTCCTAAGGGCACAAGTTAAGGAACAAAAATATAAAATTTTTATTGGAATGTGTAATATTTAATGTTACACATGTAATAATGTCCTAATTTTCAATAAAAACCTTTTATATATGAATCATTAACCAATGTCCTTAGGACACTTGTAAGTTAGCACTAGCACGACCCATAAAATAATTATTATTTTATTATTTGAATAATTTTTATGATAAAATGAAACAAAAATATTAATTTAATTTTATATCTCCAATTTATAAATGAAAAAAAAAAGAGTATTAAATAAAATAGAATAAATTATATTGTACCATATTCAATGTTATTCTATATTTTACATAATCAAAATAATGAAATCTAAGTGTTTGTTTGGTATACAGTTGAGTAGAATTGATTCTAGAAATCAATGGTTGAGATGAGTGATGTACATTTTACTAAACACGTTAAAATCAATTTCGTAAAATCATGGTTTTGCATTGTTGAACGTCAAACAAAACGGAGGCTAATATGTTTTATTATTCAATTTTACTTTATTTATTCCCCTTTATCGATCAACATAGCCTAAGTCTTGTTTTTTTTCAAAGATTATAATTCATTAAGCCCCTAAGGGCAGTCATACGGCATCTACAACGGTAACAGAGCGATACTGCAATGTTAAACAAATAAACTTTATAATAAAAGCATTCTCGCGCATAAATCAGTTCAACCAAAATATCATGACAACTAAAGATAAATAACAAAACTCCTAAGTTGGTCATCCATATTGTTGGAGGTTCTTGTTGGGCGATTCGCTTCTTTCTTTTGTTTTTTGTTTCTCTGATCGGTTTAAATAGCTCTGCCATAACTAACAAGAAAGCTAGTTGATATCTCCAACAATAGAGAAAAATGAGGAATGCAATAAACAGAATCAGAAAAAAAAGGAAAAAAAAAAAAAGAACTAAAAGGGGTGGTAGTTGGGAAAACGAAAAAGAAGGCAGGGAAAAGAGACGGTGCCAGTAGTGATAAATGAGGAGGGGAATAAAAAATTCTTACCAAAAAAGAGAGGAAATCCATCTAAAATGGGAGATAATCCATCTGAGATGGGAGAGAAAGACCCATAAAGGGGAGGAACCCCCTATCTCTAATAGGGGAGGGGGAGAATGTGCTGCTTGTTGGAGGTGTTCTCGCTGTAGGTAGGGTTTTCCAGAGACGCTTGCCTAAATTTTGTTTGTTTGGCATGATTTTGGCAATATTTTTTAAGTGGAAAACACCACTTTAATCTTAGAGGAAAAAAATCAATGGTACACCCTACAGTTTAGTTTCTTTGCTCAAATGTGAAGAAATCAGGGAGAAAGCACACATTTCACATATTGTGCTCTTACCATAAAAAGTGATTGGATAAAAAATTTGTATTTCTAATTTAGGATAAAAGTGTCACTTAGCATATTTATATTATCATTGAAAATATATGTGCACACATTCCAAGGCATTTTAACTTGGAACACAATAATGAGTTATCAATGTATTTGGCTTGACTTTAATTATAGATAGGGCTCTGCTAACGAGTGTCATAAGGACACCGGTTAAAGATCTAAAAATAGAAAGTTTTTATTAAAGTGGGTAACATTTAGTGTTACATGACACCAGTTAAAGATCTGTATATAGAATGTTTTTATTGGGAATCATAACATTGATTGCAATTGTAACATTAAATGTTACTCACTCCAATAAAAGCTTTCTATTTTTAGATCCTTAATCTGTGCCCTTAAGACACTCGTTAGCATTTTCCTTATAAATAAACGCACATTACATATAACATTACTCAGGAAAATTTGAAGTTTGAAACACATGTATCTCTAATTTCGGCTAATTTCCTAACATACTTATATCAAGCACAAGTTTGGAACTTTTTTATTTACCAAAAAAAGTGAGTAATTTTTAATGTTTTTAAGGAGATTTTAAAAGATATTACCGTGAATCCAAACACCTACTAAGATAAATATTCATATTCATTTGATGATTTGAATTACAGTAACACAAACATACACTTTATCACAAAATACTATTTTCTTTCTTAATATTATTCTTTTTCTTCTCATTTTTCCAATAAATTAAACACAGTGGAGAAAATTTATTAGCTTTTTTTTTCTTTATTTCCTCAAACAATCAACATATTCCACCTATTGTCTCTCTATTTTATCTTTCCTCCCATTTTCTTTCTGGACCCAAAGATAGATTTCAACAGCCTATTGAGGCCGCTGGCCTTTGTCCATCAGCTTCTCTTGACCCAAAAAGGGAACATTATGCAATTGCTAGAGGAGTAACATATTAACTGATAGTTCGTTTCTATACCCGTCCTTTTCCTCTCTTGTTTAAAGGTTTATTTTATCAAACCCCTCTTGGAACAAATACAAGTCTCCTTTTATTTCCCTTTCAAAGAGAGGGAGTAAAAATGGGCAATTACATTTGTTTTGTAGCGGTGTGGTGTAAAGAAACTGAAATTTTGACTCAATTAACTAAACCATGCTTACAAGCTGGTGTCCGTTTGGTTTACAGTTGAGTAGAATTGATTCTAGAAATGAATGGTGAAGATGAATGATGCACGCTTTACAAAGTACGTTAGACAGAAGTGATTTAAAATCAATTTTTAATACCGTGATTTTGTTTGACTACAATTTAAAACAAATAGGCTATTAACTCTTACAAGCTAGTAACGAAGTCTGAACATAACTCTCAGAAGCTAGTAACCTAGTGGACACATGAGTGTTTAAGTTTTATACAATTTTTAATTCTTTTAGCCATTGTGTATGCAGAGGGCATGGATCCTGCTTGCCTTGGGCCGTAGCCTTCTCAGAGAGAGAGTAAACCAACATTCCTCCATTTGAACTGCAAGCAAAGCCAATATACCAGTAAGAGCTTTATATCAGAGTTATCTTCTGAGTTGAATATTCATTCCCTTAATTATGTCACTTACCCTCTTTAACTGCTGTGGGAAAGTGGGCAACAGCTCGGGAATATGCACATAAGCGGTCTTCCATGGCTTCTTCAAATGTTAACCCCTTTTCACTTGCAGCCGCTGATGCTAATTCTGATATAAGGCTACACAACTGAAAGTGTAAAATTAGTCAGTCCTGATTGCATTTTTTGTGTTCAATCAATAATTATTAATATTGGATCAAAATGTCTGTCCAAAAATCTCTACGTATTTCTTTTTGGCCTCCATTTCATGTCCAATTTCACAGTTGAAATATAGTTTCTCTGCAATTTTTTAGCTCTAGATTTCAAACAAAGCAAAATATAGAGCTCAATATCAGGCCATCCATTTGGAGACAAGCTCATTATTTATATATGTCCATGATCAACCCCTTAACAAACCACAACAAACTGAATGAATAAGTTGGACTTTGAACATATTTCATGTTAATTTGATTCACCAAAAACTCAGAGTCTCAGAGCCATTACCCTATTCATTTGTACCGTTATTAGTACACAGGAATTGATATAGGGCACTGAGTAGAAACCCATTAAGGATCTAGCACTGCTAAAATGATACAGGACAGTGCATTTTTCCTCTGGATAAAGAAGAAATAACATACATACATACATATAAAGGACACGGATTGGAATTAACAACCATCCAATTAAGTGCATAATCAATTGTAATCTAATCTAGGCATATACATGTATAATATTGTCCTTCTTCAGTCAATCAAATGTAGATTGACAGAATAAGCAGATTAAGTTTTGAGAAAAATGGGAATTGCAAACTTACTTCAGAGCGGAATTCGTTTTCACTACACCTACAGAAACCCCCTCCATGACGTGCTCCAACAAGCATGACCGAACAAATCCATATGAGGTTTCTCTAACATTTGTTTCTGAAACGCTTCCTTGTGAAGAACCTGTTTTTGAGACAGATCAGCCAGCGTATGATACCATTAAATTAAAACCCTAAGAAAGATAGAAACTTTGTATTAATTAACTATGAATGAATGAATACCTTGCAAGAGAGGCCTCCAGCATGTAATCTGTCAGAAACAGCAGAAGCCCACTTGCCATAAGCAGCAGTCAAACCTTCGGATTGGTATCAGTCTTACCATCAGTAGGGGATTCTCCAAGTTTTGACACAGCAAAATAAGCCAACACTTGGTCTGCATCATTCAAACCTTTACTCTCAAGATAAGGCTCCAGCATTCCATTCTGGAAAAACACCAAATCGGTCCATCTGGAAGGAGGAGTAGATTGAAGCACTGAATCAAGATCATCGTTCCTTGTGCAAACCAAGATGGGGCCCTCAAAATCGAGGGGAACGGAGTCTCCTCGCTTAATTAGAAGGTCTTGGCCATTGCCCATGTCTTGCAGAGCCCTGCCGACCCTTCCACCACCGACAATGACAGCGGGGACTACCTGGTGGTGACGGTGGGGCCATGGCGGAGACTCTGAATCTGAAAGGAAGGGAGAGAGTGGAGCTAGAAAGGGAGAAGGCGAGTGAAGTGGCCATGACTGTTACTATTCACTTTCACGGTGAGAAACAACATCATCATCAACGTGCTTCTTTTCTTTGATATGTTGTGTTTGTCAGTACCCCAAGTCACTCGCATCCCATGCGCCACTCGTTCTCACTTTGTTTTATCATAAGAGCGAGAGGGTTATTGTTCTGATAACATTATAGCTGATCTCTAGCTATTTTGTAGCTTATTAGTTCTGATAAAATTATATTTTACGTCTTTAAAAGATTAAAAAATATTTAACTTAATCAAATCATTCAATTTAATTCTTAAAATATTTTTTAAACGTTAATTAATCTTAAAAACTAAATTGAAAATCTTTTTCATTTTTCAATGATATAATTGACCTCAAATCTTCCGGGAATAAATTGAAGGTTTACTCATTATTTTTCATTATACATCACTTGTCACTTCTACTCATAGCGATTTATTTTTAGTCTTTTTTTAAGTTAAGATGAAATAGTGAATTTTGAAATATTTTTAAGGGGTCAATTCTAATATTCCTTTTTATTTTTCATGTGAGTTATCCTGATAATTATTCAAATAATAAATAGGATGATATAGTAGCATGAAGTATAAACATGACTATTGATTAAAAAATAACGGTTAAGATTGTGATAATATATATAATTAATATTATTATTTGTAATATGTTTTAAATATATTTTTTTAAATGTTAACATTTTTTTGGTTGTATAAAAAAATGTTGAGAACAAAAATAAGTGGAAAGAAAGTGAGATGAAAATGAGAATTTTGAATTTATCTTGTAGAGAAATAAAAGTCCTGCCCGTGTCCCTTGGTTTTTCTTTTTGTTCGCTTTTCCTCGCCCCTCCGCGGCCCTCCTTGCCCGTGTTCCCCCTCTCCCCCTTCCCCTTGTCCTCCCCCTTGTTGTGCTTTTTTTCCCCCTCTTTTCCTCTGCTTCCTTTTCCCCCCTCGCCGCTTTTCTCTTTTTCTCTCTTTCTCTTTTCTTTTCCCTCCCCTCATGTTTTCTATCTTCTCTTCTCCTTTCTTCTCTCCCTTTTTCTTTTCCTTTTTTCTCTTTTTTCCTATACCTCATGTTCTGGAGTAAAATCATACTCCACTCGACATGACATGGTGGCATTTATGAGTCACATTGTCGTCTTGATATGACACATTCTCACGAGGAATGTCAAATATAATAGTCGACTAGACCAGTCGAGATATGAGCCAGGATACCCACTTATACTTCTGAAGTTCATTTAACGAGATGGCGCGATATGCCGTGTCGACATGTATATCCGAGGATCTACCAACATTAAAGACTCCATTTTGGCGCTTGCGCTTGGAATGACAGAAGTAGCGCGTGAACCCGTAAATCACGGAAACGGTTACACTCGTAACAAACTTTCCCGCCCAAATCACATTATAAATACAGGTGATTCTGAGAGGAAAGGTACGCACATTCTATTACTATCATTATTGTTCCATACTTCTCTGATACACACTCTTACGTTAGGCATCGGAGTCCCTTGCAGGTACCCCTGCATCGCCGTCTTCAGTTTCACCGCTCAGAGATCGGAGCTTGCAGTGAAGAAGATTCACTCCCTGAGCTTTCCAGAAGTTCATTGGCGCCGTCTGTGGGAACGTTTAGTTCTCAAGTTTTATAATCCTTCGATCTCCAGATTAGACCTCCATCGTCCATCTTCGCACGATGGTGACTACCAGAAGTGGACAATCTCAAACCGGAGAAGGAAACCATTCCTCACGTAACTTCAACCACCTTCCAGCCATGACCTCCTCCGTAGCCGGAATTATTTCGGCACTCGCCGGAATCCCGATTCCAACCTCTCGCACTGGAACCATCGCGAACTAGAAACGTTCCACCGCTCATTCCAGAAAACCTCAGAGCATCATCACCACCTCCAAATCACCTTCCAGAGGAGAATTGATCGACTTCATCAGACGTCAGGAACAGATGTTAGGCGAATACGCTCGACGCCTCGATCAGTGGGAACACGAGCGTGAAATGGAGCACCTCAATCGACGTACTGTCGAAGATCTTGCAGCAGAAAGACAGAAAACCCACTCAGCATCAGGCCTCCTAGAGAGAAGAGCACCATTCCAAACAGAAAGAATTCCGACTCCTATGACGACTCAGCGTTCTCCGAGAATTTCAGTCCAATCAGTGCACTCCAACTCGCCACCACCGCGAAAAATCATTCCGGTAAATGACGAGTCAAGACATATACATGACGAAGAAGTGATTCAAGTCGTCCTTCCCTTCTCTGAACGGATCATGCTTTTTCCATATCGACAAGAGGTTCGAGAAGGTTCCGATACCAGAGTTATACGATGGAACAGGTGATCCGCTAGAGCACTTGGATGTTTATGAATCCGCTATGTCGGTAAGAAGCGCATCAGGTCCAATCATGTGTAGAGTTTTTCCTTTCTCATTGAAGAAGACTGCTCTGAGATGGTTCCGAACTCTTCCCCGCGAGGTCCATCAACACCTGGGCCGAATTACGCAGTAAATTCATCACAAGCTTACTACAAGTAAGGTTCAACCAAAGACGGAGGCATCTTTAAAACAAATCTGTCAAGACCTTTAGAATCTCTGCGAGACTATATCAGTAAGTTCACAAGAGAAGCGTTGCTAGTCCAAGGCCTTCAGCCTGGAGTCCAACTTAATGCTGGCAAAAGATGGGCTCATACCACATTCTCCTTTTTGGATAGACTTATCCAAAAGAAAACCAAATAACATGGAGGAGTTTTTGAATCGTGCGGAGAGTTACATCAGTTTAGAAGACGAAGAAATGGCCTTGAAATTGAAAGATGCAGTCTCGGCAGATCAACCACAGAAGGAGCAAGGGCAGAAGAGTAAAAATAAAGATAATAAAGGCAACAAGAGCCTTTCGGCCGATATACGTCATATACCCCCTTAAATCAATCTCGTGAGAAGATCATGAACGAGATTCTCCATGTCGAGATGTATGAAGCTGGCATGAGGAGACCTAGACCTCAGAGGACGGGGCCAAATACCGACAAGACCAAATACTGCAGATTCCATAAATCTCATGGCCATGATACAGATCAATGCCTCAATTTGAAAGATTCCATCGAGGAGCTCATCCAACGGGGGAAACTCCGAAGGTTCAAGAAGGAGGCTGATTATCAGTCAAGAAGGGATATACCCAGGGTCGAGGACATAACGAAAGAAGGATGAAAGACGACACGAATCTAGCCGACATGACAGAGCAGATCCCGAACGAGGTCCCCTCGTCCAGAAAGGTCGACGTCTAAGAGGCCATCATCTGATAATCTCCACCTCGCGACTCTCATCGAGAACGTAGAAGCGTCTCTCGACATCACACTCCATCTCGAGAAGAGCCTTCCTCTTCAAAACACCCAGTGATCTATGTAATAGCAGGAGGATTCGCAGGAGGAGGAGAATCAAGCAATGCAAGGAAGAGGCACTTGAAAGAAGTTATGTCGGCATCATCTTCCCCCCATCCGCGAGGTGGTCCGCGACGAAAACTTCCCCCATTAACTTTTTCAGAAGACGACTATGGCCCAGTCATTCCAGGACATGATGACCCAATGCTCATAAAGGTCATGATGGCAAACCATGAAGTCAGGAGAGTCTTTATCGATCAAGGAAGCTCGGCAGACGTTCTGTTCATGAAGACTTTCCACCTCCTCAACATTCCTAAGACGGATATGATTCCTTACAAAGGGGGCGACTTGATTGGGTTCACAGGAGATAAAATCCAACCTGTCGGGTATGTAGAACTCCTCGTGACATTTGGTGAAACTCCTTTGACCAAAACCACTAAAGTACGGTTTTTGGTGGTCAACTGCCCGGACTTATAACGCGATTTTGGGAAGGCCGACCCTCAACACAATTGGAGCGATCATCTCGACCAACCATTTGATGATGAAATTTTGGAGCGATGACGGGAAGGTGATCAGCTTGCGCGGCGACCAAGTAATGGCACGTTCTTGTTATAAAGAGTCTTTAAAAATCTCCAAGACAGAGAAGTCTATCTCCCCGGAGCGAGGAACATCCATCATCAGTTGGTGTAATGTTGACAGACTTGGATGTCAGAGAAGATTTCAAAGAAACCCGTCCTATTCCCGACGGAGAATTTAAAACATTACAGATTGGATCCAAACCTGACCAAACAGTCCAAATTGGTTGTGGATTATCAGAGAAAGTTGAAGAAGAACTCTGCACCCTCATCCGACAAAACGCCGACTTATTTGCCTGGACCGCCGCCGATATGCCAGGTCTAGACCCCGAGGTCATTTGTCACCGGCTCTCCGTGGATCCGAAAGTCAAGCCAGTCGAGCAACGGCGAAGAAACATGTCGATGGATAGAGCAGAAGCAGTAAAGCAGCAAGTAGGAGCTACTCGACGCCGCCTTTATTCGAGAAGTCAAATACACGACTTGGTTGTCTAATGTAGTTTTGGTAAAAAAATCAAATGGAAAATGGCGAATGTGCGACTATACCAATTTAAATAAAGCATGCCCTAAAGATTCTTACCCCTCCTAATATCGACCGGTTGGTCGACAAATCTTCTGGTTTTCGCCTCTTATCTTTTATGGATGCATATTCTGGGTATAACCAAATTCCAATGTACCCTCCCGATCAAGAAAAAACGGCGTTCATGACTGAAGGAGCAAACTATTGTTATCGAATGATGCCATTTGGACTTAAGAATGCGGGGGCAACTTACCAGAGGATGATGAATATGGTGTTCCAACGTCAAATTGGTCGAGTTGTGGAGGTATGTAGATGATATGATAGCAAAAAGCCTGACAGATGAGACTCATACTCAAGATCTCGGCGAAGTCTTTGACCAACTCCGTCGATATAATATGAGACTCAATCCCAAGAAATGTACTTTTGGAGTTCGTGCAGGGAAGTTCCTCGGTTTCATGCTCAGCGAGGTGTAGAAGCTAATCCAGATAAATGTCGCGCCATCCTCGACATGAAGAGCCCCACCTCGGTAAAAGAAGTGCAACAATTGACAGGAAGGATCGCCGCATTAACAAGGTTCATTTCGAAGTCCGCATCCCGAGCACTCCCATTCTTTCACCTCTTAAAGAAAGGAAAGTCTTTTGATTGGAACGATGAATGTGAAGAAGCCTTTCAGCAAATAAAGGTAATATTATCATCACCACCCTCTTGTCGAGGCCAAATGTAGGAGAAACACTTTACTTATATCTTTCGTTGGGGAGGAAGCGATTGCCGCAGCATTGATCCGAGAACAAGAAGCTACTCAACTTCCAGTATTCTTCATTAGCAAAGCCCTACAAGGATCAGAACTGAGGTATCCAAGGGTAGAAAAAATGGCATTAACATTGATCACAGCAGCTCGTCGACTTCGCCATTATTTTCAAGCTCATCCAGTTATTGTGAGAACCGATCAACCGATTAGACAAATCCTTCACAGACCAGATCTGGCCGAGGATGGTGTCATGGGCGTCGAGCTATCCGAGTTTGGGGTGACTTACCAGCCTCGAAGCAGTCAAGGCCCAAGTCCTATCAGACTTCATAGCCGAATTAACTCCGACATCTGAATCTCCCGATAATTGGTGGGATATGCATGTCGATGGATCCTCAAATAAAAAAGGAAGTGGAGCAGGAATACTCTTAGAAAACTCGGAAGGTGTCATCTTAGAACATTCTCTGAGCCTATCGTTCCCAACATCCAATAATCAAGCCGAATACGAAGCAATGATAGCAGGATTGAGAATGGCAACCGAGGTCGGGGCGAAACGAGTTCGTGTCAACAGCGATTCACAACTAGTAGTTTCACAGATCAACGGTACTTACCAGGTAAAAGATCCCATGTTGGAAAAATATCTTGAAGTCGTCAAAAATCTATGCAGTAAATTTGTCGAGGTTGAGATAAACCACATCCCAGAGAAAGAAATGCCAGGGCCGATATACTTTCAAAACTCGCCAGTACAAGGTCGTCAGGAAATAACAAATCTGTGATTCAAGAAGTAATCTCGGCACCAACTGTCGTTATGTCAATAGATGAAGAAAAATGCTGGTATGAAGATATACAGAAATACCTTCAAAATGGAACCTTACCTGATGACCCAGACAAGTCGAAGCGTATTTTGAGACAGGGCGAGGTATTGTCTGATAGACGGAGTCTTATATCGACGAGGCTTAGCACAGCCACTCATGAAGTGCATATCAGGAAACATCATCGAATATGTGATGGCCGAAGTACATGAAGGCATATGTGGACATCACCCTGGAGGCCATTCATTATCTCGGAAAATCTTGAGGGCAGGATATTACTGGCCCACCATGGAAGTCGACTGTGTTCTATATGTCAAAAAATGCCCATCTGCCAGAAACATGCTGACATCCACAAAGCACCTGCCGAAGCTTTATGGTCCATTTCCGCCCCTTGGCCATTTTCATGGTGGGGAATTGATATATTGGGCCCATTCCCAAGCTCCGGACAATTAAAGTATCTTGCCGTGGCAGTAGATTACTTCACCAAATGGATTGAGGCTCAACCCTTAGCTAAGATCACACAAAAAACTTATCCAAGTTCTTTTACCGATTCATCATCTGCAGGTTTGGAATCCCAAACACAGTGGTATCCGACAACGGCACACAATTCACTGATAAAGGATTTCGAGGTTTGATGGCGGACTTTCACATAACACATAGATTTTCCTCAGTGGAGCATCCCCAAACAAATGGACAAGCCGAAGCGGCCAACAAGGTAATCCTTAAAGGCCTTAAGAAAAGGCTTGAGTCGGCAAAAGGACTCTGGGCTGAACAATTACCCAATGTTCTTTGGGCTTATCACACAACCCCACATTCAACTACAGGAGAAACGCCATTCAGATTGGCTTATGGAGTTGATGCCGTGATTCCGGTAGAGATCGGTGAAGAGAACTTTCGACTTCATGCCTATGATAAGAATTATAATGAAGGAAGGATGCGAGAAGAATTGGATCTAATAGAGGAAGTTCGTGAAAGGCCTCAATCCGAGAAGCTGCAATCAAACTGCAGTCGGCAAGACGTCGACAAAAGAACCTCATTCCACGTTCCTTTGAAGTTGGAGATTTGGTCTTGAGAAGAGCCGATGTTGGCAATAGAAATGCAACCCAAGGGAAGTTAGCCGAGAATTGGGAAGGACCATACCGTGTCATCTCGAAAACAGGAACTGGGGCATATAGAATAGAAACTTTACCCGGAATTCCATTACCACGAACTTGGAATATCGACAAGCTCCGGAAATATTCAGCTAACTGTAAACATTTTTAATAAATAAAGTTCAGTTTCCATATTCAAATCTCGGGCTTAGTCCCTCGACTTAACGCTTCGCGTCGAGGATACGCTCCTCGAGCAATCTCGGGCTTAGTCCCTCGACTTAACGCTTCGCGTCGAGGATACGCTCCTCGAGCAATCTCGGGCTTAGTCCCTCGACTTAACGCTTCGCGTAGAGGATACGCTCCTCGAGCAATCTCGGGCTTTGTCCCTCGACTTTGAAAATCTCGCGTCGAGGATACGCTCCTCGGGCAACGTCGGGTTCGTCCCTCGACTTTGAAAATATATCTCGAAGAAAATATTTAAACTTTACCAAATTCGAGGATAAGTTCCTTGAAATACTCAGGTATATACCGATAAGTTACTCTTGATAATTGTTAACAAAATTTGTTCATAACAGGAAGTACTTAAAACAATCATTCATAAAATATCACACTGTCATAAATGAACATAGTCAAAGTTAGAACACAAAAGAGTGCTGGCTTTCTGGCCCTTCATGCGTCGATATCGTTCGAAGGGATACCCTCTTCATCTTCCTGCCCAGTTTCCTCATCTGCTCGAAGCTTTGGGGTACTCGGAATCTCATCCCCAGGGGCTCCCTCGACATCACCAGTCGGAAGGACATCGTACCATTTTCCATCTTTGACGGTACAGACGGTCGACATCCCCTTAGTATTTAAGCTCACTTCAGGATTAAGAAATTTCATCTGTTTTATGGCCTCATAAAAATACAAAGCAGAAGCATCAATCCATAACTTCTCGGCCTCACCCTCTCAGCAGTCTCTTCAGCTAACTTGACTTCCAATTCTCTTATCTTTTCTTTAGCTCAATGTTCTCTTTTTGGGCAAGATGCCGCCTCAGAAGCAGATGTCGCGTCACTGCGAGCTGAAGTAAGCTCAGCAGAAGTCGATTCTGCCTTCTTCACAGCATTCTCCTTCTCGGTAGTTAAGACTTCGACTTGCTTACTTAGCGCGAGGTTCTCTTCGTAGAGTTTATCCTTTTCCACCCTCATGAGCTGAACCTCGTTAATGGCTTGTTGCATCCGAAGCTCATCAGCCTCAAGCTTTCCCCTGACTTTTTCTAACTCTTTCAAAGGTAAGAGCGCATTTAAGTCACGAATCGAGCAGGCAAAGTATTGCGACATCATTGCAAACCTCATTGCCCAACTCGACGCATGATTCATGAACTCGGTTATTCTGCCTCAGACTTGTTGACAAATAAATTTTGAGCCTGAACTGCTAAGTAACGCCGAACTTCCTCTTTAGTCATGTTTGAGGGAGGCAAGCTTGCAGGATGGCCCTTCCCCTTCCTTTGAGGCATCCTCGGAATACCAAGAAGAAGTCCTTTTTGCTTCTTCGTTGCTCTTTTTCTTATCGGGTGTCTTAAAACAAGACACCATCAATTTTGACACTGCTCGAAGCCCCTAACTTTGGCTTCTTCACTATTGTCGGGTCAATAATCTCGACATTAGCAATTTTCTTCTGGGTTTCCTGCTCCTTCCTTTTTAGCAGTTTCTCAGCAAGTTTCGCCCTCTGTGCCGCCGCCATAGTTTCTGCAAAAAGGATAAACGATTAGTATCAACACGAACTTTCGGAAAGTACGAATTATAGAAAATATTTACCCAATGACTGTCGAGTTGCGTCACCACCCTTTCAATAACTTCGCTACTCGGCAAAGTTCCAAAATCCCTCACAAAATTTTTAATCTTATCGACGACCCCCTTTTCATCCTCGGACAATTCCTTATAACTGACAGTATATTCCGAAGAAGATTTTTCAAAATGGGCTTGGCTCCAGTAGGGATAAATCATCCCACGACCGTCCTCGCCAAGGATATTTTGCCGACCTTCGCCAATCGGTTACAAAATACAAACTTATCCTTAAAATTTCGATAAGACTCTTGAAATATTTCAAAGATTTTCCCACCATTACCAGCGCGAAGGGACAACCATGAATACCGGGTTGGACCGTCCTTTACCACCAAGGGACGAAAGAAGTGAAAAAAGATGTTCGAATTAAGCTCAAGCTTCAACCCATGGCACAAAATCATAAAACTTCGTACGAAAGCCCACGCATTAGGATGAAGTTGGGAAGGCGCCACTTCCAGATGATGAAGGACCTCCAACTCGAACCAATGAAAAGGTAACCAAAATCCGAGGTCTTCAAAGACGGATTTATACATCGGAATAAAAAGGTTTTCCTTCAAATCTCCTTGGGTGCATATACGGTCGTCTACTCTCGGAGGCACTAAACTCCATTTATCCTCGTTGCCTGGTTCCACCCATTCTACATCTAGAAACCCTGACTCCAAAGACCCCTCGGAAGTGTATATGCTGGGAGTCCCAATCGCTTCTGTATCTACCCACGTTAAACTCGACAATGTCTCCGACACAGGATAGTTTGTAGCCGGAGAAGTATAAATCTTCCGCCTTCCCATCTCGGACCTGTCCAAAAGTCCTAAGTTAAAATCAATTTGAGATGAAGAATCAATTCCGCGGAACATCCCGAGAAGTCATACTTCTTCAAAATATGAGCAGTCTCAACAACTGACTCATGGAAATTGAAAAGACTCGAACTTTTCTGTATTCCCCTTCTGGCTACGAGATCAGGAATATTAGGATCCTCAGGATCATCTAGAACACCAATACAGTGACACCTAGCTTCTAACCTAAGAGCCCTAGATTTAGCCCTAGTTAGAACCATAATCTCAGAAACTCAAAGGGAAGACGAAAGTTACCTGTGATAGTTCTTTTTGAGTAATCTTTGAAGTCTTCAAGAAGCTCTACCACTCCAAAGCCATACACGAGGGAGCCAAAATAAAAGTTTAGCAATGCAGAAACCGTTTAAACTTCAAACGAACCTCCAAAACTAAGAGAGATTCTATCTTCAAAGAAGGGATTTTGAAATCTCAGTAAAAATGAAAAGTTTTTAACTGAGGATAGTTATGAGAAAGTGAACGGTTAGTTGTGAGAAACTGAACGATTCAGATTTCTCTAATTATGAAGCCCACGAGGCCCAAATGGATAAGATTGTGACACTTGGCAAGGAATTAATTATGAAATTATAAATAGAAAATCAAACGACAGAATATATTAAATTTACGCGGATATTAGAAATTCAAAAAGTCAAGTCGATGCTGAAAGTCGAAGGCCTCTCACAGAGGAAGTCGACTTTCGGGGGCAATGTTCTGGAGTAAAATCATACTCCAACTCGACATGACATGGTGGCATTTTATGAGCCACATTGTCGTCTTGATATGACGATATTCTCACGAGGAATGTCAAATATAATAGTCGACTAGACCAGTCGAGATATGAGCCAGGATACCCACTTATACTTCCAAAGTTCATTTAACGAGATGGCGCGATATGCCGTGTCGACATGTATATCCGAGGATCTACCAACATTAAAGACTCCACTTTGGCGCGTGCGCTTGAATGATAGAAGTAGCGCGTGAACCCGCAAATCACAGAAACGGTTACACTCGTAACCAACTTTCCCGCCCAAATCACATTATAAATACAGGTGATTCTGAGAGGAAAGGTACGCACATTCTATTACTATCATTACTGTTCCATACTTCTCTACACTCTTATGTTAGGCATCGGAGTCCCTTGCAGGTACCCCTGCATCGCCGTCTTCAGTTTCACCGCTCAGAGATCGGAGCTTGCAGTGGAAGATTCACTCCCTGAGCTTTCCAGAAGTTCACCTCACACGCCATAAAAAATAATTTTAAACTATTATTCCCCAATTGTTCTTGGGTATAATCATTCCAACCTTGACAGTAGTTCTAATGTAGTAAAGAAGTTAGGAATTTATGTTGACAAAACAAAGAGGGAAGGGTAATTTTATCATTCTATCATTATCTCTCTTCCTTAGTCATTTTTTTCGCATTCGAGAGGTGAAAATATTTTTGGTTCACTCAATCTCTTTTACTTTTTTTCCTTGTGTTTTCTTGCACAATCAAATCATACGGAAAACTACTTTTTCTTTTTCTTTTTTCAATCTCTGTTTTCTTTATCCACAATTTCAACCCTTCCAAAACGAACGCTAAATGATGAGAATGAGAGAACATATGAGAAAAACCTAATAACAATTCATTACCGTATAAAAATGTAAACGCTATAGGTAGAGCCGGCAAAATGGGCTAGTCCGACCGGACCGGCCCACAAAAGCCCGCAAAAACGTAGGGCTCAAGCACCTATTTTAGAAGCCCAAATAAATTATGGGTTTTTTAGCCCAACCCGATAAAGCCCGGTACCTGCAAAAACCCGCCAAAAACTGGGCTACAACCGAAAAAAACCGCAAAACGGGTAGGGCTCGGGCACCTATTTTAGAAAACCCGAATAATTTCCGGGCTTTTTAGCCTAGCCCGATAAAAGCCTGCTACCCGAATCAAGGTGGGTCGGGCCGGGCAGCCCGAATTGCCACCTCTAGCTATAGGGATAAAGTTTGACAACAAATTGAATAATAATTAGTAGCATGGGTAAAAGAACTGAAAAATTCAACCTGAATTATATTTGGATAAAATCAAAGGTTATGAACTATAAAAATTCACATGTGTGTGGATCCTCTGCAGCGCTGCAAGACCTTGTAGCAGATTAGCTACGGAATAGCTAGGGAATAACTACAGATTTTAACTACGGAATGTTTCCGTAGCTGTTCCCTAGTTATTCCGCAGCTTATCCTACTGCAGGCTCCTGCAGCGCTGCAGAGGATCCGGATCCGGCCCATTATCATGTGTAGAGGGTGAAATAAGGGAATTTCATTTCTCACACCTTTTTTATTCTCACACCTCCTCTTTATTTTTTTAAATATCTCCCACCCACTTTTAGAAATTACTATAATGTCTAGCGTACTTGCTAAGAATACTTCTAAAAATTAACTTTCATAAGTTAAATTTGAAAAAATATTGTGAAAGATAATTTTTGAAACTTTATTCAACATAAATTTTTTTCACAAAATTTCAAAAGCTAATTTTCAAAATTATTTCAGTCAGTAAAGTCTGAATTGTCACAAATTTCAGAAATTTTTCAGTAACTTAAAATTTTTCAGTTATTATTCCGTCTTTAATCGACGGTAGCATCCTCATTCTGTTTGTGAATTATAGTCGCGTACTACTTGGTAGTCACCTTTTTCGACCACCAGGTGTTCTTTTCTTCCTTTCTTCCTTCTCCTCCCTCTCTCTCATATTTCTCTCACTAACTCATGACCTCAAATAAAGGGGTGTTTGCAGATAGAATAGGGTTAGTTAAATTTAAAAAAAAAAATGGGGTGAAATAGGATAATTTTATGGTTGTGAAATAGGATAATTTTTGGTAGATCCTTTTAAGTTTGGGTCTACCGTAGACCTTACACTTTATTACTATAAAAAGTAATTTTAAATTAATAAAATATATTATTAATTTTTTAAAATTAACTATATACTATTTATAGTAAAGGTCTACCATAAACTCAAAAAATCAGTGTTCATCTTAAAATTCAATCTTTGCAGACTTATTTATAATATTTAAACATGGACTGATTTATACACTTCTAAAGTGTTCTCTAATAAATTGATGAGGGAATTAATTTTTCAAAAACATTTGACATACGTAAAAATGTGCAACAAAAACAAGGTGAATTTATTGATTTTATCCAGAGAAGCTGGAGATTTCAAAAAATAATTGTGGATTGTGAGCAACCATGATTACGACAAGAAAAATGCCAGGAACACACTCTTTTGAACACTCTCCCTAACACACTTCATGTGATTGGTTAAAATTCACATGGGTCCCACCATTTAGGAGTGGGACCCACGAATTTGGTGGGACCCATGTGAATTTTAACCAATCACATGAAGTATGTTTGGGAGAGTGTTCAAAAGAGTGTTTTGCTAGCACTCCTCGACAAGAAAGACAAATATATAGTCTAGTGAAAAGATAAAATAGTTAGGTCTCATATATTCCATTCAAAAAACTTGTATTGTGATTAAAAGCCGAAAAATGAGCTAGTCCGATCGGCACAACAACGTAAAAGCCTATAAAAACGTATGATTTGAGTCTTTATTTCATTTGACCGAAAAAAGAGTTTTTATTTTAGAAGTCTAAATAAACTTTAAGCTTTTTAACTCGATTTGATAAATTCCACTATCCGTAATACACCAAAAAATTAAGTGACCCACAAAAAAAAAAGACTGGACTACATAAAAAATATAAGGTTCACGCATTTATGTAAAATTTCACTCAATTTTTTAGTTTCACCGGTAAAAATCCGTATACCCACATCAATAGTATGTTTGATTTAAAGTCAACAACTCAAATTAAAAAATATCACATCCCAATAAGTGACGAATCCAGAAAATTTAGATCGTGAGGGGCAGTATTCATACATATCATACCTATATAAATTTATAATACTAAAAATATTAAATCTTTGTAGAAAAATTAATATATATATAATATAAAAGTAATAGAAATTCCATGGTATCCTTCAGGGATAGAGGGTTTGGTACCCTTGGCTGTCCGATCAATAAACACGCATGTTTCTTGTTTTTCTTACACGGTCCAAATATTTTTAAAATTGCATAAGAATATTTTTACTTTTAAATTTGTATTTTAACTTTTGTGAGAACTTTCTTACCCTCTCTTCCAGTTTTTTATGAAATAAAGTCTATATTTATCAAGCAGCTTAACTTAGTGATTGAAAGCAACACCCTTAATAGTTCATTCTCAACCAATAGCAGAAGCACGAAGCGTACAAAACTTAAAAATACAAATTCTAAAAGTTAAAACATTAATTCTCCTACAATTTTAAGAAATACTAGAACCGTTTAGGAAAATAAGAAATAAGTATGTTTATTAATTGGTTAGTTAACCAAGGATACCAAAACTCTCTTACTGAAAATATAGAATGCGACCCTATTAGTAATAGTAAAAATTTTTAAAAATATTGTGGGGGCAATTGCCCCACAAGCTATAACCTAGATCGTCCCTAACCCCAATACACAATTTTACAAAACATCTATCTCTTCCGTATAAAAAACGTGCGTTTGCAATACTTTCAAACGCAAAATTAAGCATGCACCAAGTTGGGTGGTGGGAATTATATGTAATAGTATATCATGGTCACTATTGGAAGTGGTGGTCAGATTCTTTGTCTGCGCTACCAGCTGTTTCTCTATCTCTCAATCGGTAATATCATTATCAAGAAACTTGATTAGTATTGCCACAATTAATAAAGCAAATCACCGTTTCATTCAACACTTTTTACATATTTTAAACCTTGTCATTAGGGTGTCTGAATTCTAGAAAGGTCAGAGATGGCAGAACATGATCGAAACAAGCCGTGGCTCATATACACCACAAGCTGCACAAAAGAGAAAATTAAAGAACAAGAACAAAGAGTAGTCAAGGGAAATAATTGGTGACTTAAATATTCACTCTCAATAGGAGCTACATATAAAATGGTGTCCATCATCTATTTTTACTTTGGAAAATCCTAAACAGTGCCCCAAGAACAGGCATTTTTATAATATTAAGAAAAAGGCCAGGATTTTTATAAAAGAAGTGTAACACTGATCACTCTTATAAATAAAAGTTTGCAAATGAAATAAAAGTTAAAAACATAAAGTATATTGAAATTGACAAAAAAATGCAAAAACAAAATCTTATAAATATAAATAAAAATTGAACAAAAAATACATATAACTATTGTTGGAGTTGAATATTATCTCTAAAAAGTAAATCAACTAAAAAATGGGGAGTAAAAATGTTGAAAAAACAATGAATTGTCTTGTTAAAAGGGAGTATTTAAAATAATAATGTAAAATTCAAATATTTAAATAAAATGATATTATATTTGTACATTGCCTTTTATGTAATATAAAGTGTAATATCAAAATATTATCAATGTTGTTGGGGTGTATGCAATATTTGAATATGAGATTCCTATATTTGAAAATTTGAAGTTTAATTCAAATATTGAAATATAATGAGATTATATGACCACTTTATTAATAGTGTTATGTTTAAATAAATAAAATTATTAAATTATTAAAAAATCATTTCAAAGATTAAAATAATGGATATAATCTTTTAAAAAATATATTAATGTTAAATTTACCTTTCATGGATCAAAACATAATTTTTTCCTTTCTTCTTACAAAGGCTCTTGATCCTACACCTTTTCCTATCTTCTTGTCAAGCTGGGAGTCTTGAACATTTACTCTCCAACTTGTGGGGTATTGAAAGATAAAACTTAATAAAAATACTCAGCATTGTATTCTGTTACTGCAGGAGCATTAGCTTTGTTAGTTGGATGTATCAGTTAGTTTTCTGTTTCTGTTCAGAATTAGTTGTGTTAGTTTTTTTTCTGTTCTGAGTTAGTTTAGTTGCTCCTCTTGCTGTATATATATTGTTGGTTCCCCTCCTTATTGTTAACAAGAAAACAGAATACATTCATTCTTCTCAGTCTCCCTTGCTTCTCTTCATTTGTTTTAGTATGATCTACAAATTAAACTTAATTAACACTTAAATGTCCAACCTTAAAAGCAGCGGTATTAGAATTCCATATTTAGAAATAGATCAAATAAGTGTATATAAATTTTAGGTAATTTTTATTCTATAAGTGAGCTTTCAAAATTTAAGAGGGGAAGTCAATCCAAAAAGATCACGGTTATTAATTTGCCACCTCTCTTATAGTGTAATTTTTGCAAATTATTGTATATTCCTATATGTTTATCGTGCTCTGTAGATATTCAGCATGGCTTCAGAACAATTGCACTAGATCTGATTCCAAAATGGCTAGAAAAAAAAAGGTGACCTCATTCGATCTTCTTGAATGATAAGCGAAATTTCTTCCAAAATATAAAATCCCCACCCACTAGCGTGTACAAGTGGGGCACTTCTCTCTTGGGGCACATGACAATACCTTCCAACAATGCTTTGTTCCTCGCCATACAGCAGCGTCTTAGGCTATGTTTGCGAGTTGGAGAATGAAGGGAAATGGAGGGAAGAGAAAGGTTTATAGAAAACACTTCTCTCCCTTGTGTTTGTAAGTGTAGTTAGATTACAAAGCACTTTCTCCTCCTAATCCTTTACTTTCCATTTCTTTTCCTTTCCTTTAAACTCACAAACACATCCTTAGACTCTGATTAATCAATCACTGCTTCAACAAAAATTAGTTACTCAGTTAGTTAGCACCTCCCAACCCAACCCTAGCAACCCATCCAATCCACCCTCCCCCTAACGCCTAGGCCTAGCTAGCCTACTTGACTTCCCGCAACAACATTTAACCCGTTTGTTTTAAATTTTGACCCAACAAAATCATGCATAATTTTGCATTTTAAATCACTTCCGTTCAATGTATTTCGTAAAGTGTGCATCATCTATCTCAATTATTCATGTTTAGGATCAATTCTACTCAACTGTGAATCAAACAGAGTCATTGTCTCTGCGGTAGGTCAGGTTGCGGGGATGAGGCGCTTTATATATAATATTGGAAAATTATACATGCATTTAATTATAATTATATATTCTTTTCATCAAAAGAAAAATTAAGAGCGGACTAGATTAATCTATGAAAAATATAGGATATGGAGAGACAAACATGATAATAAAACTGAATTGTTGAATTGTCCAATAAAATTAGCAAATCATATGTTTATTAAAAGAAAAGAAAGAAAGAAGTATTACACTTTAAAGAATCTCCCATCCTCTAAATTGTTTACTGGTACCCCTTTTCTGTAATTTCCTTGTGATCTTTTTTTGTTTAAAAAATAACGTATGGATAAACATTGTACAATATAAATACTTGTAATTAATAATCAAGCATCAAGCTCATATTGAAAAATTGGCGCAGAAAATGAGCTCAAGTCACCAATATAATGTCATGATCATTTTCAGCGTAGATCCCTGAATCTTGACATTCAAAGATTGTTTGAATATCTTCGGGGAAAGTTCGACGAGGAGGGGTTGATGACTCTGCAGGTGCTGGATCTGTAGGTGATGATGAAGAACTAGTAGTCGTCTTTTCTAGCATTTCTTTGAATTTGGATGATTGTAAGAGAAGCCCAAGTGCAGAAGGTGTTGTTGTGGCACTAGGTGGTGTCATCTCACCAATGGTTGGGCTTGGGCCCAGCTCAAGCTCAGAATTAAGGTTTAGTTCTTGATTATTTTCTTGGGCTTTTGGACGTAACCAATTGACATAACGGCTGAGGTCAAAGTTTGTAACGGCGTTAAGTCCTCGGTACTCTATGGCTGCCATATCATATGCCGTGGCCGCTTCTTCTTGTGTAGCTGTTCCCATTCCATCCACAACACAATAAACATGACACGTAAGCAAAATTAAATTAATTAAAGGATAATTTAATTTGTATGCATATGTCAGTCAGGAATCAAAAGACTAAAAGAGAATATGATATCATTGTTAAATAGCTTTACTAATTAAGCAGTTGAAGTTTGGTGATCTATATCCCAACCAACTATATTTGATTGCATATATATATTTTGACCTTTAGATTATCCTACTATTTTGATCTGTGGGACCATATTGAAATGAAGTAGGTACTTGTTCAAAATTTCAGGTATAGGTAGATCATGCATCTATTAATTAGTCGCTATCGCTTGAGTTATATATTAGTAGTAATTTGTTTCATTTTTAATCTACAGTACTGTATAAAATTATAAATAATTTGTTTAATTTTCCAGAGAGCTGACATAACAATTGCACATGTTTATAATTAATTCGAAGATTAGGATTAGTGATTACTATATTTATATATTAGCCATGCATGCAAACATTTGCAAACGCTAAAAAAATACATAATTATGAAATATGATATCATATCCAATATGGCATGTATCAGGATAATGGATTTATATATATACCATCCAAATATGCTTCCCTCTAAGAAAAAGGGGGAGAATAGTACATCAAATGGATTGAAAATGACCTTTTATTTGTTAGGTTTTCCAAAAACACTTTTCCGACCCATAACTGTGCCGACCCATTAACTACATATATACGCACATGCTACCACAATTCACACGCACACTATTCACCTATTCTTTTTAATAGAACATGAAAATGCATCTAATAATTAAGTGCGTTGAAAAAAAATGGAGAGTTTATGGTGGGCCACCATAGAATCCCCATATGGAAAAAAGGTTTTGCTAGCATTTTTATCAACAAATCTTGTATATACATTTTATTTTTTTTATTTATAATGAAAATTATTAAGATGAGAATACTAATTTTAATAAGATTTTACATTAAAACTATATATTGCTTATCGAGGGGAGATTCATGAATTAAAAAACAACATACATATTGTAATTTTTAGTGTAATTATAAAGGAAGGAGCATCAATTCATGCATGCATCTTAATTAATATACCATTAGATGTAGTCAATGAAATTACCATAAGTTCCAAGGTATAGATATTTGTTGCCGAAGACCCTGCCAATTCGAGCTTCCCATCTTCCGTTGTGGTGGTGTCTAAACATTTCAAACTATAAAAGTCAGAGAGTTTCCCACCAATTAATTTAATTAAACAGAAATACATGGTGAGGAAATGTAAATAAATGTTAGAAATGAACTGTAATGGTAGCTACCTACCCATTGGACCATTTGTCACCGATTATATAACTTGTACTATATATAGAGAAAAACTCAGATTAATTAATTTAATGTAAATTTATTAAATAACATTCTAAATTTAATCCAATTATTATTTTTAGTGCACATTTAATCCAATTATTTGTATGATTATGAGTTATTGTGGGCATTAAGCTATTAAAATTGAACTAGCTAATAGTATAGAATTCATTCAAACTTACGGAATAGAAACCTCAAATAATGTTGTACTGTTCCTCATCAATAACCGGATTGTTACTTGTGGATATCATTGGCTTGAAAGAACAATGTGCACTGTCTGTGACTAGGGTTCTTGCCCACGGATATGCTTAATTAATTTCAAAAATAATTTTCTCATATACTCCAAATTAAGAGGTGCCATATTTAACACCTTAAGCCGGAAGCCAGGGATAATAAAGAAAGAAAAAAAATTAATAAATGTTATGAGGAAAAAGTTAAAATATAGAGAGACGGATATAAATCAAGTGTAAAATTTGGGACACGATAAATATTAAGATTGTATTGCTTAATTTGCAGAATATTAGTCGCTTGCAAACTACAACATAAACCCCATATATTGTGCTTGAATGTGACCATATGTAATCTTGATTCGGAAAAAGTTCCAAAACCAAACAATAAAAGAAAGGGAATTAAAGTGTGAATGATATACTTTTTGGTGTGAAATTGTTAATGATATGGTGAAACTCAATATAAATGAAAAGATAAAAAAAAGACTCTAAAAATAAATACTAGGTATTATTACACTATTATTATCTAATCACGTCTCTTATCAAATGGCTTCCCATCATATATCTACTACTTTAATTTCTTTTTAACCAATTCAATTATCACATAATTCTCTTATTTTTTGAAAAAGTATTTTATACGTATGTTCGCGTGTGCCCCTACTTTGAAAATTTAACAGAGATCAGATATAATTGGTTTATTTTAATATTTACCATGATCTACAAAAGAGAATTAAGAGATTCAAATTAATGTTACAAAACCTTGCATTTTGCAATAAGATAGATACCCTGTACCTTGGCGACGCCCCTGTATTTTGAGACTCCTCTAGAGAATCCACTGCTTTTTTCTGCATATTGAGGATTGATTCATCAAAGTCGTGTATATATATATATATATATATATATATATATATATAGTTCCAAAATAAAAAAGACAAAGAAAGAAAAACCATATATAGTTGAGAAGTATATCATGCTACCCTACCTTCTTAAGGATCCAATATATTCTTCTTTCGACTGGCCCTCCATCTCCTTCAGCTCCTCTTGATAGTTTTGATAACTTAATTGGATCAAAAAAAGAAGATTAATTTGTATAGAATTTTAATTTGTTTACGAAATGAGACACAGAATGAATTAATGAATTACCGGAAAATTGAGCATGGTGTGATGGCCCCAGTACTTCAATTGCTGCCCATGTCATAGGCACGTGCTGCGGCTTCTTCATCGTCATATGCTCCTAACAAACCCAACTTTCCACTCATTAAATCGTTCGTTTAGTATATTCTCAACAAGAAAATAAAATAGAAATGAAGGTTTTTAATTTAATTTGTGAATGACGTTACATACGTACCTAGATACACTGGAGTTGTTTTCCATTGCCATCAATCATCAACCATATATCATGAAGATAATAATTAATTATTGATTTGATGATTGATTAGAAAATAAAACTTTAATTGATTAATTAAGAACCTTGTCTTCCTTTCTTGCTCTGTGATTCATTCCAGCAATTCTTATCCCACAACATGAGCCTCATACCGACCAGTCCATCGATGCCTAAAACCATATATTTATATATAAAATGGAACAGAGAAAAACAGAGAGAGACAGAAATTAATTAAAAGGGGAAAAGAATGAATGAAGATCTAGATTTTGAATTGATTGATTAATTACCTTGTGACACCGCGGTAGATGAGCTTCGTTGCGGAGGTGAGTCTCTTGGGAGTGCTTTTGCGTGTGCGTTTCCTGGTGTTGGCAGTAGAAGAGAAGAAGAACAAGTGTTCTTCTTGCGATTTCTTAGCCATGAAATTAAGCTCACAAGATCAGAGAGAAAGAGAGAGAGAGAGAGAGGGACCACTGCCACTACATACGCATACAGTTCATGAGTAAAGGAAGAGATCAGACTTATATAATATGACCAAGTCATCCAATAAGAAAGGCATTAATTAACACAAATATATAGTGACGAGTGTGAAAAAGTAGGTCTAATTCTTTATTTCTCCTTTTCTCTTTATTATCTATATTTCACTAATAACATTTTATTTTATTTTCCCTTTTTTCCCCCTTGATTTTGTAATGCAGTTGGTAGTTGAGTAGAATGACTTGAAGATATGGGGAAAATGTTATGGACGGCAACAAAAGTTGGTGTTTATTGTGGCCGTCCCCAAGTGGTTAATTTGTACAGTCCATATTGTTTTTGTCTTCACTATTTCTTCTTTCACCTGTCTCTTTCATCATTTTCAAATTTACGTATCCTTAAATTATAGGCCCAATGCATTTATCCACTGGAAAAAAAAAAATATTAGTTAGCCAAGTTAACATATTTACTTATGGCTATCATATTGGGCTTTGCTTACTCAACACAAATTTAGTTGTAACCCTGCCTAAAATATCAAGCCTATTATACAAGCTCAATGTTAAGGAATTAATACTTAATTAGCATGAGAATAAAACAGGTCGGTCCCGCCTATAAGCTATAAGCCCCTTTGAGAATGTCTAATTTTCAAGTTCTTAATAATGTGAAGATTTTCTCTTAAAAATATATGGCGACCTTACCGATCAAAGGGTGAATAAAATTGGGAGGTTTTCGTAGTGGGGCTTATGGCAATGATTAATTTTATCGATGGATGGTAACACCCACTTCTTGGAAATATACCTCTCAGTTTATAAAGATATGGCGTTGGGCTTGATAGAGTAGTTAAAGCTTTTATGTTGTGTTTGTTTGATTTATAATTGAGTAAAATTGATTCTAAAATTAATGGTTGAAAATAAGTGAGGTAAGCTTTGAGAAGCACATTAGACAGAAGTAATTTAAAATCAGTTATGTGGAATTGATTCTGCATTGTTGGGAACGCGTAACCAAATAGACACGTAGTTGTTGGTCAAACATGGCTTTCACCGTAAATCAAACTATCGTAAAAGCTTAAGATGTTGGGTGAATGACACATGAATTGATATATCTCTAACACACCCCCTCACGCAAGAGTCCATTGGGCTTATAATGTGGGCAACAATGATCAAATACTCTTGATCACGTGGTCATATAGAGGTTCTGATACCATGTCATGAACCAACTATCCCAAAAGCTTAAGTTGTTGGGGTGAAGGACAAATGAATGGATATATCTCTAACAACTTTCTTTCAAATGCTAGAGGGGTTTGTTGTAACACCCACATTTTTTCCTATACAAATCTATATGTGTATTATTGTGTAGATATAGGTGATTAAATGTGTTTTAATAATCATTTAAGGTTTAATTAGAGTTAAAGAACGATTTTCCTATTTTTCTAGAATTATTTAATTTTTGGGAAATTTTGGATATGAGATTACTATTTTACCCTATCCTTATTACGAAATTAATTTGAATAATTCCATCTCTAACATTTGAATAATTTCATACTTAAATTTTACACTTTCAGAAATTAATTTAGGGAAGTTTTTGATAATTTTGCTTCTAGAAAGTAAATTCCAAAGGTGGAATAGGGGTATTTTGGAAAGAATCACAAAAAAGAAAAGAGGTGGAAAGTAAAATTCGGGGTGGGAAAAGTAATTAATTCCACACAAATCCACCGATATATACATTACCCCCCAAGAGTCCAACGAGGCAAGGACCCAAGGCCTTGATATCCGAGTTTGGAGCCTGCTAATTCTTAGACTATGTGCTATCAAATGGAAACCCAACTCTTTGGGCCTCCATTGCACCCATCGACCCACTCCTCTAGGCATATATCTTTCTTAATATATTGACCAAAAAAAATATCTTTCTTAATATTCTTGTTATTTTTAATTTGTTATTGCAATTTTCTTCTATTTTATCTATATATTGTTCTGCAAGTATTAAAAATTATAAAAAAAAATTAATTATAAATAAAAATAATAGCTTATTGACTAAATAAGCTTTACAAAAATACTCATAAATAAAGTAAAATTAATTTTAAAATTATACATAAATTTCGAAACATATCGGATGTAATTGATCTGAAATGAATTTCACAAAACTCGATTTTACTATGTTGCAGCAACGGACACTTAGAAATTTAGTATGAGGTATGAGGAAAACATATAACATTGAGAGATTTTTCAAGTTCTTTCTTTCTTTCATTTTACATATGATTTTCAGAAATTAAATAACTTATATGAAAATTTAATTTATTTTATTGATAACATGAGATATGGTGGTCGTGATGATGATCAATAATAAAACATTATAGCAAATATAATAAAAGGCTTATTCATTTTATTTTATTAATACTGAATTTCTTTCAAAAGTTCTTCATGTTCAGAAAGAACACCTCAGGCTCAAAAGATGCACACAACCAATTACATTATCTTCTCTATTAATTTCTTGGCTTGAGTTTCACTTGCAGGGGATGGAGCCTGTGGGTGGTAAGGGCCTACCGTATCCACATCCTCTACTTCCTCCCCTTCTTTGAGTTTCCACTCAAATTCTTGAACCATTCTTCCAATTGCTGTGGAAGCTATCAGCATTGCTTGAAGAGACCCAGCACACACCCTTTTCCCTGCTCCAAAGGCCATGGTCTTGTACAAATCCATGGAGTCATATTTCTCATCAAGAATCTCTCAGGCATCCACTGGTTGGGATTTTCCCACTGGTTCTTGTCCATGTTACATCCATATATGTTTATTGCAATCTATAAATTAAAATGAGCTTGTCACAATATGTACTAGTAATCAATCATATCATATATACAAACCAAATTAAAGAAGAATAAGATGCATGTATGTTGAATTCATAAGATCAATCAACCTAACCTGGCTTCCAGCAGGAATATGATATCCTCCCAATTGGGTATCTTCTTGAACACATCTTAATGGGACAATTGGAGCTGGACTATGCTTCCTTAAAGTTTCATGAAAGATAGCCCCCAAGTATGGTAGCTTAGACAATTTTTCCTCAGTAACCTTTTCATATCCACACACGTTTTTATCTCCTCATAGAGACGGTCCTGTCATACAAAGGAATTAAAAGAGTAACAACACTAACACAAAGTGCCAACAAGCAGATCATCAATAGATTGTTATGCCAAACACACAAAGAAAAGAAAAGAAAAACAAACAACCTGACAATTTTTGTCTTTAGCAAGTTCATACATAGCCCACTCTGTTGTGACTAATGTAGTATCTGATGACTCAATAATGCTCTCCCAAAGCAGCATGGAAACTTGTTCTTCTGTCAGTTCTTTTGCTTCAGATAACAGGTAGTCAATATAACAATCTTCTTCCTGTGACATCCCAAACAACCAAATCAGGATAAATCTAATATCTATATATCACAAATTTACACTTAAGAAAGCCTTACCTTTCCTGAAGCTATTCGCTTCTTTTGCTCATTAATCAAAGCCTTCATCACAGCTTTTCTACGAAAGTACATTTTCTGGATTTTCATCTCTAGACTCTTGTTTGGAACCCATTTCAAGTATGGAAAGAAATCTCGCCAATCCACCTCAATTGCACCATCCATGATGTCAAGCACTAGAATCTTATATATGTCCTCTCTTGACAAAGTACTCCCAACTCCTCCACATAAATGGATTCTACATCATTTCCAAGACCCTGCAAATTAATTTTCACATGCTCTCACTCAGTCTTGTAATTGTTACGTATTCCTATTCTTTTTGAAGGAGGGACTCACCTGTTTTAGTGCTAGTTGAAAAAGTTCAGATGCAAATATATTCCTAAAATTAACAGCTGAAGAAGAAAAGGCCTTCACATGTTCATTGAGCTTCCTTGAAATATTTTCCATCATGGCTTCTCTGTGGAACGGTGTCGCTTCTGAACATTTGAAGGAAAGAAAAAGACAGAGACTTCAGAGGAGCCTAAACAATGTGACAATAAGAAATTAAAGTTATCTTATCTAAACCAACCTGTGCATTGGCTCCGAGAAGGCTAGTAAGAATATGCCTTTTGATCTTTTTGTGAAATTCATTGTAGTCACTCATAGCAACCATGCACTTATCAAAAGTCAGAATCTTGAGTGCATATGTTAGTACTCTCGTTGAAGTGGACGAAGATCGTGTCACCATTGCCTTAAAAACAATCATAAGATAAAAGTTAATACTTAATAATTATAATCCAATCAATTAGAAATAAAAATTGAAACTTGAATACCTCCTTGGCAACTTGGACGGAGTTGAGAACTATGAGAGTGTAAGCACCGGTTCTGATGGAATAAATGGGCCCATATTTCTCAGCGAACTGCAATGAACGTCTTGTAAGGTTTCCTCTCCTTCAATTGCAACAGATTCCCTATCACTGGTAGCCCTGGAACCGCTGCAACAATAATCAACTTAATAATTTTACTCATGAGTAGTGAAAAATTCAGAATCATAGCGATAGTGATACCTGGTACTCGGGGAAGTTTAGAATGACTGAGTCCTCCTATGACTCTCTGCTTGAGGAAGAGCAAAACGAGGAGAGACAAACCACCTAACACGACCGAGGTGGCAAAGGGCTGTGTCTGAATTGCTTGAAGAATAGCTCTCAGGTTGTCCATTGTTGTTCTAGGCTCTAACACACCAACAATGCCTATTATCTGCAGTATAAAATAAAAAATATATAGTACATATATATGGTATATA
Source organism: Sesbania bispinosa (assembly GCA_026901365.1). Lineage (NCBI taxonomy): Eukaryota > Viridiplantae > Streptophyta > Magnoliopsida > Fabales > Fabaceae > Sesbania > Sesbania bispinosa. The sequence continues at coordinate 1,842,064 of QLOH01000060.1, read as the reverse complement.
TAGTATTTAATTATTTATGGTAAGTATTAAATATTAGATATAATTGTTGTGTGTATTTTTTATATATGTATTCATTTAATGTATTAAACATTTTTATTTAGAATTAATATATAATCGGATTCTTTAATTAAACAATAATTATTTCCTAACATTTTTTTTTATCATAGGTATCCCCTATTACGAAGGGTAATCCTATTCGGGGTCTGGTTACATTTAACTCTCATAATCCCCCCTAAGAGTGTGTTTAGTGTGGATCGAACCCAAGAGATATGGATTGTTTTTATCAAATGTTTATAATTTATTTTAAAAATTGCATTTAATGTATTTGAATATTTTATAATTTAATTAATTAATTACAACGTTTTGTTTAAGTAGCTGACTTATTGAAGAATACCAAATCTTAATAAATTAAATGCATTTAATAAGATTTGGTATTTTTATATTTAATTACAAATATAAATATAGACAGATAAATATGAATTATTTTATTAAATTAGTTTTTCTAATCAGTGCAATATTATACAAGATAATAAATTAAAAGTGAAAATGTTTTATTGAAAATTATAACTATCATAACATTCAATGTATTGATAATATGGAATGTTACATTTTATGATAAAACATTTTCACTTTTGATTTATTATTCCGTACAACATTGCACAAATTTAAAAAATCTTTATTAAATTACTATAATTTCTTTTGATACATTGCATTTAATATATCACTGAAATGTTTTAAATGCCAACATAAAAAAATTTATACATACATTTAATGATGTCATATCCCATATCATGTAATGAATTATAACAACCCATATGTTATTAAATTCAATAAAAGATATGACAACATATTCAATATTTGTGTAATACTTTTTACATTGTTAGTGTATATCCACTGAACTTTATGTTGTTAAATGTTAATATGTTTGTTTAGTAAAATTTCACCACTTAGATACAAATTTTATATGCCAGAAATTCAGCAATAATAATTAATTTTAAAACAATATTTTTAGGCATAAATTTTATTTCTTTAACTTACCTGATAAATCCAATGCATATTTTTTATTTAAAAAATAATAAATATACACTATTAGTGTAAAAATATTGTACATTATATTCATTGATGTGTTACATCATTTATTGAGTTTAACAACACATGAAATGTTATACTCATTACGTGACTCTAAAGCTAGTGTGCGCGTGTCCGACAATGCCCGTGGAATAGATTCATTTGAGCTGCTACACTTCAAACCGCTGCTGCTGCTAGCTAGGACAGCGACGACCAACGAGCACTTAGACGAACTGGTTGCTGCTTGCTGAAACCAACGAGCACGATCAGCAGCAGATGAAGAGGTTGACCAACTGTTTGCTGCTTGCTGCTTGGACGAGGAGGACGCTCAATTTCTACTTGGATGAGGACGAGCTGCAGCTGCGAACGAGCACAATCAGGGTGTCATATAGTTGGAACTCATGTTAATCCATTGGGACTGAATCAGATGCGCCCATGGATGTTATTTGGGATATAATGCGTGCTGGGTAAGAAGTTATATGCAAAGGAAACTGTTCTTCAGGTATATTTTACCTCTCAAGTTTTATTTTCTCACATAAAATGCATTTCTTTTTATACGATGATTTTAACATTATGCAATTTATATCCATTTTTTTAGTATTTAATATGGCCCTATGTTAGTTATGACAGTTATGACTTAGGAATGAGTTTGTTATTCTATTAGGTTGTTATTTCAGTTAGGTTAGTTAGTCGTTGCTCTCTAAGTTGCCTATATATAGTATCTTGCTGTATAGGAAACCGTGATGCGTGATGCGTGATGCGTGTGTTAGTGAGCAAGAACGATTACGGGAGAGAACCTGTCTGAAGTTAACAGGGTGTAACCTTGTCTGAAGCAGCTTGTCTGAAGCTGGGTTGTCTGAAATAGAGAAACGTTTTTCTCTGGCATATTTTCTTCTCTCTTTTTGTGTTCTTTGATTCTTTTTCTTTTAAGCTTTCAATTTCTTGTTCTTACCCAACAAGTGGCACCGTCTGTGGGGAGAAAGTGAAAGGAAAGATAATCAAGAATGGCAACGAAGTTTGATATTGAGAAGTTCTCTGGAACAAATGACTTTGGGCTGTGGAAAATCAAGATGGAAGCTATCTTGATACAGCAAGGTTGCGAGGAAGCGTTGAAGGGGGAGGTGAACATGCCATCATCTTTAACGCAGGCAGAGAAAAAGAATATGGTAGACAAGGCAAGGAGTGCAATCGTTCTGTGTCTTGGTGATAAGGCACTCAGAGAGGTGGCGAAGGAGAAAACAGCTGCAGGGATGTGGACCAAGCTGGAATCTTTATACATGACAAAGTCCTTGGCTCATAGACTCTGTCTAAAGCAACAATTTTACTCGTTCAAGATGGTGGAGTCAAGAACGATTGAAGAGCAGTTGGCAGTTTTCAGCAAGATTGTTGATGATCTTGAAAACATTGGTGTGAAGCTTGAAGATAAGGACAAGGCCGTTATTCTTCTCAGTTCTTTACCTAAGACCTTTGAGCATTTCAGAGATGCTCTACTATACGGGAAAGATCAGATGATCACTCTAGAGGAGGTTGTGACCTCAGTTCGAACCAAAGAGTTGCAAAAACTTCAAGATTCGAAAGGTGTAGAGGAGGTTCCCTCTGGTCTAGTTACAGTGAAGGGCAAGGGAAAGAAGTCAGAGAACAAAGGGAAGAAGGCAAAGTCTGAAGGCAAGAAGCAGATCAAATGTTTCAAGTGTCAGAAGCTGGGTCATATCAAGAAGCATTGTCCTGAGAAAGATGCACAGGAGCATAGGAGACAGGAAACTGCAGGTGTTGTAGAGGCTTCTGAAGGATATGAATCTGCAGGTGTTTTGGTAGCTTCGTCTGAAGATTCTCTGAAGAGTTGGGTCATGGATTCAGGGTGTACCTATCACATGTGTCCTGTGAAAGATTACTTTGAGACCTTAGAAATGAAGGAGTATGGGTCTGTACTTCTTGGGAACAACAAAGCTTGCAAGGTGCAGGGCATTGGGGTAATCAGACTGAGGATGTTTGATAACAGAGAAATGTTGCTGCAGGATGTGAGGTATGTTCCAGAGCTCAAAAGGAACCTTATGTCCATTAGCATGTTTGATGTTATGGGATATTCCACTAAGGTGGAGGGTGGAATGATGAAGGTGTCCAATGGAGCATCCATAGTTGCTAAGGGGAGAAGAAGTAATGGGTTGTACATTCTGGAAGGATCAACTGTCATTGCACATGCATCAGTTGCTAGACAGTCTATGGTAGACAAGACTAAGCTATGGCACCTACGTTTGGGCCATGTTAGTGAGAAAGGCTTGGTGGAGTTGGAGAAGCAACAACTGCTGACGGGTGATAAGCTTCAGAAGCTGGATTTTTGTGACCAATGTGTTTTGGGTAAGTCTCATAGAGTGCAGTTTGGGACAGGTAAACACACTTCCAGCAGACCTTTTGAATATGCACATGCAGATCTGTGGGGTCCATCAAGGACTCAGACGCATGGTGGAGGGTCTTATTTTCTGAGCATTATTGATGACTTCTCAAGGAGGGTATGGACACACATTCTGAGGAACAAGACTGAGACATTTCAGAAGTTCAGAGAATGGCATACTCAAATTGCTAATCAGCAGGGGACCGAGCCGAAGGTACTGAGAACGGACAATGGGCTGGAATTTGTTTCAGATGAGTTTAACAGTTTTTGCAGGAACCAGGGAATCAAAAGGCATAAAACTGTGGCAGGGACTCCTCAACAAAATGGACTTGCTGAAAGGATGAACAGGACCATTTTGGAGAGAGTCAGATGCATGCTTTTGGGAGCAGGGATGCCTAAGATCTTCTGGGGAGAAGCTGCAAACACTGTTGTGTATCTGATTAACAGGTGCCTTTCGTCTGCTTTGGGGTACAAGACACCTATGGAAGTTTGGAGTGGAAAACCAGCTGATTACTCTAATCTAAGGGTGTTTGGGGCTTTGGCATATGCACATGTCAAGCAGGATAAGCTGGGGGCACGAGCTGAGAAATGTATCTTCCTTGGATACGCTGATGGAGTCAAGGGATATAGGCTATGGAGGTTAGAACCTAAACCTTCAAAGTTTATTATCAGCAGGGATGTAACATTTGATGAGACGAGAATGGGAATGCTTGGTGGAGATTCTGAAAATGGGAGGGAGAAAGCTCACATTGAGGTGGAGGCATCTACGAGCAAACTCAGGGAGGATCGTCTGAAGACTTCAGAAGGTGCTACTTCAGAAGGTACATCAAATGATACTTCAGCAGGTTCAGACTTCAGAAGGTCTGAAAACTTCAGACGGTCTGAAGACTTCAGAAGGTCTGAAGACTTCAGAGGGTCTGAAGACTTCAGAAGATCAGAACGCGCTGTGAATGACTATCAGCTAGCTTGTGATAGAGAAAGGAGGGTTCCAAAACCTACCAAAAGGTTTGGACACGCTGACCTTATCTGTTATGCTCTTAGTATGGCTGAAGATATACAGGGTTCAGATGAACCAAGAAACTTCAGGGAGGCACAGGAGAGTTCAGAGAGGCGGCAATGGCAACGTGCCATGGAGGAGGAACTTGATTCGCTGAAGAAGAACAACACATGGAGACTTGTAGACTTACCTGAGGCACAGAAGGTAATCGGATGCAAGTGGGTCTTTAAGAAGAAAGACGAGATTCCTGGTGTTGAGAAAGCGAGGTTCAAGGCAAGGCTTGTGGCTAAGGGGTTTACACAGGTTGAGGGTGTGGATTATAATGAGATATTCTCACCAGTTGTTAAGCACTGTTCTATCAGGATTTTGATGTCAATTGTAAACCAGTTTGATTTGTACCTGGAGCAATTGGATGTCAAGACAACATTTCTGCACGGAGATCTGGATGAAACCATTTACATGGAACAACCAGAGGGGTTTGCTGAAGATCATAGAATGTGTCTACTTCAAAAATCATTGTATGGTCTGAAACAGAGCCCAAGGCAGTGGTATAAGAAGTTTGATGATTTTCTGATGAGAATGGACTTCAGCAGGTGTAGTTATGACAGCTGTGTCTACATTTTAAGAGAAGAACAAGACATTTTGTACCTGCTCTTGTATGTAGATGATATCCTGGTGGCTAGCCGGAACAAGCACATGATCAATCAGCTAAAGACAAGGTTAAATTCAGAATTTGAGATGAAGGATCTTGGAGTGGCCAAACGCATACTTGACGTTGATATAGTAAGGGATGAGTTAAAGGGTGTACTGCGTCTAACTCAGGAGGCCTATCTGAGGAAGGTTGTGAAGAGGTTTAGGATGCATGAGTCTAAACCTGTGGGCACACGCTTAGGACACCACATGAAGCTCTCAAGGAGTCAAGCTCCTGATTCAGAAGATGAAAGGAGGAAGATGGATGATGTTCCTTATTCTAGTGGAGTTGGAAGCATCATGTATGGGATGGTTTGTACCAGACCAGACTTGGCTCATGCTGTGAGTGTTGTCAGCAGGTTCATGGGAGATCCTGGACAAGCACATTGGGAGTCTCTGAAGTGGATCCTCAGATACCTGAATGGAACTCTGGATTCAGGATTGCTATATCAGAAGAAGCGGTATCTCTCTGAAGGTGGAGCTGCAATTGAAGGGTTCGTTGATGCTGACTATGCAGGGTGTGTGGATACACGAAAGTCCTTATCAGGGTATGTGTTTACTCTATTTGGAACTGCAGTGAGTTGGAAGGCAAACCTTCAATCAGTGGTAGCACTGTCTAAAACAGAGGCTGAGTATATTGCGTTGTCTGAAGGAGTGAAGGAAGGTCTGTGGTTGAAAGGCATGGTGAATGAGTTGGGAATCGAACAAGAGTGTGTTCAGATTCATTGTGATAGTCAGAGTGCTATTCACTTGGCCAATCATCAGATGTACCATGAAAGGACCAAGCACATTGATGTGAAGTTTCACTTTATCAGAGAAGTGGTTGAAACAGGGGCAGTAAGGATTGTGAAGATTGCTTCTGAAGATAATCCTGCTGATATGTTGACCAAAACATTACCAAGATGCAAGTTTGAGAGATGCTTAAACTTGGTGGGCTTCGTCTGAATGATGTCATTCCAAAGTCAAGGTGGAGATTGTTAGTTATGACAATTATGACTTAGGAATGAGTTTGTTATTCTGTTAGGTTGTTATTTCAGTTAGGTTAGTTAGTCGTTGCTCTCTAAGTTGCCTATATATAGTATCTTGTTGTATAGGAAAACGTGATGCGTGATGCGTGTGTTAGTGAGCGAGAACGATTACTGGAGAGAACCTGTCTGAAGTTAACAGGGTGTAACCTTGTCTAAAGCAGCTTGTCTGAAGCTGGGTTGTCTGAAATAGAGAAACGTTTTTCTCTAGCATATTTTCTTCTCTCTTTTCGTGTTCTTTGATTCCTTTTCTTTTAAGCTTTCAATTTCTTGTTCTTACCCAACACGCTATGAGTAGTATTGGCCATGATGAATTGCCAGGAATTGGACATGGCCAGTGGCAAGTTATTTTGGCCTTTGATGTGGTGTAATAATGGTGGCTAAAAGTTCTCTTGCCTTTGTCCCTAATAGGCTAATTTTGCTCGTACAGTTCATCTCTTAGCAAGGCAAAAGCTAAGAAAATGCAGATGCACCAAAAATCTGACCAGTCGCAATATCAGGAATGGCACCAGAGGCTCGTTGCAGCAACATGTTATATTTAGAAATTATATTTTGTAATTTTATCTTTTTGAGAATATTTATATACTTTTTAATACTTTGGCCACCTATTTCATCTTATTCTTAACCTTTTAATATGGTTATATCTTTTATTTCTTTAATTAAAATATTTCATGTATATATATTTTTTAATTTAATAAATTGTCATAAAATATAAAAATTGTGCAAATATGTTTTTTTGTTATTATTCTTAATATCAAATATATTTAATTAATATAGAAATTTAGAATTCTACTAAACTTTGAACAACAAGTCCTTTTTAGTAATTACATCTCCAAACGTGATTTCCATTAATATCATCCAAACAATATTCACTTTCTTAAACTCACGTTTACAGCGAAGTATCCAAACATGAAATCACGTTTACTCATACTCAACTTTAACACAAATCACTTTTACTGAATCCACGTTCATTCAAACTCAAGTTTACAAATGCTAATCAAAACGCACACTAAGTATTTAATTATGTGATGCATGGCTTAGTACCACCGTGATAATTATATCCTAAGAATTAGATAACTAAAAGTTTAAAACCATATCAAGTCAATGTCATTGACCACGGCTATCTTAGACTAAGTGTCCGCGGTTTGGTTTGGTTTGGTTTGGATGAGCTTTAAGATAAAAAAAAATCAATCCATTCAATTAATGTGGTTTTATTGTTTCGTTATTTGGTTGGTTTTAATTTTTCTCCAAATTTGATACGATCTGATTTAATTTAAAATGGATAATATTGATTTTCAGTTTTTTAAGGAAATAATTAAAAATATTAGATAAAATTGATTCTGGAATAATAATGAAAATATTAGACATTACATATTAGCATTATATATATATATATACACACACATATATATATGAGTTTAATTAGTATGCACTGACAGTGTAAAAGAGTTTTACACTGACATTTAATCATGATTCTTCATTTATATGACTTTTAAAATATTAATTAGTAAAGTCAACAAACTCACCATAAATCAAGGGTTGTGATTAACCGTCAGTGTAAAATTTTTTACACCGTCAGTGCACAATTTTCTCTCTCTCTCTCTCTCTATATATATATATAGAGTCAGGATCCGTTGACACCAGGTGTCAAACTTTATGAGTTACACCCCTTAATAACTTTTTAAAAATGTGAATTTGATCAATCCAACCGTTGAATCACATTATATTAACTTCATGATCATGTATATCAAATTTCAGATAATTTGGACATTCGTAGGTATGTTATCTAATAGTAGACTTTTACTTATATTTTAAAAACATATTATACGTTAAAATAAATTAGTTTGATGAAGTATCAATTAGTTTTCGATTTTTATGAAATTTTATAGGCTTGATCTACTTTATAAGAACTTTCGATTCAACGGTTGGATTGGTCAAATTCACATTTTTCAAAAAGTTATTAAGAAGTGTAACTCATAAAGTTTGACACTTGGTGTCAACGGATCCCGACTCATATATATATATATATATATATATTACAAATCCCGAATACATAAATATATAACATATTGCAATATATGAAATTCAAATTGTAGGAATTTAAGCCAATACAAATAACAAGACCATCGTAATATACGTATATAATATGTTGCAAAGAAAATATGAACAATAGAAATTCAGATGAAAAAAAATCTTCGCTGGGAGAGTTAGCCCCACCATGATGTGGATGTTCCCGACTCGAATAGGATTGCCTCCGGTTAGGGGTGGGAATAGGCTAGGCCAGACCAGGCTTTGATTAAATAGGTCTGGCCTATTACCTATGATAGGTTTTTTTTTAGGTCTGGCCTGACCTTTTTAAAAACATGGTCTGGCTTGTTAGCCTATTTAAAGGCATTTATATGAAAAGGGACAATAAATCGATTTATAAGCCCAAAAAACTGCATGTATCCTGATTTTTCTTATCTAACATCTTAGTCAATACTCAATACTAAAATACATGATATTGGGCCTGCATAATCCTTAACCCAAACCAATACAAACAAATAAAATATAAAAGCAATTTACAGATTATAGATGAGTCAGGATCCGTTGACACCAGGTGTCAAACTTTATGAGTTACACCTCTTAATAACTTTTTGAAAAATGTGAATTTGACCAATCCAACCGTTGAATTGAAAGTTCTTATAAGTTAGATCAAGCCTATAAAATTTCATAAAAATCGAAAACTAATTGATACTTCATCAAACTAATTTATTTTAACGTATAATATGTTTTTAAAATATAAGTAAAAGTCTACTATTAGATAACATACCTACGAATGTCCAAATCATCTGAAATTTGATATACATGATCATGAAGGTAATATAATGTGATTTAACGGTTGGATTGATCAAATTCACATTTTTCAAAAAGTTACTAAGAGGTGTAACTCATAAAGTTTGACACCTGGTGTCAACGGATCCTAACTCATTATAGATATATACTAATATAATAATATTAAGTATATTCAAATTCGTTATAACTTATAAGTTATAAGTAATTAATATTTATATAATTTTAATATATTTACTAATTTTTAAATATAAATAGGTTGGCCTATCAGGCTTTGTATGCTTGTGAGTTGGCTTAAGCCTAGCCTCTTTATTTAAATAGGCTTTTTAAAATGCCTGAACCTGACCTTTTTATTAAATAGACTAAGCTAGGCTAGGCTTTAATTAGGCCCGGCCATAGGACTCTGTCGGCGGCCTGACCTATTCCCACTCCTACCTCCGGTGGAGGGTACATGTGGTTAAACAAAAAAAAAGAAATTAGATTAATACAAACAACAAGACCATTTTAAATGTTTTGAAACGAATTAACATGTTGTAACATAATAAATGACATTTCTAAGTAGAGTTGTCAATTCGGGCTACCCGTCGTGACTCGATTTTATGCGGGTAGCGGACTTTTTTAGGTTGGGCAAAAAAATATAATGTAATTATCATAAATCATACCTTCTACCATGATTATATTAAGGAAAATATATGTTTTTTGTCGTTGTGTTTTTGTCAACTTTGATCTTAGTCATTAAAGTTTAAATAATTTGTTTTATATATGTGTACTTCCTCCCAACCATGGTCCCTCACCTTAGTAAACTCAATAAACTGAATTAGCTGGCTTTTTCACCCTTATTTGCTGACTCCCGATTTTGCTGACACATCTAATTAAACCTAATTTATTATTTACTAAAAAACATTTTTTATTAATGAAAAACCCTACATCCCAAAAGGAAAGCATTTTCACACACAGAGAAACAAGGAAGATTCTCTTTGCTCTACATGTGCCCAATAGCAACTGCTGAGAATAAGGAGTTGCACATAGTTTGCTTCAATTCATCGCATGACACAACATCTACCTCTTGATTATGTTGTTGTTGCTACATAAGAGTAATTTAGATTACCACTTTTGTTATCGCAACTGCCCACAAAAGTTGAAGCGAGAACCACCTAGCAGAGCTTTCAATTTTGCACTAAAAAACTATTGTTTTGTGTGCGAGAGAATAGTTGGCACTGGAAATTGGATGGATGGATTGCTTGCTACATTGCATTTTGCAGGGAGATTGATAAATATGTTGTTATCACTTATCAGTACTATTATGGTCCAACAAATTACCCATCAATGTTTTAAGTTATTTCAGATTTCCAAACCCACTAACTTCTAATTCAAAATTTAAAAATTTATTTTACAATTAAAAAAATTACTTTAATTTTATTTTTACTTTTTTACACTCTTTTCTGATGAAAAAATATAGTCCCTCATTCATTTGTTTTTATATATATTAAGATTAAGATGTGTAGAGAGGAGAAAGAGAAAAAATTAATGAAAAGAGGGAAAGTGAAAATATGGGAAAAGAAGTACGAGAGAAAGAGTGAAAAGGTTGTAAAAAAAAGTGTAATTTACTTAGTACCTATAATCTTATATACATCTAAAAGATTGTATTTAGAGACTAATTGAGAACTTACTAGGAAAAAATTCAGAAAAAAAAAAGAGTAGATAGAAAACCCCTTTCTGGGGGCAGAAAGTTCATTCCAAGAGAACATTCCCATCCCTTTGGAATGCTAACATTCATTTTAGTCCTATTTGATCAAAGCCATATATGGTTCATGAAAACGCAAAACATCCAAATTATTAAGTTTTTGAAACAAAGGGAGACAAGGCTTAATCTCACTGGTTCACCAAACAGGTCTTGTAAACAAAAAACAGGTTCGATGCCTCCATGACAAAAATAAATGACAAGCATAGAAAATTGTATTCCCCCTGGATTAAAATTAAAATTACCACTCAATATCATCAATCCCTTACATATGTTTTCCTGTGAAATCATACTGTAATTTCCTTTTCTTTTCCCCAAAATTGCATCAACCAAAAACGTCCTTATCATTCAGATGCTGATGATACTACTTAACAAATAAATAAGTAAACCGCCTAACACCTCTCATTGAGAAAATATCGTGTCATTCCATTGGAACACAAATGGTACCTTTGGATATGCTTTGTGGATTCTTTATGAGATCAAGAAATGCAAAACTACTTCAGAAAGAAAGCTTATAGCTTAATAACTATTACACAGCACGGCTTAAATTTCAAACCCATGAGTGCAGCAACAAAAAGTGAGGAAGAAAACTAATACGGGACATTCTTTGGCAGGTTTCGGATAACATTACTCTTCATCGCTATCTTGGTACGCATATAATCCACCCCTGACTTGTTCATTTCCTTCAGGACTTTCATTCTCACAATTTGCTCCCTTGATTGGAGGGTTGCTAAACCCATGCTCCTGTACCTGTAAATAAATACATATGTATCCCTATTACCAAGTGACTTTATGGTTTGCTAGTCTGATACACCTAACGTTTCCCCTCAGCATTACCCAAAAAAAGAGGATAAATGTTAAAAACGCAAACCTTGAAGCCAATGCAGCAGTGATGGCCATATTATTCAAAGGTGATGGTCGAGGTTTCTGACGATAATAACGGAGAAATTCACGGGAACCTAGTGTTCTGGTTGATATTCTATCACCAGAATTCCTAGTGATTATGAGCTCAGACCCACCACCAAGTTCTATATTGTTATTAGAATCACCAGATACAACCAGCTGCTTGCCTTGATCATCCAGATAACTGGAAAAGAAATTAGGAATATTTGAGATAGGAAGTATCAATAGGACTTGCCAATTATATGGGGATAGTTTATCAAGAAGGGTAAATTCAAACCAAAACAGTGGGAACTAGAGTAACCTGCTGCTATAATCGTAGAACTCTTCTAACTCTACTTCCTCATCATCATCACCATCACCATAATGCACTTTACAGTGACCTTTTGCTGCCATATGTTTCCTGACTGCTTCCAGGCTGCTGAAAGGGTAACATCGATCATTGCAGTACAGACACATGTAGTCCCTTTTAACCTAGAAAATGGATAAATATTGGTGAAATTAGGACCAAACTTTTTTGGGGAGCAGGGGGTGGAGGATAGACTTATATACCTTAAGGCCAAGATAAGTAAGGAGGCCTTTTGGATCCTTCAAATACTCTACATCTGGAATGAAGAATCCATGGTGCTTGTGCATGTGAGACATGCAGTTCTCTATTGTATTGTGCCCTTGATCGCACATAAAGCAACTCGTTGGATCTAACTCCTCAAAAGCATCATCATCACCATCTTCATCCATATCAACATTATCAGCATGCTCAGACACATTCAAATCAGTCAAGGACTTTGCAGCATTATCAACCAAATCATCTTCCGGATCAACCTCTTCCCATTCGTCTTCACTTTCTTCATTTTCAGAGTTATCTACCTCTCTTTTAGGAGGAGGCCTATTCACAACACGTTGCGGAAGTGGCTTAATTATTGCCTTCTCATCTGACTGACTAGTTCCTTCAGAAACTCGCATCAAATGACCACGTGATTTAAGATGCTCAGCATGAGCTTTAGAACTTTTATAATCCTTGCCACAAAGGCCACAGCTATAGAGCATGGGGGTTTCATTTGATTTATCTTTCTCTTGAGCAAGTGCAGCTTGTCTAGCAAGAAATAGTGCTTCAGTCACCCCAGGAACCCCGGCAACCTATTTAATTTTAACAATCAACAGAAAATTGTTCATTGTTTTAATATTTTCCAGAAATTAATCAAGTTCTTCAAACAAGATAATAACCAAATCCTCCTCATCCCCAACTAAATAATTTATCAACAGGATGTTATCAACGCTAATCATTTACATTTTAAATCCTCCCGCTTTTGGCAGCACCTCCCAAAAATATTAGAACCTCCCTAAACACTAAAAGGGTATGTTTGGGAATGAAAAGGGAGGGGGAACGGGAGGGTTAGGGGGAAAATGGAAGGGGAGGAGGGAGGAGAAACACTTTATAAATATTGGACATTCTCAAACACATAAAAGGGAAGGCTTCCTATCCCCTCCCCAAAACCCCCCTTCCCAAAAGAACCCTAAAGCTTTGTTTGGGAAGGGGAGTTAGAGGGGGAGGGGAGGGTTGTAGGAATCCCTTACCCCCCATGTGTTTGGGAATGTCCAATGTTTACAAAGTCTCCCCCCTTTTTCCTCCCCGTCCATTACCCCCCTCCTAAAACCCTCCCCCTCCCTCCCTCCCTCCATATTTCCCAAACATACCCAAAATTGTCAATACTTGGTGAAAATGTTCATAACACATTTGATTTGAAGCTTTAACATGTTTGATCCTACCAGTTAAGTCAGCCTCCACGGGGAACACATTGCATACTTGACATATCCCACCCATAACAAAATTTTAACCCCCCCAAAAAAAAACACATAACACAAAACGAATCTCCCCACAACATTCAAAAACTAAAATAACAATCCTAACAGAAGGTATGGCATTTAGTATACAGAAGAAACAAAGTCCAAGTGAAAAAAAGGTAAAGCACACAATTAATGGAATAACAGAATTCAGGGCAAAATAAGCCAAAATGGTGTAGCTAGCCATGAAAACTGTCATTCTTTTGCTTTTTTTTTGGGGTGGTCCTAAGGAAAAATAAAAAATAATTAAAAGCTTATATATGAAAATAAACTGAAATAAAATATATGGCCATAAAACTAACAACAGTTACGATATTTTCACGCCCACTTCCTCTCCCATCCTATCTCTCACTCTCTATCATTCCTTTCCCCTTCCTTTCTATCTCTCCTCCCTGCACTCACTATCATTATTGAAACTTAAATAACATAATTTTCATTTGCGTTACTCTCTCGGTACATGCATATTCTCAAATTTCCCACTTTCTAGATTGAACCATTAGAAAAAGCAAAAACAAAAAAAAATTAGGGTTTAACAGAATTAAAATAAAAAAGGCAATGATTAAGATCAGCAAACCGCATTGAGACCGTAATCCTTTTTTTTATAAGCAAAATTTCATTGAATAGAGCACTAGGGGTGCTCAAACCCAATACAAAAACAAAAAAATAAATAAAGTACACTCCAAACCACACAGCACCTAAACAAAGACCTATATACATAGATAAATCATAAACCAAAACTCAAGCCTTGAGAAAAACAGAACCATTAAATCAACACCCATCAGCAAGAGTTCCCACCTATTAAATCACAACCAATATAATGGCATATGTAAACAAGACCAGCAAGAGTAACTTTGCAGCATCTAAAATCAAGCCCCTGTACATCATGCGAAACAAATAGCTGTGTTCAAAGAAGGTTAAAACGCTGAAGCATGATAGCACATTCACCAACTCACAAACCCAAGTGCATGTAGAACAATTAAATGACCAACTAGACACACGAAACATATAAATCACTTGGCACCGTGAGTATCCAGACTGAGCCACCAGGAATGAAAACAGAAAAGCCAATATATAGCATAATATTGAGGACTCGCATCAGGTGTGAAAAAACTGCAGAATCCACTACTGTACCAGATTGATAGAAGATGAAAAACCAATTGTTTAGATACAAATGAAACAGTGACAGCAACTACTCCAGTCAATCTGAATTGGAAATTAAGTTTAGACACTGCCACGGGTTTGAAAACCAGGACAAATAGGGATACAGAAATGACTTATCTTTTCCTCTAAGCCAATTCCAGGACCTTATTTTAATAAGGTCCAAGACATCAGTTGAGTCAATGATACTATTTGAGAACAGAACCACATTAGGAGCCAGCCAAATAGACCAAATTACCACCAACCACACCAAGGACCATCTCTGCCTATTTTTTACACTACCTGTTGGTAATCCCACAAACTGATCAAAGTGTACAAGACAAGAATTATGCAAGACAGAACAACACCTACACCACTCCAAGCACAAAGTCCATACACTGAACGCAAAGGCACACTCAAAAAAGAATTGAGACCGTAATCCTAATATTGCAGAAGAGATAAAGTAAATTTCTCTCGCAACGTAAATGGAACAAACGAATCGATTATCGAAGTTACAAGAAAAAGGAGGAAAATAAAAGGATGAACCTTGCGCTTGAGGTTGTAGCGATGCCACTCGGACTTGTAATGGAGCTTTTGGTCTGCGTCATCCTTCAACTCTGTGTTGCAATCATTGCACGTTAATCCCGGCATGGTTCGAGAAAATTAACTTTTTCTCTCTTCCTTGTTTATAAATGATTATTGCGAGGGTTTGATTTTTGTTGAGAGAGTGAGTGGTGGTAGGGTTTGTTTGGTTTGGGGGGAAGCAAATCTTTATCTATACGGAATTCCTTCTGGAAAATAACTTTTTTTAACATTAATCCTTATTTTTTTTAATTCTAAATTATTGATTATATTTTTTTCCTATTCTAATTTTAATCTTTATTTCTTAATTTAAATTTAAAATATTATTCTTATCATTTAAGTCGTGAATTTTTTAAGTAATTTTTAAAAGTGTAGATTAATAATTCAAATTCAAATCATTCTATAAATTTGGATGATATACTGAATTATGGTTTTTTTAATGAATTTTTTTAACATTAATCCTTATTTTTACAATTCAAATTCAAATTATGATTGATTCTATTTTTCTATTCTGATTTTAATTACTATTTCTTAATTTAAATTTAAAATATTATCATTATCATTTAAGTCGTGAATAAGTTAATTTATTATATACCACATATAGAGAAGGACTTTATATTTTGAAGCTAGTTTATTTTGACATTTTATATTATATTGAATTTAACTTAGAATGTTGAATATAATTTAAATTTATTCATGCAAATTAATTATATAAGGTATTTGAAAATGTAAATAAACAAATTTTACGTCTTTTCAAAAAAAAAAAATGCAGATAGAGAACGCCTCTCTATCCGCTAGTCTATACTTATGTCAAAATAAACTAGCTTCAAAATATAAAGTCATTCTCTATATATGGTATATAATAAATTAACTCATTCATGACTTAAATGATAATGATAATATTTTAAATTTAAATTAAGAAATGAGGATTAAAATTAGAATAGAAAAATAGAATCAATCAGAATTTGAATTTGAATTGTAAAAATAAGGATTAGTGTTAAAAAATTATCATTAAGAAAATCATAATTCAGTATATTATCCAAATTTATAGAATGATTTGAATTTGAATTATTAATCTACACTTTTCAAAATTACTTAAAAAATTCACGACTTAAATGATAAGGATAATATTTTAAATTTAAATTAAGAAACAAAGATTAAAATTAGAACAAGAAAAAAATATAATCAATTAAGATTTGAATTTGAATTGAAAAAAATAAACATTAGTAATAAAAAAATTATTATTAAAAAATCAGAATTCAATATATCAAAATGCGGCGTGAATGTGTATAAGAAGTGAGAAAAAAAAAAGAAAAAAGAATTCTCATTATATTATAGATTAGATTGAAAAATTAACGTTATCCACTACCCGGCCGTGGGTAACTTGCTAGTTTGAATTTGAACGCATTCCATAAAAAAGTACGAGTTGTAAATGTGGCATGATCGCAATTAAAACGGAAGAAATAAAATAAAAATACTAATTTGAAAAGTTGGAAGAGAATTTGAAAAACGAAAGGGCGCGGCTGTGTGACCAGATCTGGAACCATTACCAACCGTTGCGTAGCGTAGCCCTATTCATATATCCTTCGTTCCTCTCTCTCTCTTGAATCAAATCAGGAATATGGAAAAGTACGAGAAGTTGGAGAAGGTTGGAGAAGGCACTTACGGAAAAGTGTACAAGGCTAAGGAGAAAGCCACTGGCAAAATTGTTGCCCTCAAAAAGACCCGTCTCGAGATGGATGAGGAAGGTGTCCCTCCCACTGCCCTTCGAGAGGTCTCTCTCCTTCAGATGCTCTCTCAGTCCATTTACATCGTCCGTCTCCTCGACGTCGAGCACGTCGACAAGGCCCCTAAGTCTGCCCTTCAAACCAAGCCCCTCCTCTATCTCGTCTTCGAGTATCTCGACACCGATCTCAAAAAATTCATCGATACCCACCGCAAGGGCCCTAACCCTAAACCCCTTTCCCCTACCCTCATTCAGAGCTTCCTCTTCCAGCTTTTGAAGGGCGTCGCTCACTGCCACAGCCACGGTGTCCTCCACCGCGATCTCAAGCCGCAAAACCTCCTTCTCGATCAGCAAAAAGGAATTCTCAAGATCGCCGACCTTGGCCTTGGACGCGCCTTCACTGTTCCTCTCAAGAGCTACACTCATGAGATCGTCACCCTCTGGTACAGAGCTCCTGAGGTTCTCCTCGGTTCCACTCACTACTCCACCGGCGTTGACATGTGGTCCGTTGGATGCATCTTTGGTGAGATGAGAAAGAACTCACAAATTCAAACAAACCTCACTGTGAATTCACTATGTGTCTACTTTGATTTACATTGTTGTTACTTTCTTTGTGTAGCTGAAATGGTGAGAAGGCAGGCTCTGTTTCCAGGGGATTCTGAATTCCAGCAGCTCCTTAACATATTCAAGTATGCTTATCAGCATTGCATAATCATAATTATACATTTCTATATGCATTTTAATACTTCCTACCACTTGTCAATTTGAACATGGAAAGGATTATGGGGACTCCAACGGAGGAGCAATGGCCTGGAGTTACTTCTCTGCGTGATTGGCACGTGTACCCACGGTGGGAGCCTCAGAATTTGGCAAGGACTGTGCCCTCCTTAGGACCTGATGGAGTGGACCTTCTCTCGGTTAGTATTCATTCATTCCACTAACTCTAAATTTGCTTAATGTCTGCCAATTCATAAGCTTCTTGAGAACAAGTTAACATAAACACAAATATTTATTTATAATAATGGATTCTATTTATCCTTTCTGCTCTGAGAAGAAAAATCAACATTTAAATGTTTACTGGATTTACAATTTGCATTTTAATCGGAGAATTAGACTCCAAAATCAGAAAGGTTGGAGAGGACTTTGATAACAACCTATATAACATTGGGTGTTTGCTTCATTTTTACCTCTGTGTATCTTTTCCCAGTCTAGTCAGTAGACAAGATCATAATCACTCAATGATGCATTGTAGTACACCTTAGGCTGTGAAGTTATCTTAAGCATATATATAGCCTTGAGGTATTGATCTAATCTAAGAGTATGATACGGATTTTCGGGAATATGATTGGGTCATGCACTAATAACCAGACTACATGCTTCACTTTCACCATGTTAAATGATGTTTCTTCTTTTTCTTCCCACCAAACTGTGGGAGTAATTGTATGCAATTATGCACCTGCAGAAAATGCTCAAGTATAATCCTGCTGATAGAATATCTGCCAAAGCAGCACTTGAACATCCCTACTTTGAAAGTCTTGACAAGTCTCAATTCTAGTCAGAAGGTTTTGTGCAGAGGTGTCTGTTAAGCAAATATTATATGGCAGTCCATGAAAATTAATTCATGGCATGGAGTGTAAGGATCTGGCAAAATGGTGTTATGTAATATTTCGTCATCATCTTGGTGATATACTCTGGGGGGCAGTTCATGATTGCTGCCATGGTCTCTAGGACCCTTGAAGAACTTTGTGCACCTTGAAATTGTATCATCTGTTGAAATTGAAACTTGAAAGTGATTGTCTGTTAGTATGCTATTAATTAAAAGTCAATGCATGATGTTTTTGCTATTGTTTTAGTTCTCAATCATATCTAATTTAGTAGACGGGGACGGTTTGTGCAATTTGGTAGCATCCTATGAGGAAGTGAGTTTCCGCTTTCCACGGAAAGCAACAAATAAAAAGGCTGGGGAGTAATCATCAACATTAATTAGCGTCTACAGGTGGTTTAGTGTGTGAATGTATATATTTTTTTAGGTAAACTAAAATGGTGTGAATGGGATTTGAATTTATATTCACATCGATTGGTATATTTTTTTTTTTATGGTATTTGCCCTTTTTTCAGAGCAAATTGAGCGTGTTTGATTTCCATAAGTTATAAACATGGATGTGAATTAACACTACTAAAAGTTGCTTTCACTCGAATCCATGTTTCTAGTTGAAACCAAACATGATGAGAGATTCTGATCCTCTGGATTTCTGAAACAACTGCATGCCGGTAGAATTGTCATCTAATTCTGTTTTTTTTTTTAATTTTAATAGACAAAAGTAAATTAATCTTCGGGGGCATAATCTCCTTCAGACTTCAGAGTGGTGGTGTTCTGATTTATTATTCGAGTTTCAGAAAAATAAATTTTTGATATATTTATTTTTTAATGTCAAAATAATACACATTAATGTAAGAAGATTGTGTTTATAAATTTTTATTTTTATAGATAATTAACTTAGTTCAGTCCTTTGTTGAATTTACTTTCAAATGTCTAGAGCATGTTTGGTTTAACGTTAAAACGTGGTAAACTCACGTTTTCAACGCTAGAAATAGTTGCTTTGTGAACTGAGGTAGTTCTCCGATGGAGGATTCCGGTCGCAAGATTGGTTGTCCACGGTGGTTTCCGCTTGAAACAGAGGATGGGGGTGTACCTGCAGACACTCCGACGCTCAAGTCAGTATGTGTAGCAGATATGAGAGTATGTTTAGAATGATGTGTACCTGATCTCGGCTTACTTAGCCTTATTTATATGCAGGTAAAAGGTGGGAAACCCTGGTAGGTAGTTGTAATAGTAATTTAATAGGAGCACAACGCGCCTGAATTAAGGTGGACTCACGCGCCCCGAGACACATATGCCCGGATGCCGTTCCATGCCGGTTAGAGTCCATATTCGCTTGTTGTACGTAGCCAAGTAAATCTGTGAGGAGGATGCCGACACTACAAGACGGATGCCGGTCTAGAACATAGTTCATACTTGTTATATATATGCAGTTAAGTCAATCCACAAGCTGGATGCCGGCATACCTAAGTTGGATGCCGGTCTAAGCTGGATGCCATTCAGAATAGTAGCCTCAAAGGTAACACGTCGGTATGCCCCTTTATGCCGGTAGGCGCCTGTATCATAAGCCAGCTTCGGTTAACTCGTAACGGAAATGGCATGAGGCATACGTATGCCGGATGCCGATGGATGTTGGTCCCAACAAGTCTGATCAAGGGGCTGAGCCCGAAACAATATCGGTGCAAGCAGGCCAGAAGACAGAAGTTGGTCCAAAACACTTTGGGAAATCCAAACTTGAGTTTAGTCCGTTTCAATCAAACACATACTTAATAGAATGTGTATCCATTTACAATTTTATATCCTTATTTATTTGTTCCATACATGTAAGTTTAAAATAAATAAGTTTAATTACATAATTAGGCATTATTTAGATAATTTGATGTGGAAAGAAAATAGAAAAATAATAAATAATTGATATAATGTATATTTTATCTTTAATAAAATAAAAATCATATTAATTTTACACTTTATGAGAAAGATATGTAGATAAATAAAAAATAGAAAGAGAAAATTGCCTCTTAGTTTGAAGTTTGTGTTTTCTCTCGGGTCGGGAGAAAATTTTGGTGTGAATTTCCTATTAATTTTCCCTCTTCTTATTTTTTCTTCTTCCAACTTCTCTCTTCTCATTCTCTTTTGAAACAAAGGTTTAGTCTTCTTTCTATTCTTAATATTTTTTAAAAATAAATTTGGCCAATTATTTTAGTAAAAAAAATGAGAATTTTAAAGATTTAGGTAGAGGAAAAATTAAAATAATTAGGGCACTAGATTTAAACAAAAAATTTGAGAGACTTTTTTTTTTTTTGCCAAGAGAGACTCAAATCATACATTAATCATAATAAAAGGCCCAAAGTGTAATTATGCCAATAGAATATTATACTTTGGAAATACTTCATAAATGACACTCTTATGCTAGCACTCTTTTATAAGGTAAACATAGCTATATGAATATGGTCTGGATAGCAAAAACTGGGAGATTTTTGCTGACACTATTTGCTTAATTCTGCTTTGAAGAATTGTGTCCTCCATAAGACATCTATAGTACCAAAATTCCCTATTCAAGTGAAACTGCATGACTCCCCTGCAAATCCCACTTTGGATTGTTTGATATCATATATCACCCTTTGGTTCCTCTGCTGATAATTCCCAATGATGGCAATGTCATCTTCATCAGAAAGACTTGCAAGCGCCAAACAAACTTGTGAAGCATCCTCTTTTACTATATAGAATATGCCAGCTACATCCACATTCAGCTCAGCATTGTCCTCAAAATACATACTTATGGTAGGTATGCTTACTTCCTGATACCCAGTGAGATTAAAACAGGTATCCAAAATTGAAAACCCTGGTGCTGAAGGGTAGCCAGAAAACTGTTTCAAGAACTCTGCCTTTAAAGCCTTGTAGATGGATGGAGCCAGTCTTGTGATCACTGTCCCTGAATCAATTAGTATCCCACCATTCCCAAAGCTTAGAGCTTCCAGAGCCACACCACCAACATCTATGCCAGTGAGATTAAGTATATAAAAGTTGGATAGCTGTGGGTTGGGAACCATGCTGGTGTAAGCAACGGGAGTAAGATTTTTGAAAACTGAAGACTCATTACCCATAACTAATGACCCAGAAGATCCAGCCTCTATGGTTGGTAAACAGTATGAGAAAACTCCTCCAAATGTATCATTAGTTTGAGATATCAATGAGAGGTAACTTCTTCCCAACCCCATAAGTCCAGAGACTCCTCCAAATAGACCTTTGTTGTTCCTACCACAACCAAATACAAAATTACTCACTGAAATACCTCCAAAACTAAGGTGTTCAACACCGAGCTCTCCATTAGTATAGGACCCATCACCATAGTTGACAGCATAGTTACAAGCTGATTGATTACCTGCACAAGGTCCTGTATTTCCTGTAGCAGATTGAAGAGATTGGCAGGTTGATGAATTGCACAGAATTGAATTATAGGAAGAGGAGGTAGAAGGCTTGAATACAGGTCCTTGTTGATTGTAACATGACATGCAAGGCTCACATTGGACCCATGTCAAGTCACTTCCAGTGTCAATTATCACAGTCATATTCTGGTTACCCAATCCCATAGTCACAATGTAATTTAAAGTTTGCAAATTTATACCAGAAGCTAATGGAATTTGGATTTGTGAAGCTTCTACACTATGGCTAGAGACCATTTTTCGAATCCTGTTTTGCATTGAACGGACATGAAGATCATCTAATATTAACTGTTTCTGAAGCCTTCTGTTCCAATGAATTTTCTTCTCTGAGCAGTAACCTCTGTCCTTCATTTCCAGTATAATAGCACCTTTCTCCCGTCCTGAGAATCCAGATTAAAAGGGGTTTCACTTCTGAACTGATAATTAAACAATACAGATTTAAAATTTAATTTTGAAGCACAATTTATTAATAGATATCGTAATGCAATCTAATCTAAACAAATGCAGTAGTCAAGACACGCTTTGTCAAAGTCAATCTCTTTCTTTAAGACTTTGACAAAGATAAAGAGAGGCCAATAATGGGTGTTTTCTTTTAAGGAAAGAAAAACATTCTTAGATTCTAACAGTAAAACAGGAAAGCACTTTTGATTAAATATTAGGAGATCCAAAGTGAAATATGACATAAAACCCAGAAAAAACTAGTCTATGAACTTCCCTTTTACTGCTAAACTCACTTGATTCAGGGAGGAGGCAACCCAGGGTACCAAGTTGCTGCTTCCTCTGCAACATTTGCACATTGAACATCTTCTTCTCTTCAAAAGAGCGAACCCCATTTGCAATTATGAGGTAAAGAGAAAAAAGGGACAGAAAAAATGGCAGCAAAGGTGTTGCCTTGGCCATTAATGGGGGATGGTAAGGAATTGTATAAAGAAAAATAAATTTGGAAAAAAGTGACCAAAAAGTTTAAGGGAGGAAAGGGGGGAGAAACATTAAGAGCTAGAGAGGAAGGGGGAGAGTGAAGGAGAAGAGTAGAAGGCCCAATGGAAGAGATTCTGAGTGAGGGATTTTGGCATGAGAACAAAAGAGGAAGTGCTGGCTTTTAGACCCCACTTGTGCATGAGGAATTATTGGGGTTTCACGTGCACATTTTGAGAAAAGAGAAGTGCTCTATTTGGATTTTGGTGAAGTGGGTCTTTGGATTTTCAATAATCTTATTGGCCTTTTAAGTTAAGCCCTTAAAATAAGAACCAGTAAGGCAGTAACCCTTCAAGTCACAGCTTTCCCACGGAAGGTGAGAGCCAGAAACCGTAGGGAAAGATTAGTAAATGGAATTTAGTGTGCTCTGGCAATGCCTCTTATTGTTTGAGATTTTCATTTTTTAATTGAAGGTGGGGTATTGGGGTCTGTCTAGTAGCTGGGTTGAGTTATTCTATTTTATAGATAGATAGCTGAAAACGAACAGAGTGATCAGTTTTTAGAAAGTGATACTTAAAACAGTTTCACTCCAAACCAATTTATAGTAAAATTTAATTTAATCCTTCATAGCTGTTTCTCCGAGACACAGGCACTTGCAAAATCAACTCAAGCGAAGCTTCATTTTTCTAGATTTTTGCATTCCAATAAAAACAATTTAATATTGGTAGGTAGCTTTACATTTCTCTTGTATGATAGTCATTTATTTTAACTTTAAATTTGTGGTACATTTTGTATCAAACTCACAAAAATAAGTAATTATATGTACTGTATTTTGTACAAAAGATATATCAGTAGGTTTACTGGAGCCGCCAAGCAGGCCTTGCCTTTCAGATTCAACAAGCTTGCTTTCTAAACGGGGTGCAAATTCCTACCTACAGTTGGAATATTAGATCGCAAACTTAGATCTCTAATTGAAACATTATTGGCAGTTAGACATGATTGGCAGTTTCCTTCCTTTTTTCTACTGATTTATATCAGTCATATCATATTTAGCCAGGGTGAATAACTGCAGTGTGAAAAGTATTAGCACTTGATAAGTTTTGATTAATTTGTTATCATGACCTACTAATATTCTTTGCTTTCAACAGGCTGTCTAAGAGTCATGTTTTTTTAGTCTTTTACATCTCGTTTTTCCATTCTTTTTCTTTTTATTTTCTTTTTTTATCATATCTATTATTACATCTATCATTTTCTCTAGTTTATTTCTCTTTTATTTTTCTGTCTTTCTCTTCCTTACATCCTCACAGGCCATTTTAGAGTATTAAAGTATCATTTTTCTTTGTCTAATTCAATTTTATTAATTAATACACATGGATGGGGTTATACTAGTATAAAATAAGCTAAATATCACATGGCCATTGATAACTTTTCATGGAACATGATGTTTATTATTCCAATTGTTAATTTATAACCATTCATTATCTTGATTATTTATATCAAATCTTGTAAAATTTAACTCTAATGAATTGATAATCAGATAGTTCTTACTTTCATATATTTTAAAAGTATATGTGACATTAATTTTGATATATTTATATGATAATTTTGGATCAAGGTAAAATATTACATACATGATCTAGATGACAACATTAACTTTCAATCCAACGGTGAATTTTTCAATCTAAAGTTGTTATCAAGGGAATGCGTAAGACTTTTGAATTCCTTTATATGTTTTGAAGTGATGGACATCAAAACTGTTATCTTATAGTGTTGCGGGCTTGGCAAGCGTACCAATGTCGCAATAGTATAATAGTTTTTTAAGTAAAAATGTCGAACCCACGAGGAACGGTTTCAATCAAATTTTAAAATTTAGCTTACTAAGTATATGTACACAAAGGAGAACATTTGATTCATATTTACTAATGTGAAATTGCATAAAAGTAGTAAAATGCAAAGTAAAGTTTTGGAAAATCCAAATGAGAAAAGCTGGGATTGAATTTCATCTATCGCACTTTTCAGTATTTTGGATATCAAAACCCTATAGTATTCGAACTAGACAATATTGAAGCACAAACTAAAATCATTCACATCGATTCCTCCAATGTGAAATCCTTAGAACAACTCCATAAACACCGATTCCTCCAATGTTTAACAAGTTGCCTAGCATTAAGAAACGATGTTTTAAAGCTATCGATTTATCGAAAGCCATTCCTAGCGTTTCAACCTATCGAGCAATTTTCGTTCATTTCAAATTTCCGAAATACGTTCCCGCTACTTCAAGAAATCTAAATCGAGATTACTACTGAGTTAATAGAATCAAGCATTAAGAGTAGAACGAAAATGCCAATATTGAAAAGAAACAAAATTACTATAGATAAATGAATCCAAAATACATCCAAGTTTGAGTAGACTACATTCAATCCCAAAATAAAAGCTTAGCTACTCATAGTAGCACTTACAACCCAAGAGAAATGGAGGAGGAGAAAATGGAAGGAGAAACCCACGAGCTGTTGGAGAAGACTTGGTGAGGAAGACGAGTTGAAGAGAGAGAGATTAAGAATGAATAATCCAAATGAACTCCAAAAGTTCCTTTTTCTCCCATCCGCTAGAGTCCTCGGTACGCTTTCTAAATTTGGGCGTTCAAACCTCCAGATAATAATTAATTTCCAAGAGAAGGACGCACGCACAGCCACTTTTTCAAAAAAGGTAATGATTACGTTTCCGCAAAAAGTGCTCGGTTGACTTTCACGTTACTTTTTCTCCAAAAAGGTAGCACGTTTAAACTTCCAAGTGGAGGTTTAAACGTCCAAGCTTGCAACAAAAGTTGTCTTTTCTTCTCTTTTGATTTTCCTTGCTTTTTAGTTTTTCCTTCAAATCTTAATTCCTACAAAATATGTATATTTTTCATTAAAAATAACATCAAACTCAGAAATTAGATTTAGAAACTATATAAACTGAAATTAAGCAATAAAAGAGAAATTAGGGGCCAAATTAATAACAATTATCATCTCAAAGTGCTAAAATTATATCCAAAAATTACTAATTCTAAGCACTTATCATATAGACATATGTTCATGGGGATAAGGTGATGAGGACATAGGGGGAGGATGAACATTGAAGGCATACAAGAGAGAATCAATGACAAAGGCAAGGACCAAGTAGGGGCAAATCTACTAGCAAGCCCAATTGGTGAAGAAATGAAAACCAAAATGCTTACGTGTTTTGATTTAACATGAAGGAAACACTTGGACATCCCAATTTACATGTTTAAGATGCACACATGGGTTGATTATAGGCTTATTAATAATGGTCTGATTAAATAATAGATTTGCCACCACTTGGTTCTTACCCTTGTCATTGGTTCTCCCTTGTATGCCTTCAATGTTCATGCTCCCCTTATGTCCCCATCATTAGGTAACAAATAGTGGCGCATATAAATTCCCCTTACATGTAATAATTTGTGAGAAGAAATCTAACAATTATATGGAAAAAATTAAACAAAATAAATAAACACAAAAATTTTAACATGGAAACTCCCTCAATGTGAAAGGTAAAATATGTGGGATCAAGCTAGTAAGTCAAGCTTAGCTATGATCAAAATAGGTGTACAAAAAGGTCTTTAACAAGTGCACAAACATGCTTAATAGCCAGCAAAACAACCAAAGCAACAAAATTTATAATGGAGAATTAAGTACATGAAAGAACCAGAAAAATGTATGCAGTACAAACAGAATATCTCCCACCACATGTGGTGACCAATTGGACCGTTGAATTTAAAGACTAGGATGTTGCAAACATATTGACAAAAATTTAGCCCAATGCAACAATTAACAAATTCGAAAATGTTATTTTACAATAAATGCTCTATGAAAAAGCAAAAATGTTTTTCCCTTTTCTTTTCTCTTAAAGGTTGCAATTCTCACTTGAAATTGGTCTCTCTTGTTACCTTACTCTGACCCCTCTCCACTAAAACAAGTGAGACATATTATGATCTTCTAATTTTATGCTTTTCTAAATGGAGTAAGAAAGCTCACACCCAACAAATCTCTCCCCGATGACTATATGGAGATAATTGCTAATCTAATGTTTTCAATAATACAATGCTTTAGACATATTAGCACCATTACTATTAGTATGAATTTTTAATAATTCCAACAACTTAGCATCCAAAACATCATTGTCAGCACCCAATTTTATCCGACGTTTTTGTTTTCTTTTTGTTGTTCTTAATCCTTTCGTTTTCATGTTGTCCAAAAAAAAATGATAAAAAAAGGTTCAAATAAAAACAAAAATGAATTAATTAATTTATTTACTAGTTAATTAATTATTGATAATTAATTAATTGATTGATTACACATTTGAACCAAATAATTGCTTTTAAGAATTTTTTAGGATTTGCAGTTGGGCCCAACTGGCCCCATTGTTTGTAAAACTTTTTTGTAGTTTAAAAAAAAAGAGAAAAATGAAGAAAGGAGGAAATGCATGAAACAAAAAAGGAATGATGCAAGTAATGCAACTTGCACTGGGCAGCAATAGTATGGGCAATGGCATGGGCACCTCTGATCTTGGGTGGTTACATCAGGAAAAGAGGAAAAGAAAACCAAGACAGTGAATGAAGACAATATATATACACAATACATGCACATAATGTAAGTCAGGGGGATTCAATTGAGAGAAAAAATACAGAATTAGAACACAGGATTCATGCACACAAAAAAGCACAAGAATAGAGAGTAAAAAAGAGAAAATACAGGGGAATGGGAGAAATATAGAGCTAAATCTTAGAGTGAAACAATCATTGAATATACAACCAATACAAGTAAGTGGAACTCTCAACTTTATACATTTTTGTCTTTAGTTGAAATAGAAACAAAATTAAATTCTTTGTTGTTGCCTGAATGTGTCTCCCAGTCCTTTGTTTGTCATCAATCTAAGCTAACAAATCCATGGCTTACACAGCCCATGTACTATCCCATATTGACCTTTGTCCCACACTATTCAGTCATCTCCCTATTAAACAAACTAGTAGATAAAACGAAAAATCAAAATCAGAGAGAAGAGGGTGAGAAATCAGGCGTTGTCTACGGTACTTGTACGCGTGGGTCGTGTACCGAGACCAGACCACATCTTAACCGTCTGATTTAGTAATTTTTTTATTTAACAGATGAGATTGATGACCTGTCACCGAATGCATTTTATTTGTATAAGATAGACATGTGTTTAATGGTATTTTTGTTTGTGACCCATGCTTGTGACATATTTGTGTGTTGGCCCTAGGCTTAAAATGACCATGGAGATGAAGGTGGTCGGAGTTTGTCAGGGACGTTGGCCGAAGTTAATGGAATGGTGTTGACTGGTGGTCAATCGTAGGTGACTAAGTAAAGGAAACTGTATGTGTCTGGCGTTGCAGTTTTTCATTTGCGTGAGAGACAAAAACCAGAAGGTGGCGCTACGATGGTCAGGAGGGCATTGTGGCGCTACATCTCGGAGCAGGGGAAGGATGATCGGGGGAGGGGCATCAATGGTTTTTTGGGCAGAATTTCTCCCTTTGCTCTCGACCCAACAACATGGTGCAACGACAACACGACAACGAAGAAGGGCGACGACTTATAGCGAGATGTGCGGATGAGGAGTACCGGAGTGCTACATTTCATTCTTCCTCTTGTGAGGTTATGTTCCCGTCAGTTTTTTATTTTTTAATTAATTGTAAATTGAATTACGAAAAATTGAAATCTCAACCATTGAACTCTAATGGCACGCGTTGCTGGGTTTTAATTGGTTCATTCTCTAATTTGTTCCATATTTACAATTGTATTATTAATTTCTTGTTATCAATATAGTATAGTATACCTGTATATGTATACTGTTTGTGATCGTTAAAGATCAAAGTTTAATTATTCTTAGAGGCTCTACAAATACCTCCACTTTTCACTTAATGTCATGATCCAATTCCCCAATTAGTAAAACCTCACGATCTTTGCCCTCGGTTGAACAACGGCCACGACGAGAAATCAAGAGGAAATGGTCTCAAATGTCAGAGAACACGCACTTTTGAAAGAATTTCGAATTCTATGAATTTTTCAATTGCCCAAAAAGACTAAAGTATAAAAACTAATTTTTTAGGGGAAATGATATAATTTATAAATAAACCTGTCATTTGATGCAATTACCTGTTATAACAAGTCCAAAGTGTTAGGTATGGGTACATGACCTGTAGGTCTTATGCACCCTAGAAGCACTCGAGAAAACAAACAGTGCAAAATCATACAGCTGAACAGGGATTTAGAGAGAGAAATGAGAGAGAGGAAACCAACCCCACCGCGGCTTCTGCCGCGTTTGCAGACAAAACGGCCCCGTCAACCACCATCGCCAATCCCTACCATGAGG
Source organism: Sesbania bispinosa (assembly GCA_026901365.1). NCBI lineage: Eukaryota > Viridiplantae > Streptophyta > Magnoliopsida > Fabales > Fabaceae > Sesbania > Sesbania bispinosa. Next base: position 1,812,790 of record QLOH01000060.1, on the reverse strand, counting down.
TCGCCGTCACCCCCTCGTTCCGCTACAGCGCCGCCGATGTTGGCTTCCTGTCACGGCTCCGCAGGAGCACTAGCCCCTTCGCGCGACCACCGTCACGCGTCTGCCCTCCTCTGTGGCCATCGCGCCGCCATGGCCTCCATGGCTGCCTCCCCTTCCCCCCTCCCCCCAAAGTGGAACCCTGAGTGAAGTGGATTTTGGAAAACCCTTGATTTTTTATTTTGCTTCTCGTTCCCTTTGTTTATTTTGCCTTCTTTTTTGGTGTACATGTGAATTGGGCTGATGATGGTTCAGCTGAAGCCCATTACATTTTTTATTGTCTTATTTGTTTTGTTATGTGTTTGGGCCAACGATGTGAGCTGAGGCCCAACCTATTTTTTATTCTAATGTGTGTTAATTGTTTTAATCTTATTTTATAATTATTCATTTCTTTATTGTAAATTATTTTAGATCCGCCTTCTTGTATTTCTTTTAAATGTTTATAATTATTTATTTAATATTTGTGAATGTAAATATTTGTTTAATTTTCTTCCCTTGTAAATAATTGATTATTTGTAATTTTAATTATGCGTTCATGTAAATATTAGCTGGTTTAATTTATCCCATTTTTTTTATCTTTGACGTTAATAGAATAACATTTCTATATTTTAACGTCATTCAAATTAAAAAGAACTATTGAGTGTAGTCATTTACTAACTCGATGGTCTGCCCATTTGTAAATAAGAAAATGTTTTTTAAAAATAATATTGTTTATCAAGTCAATTACGTTAATAACATTTCTATCTTTTAACGTCGTTCAAATTAAAAAGAATTATTGAGTACAGTCATTTATTAACTCGATAGCCTGCACTTTTGTAAATAAGAAAGATTTTTTAAAGTAAATTTGTTCACCAATCCATTATGTTAATCGAATAGCATTTCTATCGTTTAACGTCATTTGAATTAAAATGATTTATTGAGTATAGCCTTTTGCTAACTCAATAACGCGTGCAATTGCAAAATTGTTTTCAAAATTAAATCAAATTTGCATAATGATTGATGATATTTATTGAAAAGCATTCCTATCATTAACATTACTTGAATCAAGGGTTCGTTGTATAGTCATTCGCTAACATCAACTCTGCCAAAAAATAAATTCATTTTTTAAAAGAAAAAGATTTTCAAAATCAATATTTATCTTTTCACAATTTCAAATCAATATCTTTTCAAAATTAAAACCAAACTTTTCCAAACATTTTCAGAATTACTACGTGGCTTAAAATTCCTCATTGCACTTGTGGATACGGAGGAGCGGGATTTCCCCGTCGAGCCAAAATAATACTTTTAAAATCTTTTGTTCCGTTGATTTTTAAATTAATTTTTTCCACCATTCTTTAAATTAAAGAATGTAAATAATTTTCCTTTGAGAGGTAAAAAAAATATTTTTTAAAGTTAATCAATTTCGCACAATTAATTAAGGGTAACCGTTTTTAACGGATGTTGTAGGGTGCTAACACCTTCCCCACACGTAATCGACTCCCGAATTTGGATCTCTTGTTCGAAGACCAGATTTTCAATTTAAAATCATTTCCGGGTTTTCCAATTTTCCCAAACCAAACAAATTGGTGGCGACTCCCAAATTTATATTTCATATATTTCGAATCATCGACCCGTCGGGGCCCAGTTGCGACAATCACATATCCAGTGATACCTTACATCAGTACATTTGGACCTATAAGGAAAAAATAGATTCTTACCCAGACCAATAACACTTTAATTAGCACAAAATAATAGATATTTGGCCCAATTAAAACCAAGCTCCTAAAACAATTTTCTTACCTATAACACCTCCTTGTATGCTTGATTAATCCATATTAATGGTGTATTTATAGGTGTAATTAGCTTAGAAATAGCAGTAATTAGGATAGTTTAAAGTGTTTAAAATTAGGAAATTTGGTGTTTAATTCATAGTTTTGATGTTGGGTGTAGTTTTAATGTCATTTTATTCATAATTGTAGGTAATTTGTGCTTTTGATGCTTGTGGGAGGACAAGAAGGCTTCAATGTCCCAACAATAACTCAAGGAAAGACAATTTTGAATTTTGTCTTTGCGCATCCCAACATGGAAATCTCTTCCAGTCTTTGCTACTTCTCTTTGTGTGGGCGCGCACACATAAAGTTGTTACTGTGAGGACATGACTGGAAAAAATGCGTCTATAGCCTCTGGATGTTCGCGTGAGGAGATCTAGAAAATACCATGTCCTCACGCGAGATGACAATAACTATAAATAGGCAATTGTAACTGTCAGAAACAATTTTAGTTCATTTTTCTTTCATTTTTAGATTTGAAAACACAAATTCTCTCTTTTCTCTCCTTCTCCTGAAGATCCAAGCCAAGGTGGAAGCTAGGGTTCAGATCTAATGGAGTGTCTTTTAGAGTTTTCCTTTCATCTCTTTTCTCTCTTCTCCATTGTAATGTTCTAAATTTCTTGGGTTAGGGATTAGAGAATTTTGATTCAAACACCATATGAATTTCATTCTTGATTTCAATTCAGTTTGTTATGATGCAATTACATTGTTTACATCCAATCTTAATGCTTCATTGACGTGATCAACCGGTGTATGAATTGAGAATGATTCTCACAATTGGAAAATTGGGGAAAAACTTGGATCTGAAGTAAACAACATGAGAGCTTAATTGCTTAGGAATAAGAGTTTATTCTCATGTGATCTTTATCAATTCTGGATACTAATGCATGTCTCAATTAATTTCACCTAAGGAATTTGGGTTCTTGACCGTTGATACAGGGTTAATTCACCAAGGGATTGAGATTTAACTAAACTAGTGAATTGGATCATGAATTAGATCATAATAACTGAGTTGAACATTCTTTTAATTTATATGGAGTGGGAATTAAAAGGAACCAAGCCCTAACCACTCTGTTGATATTGTTCTTCACCAATATTGTGTTCTTGTTGTGTTATAAACAATTTTTCTGATTTAGTTTTCTGTATGGTTTAGATGTCACTTGTTACAATCATATTTTTCTTATCCAACTAGATAATTCCTCCGTGTTTGGTACTTGAATTTTCAATCTCTATGAATATGATAATCTACTCATTGTTGAATACTTGCAATAACTTGGTACACTTACCAAAATTCACATCAATGCTTTGGTAATTACAATGGATTTTGCCTTTGTTATAGAAAATTCTACACACCTCTACAGTATAGACTACCAAGCCATAGTTCCCTAGTAAGTTTAATCGAATAGTTTGAAGTGGACTTGGTTGTTGTGTTTTCTAGAAACAAACTCGTGTGGACTATGGTTTGTTTTAGCAAACGGAGGAATTAATCCTTGCTATTAAAGCTTGTGTCATTGATGGGGCGCATGATGCTCATAGAAGCAAACAACTTACAACTAGAAAGAGTAAACCCTCAATTTCATCTTGAACTTATCATTCATCTTCTTATTAGTCCCCAAACTAAATTGGCTACATAGGTAGTCCTTGAACTTTCAAATATTGATCATGTTAGTCTTCAAACTTTCAGTATTTGTCATGTTGGTCATTGGCTAGGACCAAGATATTGGATACTATGAAGCTAAAGGACTACTTATGCAATTAATTTAGTTTGAGAATTGATAAAGAGAGAAATTACCTGTTTGAGGATGAAATTGAGGGTTTACTAAAAAAGAAATGATTATTGTTTGCTTGAGAATATGGATCTCCACAGAGTTTTTTTATTCTTCCTAAAGGGTGACTCAACAATATATACACATTTATTAGATAAATATTAGAGAAGGAATGATGTTTTATTTTATAATATCTAATCTAAAATATTTATTTATTTATTTGTATCTTGGTTCTCTAGATTCGAATATCAACTTGTAGTTAGGAGTTGTAATATGGTGGCTAATTCTTGTTAACACAAGTCAAGTACTTGAATCCAGCCCAACTTCACCAGGCAATAATATACCTATATCCACCACACCTTCCTCACTATAGCCTTTGTTTTGTCTTTTTCTGGAAAAAAAATGATATTACCCCACTTGACCCTTTCTCCCTTTCTCTAATTAAAGTTATCGATTTCTTTGATTAAGGAAAAAGTATATGCAACTATATTCCTATTAGACTGTACTTTGAAGTTTGGACTTCCATCACCATCGATTCATGGAACAACCATATTTTGGACTCAAAAGACTTTCCAGATGTGGCCCATCGGAACCGCATAAATTAATATCTTGCTTTCTCATATCCTAATCCTAATCCTAAAACTGCAAACGTGGTTTATCTGATGTTAGATGGCCTCAACTTGTTTTCTTTGTTTTTATTTTTCATTTTTACAATTCAAATCAAATGTAATCATGTGCAGTTATATATAATATGTAACTGTGACTATCTAGGCACTGCCACTCATAGCATTATTGTTAATTATCATATTCTGTTCTATGTATAATATATTTCATCAGTAACTGATAAGAACATCTCTTTGTTTATTGGACATTTTTTAACAACTATTTGCTGATTTATGGTCAGAAAATTGTCAACTTGCAAGGGCATAATATTCTCAACCTATGGAATAAAAAAAAACATCAAATTCTCAAAGATATTTTATTTTTTTGATTCAATCTCAAAGTTATTCTAATAGTATACAGAACATATTTCCAGGTTAAATATAAACACATGCATAACTAGGAACTCAAAAGCAGAAGCTTTTGAAACACAACTTAGTTTATTTTAAATTCAAATAAATATCTAATACTAATATACTAGTTTACATATTATCAGCAGACAACGATTGGCAGCTGCAGGTTACTCCTTGTTTTGAAAATCTGTTATGATGAAAAATAAAGATTGATGTCCCTGTTCACTAAACATCACACATTATGAATGATCTGTCTCTGACACTAGTTCGGAATTGAAGGCATAAAATTGTCTGAAGTAACATCATTACAGAATGAGATTGCTGATGGAATTTCCTCAAAGTGCCATACACAATCACACCGACTCACCACAGAGTATATGTGAAAGTGGACAAAATTGATAAGCATGTGTAAAACTGATAAGTACGTATTCAATTACTCCTAGATGTGTCTTCTCAGTTACCATATTAAGAATATAAAAAATTAGTCCCCTAGTAGTTTGGTTAAAATCTGATCCTCTTCTTAATTGAACCACTTTGCTTTAGCAGTTTAACATATAAAATTGATTAAGAAAAGATATTTGAATAGGTGGATGAATGGATTACAATAGCTATTATTGTCAGCATCATCATTCTGATTTGTAAAGTATTAATTAATCTCTCTCGTGCATAGGAAATGCTTCATCATCCTTGAGAAATTTTAACCTTATAAATTTAGCCCTTGTTATTATCTCTTTGATTTTGCTTAATATCTGTACTTACTTTATAATTAAGGTAAGTTGCAAATTTTGGTAGAAAAGGTGTTTTTTTATAAGGAGGTTTGAATGTAAAATCTCATTGTAATATCATAAACACATTAACAAACGGAATAATGTTATGTATTTGAACAAGAAGCAAGAATTTTAATATAACACGAGCCTGATAATAATATGAAATCAGCTAAGAATTCTCAAATTTTAGCTAACCCCTTCTAAGTTCTAACAATGCTTGCTCCACTTTGATTTGTTGACCACTTGGCCTTATTGTAGCGCGTATCCATTTGGATATTCAATAACTTTGACCATTTTTATATCTCATTTTCCTTTTTTAAGTGGTCTTCCTCTTTAGTTCGGTCTTTGGTCGACATTCTACAAATACTATGTAGCCGCCTTTGCTTCCTTTTTATTTTTTCTTTTCATTTTTGTTACTAAAATTGTGCAGCATGTTTATATTGTGAATTTCTTTTGGAATCTAAGTCGGCGTTGAAAAACAAGTTGAAATAAGGACTTTGAAAAAATAATAGTAATTATTTAAACACAACTCTTATTAAACTATTTTTAGATAAAAGTAAATTAAATACGTTTCTTTTTTTTTTCAAAATAAGTAGAAAATTGTAAAAAAATGATTTAATTAGTATACACGGTTAATGTAAAGAAATTTTACATAAATATCCAATGGTGTGTTACCACATCATTTAATGAATATGACACTTCAAATGTTATTAAATTTATTAAATGACGTGACAATACATTCAAACTATTTTACACTCATAGTGCATAATAATTAAACTAAAAAAAATTAGAGGTGTGCAAGAATTCCCTCTTGGAAGTTGTACTGTTCCCAAGTCACATTTCTACCACATACACACACACTTGCCCAAGTTGTAATTTTTAAATTGAATTGCAAAGTTTATGCAAAAGCAGAAAGACAACTAGATAGCATTGTATGGAGGCTGATGTTTATCCATTAGGATAAAGAAAAGACAATAATAATAATAAAAAATTTCAACATGTTACATTATCCAGAGAGGCATATATGGTAGGACCCTCCTTATTAGCTTACGTGTTCCATCGTCCCACCCGATCCTTACACCTGTCCTTTCCACCCTATCACGCAACTACAACGTACAAGAAGGTTCATGAACCGGGCCCCACATTGTAAGCACATGATGCCACGTGCCATCGAACCCAAAACGGTATCCAACGACGCCGTTTCACATTACAAGTGGAATCCCTAATATACCCACGCTAGGCGACAAAAACTGCTGCTCAAGTCAAGTGGATAAAATGGTATGCTCCGTACTATGTACCGTTTTGTTTTGATTTGAGAGAAGGGCTTTTTTGTCATTTAGCGCCTGGGCTCGGCTTATCGGATCAATTTTAAATACGGCGTCGTTCCGTCCGCGGCACGTGACAGTTGGCCATTGAAGAGAGAGAAGAAAGATTGGTTTGGTATTGTTAGCCGAAGCGCCCGCCATTGGAGAAAGCTTTCTTCGCCGTGAAATTCGAGTGAATCGGTATTGTATTGTTTAACTTGTGAGACAGCTCATAAGAAGAAGCATCATGGTTCAGCTAATGACTTCCGAGATGGATAGCCACTGCTTGAAAAAGGTTAAGTTAGAGAACCAAGACGAAGCACCCCCTCTTCACACTCACAAGCGTCCCAAACTGGATTCTCCACCCAAGGTTTCTTTTTTTGCTGAAATTTCAATCTTTTTGTAAAACCCACCATCAATTCCTTCTTTTTTTCTTGTTGGGTAGTTTTGTTTTTCTCTAACGCCCATTTTATATGTTTTTTTCTTTTCTTGAAGCAGTGTGATTCAGGTGATGATTCCCTTACTATCCCATCAGCTCTTTACAACCCCTTGGATGAGCCAAGCCCACTGGGCTTGCGTCTCAGGAAGAGTCCCTCCCTTTTGGATTTGATTCAGATGAGGCTCTCCCAACAAGATGAACGGAAAAAGAAAGATCAGAAGGGTTCTGGTGCTACAGTGGATTCTAAACTCAAGGCCTCTAATTTTCCTGCTACTGTTTTGAAAATTGGAACTTGGGAGGTACGCTCATAGTTTTGCATAAATAAACAAGTACATATACAAACTTGATGTCATGTCATGTGCTTATGGTAATTTTGAACTTGCAGTATAAGTCTAGATACGAAGGAGATTTGGTGGCAAAATGTTATTTTGCAAAGCATAAGCTGGTATGGGAAGTTCTTGATGGTTGTCTTAAGAATAAGATTGAAATCCCATGGTCTGATATCATGGCTCTCAAGGCAAACTACCCTGATGATGGACCAGGAACGCTAGAAGTAGTGGTAAGTATTGTTATTGTTATTACTTGCTAGATTTAGCATCACGGTTGTTTTGTTTGTCAATTGTCATGCTAAATTGGTGTTCCTATTTGTTCTAGCTGGCAAGAAGACCCTTGTTTTTTAGGGAGATCAATCCACAGCCAAGGAAGCATACCTTGTGGCAAGCAACATCTGACTTTACTGGAGGACAAGCCAGCATACAGAGGTACTATTATATTAGTGTTGTTCTTTTGCTATTTTTTTACTCTGAATTGTTGGTGATGCCATTCTCTGTATTGTCACAGGCGACATTTTCTGCAGTGCCCCCAGGGATTGTTAGGCAAGCATTTTGAGAAGCTCATTCAGTGTGATCCCCGTCTCAATTTTCTCAGCCAACAGCCGGATTTGGTGTTGGATTCTCCATATTTTGAATCTGGAACTACAATTCATGACCACATTGAATCTAGTGATGGTTTTGATAGAAAAAGCGAAGAGAAAGCTAGTTTGTTTGGATTGCAGGATGTGGAATCAGGATCTGCAGTTCAATCATCTTCCTCAAAAAGTGAACATAATCTCATGGGTAGAGCTGTTGATAATGTTTCCCAAGAAATTACCTCACCTAGCTCAGGTAATCCCTGTGGATTTTTTTTTCTTAAGTATCTTTTGAATTAGGTTTTTGATGGTGAATGCATCTGTTTACCCATTAAACTTGCAGCATCTATCTGTCTTGATATTCCTCTATCAATATGCCTAAGCTTCTTGGGTTTTTCCTTAATATCTTTTTTGCAGTATTTACTGTCCACATTTATTTCATGTTTGACTTAGAAACAGTTAACAAATCATATTATTGAAAAATGCTGAATGATTGGTGAAGCTGCATAATGTGTGATCATTCTTATGTATATCTGACGTCTAAAATGTCAAGAGATTATGGAAAAATGTCTTGGGGGAGGGGAATTTTTGTCCCTTTCACGTGTTCTATTGGCTGTGAATTGCTATTAAAGGAAAAAAAAAAGAGATTGTCACCACTTCACTAGAGAAGAAGGGGAAGGTGTTGAACTTGAAATCATTTTTTAAGGCGATATATGAAACATGTTTCTATTTTATATTATGTTGGCCAAGTAAGGTTTCAGCCATTGCCAATTTGCCATAGTATAGTATATATATAGGATAGCATACATGTGTGTAAAATATGGTAATCATTCTACATGCATTCTGTTTATCATCCCCCAAAGATTATTATATAATGCCATAATTTATCATGTGCAGTGATGAACACCCATGCAATGAGAGATTTCAGGAGTAGAGGAGCTGAAACTTTGAAATTTCTTAGTAATTTGGATCAGATCAAATTGCCTGGACTTCACCCTTCTATGTCAATGGATGATTTAGTAAACCACATCGGACATTGCATTTCACAACAGATGGGATCTGACAATTCCAACTTCGCTGGTGACAGCCAACATAACAGATCTATTTTGGAGGAATTTACCCAATATTTATTCAATGACTCTCAACATACAACAGCCTCTGATGAACGTTATGTCATGTCAAGGGTGAACTCACTATACTCCCTTCTGCAGAAGGATCCTTCTTCAGCAGAAGACAAAACTATCAGAAATGGTAATGCTCTTGATGCGGATGAGGGTCGAAAAGTTGGCGAGAGTAATTCCACTCAATTGTCACCATGCAAAAGAAAGATGGTTGATTTGGAAGGTCAGCCAGATGATGCTTCTGGTGGCAAACAGGGAACTGGCATGTCTAGGAAGGAATCAACTGGTGATTTGCTTCTTAATCTTCCAAGGATTGCTTCTTTGCCACACTTTCTATTTCCCATGCCAGAGGATTCTGTTAATCAAGTTAGATAGTAATGATATACTAAAGCTTGCAAGCACCACAAAATACATTATGTAGTTTAGTCTTCAGCAGTGTGAATATTGTATGTGCACTCAGTTACTCGAACTCAGTGGGATTCAGAGATTCACATTGATGAAGAATCCTGACAGAGACCACGTGATACTTTGTTTTTTCAGTCAAACAAAAAAAATAAAAATAAAATTATGTTGAACGTCTGTGTGGAGAGAGTCCATTGTTGGCATCTCTACCCTTATGGAATAAAATGAAATGATGCCACAACGAGAGATGAAAATGATTCTGATTTTTAACCTTGATCGTTACTTTAAGTGTGTCACTGAATCAACTTGGAAAAATATTTAGGACAATACTTTATTACACCTTTAAGAAACACAACAAACATATGAATTTACCACGATAGTGTTACTAAGATTCTTTACATTTTTATTTATGAGATAAACGAATATGTTTGGTACGGTTTGATTTCTCCCCCATATTACTATTTGCACTCTAATACCTGTAGAAACATAAGATATGCGCAACCTAAAAAACATGCTGGACAAAAAATCTACAAAAAAAATTTAATACACACACCCACACATATGGCATAGATACACTTTCAGGGTTCATCTTGGCCTTCATCTCCCAATTGCTCAGCTTCTTGTAACATGTTCATAAGCATGTTCACTTGTTCTTGAAGCATTGCATTGTCTCTTTCCACTCGAGCACGTTTGCTCCGTTCTTCCACAAGCTGGATTTGCAAGTGCTCAAGACATCGTGAATCCTCCTCCAGCTGTTCATTTAGACCATCTATTTCCCTGTCCTGTAACAAAAACCAGCAAATGCCTCAACCTCAGTTTCAAGCCTAAAAATATAATTCTCTCTTAGCTTAGCTTGCAAGTTAAGGAAACTTGGAATGAGTGAAACCTTTCTGTTCATTTCTTGGATGGCAATCCTTCTCATGCTTTCAACAACATCCACATTGACAAGCTTTCGCTTCTTTCCAATCAGCCATCCCTTTGGATAATTTGCAGACTCAAAGTCAGGGGGAGGAAGCAATGACTCAGCTGAGGGTCGACGGCCATTGATATTCTTTGCAGGTTCTAATGGTTCAAACAATGCCTTTCGACGCTCTGAAAGCTCAGTAACTGCAGGGGAATCCTTCATCTCCACACTAGGAGGAGGAGGAGGATCTTCCTGATCCTGCTTGCTTGGTGTTTTATTAGCAGTATCTTCTGATACCTCCAAATTCCTCCCGCTAGCTGTGGGGAACATGTTACCAATCTTTTTGCAACTCATTCAGAGATGGTAAATTTGCTCAAACTAATACAAGCATTTCTTATGCATAAAAAATAAGAAGAAAAATAAAATGCAAAAGTCTTTGATACAAGTTGTTCACCAAAGTTGGTATACCCATTGCTCTCAACAAATGCATCCATTGATTACTATAAATATGGTTTACGATCTAACACTGCTTAAATAATATATTAGCTAGCCAATAGTAACAAGACAACTAAAAAAAAGTTAAAACTACAAACCTTGATATAAGAGCAAAAGTTTGATGACTACATATATATCTGAATTAAACAGCCCTGAAGAGATCAAATCTATAATTACATTGTCCCTTGTAATGTTTTATTTCCCCTTGAAGTTTTCTTGAGAGAGTACACATAAAATTAAAATTTTTTAGGTGATCTGGACCATCTTTCCACCCAGTAGATAGATGAGAGACTAATTATAGGGGATTTTGTCAGCAACCAAAGATGGGGACCCTACCCACATCAAATATTAGAAGAGTAATTATTATCATACATTTAGCTTTTATAATTCCTTCTCCATCTTGCTTTTCTTTCTTTCCTATTAGATCATCTATCCACCTCTTTCATGTGTACTCATGGGCTCCGTGTAGTGTTAGTTCAACAGCTCAACCGCCTGCTTTAAGGCTAATTTTACATGCAATTATGCCAATCTTAATTCGGTTGGCATAAAGGCAAATATAAATAAATAAACCTATTTTATTTTGGTTGTGGACAAAATGACTTCCTATTTAGGTTCCATGCTATATAATTGCCTTAAAAATATGGTATGGCATGGACACCAAAGGGAGGATGCCTACTCAAATGTCAATAATATAAACATGTTAAAAAAATAAAATTAAAAAGAATACAAAAAACGTAGTATATAAGAAGAGCAACATCAACGTAGAAAAGTCACATGGCTACACTCAAGGGGGGTTAGTTGGAGAGAGAGATATGGAGGGTGGGTTTGTCCAATAATTAATTAATTAACCAAAGATGATGTCTACACTATCTCAACAGCCACATGTGTTTTTCTTTTTCTTGTCCTTCACAAAACACAATAAATCATCAATTTCTAGAATCACACACAAATAACAATTAATTGTAATAAAATTCTTTAAATTGTCGTGTTGCTTTATTATTATAGTATTATTATATGAAAATTAATGATGTGGCTCTAATTGTGAGCTCCCAATACAAATTTGGATCCCAAATACTAATTCTAATCATTAAAAATAAAGCAACGTAACATAAAAGTCATACCAACTGTTTGTTAACCCGTTCCGTACGCTTCTCTATCTGTAACACTGAATAATTTTGCTTGCAGGAATTACAGAAATCAATCCCAGCAACTAAATGAAAGTTAAATCGAAACAAATTCACAAATATGTAAGAAGAATCGTCATGTTAATTTTGCAAATTCCATGCAAAATTCAGCAAAACCTCTTCAATTGTATGTAGAAATCTCAATGGAGGGTTTGTGAGAGAGGAGATTAGGAAATGGCACAAAAGACAAAGTAAAGTTTAATTGAAGAGAAAGGTAGTTGAAATTAGGAACAAGGGAAGAGGAAGTACCTGTTCTCCTTCGAGATTTCCAGTAAACCGTAGGGGTGGAGACGGGAGAGAAGCCATTCAAAGCATCATCTATAACCATCTTCCTATCTCTACCACGTGTTTCCATACAAAGGTAGAAGTAACCAGATGCTTCAAATTCAGATATGCATCTCAGAGAAGAGAGAGAGAGAGAGGTGTTTCGGTTACTTGTTGTTGATCTTCACAGCATCCAAAGGTCTCGTCTCGGTTTCTTTGTCTCTAACAACCTTACAAGGAGATGCTGATAATTGGAATGGGACCATGACGATCAGATCAGATCAAAACTTTTTTCAACGGTTCAGATTTCTTACGTGGGTGGAAATTTTTATGTCAAACACTCTGTCCATTTATGTGGACCCCTCCTTCTTTTGTTTTTATTTTTCTCATGCTTAGAAATAACCCTTGGAGAAATTATATAATTGAGAAAAACAAGCAAGCTACTGAGGGAAATAAAACGGTTGAAAATTTTTAATTCCACGTGTTACACAGCATATGCTTTCCGAAGATCCCAAGTTACATGTGGATGAAAACAATGAATTTTTAAGTTATTCATGATAAATAAAAAACTTTTTTTTTGGTAGGATGGTGAATAAAAAACTTGAACTACTGGAGCTGGACTTTACGATCCTTTGCACATGACATGACATGTGCACAGAAGCTAAACAGTAAGCACCATAATCTTCAATAGGATCAGGATTTCTTTTACCTTTTCTTACTACTATACCTTTATGTGACCAAATTACATTAAAAGAGGAAAGGTATATAATATGTAAAATTATTAAATTACAAAAAAAATTAATATAAAAATTTGTTATGAATTGTTAATAATTTATGAGAAAATTAATGAATTAAAAAAAAACAGATTTCATATATGCTAATAATTATTTGTATATTATTACCATTTGGGTATGTATGACTTTTATTCATCACCCACATCTATGAATAGTGCATTTCATATTTCATGTGTATAATATAGAGAAATCTATTGCAACGTTTGATTGGTGACACCCATATAATAGAAGTATTATATATTCGATAAAAAACTATTGAATAAAAATTAACTAATTAAAAATTTCCATATTGTTTTAGTTTTTTCCTTTGTAAATAAACATTGGTACTTTGTCCAACTAATTAACATGAAATAGTGTGGATTCTCTTTAATTAGTAATGAAATTTTTTAGTCGGCCATTAAACCCTACCTGAAAGATATGGGGTCGGTCACATTGGTCCCTGAAAAATACGAAATTGCAAAATAGTTACGTCAGGCAAAATCGTCCTTCTGTTAAGCCCCCACGGTTAAACTTAACAATTTTGCTGATGTGGCAAAAAGACTGACATGTCATGTCTGGTGTGGCATTGTAGGGACTAAAATGAAGGTATTACAATTATTTAAAAGTTATGGGAAGGACTAAACTGAAGATTTGCATTTTGTCTAACATATTTTTTCTTCCCGTCTCTCTCCCTCAACCATAATCATCTCCCCCTAATGTCTGAAACCTAAAAGCTTGTTAGTAGTAGAAACGCTCGATGATGGGAGGAGAAACAGAGCATCCTGAACATCGAACATATATGAGAAACAACAATGGAAGCTGGAGTACGTCTTCACCATCAATGAGTAATGTTACCCGTTTGTGCCATTGTGGATTGAAGGCTTGCTCGGACCTCAAGAACGCAGAGAAATCCAGGGATGGCATTTTATTCTTGTCCTCTGCCGAAGGTAAGAGTACATGATTTTGGTTTTATTCTGACTTTAATCATACATTAATGTGGTCATGAAGCTCGTTTGTGTTCTGACTTTTGGCTTTAATTTTTTTATTTGCAGGATCACTCCCAAAACTGTAGCTACTTCTGCTGGATTGATGAAGTAGTTGAGGATTCTGCAGAATATGGAGATAACATTAAAGTTTGGAAGAAAACTCAGCTTATCATGAAGATTGATAGTCTAATGGATGAAGTTAGATTAGTTAGGAAATGTGTAATAGGAATGGGATTTATGATGTGTATCATGTGTTTCTTGATTTTGATTCTATTGGTTCATTAAGTAGTTTTGGCTTTGTTAAGTACTTTGCAAGTTTTTATTGTGTAAACTTAGTTCTAGGAATGTATTCAAGAACATGCTTTTGATTAATGAAATCCTTGAAGAATTTGATGAAAAGTGGTATGAATTGATTTTTTTCCCTATTTGTGTATTCATTTGTATATTTACCTTGAATGTAAATGTTGCATTAATTGTATGAGATGGATTTAAAAAATTAAACCATACATCTACACAAATCAAAACTGTGGAAAATACCAAAACTTAAACCAAGCTGAAACATTGTCATTTTCTAAAGTAATTCAACCACATCCAAAATAAAAGCATAGTGTCTTAACAATACCACAAAAACAAAACATGAGAAGGCACCTACTGGTGCTTAATTGTCAATCAGTACTCAACCTAAATTTAAGGAAATGAAATTGTTTCATAAAAAAATCTCAAAATGTTGTTGTCTTCTACAATTTGTTGTCTTAGAACTTTGTCACTTTCCATGTTTGCATTAAATTGAGGAACAATAGTTGACTTGGCACACTACCACACAACACCCCTCATGTCCAAATCCTTCCATTGCTTAGAATTGTGAAAATCTGGACCACATTAAATAGAACAGGACCACATTCAAGTTAACCCATATACAGTAACATATACAGTGACATTATACTTAACAAAATAGGACAGGACCACATTAAAGTTAACTCAGTTTTAGCGGTCTACATTCCTTGGACAACTTTTGGGTTTCATGCATTCCATAATCATATAAAAAAACCCAGCATGCATTTCACACAATTCACACATTTTCTCAACAAACGAATAAATATCAGACATGGGGTTACACCGATAATTATTTCGCTAACTAACCTACACCATCAAAGGCACACTATCATTTAACACATTTTTCTTGCAGAACTTGAAGAACAAAAAACAAAATGATCGGACATGAATGTACCTTGGTGGAGCAAAAGCAGGGTGATCGCCTCCTAGCGTCTCTTCTTCTCCGGCGACGAAACCCTACAACCCTTGAGCGTCACTGTGTCTGAAACTGAAAATGCTCTCTTGCAGTTCGTAACTTCTGCTACAAGGTGAGGTGAAGAGGGTTTGGAGGGAAAAAGGCAATGGACATTTCAGTTTCTATCAGGAACGAGGGACCATTTTGATTGATTTCACGTAGGATTAATTTGAAAACTATTAATCTTTTGGCAACATCAGACACCTCAAAACATGGACTATTTTGCACACTTTTAGTCTTTTTGCCACATCAGGAAAACTGTTAAGTTTAACAGTGGGGACTTAACAAAAGGACGATTTTGCCCGACGTAACTATTTCTCAGGGACTATTTTTCAATTTCGTATCTTTCAAGGACCAATGTGACCGACCCCATATATTTCAGGGACCATTTTGAGGGTTTACTCACAATAAAATGCAAGAATGGGGTTGACAATTGGTGAAAACAAAAGGATAGGAGATGAGCCTACTTATTATCCGAGAGAATCACTAGATGCGTCATTGAGGTAAGAAAATTCGTCTTTATCCTCTATATTATTTATTGACCAAAAACAAATCCTCTATATTATTTATATAAATAATATGAGAATATATTACTGGATGAAATGTAAATTTTTATAATAGTAATAATAATAATATATTTATTACATCAATTTGTATATAAATCGATTTTCATACCAAGAGTTAAGATTTTTTCTTATTTGATACCTTTTTTGCCTCATTTATATTTTTCTTTCATAAGTTATTGTTCTGGACTGGAGTCAACCCGGACTCGAGCGACTAGGTCGTACGACTAAGACCAACCATGCCATAAGGGTGAGCTAATGAAGAACATGCTTGCACAAGTTGTATCGACACTACACCATATCACGACAAAGAACAAGGCCTTCATAGGCCTGCACACCATCGAACCCATGATGCGCCCCTTTAAATTAATAACATTGTTGGTATGGAATCTGAATAGAGAAGAGTAAACAGAAAACCTTATCAGAGACTGATAGTAAACAGCGATGCAGCGGCGCCCCTTTGGGGCCACTCTCCCTCCATGGGAGAGCTCTTCTCCCACAATGGGAGATCTCTTACCCAATTTAGGTGGATTTTTCTCTCTTTATGGTAAGAGTTTTTTCTTTTTTTTTTCTTTTTTTTTTCTTTCTTATGTTTGTAGTCATATTTTCTCCATATTTTTCTGTCTTTTTCTTTCTCCTTTTCATCCACCACCTTCATAGCCTCTATCCCTTCATCTTTCTTGAGTTTGTGTTATTTTCCTTTCTTTTGATTTCACCATTGTTGTGTTATTTAACAATCTGATAAGAGTTGTTCTTAACATTTCAGCAGCACTGGTTTACCCAGTATATGCTGCTTTTATATATATCTATTACTGTAACTCGATTTTGCAGCACTGATTTACTTAGTTTAGCTGTTGTTGATGTCGTTGATTTTTTTGCTTTGGGCTGGTGTTGGACTTGTACTGCTCTGGAAGGAATAAAAAAATAGAAATGTCCAAGTCTCTTTCAGATTGTTTTGCAATAGTTGTGTCTTGGGATACCTAAATAGTTTAGATCTATGAGCACGCGTGCTTATTATGTTATTTTAATGTGTTGTGCACTGCGAAAGTGCTCTTTATTTAGGATCCTATAAATGATGTAAGTGTCGCTGGGCATTTTTAATCAATATTATTTCGACAAAAAAACATTGTTGGTAAAGGGAAAGGTAAACATTTACTATCCAAGAGTATTGTTATTTAATTAGCTCGAACCTGAACTTACTTGGGCGTTGAAATGTTTTTTTTTGCAAGACTACCCATCCAACCCGAGCTTGTGGGACCCATCCAAGTTGAGTTGATAAATACTCCATTCGACTCCACCAAAGCTCAAAGGTGACTCGAAGATGAGTTCGACCAACGAACAATTATAAATCTAAGGGAAAAATATGTTTTTCGTCCCTGTAGTTTCGGTCAACTTGGGTTTTCGTCCCTATACTTTAAATCCTTGGTTTTTTGTCCATGTACTTTCTAAACCCCTAAACGTTAGTCCCTGTCGTTACTTTGGTCCATTAAACCTGTGACATGTCAATTACCTAGCATGCCACGTGTCAATTACTTAGCATGTCACGTCACAGGTTTAATGGTCCAAACTAACGGCAGGGACTAATGTTTAGGGGTTTAGAAAGTACAAGGACAAAAAACCAAAGATTTAAAGTATAGGGACGAAAACCCAAGTTGACCGAAACTACATGGACGAACAACATATTTTCCCCTAAATCTAATATATATTAGTTCGAATAATACATAAAATGAACATGAAAAACCTTTAAAATAAAGTAAAAATAAAAAATCAAATAATTTTTTATCAGGAAAAAATAACTTCATTTATGGTAGCTTGCTTAGAGTATCTTACATGTAAACTTAACTTTATGATCTAACTAATATATTAATCCCCATAATACGTGAATAAAGGTATATTTTTTCATATAATTAAAATTAAATTTATAATAAATTAATTTCTTTAATTTTTTTTAAAAAAATTAGAATAATTTTAGATAAGTATTCAATTTTAAAATATAATAATAGACTATACTTTAATATTTAAATATAGTTTACATTATTATTTGATAATAAAATATTATTAAATAAATTAAAATTATAATGATAAGAGTGAATATTTATATTGAAAATATGAATTTGAATAGAAAATAATAGGGTAAGATTTTGAATCTTAATAAATTTTAAAATTTAGGTTTAATATTTATTAGCATTTAAAAATTAAAATAGGAAGAGAGAAGATTAATATTAATGATTGAGAAGGAGAATGTCATTCTCACAAGTAGTGTGTGGAATTCACTATCCAATTAATGAGAGAAAAAATATTAGAACCGACAATTTAAGCTATCAGGCCCGACCTAATGCGGGTTGCATGCAGGGCCGGCCCAACCCTAAAGCGGGTAAAGCACTCGCTTTAGGCCCCAAAAAATAACTTTATTTTAGGCCCCTAAAAATATTTTATTTACTATAAATATTTTTTTAAAAAAATAATCTAATAAAAAATTAGTAAGTCATATTAAATTATTAAGATTAACTAAGTTTTTTTTCCTTAAAAAGGCCCCATTTTATCACAACTTTCTCTCTTCTCATAAATAATAATTATTAATAATTGATTCTATCCATTTTTAACATTGATTTGCCTCATCACTTATTCTATTTCTTTTTTTTTTGTGTCTTTTTTTTTCTGATGGTGTTATATTGATAATACATATTTTCTCTTAATTACTCCTTCAGGCTCTCTTTTTTGTTAAGTGTAGAGATTTGTCCTTTAGTAAATATATATAAATAAGCATGTCACTTTACTTGAGTATACTCTATTGTGTCAATGTGAGTAGATTAATTTATTTAAATATATAATTTTCTTAAAAAAATATTCTAACAAACATACGTTAATATATTGAATTGGAAGATAAAAAAGGCCTCATTATAAAAATCGCTTTAGGCCCTTATAAACATTGGGCCGGCCCTGGTTGCATGGTTTATCAGGCTGGGCTAAAAAGCCCAAAAGTTATTCGAGCTTCGAATAAGTTCCCGAGCCCTACATTTTTGCAGGCCATCCAGCCTTTTTTCGAGTTTTTATGGATAACAGATTTTTATCGGGTTGGGCTAAAATCCCCGAAGTTATTCAGACTTTTAAAACAAGTGCCTGAGCCCAATATTTTTATGGGCTTTTATAGGTCGATCCGATCAAGTTAGCCCATTTTACTGGCTCTAAGATAGACAACTCTGAAAATTATTGAAAGGAAAAATAGAATTACTGGTACGTGAGTTGTCAAAATTATAATAAATTGAATTGATTACTATTATGATTTAACTATAATCAAGTTAAGAGCGACCTTAAAAAAAAAAAAGTTAAGAGCGGGTTCAAGTTCACAACATATATTTGTATTCCAAAATTAACCTTACCTTATCACTTACATTTTAGAAAAAAAAAACTTTTGACTTTAACTCCAACTTGGGTCAAATCGTGTTTTCTATATCAAAGTTTAAGCAAGATGGAACTAAAAGCTACGGGTACAAATTCTTTCGGCCTTGTCTAATCAATAGATCCATTGGACTCCAAAGCACATGTCTTCTTCTCAATGTCCAATATTAACCAAGTAAATAGACTATCATAGCTAAGACAGGACACTAAGCATGCTGCCAGGGTTCATCAACAAGAACCCACCTACTTGGTTTTGAACCAGACCACCAACCTTATCCCAATGAATGAATGAATGAACGGGGGTTGATCCCACGAGATTGGATAGTTTGGGAACAAGGGGAATCATCCTAGAGCTCTGAATAGTGGAAGGAGCCCAATCGTACTCCTAAGCAAGATTGACATCAATGTAAAACAGGTTATAGAGGTACAAATTGTTTTTGTACAATCGAAGGACTGATATCCAAAAATATTGTGTTTACTTTTTTATATATTTTATTTATATATAAAAATTAAGAATAACATATATTTGTAGTTTCCGTAAAATTAAATAAATTTGATTTTGATTCTCATAAATTTAAAATTGGTGTGTTGAGTCTCTCTCTTTTTAAATCACTCCAAATTAGTTTTTATCATGTGTGTTTTTAGTCACAAATATTTCTTAACAGGTGTATTTTTAGTCCCTAGCGAGAAGGGTGGTAAGGATTAATTTGAGGTAATTTTAAGAAAAGAGAAACTCAACACATTAGTTTTAAATTATGAGAACCAAACCTAAATATGTTTAATTTTATAAGGATTAAAAACATATTTTACCCAAAATTTAATAAATTTTTTATATCAAATATATAAATATTACTAAATATTAGTTAATAGATAATAAATAAACAAATTATTTTTTATAAATAAATAAATAATTTAATTTAATTTAAGTTTCTTTTTGTTAAAAAGACTCACGTTTTTTTAAAATCATGTATGTCATTTATAGTGTTTTATCTTTTATAATTAGTTCTCCATTTTATAATTTGTTTTAGGTATACATATATGCTGGGTCGACCCTGGTTCACATCTAGAATAAAATTATTTATTAAATTTTGAATAAACTTTGTTGAATTACATATCATTATATTAGCTTGTGTAAATTATATTGATTGTTTATATAAATACCATCTAAAAAACATATTAGGAGATAGAATGGATGTTGGATACAAAAATATGTATGATTTTTTTTTGGTCGAAAAATTACGTATGAATTATTTTTGGTCAACAAAAAATTGTGTATGATTTGATGATTTCATTCTTTCCGCAATTCATTGGGCTCTTACGTGTTGGGCTTTAAGGCATTGTACTAAAGAAGTCATATAATCCGCACCCCTTTCCCCAGCCCACCTCAGGCCGTAACAAGAAAAGGCAAATGATATAAGTTCGTATTTTTGGACCAAAAACAAGGTTCAAGGTCTTAGAAATCTTCGACCAAAAAAAAAAAAGTCTTAGAAATCACCTTTTAAATTTTTATTATATAACCACGTATTCTGTATCTATTTATTAGTAAAGAGCTGCCACTTTTACTAAAAAAGAAATACCATGTTTTCGTGTCGATTGAAATGAGTGAAACAAAATGATACTGGATTTTATGGTTTCAATTGTTTAAAATAGAATAAAATATAAGAGAATGCATTTGTTAAATACTTGATAATAATATTTTATTCTATTTTATTCCATTCTATTTAATATTTCACTTTTTTTCTCTAATTGGATGTATAATATGAAAATAATCTTTTTATTTCATCATAAAACTATTCAAACAATACTATCACTTTTTTCCCTCTAATTTATGAGTCATATTATCATTGTATAACTGTATAATTCGTGTCATCAATTTCTATTAATTACTACTACGAAATTGAATATAAGTAAAAATAATTAAATTCACATGTATTAAGAAAATTAGTTAAATTCATTAAATTTTCTTAATATCATATAAAAAGTATTTGCATTGCCTAAATTACCCTACATTCAATTTTATTGTAAATTGTTTCAGTTGGACATACTCTCTTTCTATTGGCACATGATTCATTAAATAAAGTGGTTGAAAAATATAATTTAAATTAAATAAAGGGCATTTTGGGTTTATCTTATTAAATAGGGTAAAATTAGTTAAGATTTACTTATATTTAAGTCCACAAAATATGAGTTTTTTTTTGCTTATATTCAAGTCTGGAAGGAGTACTTGACAAGTTTTTTTTTTTGGTTTCCCAGAGTATCCTCCCACCCGATAGGTAAGAGACTAATCGGGTCTCTCGGGGTGCTGTCAGGCGCAAAGCTGGGACCCCTCCCAACAATATTTTTTTCATACACATGGATCCAAGGATCGAACGCAGAACCACATGCTTAAGGGACCCGAGCGGCGAGCCCCTTCCACTCGGACCAATACATGTTGGTAGTACTTGACAAGTTTCTGATAGTAGAACATAGTTCAAATTAAATAAACAAATACAATTAAACCAAACTTTATGAACTTGTTTGCATGGTGACTGCCTTTATATGGGGATAAATTATTAGATGGTCCCGGATCACCACGTCATTCATGGTCTCAATCTATTAACATTTGACACATAAGTAAAATTGGTCCGGACTAAAAATAAATTCATGGTCGGACCATGTATTTTGTTTATGTGTCAAATGTTAATTGGTCAGAACCATTAATGACGTGAATGTGATGGTCTGGGACCATCAAATAATTTTTCGTTAGAAGGAGAATGAGAAAGGATTATCACGGTTCCGAGTTGGAACACATTAATTTTATATATTTTTTCTAATTATCTTTTTTTTAAAGAAAATTTACACTAAATCACTTCCGTTTTGATTTGGAACCGCACATTTTTCCTTGGGTGTATAGTATTTAGTTGTGTTCTAAAAACTGAATTGGTCGGTCCGACAGGTGAACTGGTCTTGTGTCTGGTCCAAATAAATTTGAGAATCAGTGTTGCAAAAGATTAGTCATAACATAAACCCGTTAAACCGGTTGAAGTTGTCTTTTTTAAAAAGACAATTTTTTTTATTTTTATTTAATTTAAAATAATTTTAAGATAAATAAAAATATGTTTGAGAATTACACATAGATATTAATTATTTGACCTTTTTTATTATTTTATAAATCTTATAATAAGGTTATTTAAACAAATTTATAGCTTTATAAATCTGAATTTATCAATTAAAATATTATATAATATTTAAAATATATATTTAATTAATATCGTTTGACCATGGTTCAACCACGGTTGAACCATTAAACTGTGAACCAGTGCCTTCACAATTTCAATTACATGTTCGATTTTTAAAACATTGGTATTTAATTAGTGCGGTTCCGATTTTGAACTGATTTTTTTTTATTGTGTTTTTTAAAAGTCCACGCTTCACTTATACCTCTCTCTCAATATGCCCTAGCTTTGTCTCACTCTCTCTCTATTTGTAGTTCTTAATCGCGCAATGGGGAATCCCCTGTGCCGCCATCCACCACCCTCCGTTGTTCGAGCTCGGTGCCGCTATTGCTTTGTTCCCTCCTCGGTACTTTATTCTCCATGGTTGCTGCTACTTCGTTCCGTTGTGACTGCTACGTTCCGGCTTGCGTTCACCACCACTATTGTAGTTCTCCACGCCGTTGCAAGTGTGTATTTAAATGAAAAATTTTAAAATTCTCAAAATTGTAAGCATGAGAAGAATTATAAATAATAGTATAAAATAATAAATAAATGTTGAAATATTTATAATATATGTCATTTAAAATTCCTCCTATTTATCATAAAAAATTTTTTATTTGTCATTTGAAATTCTTTATTTTACTTTTCTAACACATGAAATCTAATAATTTTAAATTACATCATCCAAACACGAGGGAATATATTACGATTAAGATAGAAATAAAATTAGTTTATCGATCTACACCTAACATATTAATGTTTTTTTGAAGTATAGAGAATGAAGGTTGATAAGTAAAAACAAAATCTTTCTTAGTGATGCAATCTGATTCACTATGCATATCCAATCTGTGATCTTGTGGTCCTGACTAACAATATCTTTGTTGGAATATTGGTGAATTAAAGTAAATTTTGTCAAATTCAAAAAAGAAGCACAATGATGGCGCGTGTATAAAGATAACATTATAAGAAAATTATCAAAGTGCAAGTGCGAGTGCACTTCATGGAGATCCCTGGTTTTAATTACTTAGTAGAAGTCTCAGATGATACATATAATTATTTATGAAACTATGGTTTAATTTCTTGGACTGACCTATGACCATTGACCAATTGCATACAGATCTCGTGTAACATACAGAAGCTATTCACAGCTTCAATCATCACTATGAGGTCATCAAAAAAGAAACCAGCAAGAAGTAAACATTTAATTAGTTCTTAATTATATTGGTAAAGTGGCAAACACCTAACACCAAGAACTTCAATGAACCCACACAACATGATCCCTTTTCAATGTCTTTTGGATAAAGGAAAATGCAATGTTGCTTTTGTTTATATGAAGTTTTCATAACATTAGGTTGTTATCCACTATTTCTACACTACCTGTGTTTCACAGTGCCTCTTGATCCAGTTTAATTATATGTATCGAACCTACAAAATCATGAAGAGTGGATCATTATTTAAGTTTTAAAAAGATATAAGATAAGTTAGTTTAATATTTAAAAAATAAAAATTATAATTTTGTCCATAAAAAAAATAATAAAACGTCGATTAATTGTCATTTTTAGAAATTACATTAATTTTATACAAGAATTAAATAATTTAACATTTATAACTTTCAGAAATTAAAACGGTGTTTTAATCATATTATGGAAGATGACCTGATTTGACAAATAAAAGGTACATCATATCTAATAAAAGGTAAGAATAAATGGAAAGGAAAAGAGGGAGAATAAACTTAGCAATGTGTCAAATCTGAAATGTGATTATGTTCATACTTCATACCCATGATACTAGTTATTAATTAGCAATTTCTTAATAAAATTGCAACAGTTTTTTTATAGTAATTCTTTTCTGTTATAAATCACGTGTTTATTCTTTGTTATTTTCATCGTTTTGACGCAGCAACTTTTCAAGAGAGTTTAATTATAATTATAAATTTGATACAAATACTGGAAACTAATAAAGGAATGAGCTAAAGGGATAATAATAACGATTACCAAAGAAAAAATTATGGTTCAGTTGGCTATACAGGTTGAGATTGTGAGAAAAGCTACGAGTTCGATCCCCACTAAATACACTCTTAGATTGGGGAACCTTACTGTGACTAAACCACGAATAGGATTGTGCTCGTAATAGAGATACCTATAGTTAACACCAAAAAATAACATTGATGATCAATCTAAGTAATTGTTTATGTATGTGTTTCATTTCTTTGATAATCATGTTACAAATGTAAATCTACACTACACTTATTCCAGAAACCAAACTCGTTATATATCTTTGAAGATGATCTCTGTTATCAAACATGCCCTTGCAAACCAAAAAACCTGCACAGCCATTTTGACAATTTAAAATGTCAACTGGGACCTACTTATGCGAGTGCCCCACTGTTGGGTGCAGCACATGCTACATAGGAAAGGAAATTTCATGCGCATAATTAAGGTTTCATATTTTATTTTGTTGATGTTCGTTCGTTCCACTATTTAGAGGGTAACATTCACAGCTCTCTGCCACCATGAGTGTTTTTATTTAACCAATACAACAACATGGTTTTCTTACAAACCTTGTTCTTCCTTTTACTTGTACACCCGATTTTAACATTTGGTCACCCTTCTCATTCTTTGCAAACAGATAAAGCTGCTCTTCTGGAATTCAAAAGAACAATCATATCTGATCCAAATTCCTCACTTGCTAACTGGGATGAAGCTATTCATGTTTGCAACTTCACAGGTGTTGAATGTGATGAATTCCACCACCGTGTCATACGACTACTCCTGTATGATAACCATCTTGTGGGGCCTTTTTCACCTGTCCTTTCCAATCTCACTGGACTTCACATCATTGAGATTGTTAACAGTCACTTGTTTGGCATCATTCCACCAGAGTTATCCTCCCTCACACGTCTCCACCATATCCGTCTTCAAGGGAACAATTTGCATGGTTCCATACCACACTCCTTTTCTCAGCTTTCCAAGCTTAGACTTCTACATATTAAAGAAAGTCATTTAACAGGTTCACTTCCTCCATCTCTCTTTTCCAATTGCACTCTATTGGACAATGTGGACCTTTCTAGCAATTCCCTCAGTGGTAGAATCCCTCAAGAGATTGGAAATTGTCATGCCCTGTGGAGTCTCACTTTATACAACAATCACTTCACTGGACACCTTCCAATCTCTTTGACTAATCTATCAATTGAAAACATAGATGTGGAGTACAATTATCTTTCAGGTGAATTGCCAACAAAGTTAGTAACTAACTGGCCTTATCTTGTTTACCTTCAGCTGTCATACAACAACATGACAAGTCATGATAACAATACCAATCTTGATCCATTTTTCATTGCTCTTAGAAACAGCACTGCTCTAGAGGAGCTTGAATTGGCAGGCATGGACCTTGGGGGAAGGTTCTCCAATACTGTGGTCAGCCAACTTGCCCCAAGTCTAAGAACTTTACTACTTCAGGAAAACCAAATATTTGGATCAATTCCTCATTCCATAGCAAATCTTTCTAGTCTTTCCATCCTCAATTTAACATTCAATCTTCTAAATGGAACTATTTCACATGAGATCTGTAGTTTACCATACTTGGAACAGCTTTTCTTATCACACAACCTGTTCAAAACTTCAATTCCAGAAGCACTGGGCAATTGTCCACATCTGGGTTTACTAGATCTGTCACACAATGAATTTTCAGGTAGGATTCCAGAAAGTTTGGGAAATTTGGTTAGACTAAATTATTTGTTTCTCAACAATAACCTTCTCTCAGGAACAATACCTTGTACATTTGGAAAGTGCACTAATCTTTACAAGCTTGACTTGTCCTATAATAGATTAACAGGAAGCATCCCACAGAATCTCTCAGGCCTGCATGAAATCAGAATCTTCATAAATCTTTCACATAATCACCTTGAAGGCCCGCTTCCAATTGAGCTCAGCAAACTAGAAAAGGTTCAGGAGATAGACCTTTCATCCAATTACCTCACAGGAAGAATATTCCCTCAGATAGCAAGCTGCATTGCAGTTTCATTCATAAATTTTTCAAACAATCTTCTTCAAGGTAAACTACCAGAATCCTTAGGTAATCTGAAGAACCTTGAATCTTTTGATGTTTCAAGAAATCAACTATCTGGATTGATACCAGAAACACTTGCTACAATTGACACACTTACTTTCCTCAATTTATCATTTAACAACCTGGAAGGAGTGATTCCATCTGGTGGTATCTTTAATTCAGTGTCATTTTTGTCATTCTTAGGAAACCCACATGTGTGTGGGAATATTACAGGCATGTCTTTGTGCTCTCAAGGGAGACAGTGGTTCCACACCCGTCTGTTCTTGATTGTGTTAATTTTAGTAATCTCCATATCAACTTTCTTGTCAACAATTTGTTGTGTCACTGGATGCAAGCATCTTAAAGGAATCATCTACTCTAATGAGACTGAGACAGGTAAAAAACAAGTTAGACCAGAGTTCATATCTAACTTCCCAAGAATCACATATAAGGAGTTATCAGATGCCACAAGAGGATTTGATATTGAGAGACTAGTTGGATCAGGTAGATTTGGACATGTCTTCAGGGGAGTTCTTCTAGATGGGACACCAATAGCAGTGAAAGTGCTGCATTTGCAATCTGGAAATTCCACTAAGAGCTTTAACCGAGAATGCCAAGTTTTAAAGAGAATTAGGCACAGGAATCTTATAAGGATTATCACAGCATGCAGTCTACCTGATTTTAAGGCTCTAGTTCTACCTTATATGGCCAATGGAAGCTTGGAGAGCCGCCTTTATCCTTCTTCTGGATCACCAGACTTGAGTATTATCCAGAGGGTGAATATTTGCAGTGACATAGCTGAAGGGATGGCCTATTTGCATCATCATTCCCCTGTCAGAGTGATACACTGTGATCTAAAACCAAGCAATGTGCTTCTCAATGATGACATGACAGCTCTAGTTTCTGATTTTGGCATTGCAAGGTTAATTATGAATGTTGGAGAAGGAAATGGTGGGGTTGTTACTAACATGGGGAACTCTACTGCAAATTTTTTGTGCGGATCCATTGGATACATTGCACCAGGTAATTTATTTAGTCTCTATCTTGGATACATGGTATGGTAACCTGCCTATCAAATTGTCAATCGAAGAGACCAAGTAATTAATTTATTACTTTGTTCTTAGCAAAATAGTATGATAACCATTCAAGCAAAATCTCACAACATGAAACCAACAAAAATAAATTCCAGTAAAGATAAAACCCCTCATTTTTTATGTATAGTTTACTATAAATATTTAAGTAGCTTCCATCAATATTCTTCTATACTTTCCCATGCAGAATATGGATTTGGATCAAATACATCTACAAAAGGAGATGTCTATAGCTTTGGCATTCTAGTGCTTGAGATGGTGACTAGAAAAAGATCAACAGATGACATGTTTGTTGGTGGATTAAGTCTACAAAGATGGGTAAAGAGTCACTATCATGGAAGCATTGAAAAAGTGTTAGACCCTACTTTGGTGATAGCTACAAGAGATCAATCTCAGGAGGTAAAGAAAATGTGGGAAATTGCAATTGGGGAGTTAATTGAGCTTGGGATCCTGTGCACACAGGATTCACCTTCTACAAGGCCTACCATGCTTGATGCAGCAGATGACTTGGATCGTCTCAAGAGATACCTTACTGGGGACACAACTTTAACTTTTGCCTCATCTCTTGGAATTTCATCTTCCACTTTTGGTGATTATTAACTGTTAGCTGGATTTTCAGCACATAATGCCACCAATTGTCATGTACTTTCAAGGATTAATTGAATTTTCAGTTGATATATGATCAGATATCAAGATTGTGACCATTAACTAACGACATCTAAAATGTGACAACATGTAAGCCTCTAATAAATGCTTACATCAAATCAAAGTAATCCATGAGTCAGGATTTTATACAACCGTACATAGCAGCATGGCATATTGGCATACGTTGTCCTCAAAAATTAACACAATGTCTCATCTTGAGATGCCAAGCTCCAATAGTTGACTGACACATCCTCCCTATGACATGAAAACTATAAAAGCAGCAAAGTTTCAAACTCAGAATAATCAGAAGGATATTTCATTAATTTATGAATCATGACCTAGAAAGTGTATGTCAAAAACATTAACCAACCATTCAAGCATGTCACCCACCCAAGCCAGAAAAGAGAGGAAAATGATGCAACTCCAGATTTTTGTGGTCTATATTTATTCTTTTTTATGAGTGGTCTTACATTTATTCAATATGCAACTAATCAATATCAATATATCAATCAATCAATATATTATATAAAACACAGTTGCTGTCAGACCCTATTATATGACGTGTCACCCTTTTGTGATGTCAGTTTTCCCTCCAAAACAGATTTCATTTAAATATTGATTTATTTTAATTGTTTATTAAGTGGTTTTTTTACGAAGTTTATTAAGTGTTCTGATGCAATTAATTCATTATGAATTTGAATTTTTAAATTTTAAACGATTTGGTTTACGAAAACATTTACTGTTTCCATTTCCTGTTTTCACTCTGTTTCCCGAAATTTTACAAAGGAAAAACTGGAAATGCTGGAAACAGCAAATTTTTGTTTCTAGCATTTCCAGTTTTTCCTTTGTAAAATTTCAGAAAACAGGAAACATAAAATGAAAACAGTAAACGAAAATGCAAACCAAACATGCCCTTAAGTTTTCAATGCAATTTCAGTTTTCAAAGTAATAACTTTTATAGTTAAACGTGGATATTAAGTTTGCTTTTAACAATTAAATTACTTGTTGTTAATAATTAATTTCAATGCGATTTCAGTTTTTTATATATGTTGGTTTTTTAGAAAGTGGATTCATAGTTAAACGTGAAATCATGAATGTTAATCAATTAAAATTTTAAAATGCCTTATTCGTTTTTTATTTCAATGAGAGATTTTAATCAATATAAATTTATTATATAAAACACGGTTACTGTCAAGGCCCTATTATATGACGTGTCACCCTCTTGTGATGTCAGTTTTCCCTCCAAAGCAGATTTCATTTAAATATTGATTTATTTTAATTGTTTATTAAGTGTTTTTTTTACGAAGTTTATTAAGTGTTCTGATGCAATTAATTGAATTCATTATGAATTTGAATTTTTAAATTTTAAACGATTTGGTTTACGAAAACATTTCCTGTTTCCATTTCCTGTTTTCACTCTGTTTCCTGTTTTCTGAAATTTTACAAAGGAAAAACTGGAAATGCTGGAAACAGCAAATTTTTGTTTCTAGCATTTCCAGTTTTTCCTTTGTAAAATTTCAGAAAACAGAAAACATAAAATGGAAACAGTAAACGAAAATGCAAACCAAACATGCCCTTAAGTTTTCAATGCGATTTCAGTTTTCAAAGTAAACACAAAAAAAAATGCTGTAATGTAAATGATCTTCGTAAACACAAAAAAATGATCTTCGTAAACACAAAAAAAAATGCTGTTATTTTTTAAAGTTTTTTTAGTTGTAAATATGACGAGCACCAATTTAGAGGCTAATTTTTTATAGATTTTATTCATATACTTAATTAAAGTTAATCTGATATGGTTTGTTCTTCGTATGTACAAAAACCGATTTCATGAGTTTCGATGTGAGTAAGTTATCATGGTGAATTTTGTCAAAGGTTTTATCATCCAACTAAATTCATTTATGCTCTAATATTTTCAAGGCATCAGTTACTGGTGATAAATTCGGCAAGTGTACCGAATCGTCACAAGTAATATAATGAAAGTAGAGTATCGTCCCACAGAGATTGAAGTTCAAGTACCAATTAACAGAGAGTTTAACTAGTTGAATAGAAAATTATGAGTGTGAATGATGAATTCTAAGCTATGCAGAAAATTAAACCAGAAAACTAAACCAGCAAAATTGAATTGATGCAAAGAACAAAACAAGAACACAATATTGATGAAGAACAATATCAACAAATGGTTAGGGCTTGGTTCCTTTTGATTCTCACTCCATGTAGCAGATTATTCAACTCAATTGTTATGATTTAATTCATGATCCAATTCACTTAGATAGTTAAATCTCAATTCCTTGGTGAATTAACCCTATATCTACAATTAAGAACCCTAATTCCTTAGGTGAATTCAATTGTGACATGCATTAACAACAAGAATTGATAAAGATCACACAAGAATCAATTCCTATTCCTAGGCAATTAATTACTCATGTTGTTTACTTCAGATCCAAGTTTTCTCCAATTTTTCAATTGTGAGAATCACTCTCAATTCATGCATTGGTTGATCAAGTCAATGAAGCATTAAGATTGGAAATAAACAATGTAATTGCATCATAACAATCTGAATTGAATTCAAGAAACGAAATTACATGGAGTTTGAATCAAAATTCCTCAATTCCTAACCTAAGAAATGCAGCAAACCATTACAAAAGAGAAGATAAAGGAGAGGAGAATTGCAAACTCAAAGAGAAACTCCATTGAATCAAGAACCCTAGCTTCCACTTGGTTTTGATCTTCAGGAGAAAGAGAGAAAAGGAGAGAAAATTCGAGTGGAGAAGTGAAAAAACTGAAAAATGAATCAAAATCTTCCGTCTAATTTCTAACTGATACTATTTATAGTGATTCTGCAGAAATCGTGTCCCCACACAGACTCTTCCATGTTCCCACACGAACATGGCAGAGAGCAAATTCCAAGTCTGTAGCTACTGGAGTGATCGTGTCCTCACACAACTTCAGTTTGTCCTCACACGATCCTGGTAGAATGTAAATCTCACCATAGGCACCACTTTTGGCTCAACTTTCATTGTTTGACTTTTCTTCACACTTCAAAAATTGATTCTCTTCACTTCTTTCTTTCTTATTTTCCAGAAAATTCCTAAAAACATCAAAACAAAGAAAAATTAGAGAAAAAATACTATTATTTACAAAAATCATCTAAAATACAAACAACTCAATTATATACAAATTTTAGCTACAAAATTACAAAATTATCAATCTAAACAACTAAAAACTACCTAAAATAAACCTATAAATCTACTACTAAAGTGGATTTATCAGTTACTACTTTTCATTAATACATCAAATATAGATTAATGTGTTCTACTTTTGTGGCTGCTGAGTCATTATTGTTTTCATCATTTACAATGTGTCATTAGTTTGTTTTACGTTTTTTATATAGCCGTCTCTTCATATCATTTAAAAAAATTATAATATTTGTTTTTTTTTGTTATGCTATAATTTGTTCCCATTTATTTATATCACCACCTTTATTTGTGAACAGTTCATCTCATACCAATATTACACAGTGATTATCTCATACTATTTGCTTCTGCTTTTTGAGTGATAAGTATCCTGTTTAGTATGGCTTCCCGTTATAATTTAATCAGTAATGTGAATGAAGGTCTGAGCATAAGATATGGAGAATTAAAGTCAGAGTCATTAGGCTATGGAGATGTCCACTATTCTCTGCAGAGTGTTGGTGTCGTGCTGGCACGGTAGCTGGGTGTGTGGCCGTAAGATTGAAGGCGGTGGTGGTTGCGGCTGGTGGATTCAGTCTAAAATTTCTCTCTTACATGAAGATGTTTGAGGTAAGAAGAGGTGGTTGTGGAGCGCTACTTGCAGAAAGGTTGTAGCTTGATGGTGTGGAAGTGGGCATAAGATTGGATGCAAGTATTTTACATGTTGCTATATTCTTATTCTGATTTTATTTCTTGATTTTTTTTCATGCATGATTCTTCATTCATTTATTTTTATTAACCGAAGGACATTTTTTTTGTTTAGATTAAATTTTTCAATGACCTTTTAAATTTTAAAGTAGATTAGTTTTTAATTATTTTTTATTTGTAATGATAATAATTAAAAATTAGGGGAAATTTTTTATTTATTATCATTAATGTATAGTTCATGGGTAAAAGGAAATTACTCAAGAATGAAATTATTACAAGAAAACTATTGATAATAGAATTATAAGATTATTTCTTATTGTTATTTTAATTGTAATGATAATAAATAAAAATTAGGGGCAATTATTTAAATTACATGTTAAAAATACATGAAAAGACTTAATGATAATTAATTTATAAGGGTAAAACCAAATATTACGGGAATGAAAATTTTACAAAAAAATTATTAAAAAACATATAATAGAATGAAAGTAAATCATACATAAAAACTTTTCATGAAAAAACCGTTAATATTATTTTAAATTATATAATTTTTACTCTCTAATTCTACCGTGCATCGCACGGGTTCTACACTAGTTACTTATCAAAGACAGAAAAAAGTAAAATGATAATATTGTAGAAGCAAGCACTAGAGGATCCCCAAGGTGCTATATATAATACTGGAGACAAACGCATATTTCTGAGTCTCTCACATCATCATGATTGTAATGGAGATTTTTGCCTACCACTCTAAAGTGGACAAATGAGGAACTACTTAAAAAGAGAATAAAAAGAAAAAATTGGAAAGTGATTCTCCAATATCTCCATTTTGTGAAATTATACCAACATTCTTTGCTTTCTACAGTTCAATGCACTTCTTGTTGGGGTGTTCAATCACAAAAAAAAAAAAAAAAAAATCAAGTTCCCTAATAGGACACTTCTTTTGCATGTGTTCAGTTTGTTGAAGAGAGGGCGCAAGGAAGCAATGTGGTTTTAACTTCCAAGCATTGCTGAGACTATGAATGATGCCAGGGATTGTGAATTTATGATCAAATTAATTAAGGTTTTTGCTGATTATAGTTAGATATTTTAAGTCACAAAGTGTTTGACAAACAACTTAGAAATCAAAACATGTTATCCTTTTAGATCCAGAACAATTTCCTATTTGAAAACAAGAGAAGATCAATTCAATGAACACAAAATGTATTATATATACTTTGTTTACATCTGGGAAATTTATTTCTTCATAACTCTTCTGAGATCACACAAACTCACTCTCACCTAAAAAAACATTACTAATTTGGCTATTCAAGTAAAATTGTAAAAGACATTACATAACCAAGGACAACTTTAGAGGACAAATCCAGATTCCAGATGATTCCCTTTAACAATTTAGTCAACTTCTTCAATCTTAGGCCCTGCACCAGTGGATGATTTTCCATAGCCACCACTAGGAATGTCATTTGCACCTCCCATTGGCACATCTCCACCACCAGCACCTTGGTACATGTTGGCAATAATTGGGTTGCACAATCCCTCCAACTCTTTCAATTTGTCCTCAAATTCCTCCACTTCTGCTAGTTGGTTCCTGTCAAGCCACTCAATGGTCTCATCAACTGCCTTCTCTATCTTCTGCTTATCAGCAGGGTTCAATTTTCCACCAATTTTCTCATCTTTGACTGTATTCCTCATGTTGTAGGCATAGTTCTCAAGAGAGTTCTTAGCATCCACCTTCTTCTTCACCTCCTCATCCTCTGCCTTGTATTTCTCTGCCTCCTGCACCATTCTCTCAATCTCCTCTTTGCTCAATCTTCCTTTGTCATTGGTGATTGTGATCTTGTTCTTCACCCCTGCAGTTTTATCCTCTGCTGAAACATTCAAAATACCATTTGCATCAATGTCAAAGCAGACATTGATTTGGGGAACTCCTCTTGGTGCAGGTGGGATGCCAGTGAGCTCAAATTTCCCCAGAAGGTTGTTATCTTTGGTTCTGGCCCTCTCACCTTCATAGACCTGAATTAGCACTCCAGGTTGATTATCAGAATAAGTTGAGAAAATCTGCTCTTTCTTGGTGGGAATGGTTGTGTTCCTTGGAATCAACACTGTCATCACACCACCTGCAGTTTCAATACCAAGGCTGAGAGGGGTCACATCAAGCAGAAGCAAGTCTTGAACCTTGTCATTCCCTTCACCACTCAAGATAGCAGCTTGCACTGCAGCTCCATATGCCACAGCCTCATCAGGGTTAATACTCTTGCATAGCTCTTTTCCATTGAAGAAATCCTGCAATAGCTGCTGCACTTTTGGGATTCTGGTTGATCCACCAACAAGGACGACATCATGGACTTGACTCTTATCAATCTTTGAGTCCCTCAGACATTTCTCCACAGGTTCCATGCACCTTCTGAACAAATCCATGTTCAATTCCTCAAATCTGGCTCTAGTGATGGTAGAATAGAAATCAATACCTTCATAGAGAGAGTCAATCTCAATGGTTGTCTGTGTGGTGGAAGAGAGAGTCCTCTTTGCCCTCTCACATGCAGTTCTCAACCTCCTAAGAGCTCTGGCATTGGTGCTAATATCCTTCTTGTGCTTCCTCTTGAACTCAGCCACAAAGTGATTGACAAGCCTGTTGTCAAAATCTTCACCTCCCAAATGAGTGTCTCCAGCAGTGGCCTTCACTTCAAAAATGCCTTCCTCAATAGTGAGAAGAGAAACATCAAAGGTTCCTCCACCAAGGTCAAAGATGAGCACATTCTTCTCACCAGACCTTGAAGCCTTCTTATCCAAACCATAAGCAATGGCAGCAGCAGTTGGCTCATTGATGATTCTCATCACATTGAGCCCTGCAATGGCACCAGCATCCTTGGTAGCTTGCCTCTGAGAATCGTTGAAATAAGCAGGGACAGTGACCACAGCGTTCTTGATGGTCTGACCCAGGTAAGCCTCAGCAATCTCCTTCATCTTGGTGAGGACCATGGAAGAAATCTCTTCAGCTGAGAACTGTTTCTCTTCACCTTTGTAGTGAACGACGATCATGGGTTTGTCGGCAGAACCAGGAACGACCTTGAAAGGCCAGTGCTTCATGTCGCTCTGGACAGAAGGGTCAGAGAATCTGCGACCAATGAGACGTTTGGCGTCGAAGACAGTGTTCTGTGGGTTCATGGCAACCTGATTCTTGGCAGCGTCTCCTATGAGACGCTCTGTGTCAGTGAAAGCAACGTAGGAAGGAGTGGTTCTGTTGCCTTGATCATTGGCTATGATCTCAACGCGATCGTTTTGCCAGACACCCACGCAACTGTAGGTGGTGCCAAGGTCAATGCCAATAGCCTTGGAAGCCATGGAATGATGCTATCTGCTACAGACAAGTAATGGAACAGAGAAAAGAAAAGAAAGGATATTTATTTAGATGCTTGTGTGTGAATGTGAATGTGAGCACTTTAATTTAGCTGGCTGATTGTTCTGTTGCAATGCAATGTTGAGAAGGTAAGATATAATTATAAAGAGAAGAGAGAAGCGTGGAGAAAATTCGAGATAGGGTGTTTCGAGGACATGAATGAAATGAAACTTCACCAATGCGTTAAGACCAACTAGAGAGTTCTGGTCTTCTACAGAACACCTTCACTTCACACGCTTTTTCTAGCCTCTTCTTTTCCTATTTTAGCTTGGAAATACCAAAAAAAAAAAAAAATAAACATTTGGATTTATAGTTTAATTAATTTTTTCAAAAAAATAATTACAAACTTCACAATCTTTTTATTAAAAAGAGTAATTTTTAAATTATTGTTAAAAATGAAAAATTCTAAATGTAATTTCATTGAGTGAATTTATTAAATGTTTCCTTATGAGTATAAGAATTTAAAAACTATACCACATCCAATAATGTGTTGTCACATTATTTAATGAGTATGACATCTCATGTATCATTAAATTCATTAAATGATGTGATAACACATAATTTACACTAAAAATACATAGTAATTAAACTCTAAGTATCGTTGTTTTTAAAACCGGACCGACTGGTCCGACCGGGAACCGGCCTGGTGACCGGTCCGTTCAACCAAAAAAATCGAAGGAGCTTAGAATCGGTGAGAACATGTCAAGAACCGGTCGAATCGGCAAAAAACCGGTGAAAAGTGGTATAAAATCGGTTGAACCGGTCTTTTTTAAAAAAATCAAATTTTTTATTTTTTTTATTTTTTATTTAATCTAAAATATTTTTAAGATAAATAAAGACATATATTTAAGGATTACACATAGATATCTATTATTTTACTAATCATTATTAATTTTTTTCTCTTATAATAAGGTCATTTATACTTATTTACAACTTTATATATTTTAATTTCTTCTAATTTTGTGTTACTTTATTAATTAATATATTATATAATATTAAAAAATATATATTTAATTAAAACCGATTCAACCATGTTGAACCGTGAAACGGTGCCTTCACGGTTTAATTACCGGTCCGATTTTTAAAACATTGCTAAGTATAATCACTTTTCCTTCAAAGGATTTAATCATTTTGTTTGGAGTGTTTAAAAATTTGTAACTAGAATTGTCATTAATTGATGGGTTAAATATGTTTTTGGTCCCTAAACTTTCACCCGAATTTGATTTTGGTCTCTAATCTTTTTTTCGTTGGTTTTGGTTCCTAACGTTTTCAAATTATTGAAATTAGTCCCTGCCGTCAACTTTGTTAAATATAGGGGTGACGACAGGGACTAATTTCAACGATTTGAAAACTTTAGGGACCAAAACCAACTTTAGGTGAAAGTTTAGGGATCAAACATGAATCTGGGTTTGGTCCCTAATATTTATTTTTCATTATTTTTTGGTCCCTAACATTTTCAAACCATTGAAATTAGTCCCTACCGTCAACTCTGTTAAATATAAGGGTGACGGCAGGGACTAATTTCAATTATTTGAAAACGTTAGGGACCAAAACCAACAAAAAAAGATTAGGGACCAAAATCGAATTCGGGTGAAAGTTTAGGGATAAAAAGATATTTAACCCTTAATTGATCTATCAAACGCTAGTTTAAAGGTTGGTATTTTTGTCATTAGTCACTCATTCTAAATAATAATTTCTATTTGAGTAATCAAACAAGATGAATTATTTTCCCTTGAAATCACAATTTGAGTGTTTTATTACATAATTAAATAAGTGATATATTAAAATACATCTAATGGTAATGACTAGATTTAATGTGAGAAGTTACACGAGCACAAAGTAATACTAATCTATGCTTATAGAAAAAAATAAGGATGAGAGAGGGAATGGCATGAGGTACATATAATAATTTCTATTTGAGTTATCAAACAAGATGAATTATTTTCCCTTGAAAATTGAAATCACAATTTGAGTGTTTTACATAATTAAATAAGTGATATATTAAAATACATCTAATGGTAATGACTAGATTTAATGTGAGAAGTTCCACGAGCACGAAGTAATAGTAAACTATGCTTATAGAAAAAATAAGGATGAGAGAGGGAATGGCATGAGGTACATATCAATTTAATTAGTTAGTTAATTAAAAAATGTCAAAAATACCAAATTTTTAGAAGATTTCACTATAAATTTTTCCTAAAAAAATACTTAAAATCTTAACATTTAAATTTTATAAAAGGTGTTCATAATTTTGAAATTGTAAAATCATTGTTTTTTAATCAATTTAATTAATATGAAAGGGAATACACATTATTTCAATGTTAATGTCAATTGATCTATTTCAGACTATCCTCGATTTTAAATATTATGAACTAAACGATATTTTCATTTTAAATGTAAAATGCATTCAAAACTATTAAATTAAGTAATTAATTTTATATAATGGATTGGATAAATTTTTATTTTTCAAATGTGAAAGAAGATAATGCTATATTTTATGTATTTGAAAATGATTCTTCTTACTTCTTTCTATACAAAATTTGTATTCTGCATTTTGTTTAGTTGAATTATTTTGTTATCTTCTATTTTTTTTTTCATATCCACGTATAGTGTGAAAAATCATAGTGTAACTTTATCTATCTATATATAGATAATAATGCTTGTGTGTAGTTAATATGGAGAGACTTGTCAAAAAATACTTTTAACTTTCAATAAATCCTAATGTGGTTAGGGACTGAGTGTGAACCAATATAAAATTATTTGGTCTACATTTTTGTATCCCTATTGAAAGCGTTTAATTTCATTATTTGGCTTGTTCTAACCATGAGTTGAGTGTGTACTCTAAAAAGGTTTTTTGAAATTAAATCTGGTTTATGAAAGAACTTATTCAATTTTTTTTCACTTGTGTTTGAAATCTTCAAATGCTATCAACTAAACCCTTTAGACATGAGTCTAATAAAGCTTTTGAAAATATTTTCTACCCTACCTTCTATTTTTCAAATGGACTTTTAGAGAAAAAAAACTCCATTCTTATGTTTTCAATGCGTTTCTATTGAATTTTCCTATTGACACCAAGATCACCTCAATCGGATTACGGTAGCTCAAGTTATGACTTGCACATAGGGGTGGAAGTAGGCCAGGCCAGGCTTTGTAAGGCCTGAGACTGGCCTACCTATTAATTTTGCGGCCTTAGTCTGGCTTATGACCTGTCAAAGGCCAATTTTGTAGGCCTGACCTGACCTGTTTGGAAGCCTGACCTGGCCTGTTAGCCTACTTAAAAGCCTACTTCACGTCCAAGCCTTTAAATAGGCTAATAGGCCTATCGTTTAGCAAACCAATATAGGCTTGTAGGCCAATAGGCCTACCAAATAACCAAGTAACTAGGACACTTAAAGAGGCCTTTAAATATGTCAATTGGTCGATTCTTAAATAGGTCGCGGGCTAATAGGTTTATACTTCTAAATCCACCACTAATAAATCCAATCTATATCACTAATAAATCAAAGCAAACCACTAATAATCCACAACCACTAATTAGTTAATAAATTAAATCAAAGCAAACCAGAATGCACAGAACGGATTCACAATCTATATCACAGATTCACAAATTGTGAATCACAATACAGAACAGATCCAGACACATAATCCCCCACCAAAATCTATATCACGGATTCACAGATCCAGAACAGAACCATACTTGAAGGATTTAACAATCTATATTACATATTCACAAATTGTGAATCACAATACAGAATAGATCCAGAAACATAATCCATTAATCCCTCACCAAAATCTATATTTGAAGCATTTAACAATCTATATCACAGATTCACGGATCCAGAACAGAACCATACTTGAAGCATTTAACAATCTACATCACAGATTCACAAATCCCCCACCAACATCCAAATGAGCATGGAACTAGAGCTAGAACATAGAATAAGCAGGAGTAAACGATGGAATCGGTAACTCACCACGACTGAGGCGACTGTGAGACTGCGAACGATGCGAGACTGCGACTGCGAACGGTGCAAACGAAGCGAACAAAAAGAACGGTACGAACGACGGTGGCTCTGCAAGACTGCGACTATGAACGGTGCGAATAGCGGTGGCTCTGCGAGACTGTGACTGCAAACGGTGCGAATGAAGCGAACGAAAAGAACGGTGCGAACGACGGTGGCTCTACGAGACTGCGACTGCGAACGGTGACTCTGCCTCTGCGACTGCAAACAGCGACGGAGGTGGGACAGACTGCGAACGGCGACGGAGTTAGCAGAGACAAGGTGCACATCGCGGCTGCTAGGGTTTCTTTCTAAGGGGAGGTTTCTAATTTGAGTGGCTCTGTGACTGAGTTCTTTCTGATTCTGTATCATGTGACCTAAATTCTAAAGGGAGGTTTTTAATTTTACTGAAAAAAATATAATCATAATAGAATAAATGAATAATTAAAATAAAAATAATTTATTGAATATATATATGTGTGTGTGAAATTATGAATATATATATTATAAATTATAATAGGCCACTTAAACAAGTCGGCCTAACAGGCTAAGTAGGCTTTTTTAAAAGCCTAAGCCTGGCTTGTTTATTTAAATAGGCTTTTTTAAAGGATTGAATCTAGCCTTTTTATTAAACAGGCCAGGCCTACACAGGCCTAAACAGGCCAGACCATAAGCCCCTATCGGACGGTCTGGCCTACTTCCACCCCTACTTGCACAATAAGGGTCACCGTGCACTAAAATTTAAATATTAATTAAGATTTAGATTGAAGGCTAATAAGGTCAAACAACATAAAGCTTAGTCAAAATGCTAATATTATTGAGCATAATAATCATTTAAAGGTCAAGCACAAAGCAATAATGTGTGTAGGGGGTGTAATCGGGTTGGTTCGGGTTTGGGGTGATATCAAGTCCGAACCGATAGAATGATGACGGGTTGGGTTGGTTCGGGTTTTTTATTTTTTGTGTGAGTAACCCGACCCGAACCAACCCGAATATGTTCGGGTTGGGTTGGGTTGAGTCATATCGGGTCATGAACCTTTTTTATATTTTAAAAAAATATAGAAGGTGAAATGAAATTAAAATATAAAATGAAAAAAAGAAAAGAAATAGGGAAAAATAAAATGAGAGGAACAAATGAAATAAGGTTTGGGGAACCACCACTGCTTGTGCTGCCGTTGCGCCAATTTTTGTCCTCTCTGGGCAGGAAAATGAAATAAGACTAATGCTTATTTTTCTAGTTTGGTTCGGGTTGGGTCTATCGGGTTCAACATAGGCGAACCCAAGACTCAAACCGAACAAGATCGGGTTCAAAAGAAAATGTCTGAACCGAACTAAATACCCAAATCGAACCGTTAAATATCATTAGGGTTGGATTGGGTTCATCGGGTTCGTGGGTTGGGTAAGACTCGCTTACACCCATAAATGTGTGCCTAAAATTCGAATACCCACCAAGGCCTGCAATTTACCCTAAGGGCTTGCTTAGCAACCGCAAAAGAGAGTGAGTTGATGCTTCCCCATTTTCATTCACCTTATAGATTTTTGTTTGTCGATTACCCAAGTCTGGCTCACCAGGGGTAAATTCCCTAAAAGCTTTCACACTTTGTCCTATACATAATCGATCCCTAAACTTGGCTTGGTTCTTAGATCATGAATTTTTGTTTTTCCACATTTTTTATGATTTAAATAAAATTAATGGCAACTCATATTTCTATTTTCTATAGTCACAATAATAATAAAAGAGATAACAAAAATATTGTTATGAATATTATTAATTGATGTCATTCTCCTCAAATCACTTTGATTCCCTAGGAGATTATAATTATAAGAGAGTGACTAAATCGTACTACTAGATGGTAATGCTACAACCAAAATCAATATACTTATTTGACAGACTCCAATTGAAAATGAGGCTGAAACATGTACGAAGCTTGAGAGACTCATCAGTTTCAAAGATAAAAATTCTCAAAAAAGAAAAGGAGTTAAAAGTCAAGATGGTTGAGTTGAGGGCGTAGATGTTTCAAAAGGGCCGGGATCCTCTCCCGTAAATAAAAAACGGGACAAGATCTCGGCCGTTGATTTTTTTTAAAAAAATAAAAAGTTATCGAAAAAACGTCACAGCCGTTGGATTGGAAAACCGGACACTCTCCAGTTTAAAAAAACGTCACAGCCGCTTCCAATTATTATTCTAATGGTATATTAAAATATAATTTGAAATCACAATTTGAGTGTTTTACATAATTAAATAAGTGATATATTAAAATACATCTAATGGTAATGACTAGATTTAATGTGAGAAGTTCCATGAGCACAAAGTAATACTAATCTATGCTTATCATGGTTTAGAAAACCGGAACGGACCGGCCAGTCAGACCGAAAAACCGGTGAACCGGCCATATGTCTGGTCCAACAGAACTACAAAACCAGCCTTGCAGAGAACAGGTCCCTAAACCGGAAAACCGGTAAAAAAATCGGTAAAATCGGTCAAAACCGTAAAAGACCGGTTGAACCGGCCTTTATAAAAAAATTCACTTTTTTTATTTAATTTAAAATACTTTAAAGATAAATAAAAACATATGTCTGAGAATTACACATAGATATTTATTATTTTATTAATTATTTTTTTTTGTTTTATAAACCTTATAATAAGGTTAATTAAACAAATTTATAGTTTCATATATCTTAATTTTTTATAATTTTATGTTATTTTATTAATTAAAATATATGTTTAATTAATACCGGTCCAACCACGGTCCAACCATTGAACCGTGAACCAGTACTTTCACCGGTTCAATTACCGGTTCGGTTTTTAAATCATTGATGCTTATAGAAAAAGGGTTAATTATCTTTTTAGTCCCTGTAAAATAGTCGGTTTTTGCTTTTGGTCCCTCAAAAAATTTTCCTTAGTTTTTCGTCCTTATAAATTTTTTTTTTGGTCCTCGTCCCTGTGGTCACTTAGGTTGACCCTGTTGCTGAGTTGGCACCTTCTCTTTCCAAGTCTAAAATCCTACGTGTAATTGATAATTTCTTTTGTTTTTTCCTTGTTAAATTCATCTGCCTCTACTCACCCATACCCATCATCTTCGTCTTCTCCATCGTTGCCCTACTACCCACCCATCTTCCATCAACTCCAGCATCTCCATCTCCAGGCACCTAGATTTTGTCGAACATCATGAAAGGAAAAGCTTCCGCATCAGAGAAGAGGACTGGTGCTTTGAAGTGTTCGTCTTCGAGTTCCACTTCACGGAGGTTGCTCTGCGGTTGCGGCGAAGAAGTATGTCTTTTGAGATCAAATTCTGATAAGAATCCTGGGAGGTTCTTCTAGAGGTGTCGTAACTGGGACGTAAGTTCGAATTTCATTTAGGGTTTTCTTCTTTTACTCTTAGTTGTTAGGAAGGGAAAATGAATGTTGTTGATGAATGATCTTCTTCTTCTGTTCAGAAAGAGATGTCCTGCAACTATTTTCGTTGGGCGGATCATGAAAAGACAGAGAAGAGCAGTTCGTTGGATGAGGCAGAAGCATCAGTCCAAAGAGAAGCTGATGAGTTGAAAAAAAAGTTATGAAGCTGCAGAGAAAGCTAAGGGTCGAGAGGTTGAAGGTGAAAGCGGCTATTTGTGTGGTCATCTTGTCAATTGTTATGACAATTGCAATTTGTGTCACTGCTGGGTTGAATTGTAAGGGATGAGGAAAATATTAGCTTACTTTGTAGGGTTTAGGGGAAATTGTAAACAGAGGCCTTTATGCCATCATGTAGAAATGCTACTTGACTTATGGAAGTGTTTGCAACTTGACTTATGGAATGAATCTTTTGTGTTGAATATGTTTGTTCTTGTTGAGTAATGAATTCTTGGTCTGAAATTAATATGATGGAATTATTAAGCTATATCATTTGTGATTACAACATGAGCATTGAACCAAATCTCCGAAGTATAATTATGCAGCTAGTTGCAGAAGAAATAGAACAGTGGATTATCAAA
Organism: Sesbania bispinosa; assembly: GCA_026901365.1. Taxonomy (NCBI): domain Eukaryota; kingdom Viridiplantae; phylum Streptophyta; class Magnoliopsida; order Fabales; family Fabaceae; genus Sesbania; species Sesbania bispinosa. Next base: position 1,769,146 of record QLOH01000060.1, on the reverse strand, counting down.
CATCATCATTAAAAACTGAAAGACATGAGGTCTTTAATTACACCAAATAAAGATAACATAAACTATGTTATACAAAAGCAGGTACTAATTCAGAAACTACATTGTCCAAAATGAAGACATAATTCAGAATAGCTACATTGTCCAGTGACCAACATAACCCAAAATACTATTTAAGGTCCCAAAAAAAGTGCTTGAGGTGATTCATGCATCCTTGTTGGTTGTAGTGACATCTGATGTCTGTGTGCCTCCAGTTCCATCATTTGTAGTAGTGCAGTCATAGTCTTGGAATCCACAAAAGTTCTTTGCCTCATCCTAAAGTGAAAAAAAAAACATGAGATCAGTTTAAGGAGATTTCCAATAACTGGTTTGGGAAAGACAAAATAAATTTTGAGGGTATTCATCTTACCACTTGGTTCATGAAGTTCATGTAAGGCTCATTGTCAGACAATCCTAATTGGCTTGCAACTTTCTTCCAATCATATGCTTTTGCTGATGTAACTTCCTGAGCAACTACCATTAGGTTATGCAATATGTTGTTTGCTTCTTTGAGGTATGGTGGCAATTGGTTCCCTTGGAGTTGCTGCAAATTGTACACATTGAATCTTAGTAAACAAAGGGTAAACAAATGTTAATTAGTATTGAAATCAGTATATTGTGGATTTTTACCTGCATAATCATTATGGTTTGATGCACATTTTTCAGTACTCCAATTTGCTCTAAAGCTGTCATGTTACTCCAATCTGGCTGCTGAGTATTGGATGTAGGGGTTGGATTAACAGCAACAGGGTGTGGATTCATAGGTGCAGGGGGTGGATTAACATGTGCAGGGGATGGATTAACATGTGCAGGTGATGGATTAACAGGTGCAGGGGATGGATTAACAAGTTCAGGGGTTGGATTAACAGGTGCAAGGGTTGGATTACCAGTTGTAGGTGCTGAATTAAGTGGTTCTGGTGTTAGGTTGTCAGCTGCAGTAGATGTGGAAGGATTATTTGCTGGACCCTTTCCCTTTTTTGCCTTTGTTGGTGCTGGATCCTTCCCCTTTTTTGCCTTTGTACTTGCTTGACCTTTTCCCTTTGCTCCCTTTGCATTTTGGCTAGTTGAAGTAGAAGCCTTTCCTTTTCCCTAGCAATGTGTGGGTGAAAAATATAAGTCAAAGTATGTAATGAAACTTGTCTGAATATGTGAGGGTGTATGCACATACCTCTGAGCTGTTTTTTGGTGGTTCTGGGTTCTGTGAAGCCTAGTCATTTGTGCCCTGTAAGTAATTAAGAAAATCAGCATTAAGATATTGATCTGTTAATATATTTCATAAACATGTTTCATAGAATAATATGTAGATTACCTGGGTGCCATCTCCTGGATTAACAGGTACAGCTGCATAGGATTGTTGTTGAGTATTAGGCGCAGTTTCCAAAAGAAGTGTTAGAAACCACCTCCAACTCTCCTTGGTCTCAGTTTCCACTACAGCAAAAGCGAGGGGAAAATACTGATCATTAGGGTCCCTACCTACAGCTATCAAAAGCTTTCACACTTGTCCTATACATAATCGACCCCTAAAATTGGCTCGGTTCGTAAATCATTAATTTTTGTTTTTCCACATTCTTTATGATTTAAATAAAATTAATGTCAACTCTATATTTCTATTTTTTTCCAGTCACAATAATGATAAAAGAGATAACAAAAATATTGTTATGAATATTATTAATTGATGTGAATCTCCCAAAATCACTTTGATTCCCTAGGAGATTATAATTATAAGAGATTGACTAAGAGTGTGTTTGGCTTGCCATTTCAGCTAGCTGAAAGTTGAAAATAGTAGTTGAAACCATTTCAACAGTGTTTGGCAATGTAGCTTTTTGGTAGCTTTTTTTGTAGCTACAAGCTTTTCTTAAAAAGCTACTTGGGGTAGCTTTTAAAAAAAAACTCCAAATTTCAGCCACTAGCTAAAAATTAATTACAAGTTTAACCCTCAACCACCCACACTTATCATTATTTAATAATTAATGTTGTTCTTAAATGTCATTTTATCATTTTCAACTAGTTTTACCAAACACATTCGATAGTTTTTCAGCTTTCAGCTACCTTTAAGCTTTCAGCGAGCTTTTCAACTTTCGGCTAGCTTTAAGTTTTCAGCTAGCTTTTCAGCTAGTTTTACCAAACCCACTCTAAATCGTATGTACTAGATGGTAATGCTACAACCAAAATCAATGTACTTATTAACAGACTCCAATTGAAAATGAGCTTGAAACATGTATGAAGCTTGAGAGACTCATCAGTTTCAAAGATAAAAATTCTCAAAAAAGAAAAGGAGTTAAAGTCAAAATGGTTTAGTTGACGACGTAGATACTCCAAAAGAGTCTTAAATAAAATTATTATTTCAATTTTAGAAATAACTTGGTACTTAAAATTTTTGAAATTAAATAAATCTAAATAAATCATATCATGAATGGAATATGACGAGATCAAACAACGTTGATTATATATTTTCATTTAATGTAGCACTTGATGTAATGAATGATAATGAAAATCATGAACCAAATTCGATTAAGGAATGTAGACAAAGAGTTGATTGACCATAGTGGAATGAGGCAATTGTGGCAGAATTAACCTTGCTTGCAAAAACATAAAGCTTTTGGACCTATAATTCATACACCTAAAGGTGTAAACCTAGTATGAATGGGTTTTTTTTTGTGAGGAAACATAATGAGAAATGTGATATTGTGAGATATAAAGAAACATTTGTTGCCAAAGGATTTTCACAAAGACCTTGCATTGATTTTAAAGAAACATATTCACCTGTAATAGATGTAAGTACTTTTCAATACTTAATCAGTGTGGCAATACATGAAGGGCTTGATTTGCATCTGAAGAATGTTATTACATCCTATTTGTATAGCTCACTTGAGTATGGCATTTATATAAAACTTCCTGAAAGATTCAATTTGTTCGAAACATATAATCTAAGTTCTCAAATAGACTATTCAATCAATTCGAATAAAGCATATAATTTTCAATTACATGTAACAAGTTGATAATGCATTCGGTTGAGATATGTGATTCAATATGGGCAAGAAGCTTGTGGTTTATCTTTAGGAAAAAATGACCCCGATGATCTTATGTGAAAATAGTGTTGTGTATTGTTCAACTAAAGAAAAAAGGTATATTAAAAGGTACAAAACAAGGCACATTTCACCAAAATTCTTCTTCACTCATAATCTTCAAAAGAATGGTAATATGTATGTTCGACAAGTTCCTTCATATAAGAATCTAACAAGTCTTTTTTTATAAAGTCATTGCCAACTAAAACATTTAAGCAACTAGTATTAGAGATGATTATGTACATGAAGGAGAGTACATCTTGTACTCTTTTCCTTTGCCATGATTTTTTCCCACTGAATTTTCCTTACAAGGTTTTTAACGAGTCAATATTTAATAGCATATAAAAAAATGTACACTTTTTTTTTCCTTCACTAGATCATTGTCCCACGATATTTTTCTTAGTAAGGTTTTAACATAGCACATTTTTAAATGATAAACATCAAGGGGATATTATAAATACTATTAATGGATATCAATTTCTCAAAATCACTTCTATTCACCATGAGATTATAACACCAATTAGTTCAAATTCTCGCACAAAATAAGAAGTGAGTCTTAAATAAGAAGTGGGTATTGACCCAGTACTGTGACCGAGTCGATGACCGGTCCGAGTTTTATAACAGTGGTAGATCCATGTACATAAATAAGACTATGGTTATCAAAATCGGACCGGACGTGAACCGGTCCGACCGGGAACTTGCCTAGTATTCGGTCCATACAACCTTAAAAATCGGCTGGTTTCAGAACCGGTGGGAACCGGTCAAGAACCGGCCGAAACCGGTAAAGAACTGGTGCCAGAAAACCCCGGTTGAACCGGTCAGTTTTAAAAAAATCAATTTTTTTGTTTTTTTTTTTAGTTTTTTATTTAATCTAAAATATTTTTAAGATAAATAAAATTAACTTTTTAAGGATTACACATAAATATTTATTATTTAGTCAATTATTATGAATTTTTTAGCATATAATACACATAATAAAGTCTTTTATATTAATTTATAATCTTATATATCTTGATTTCTTATGATTTTATCTTATTTTATTACTTAAAAAATATATTTAATTATTACCGGTTCGACTGCGATTCAACCATCGAACCGTGAACCAGTACCTTCACCGGTTCAATTACCGGTCCGATTTTAAAAACATTGAATAAGACATCTCATTTTTACTAAAAATGTGTGATATGTAATAGAAATTCTTTCATTGTCTCTAACCCTTATTCTCTTATTTCACAATCTTTATTGTTTTTAAATTATTTAATTATTATGTTAATTTTATAATAAATAAAATATTGTAGAAAGTATTATATAAAGAAGATATAGTAGGAATAATATATCTTTATTCAATGGCAGGCCACTTATTCATATTCTGTCTCCATAAAATACCTTTCCCCACACTTGTTCTTACTCCTCCTCAGTTCTCACCCTTTGCTTCGTGAAATAAATAAACTAATACAACCTATATAACACCTTATCCCTACCCTACCAAAAGCCAGATAATTTTAAATCTGTCACCCTGATCATTGCCAGCCTTTGAACATTGTTCAGACTTGAGAGCAAATAGAGGAGAGGCCCAACTATTTACAAACTCAACCCCTAAGGCTTAAAATGAAGGTAAGATCCCTTGCATTTTTCCTACTCATTTTAGGTACTCAAGCCATATCAACCTCAGATTTCAACATAAATCTCACTTCACAACAAGGCAGTGGCCTAGTCCAGAGCAGTGGACAAGCACAGGAACTTCTTGGTACGATTTCTTCTGTAATGTTTCCCAAATTTGTAAGCATTCTTTTTTTTCACTTTCACTTTTATACTTAATGCTATTCAATGATAGGGAAATCATATGGAAGCATAGAAGACAACAACAAAGTTGAGGAAAGTAAAAATGAACTGTTTAATACCACAAGAAAAGCACAAAGTGGAAGAGCAGGAAATAGAGGCAGGACAGGAGCTACTGGTGGTGCAAATGTTAATAGCCGGCCACGTCGCTCTCAAAATTCTGCACCATCATCATTATCATTATCAGGGCCTCATTTTTGGGTCTCAACATTTATTCTCTATGTAATTTAATGTTGTTTCCCTTCCACTAAAGTCTCATGTCAAGAATTTGGTTACCATATCTTGCTCTTGTTTATTGCCTCAAAATTAACGGTTACTTTTTTTAATTAATATATATGGGCGCCATTAAGAACATTTTTGCTTCTTGATTAGTTTGTGTCCTCCTCCTGAATACTGATAATGTCATCCATGAATAGATTTTTGAATCTTTGTCTGTTACTGGGGAATAAAACTGGGTAACTGACACATTGTTTTTATAATTTAAAATGCAATTATTTCCTCACAAACAAAGAATCAGGTGCAAATATTTGGGGTTGAAATTCTAGAGTGAACCTTTGGGCTTTGGTTACTAGTCTAGTACTACTTACACATATAGTGGGTTTGGTTTAGCATTAAAACTAGTCAAACTCAACTTTAAATTCCCAAACATAGCTATTTCTAGCGTTGAAAACGTGAGTTTACCACAAGCAGAAACAAGCTGATATTACTATTTTATTTTTCTGAAAGATAAACTACTAGTGAACTAACTCATGAATGTCAAATCAATTTTTTAATGGATTCCATAAGCTGAATTTAAAAATCCATATGGAGAAGTCAATGAAATAGTTTTATTAAACAAAAAACGCATTGATTATCAATTTTTTAATTTGAAAATAAAGGCCAGATACTGTACTGACTCTATGCTCTTTCCTTTCTCCTAGGTTCTAGCAATTTATTTCAAATTGAAACTAGTATTAGAATTTAGAAATGAACTAGTTGCATCAATAAAAACAATTGATTTCTAGAGAGAATTACAAATATAACTGTTATTAAAATTGATCATTGTAAAACATAAAACAGGAAAATGTCTGTTCAACAAGAGACCGGTAATCATTGCAGAACGTGATTAATGAATAGCATGCTCTCATGCTGTTATATTATTTACCCTGTTCTGTCACTTTTACACAACGGTTTGAAACAAAATAATGTATGAAACAAACAACTAATAAGTAAGATCATTTGTTTTTGTTAATGAAACAGCAAACAAAAGGAGTTTTGAGAGGGGGGACCTTTTTTACAATAAATAATTGCCGAAAGATTATGGCATTATAAGCGCCAGAGTAAATCAAATTTTGTTCACATTCTTCAAACTTCTATTTGCCTTTGCAACAGATATTATATTTGGCAATCTTCATTATTTTAAAGTTATAGCAGCAGCATCTTTCCTTGACCAAACACACAATGTTCCGTTCATATTAACATGATCCGTAAGCATGTTAAGTAACATTACTTTATTCTATATTCCTGCAACCACCAAACCGATTTGTGCCACTTTTTAAGTGCCTTCCAACCTAGGGGATAAGATTACAGATACACGTCACCTTCAAAGTTAAAAGAAAAGTAACATACCTCATACTGAGTTTAAAAAAAAAACAAGAGAGTGCAAAATTGAAGTTTGCAAATTCTGTAGGTGGTTGTTTTGAGGGGAATTAATGACTTTTACTTACATGGCTTACTCGGAAAACAAGTGAAATACATTCACCGGGCTGAGAATTGAGTTGAGATCATGTAGACATAAGCTGGACAAGCATCTGATACTGAACAAGGATGGTAGAAGCTTTGCTTCTCTTCTACCCAATCATATGTCCATATGGAGAAACCAATCCTCCACTGTCCAGAGACATATTGCGTTCCCATGATTCCTACTCTCACTCTCTCTTGTTCTCAAACTCACTTCAACACTATATTAAAGTATCCACTACCCAAAAGCCATCACCCAAATCCGCCTTTCCTTTACCATTCTCCATCATTGAAATGAAAACAAATATAAAGATCACTATCAAATTGTGTACAAAGAACCTTCCCCTCCCTAGAGGCCTAGACCATAGCCCCAACAATGAGGGTAAGATACCTTACATGCTTCATTTTTGTTTCATGCACTCAAACCATATCAAGCTTGGGTTTGCATAGAAATATAAGTTCAAAACAGAGAGGTCTAAACTCATCAAAGAGCAATATGCAAACACAGCAATCTTTGGTAGTTCTTTATGTTTTTAAGGAAGCTCATCATAAAGTTTCCTGAAATGCCACATTTTCTAAATTGCTTGTTGCAGAGTAACTCCGGAGGATGCCATGGAATTGTAGCAACTCCTGGGTGACCAAATGCAAGAGATAACCTACACATCTCTATTATAGCATAGAATCAGGCAGTGACAATTCTTAAACAAGTGATCATGTGCAAACTGTAATATCAAATTAATTGTTTCAAGAGTTCATTTATGTTTACAGATTATAACACTAAGCCAAGGAATGTAGTCTATTGTAAACTGAAATGAGTCCCATTAACATTTGCATAGGAAGTATATATCTAAAGAAAACAAAAACTAGTAAAGTAAACGCCACCTTAGAAACATTGTGGCGTCCCAAATGACCAGCATAGCCAAGCCATGATTGAAAACGGGCAACCATCTCAGTCAATTTGTTTCCTTCCTCAAATGTCATACAAAAACTCCTTAAACACTTTCATATGCTCAGGCTGAAGAGCTATTGCCACAGATAAGCTCCCATCATTTGTTGAGCTTGGAATTATGAAAGATAGCCCCTCATATGCAATCCCACCAGGTCCCATGAATATAGGCCTTCCCCAACCAAAGTCAGCATCATGAATTGGAAGCCTAACCCAGCTAGTGATACCAAGATTTGGACACTTGAAAGTATGTGCCCCACGAACAAGAGCTTTAAGATCAGGTTGTAGCTCTAGATAGTCAAGAGCAGATCTCAGGTATTCGTTATCCATTCGTGACAAGGCATTGTGGATTCTGCTTGCAGCATACCATGTTGGTTTTGACATGAGATCACCTGCCACAGCAATAGGTGTGGTTGTGAAGATCACATTACCAAAGTAACCTGGTGGAGGGGGAGGTTGCAACCTTGACCGTCCATCAGTTGCAATGTACAATTTGGTCTCTTGATCATCAGGAAGTGCTCTTGCCTTGCATACACTTCTCCACACATGACCAGCCAACATCTCATAAGAGCTGTAGTTGATTGTGTTGCCATCTTCTTTGGACTTAGCTTTCAGTGTGTTGAGTTGTTCACGGGTCAGTTTGAAAATAGAGACTGCTGCACTGTCTGAGCCTGGTTTTGTGGGTTGTGGAGGAGTCTTCATGGATGGTGGGGGCTTGTATTCAATGTGATCAAAGACAGGTCGAGGTGGATCTCTGGCACGGAGTAGTGTCCGGTCAATGAATGGTGGGATGGAAACATCCAAGCCACGAGCCACATCTGACCATGTGTTAATGAAGTGAAGACCAGAAGCCCCATCTGCTACATGATGTTGCATGCCAACACCCAGTGACACTCCACCACATTTGAAATGTGTTACCTGCAATGCAAATCCACAAAATTAAATTGCTAATCAAATCCCTCTGAAGCTGATTCAACCATACATCAATCATGAAAATTGAATTTAAGTTAGAAGAAAATATCATATATATCACTTTCTTCACTTCAAACATTCTCTTGACAACGAAAATTTAATATTTAAGGGAAGAAAAATATGTATGAAAAAACAAGGTGTCATTGCCAGTTTGCCATTACGGCAATAACCCACCCGTGTGTACATAACTAACATATTCTACGCGTAGTGATGTAGACCCTTATCATCAAATGCTTCAATTGAACCTAAAGTTTACATCAGCAGTTCGGCGCTCTAAATGAATAGTAATATAGTATGATTATATGTTTTCCATCAATCATGATCACAATAACATACCTAAAACTTTTAAGAGCTTAATTTTAATGGTTAGAAAATATTTTAATTATTTAACAATGAATGATCGTATTATATTTAATAAATCTAATAATTTACATATTATTGAAATTATTAAATAAACATGAAAATATTGTTGGTATTTTGTTTAGAGAGCTGTGTTTTTGGTCAGCAGAGAGTTGTTGTACATTCGGGACTACAAACTGATAAGGCACAGCAACGTCACCACTCACCAACAAAATGACAAATATTATATTGCTCTGATGGAGACGATAATTGGCCCAAACCGCGTTGTCTATAGTGGTGGACTGGTGGAAGGTGGCTGGAATTGAAGTATGGATTTTGTGTACTGAGACACTTCTAACTTTCTGAAAATCTTTGACCTTTCTTTTATGTGTCTAGATCATAGATTTTGGTCCACTGGCTTTTTCAGCTGTTTTTTTTTTTGTAAACATTAAGTTCAAAATTAATTTAAATCTTTAAGGGCATGTTTGGTTTGCATTTTTGTTTTCTGTTTCCATTTGCTGTTTCCAGCATTTCTAGTTTTTCCTTTGTAAAATTTCAAAAAAAATGAAAACAGGAAATGTTTTCGTAAACCAAACATGCCATAATTTAGCCGTGTCCGTTGTAAAATAATTGGGTGTCTCGTATCAGTAATTTTTTTAAAAGAAATTTATAAATTAATACCTCAAATATTAAAGTATTATGAAATAAATTTTCAAAGTAGTAGTTTATTAAATTATGTTTTAAAATATAAAATTATCGTTAAATTCATCTTTATGTGCTATAATTTTAATTTTTTTAAGCATTGGGATGGTTTAATTTTTGATGGAATAAGAGTTTTTTTATTGATATATTTATTTCTTAATTCTCTTTCCTTCTCCGATTTTTCTCTTATTTCCCTTTCACTTCTTCGGTCTCCTAAACTCTTGCATGCTCAATATTTTTTTTTAGAAAAAAGTAAAAGTTTAAAACCATTGTCAATTCTCATTTAAGCAAGTTAATATAATTTAAAATTTCCCTATTTTCAATTCAAAAAGATCAAAATACGTAACAGCTAACAAGCAGCGATAGTCTAGTATAAACAACCAAGTACATAAAGAAGGTCCGTTTCTAAATCTACTAAATTTTGGTACAATTAATTTTGATATAAATAATATTAAAAGAATTAATTATATTTATGAAATATATTTAAAATTAAATTTATTTAAATAATAAAATAAAATTCTTTTAAAAATGTAAATACGAAAACTATCTTATGTCTCACTTTCAAAGTTAATTTTACACATCAAAATTAAAAAATTTCATTTTTCTTGAAATCAATTTTATTGGTTACATATTTGCCAATTGGTCACTCTGTTGATGATCATATGGGGATTTTTTATTCTCTGCCATAGTAGCTTCTATACTTCTATTCCATTTTTTGCTGACTCTTCTGGTGCTGTTTTGAGTCTGAGTTAGTTTTTTGTTGTTGGAGTGTAGGCTCCTAATCACCTTAAAAAAATTAATTTTTTTTTCACTTCGGAAATTTACTAATAATGACAATGAATTTCAGTAAACTTCGTTTCTTTTAACGCAAACGGGATTTAAAAGGATATCCAAACATTAACCAAAAAACGGAGTTATAGGAAAAAATGAAACGCACCTGCAACACTAATAGGGGATAGGTTTCGATTCCGTGTGAATAATCGACGGCTGGGATAAGCTGCCGGAGCTGAAGGGTTGGCGCGAAGTCGCCGAAATCGTCGATGACGGCGCCGGTGTCGGCCTCGACGAAGAGCACTCCTTGGCCGTCGCAGTCAATCTCGACGCGGCCGTCTTCGTCGCGGCGGAGGCGGCCAGCCATTGGATAAAAGGGGACGAGCACCTTGCTGAGAGCCTCTTTGAGAACCTTGGCGTCGAAAAAGTTGGAGGCGCCGTTGGACCTGTAGAAGTATACGCTGGGCGTGTGAAAATTGGGCACCACCAGGTCCACGTTCGAGTTCCACACTCTCCGCCGCGCCACCTCCTCCGCCGGCCGCACCATCGTCGACTCTCTCACGTTGATGATCATCTCGCTGATCTAGTGGTCCCCACTATTAACCGTAAGAATAAGAATAATAATATATCATCATCATATCATTTCATTTCATTTCATTTATTTATTCAAGACAAGATACATAAGGTGAGAATGTATCTCGTCTCAAAATTTAACACGTGTGAAATTTTAGTGCTTAATTTTCTATTTATGGATATTAAATTGATGAAATTTTGTCAAGATTTATTGATACTTACTAGTATAAAAAATATATATAAGACGTGGATATTTTAGTACAAATCAAAGATTAATGTAGTGTGTTTAATTTTTTGCTTAACAAAAATAATATTATTTTAATTTTTCTTTGGAAATGTCTAAAATCATTATTTGATTAAAAGTTTATCTCTTATAATTTTTGTTCAAATTATGATTTGGGAATTTCAAACATAAGTTGTTACGTGGAGCAGGATAAAAAATAGACTAAAAACTTGCAACAAGGTTTTCGCATGCATGCTAAATACTGGCATGAAAATCGGAATGAGCAAAGGAAACGAGATGAGAATGAGACAGAAACGTTACCTGGTGGAAGAGAAGAGAAGAGGAGAGGAGTTTGGAAATGAGGCGTTGTTTGAATGTGTTGGGGTTGTTTGGAATTTGGTGTGTGTGATGAGGACGGGGCTTAGGGAGAGGAGAGTGGGGTGGTTCTTAGGACTCCTACTTTTTAAAGTAAGAAGGGTCACTCACCAACTCCCGCCAACTCCTTCCACCAATCCTAAGCTGCCACCTCAGGGAGGGGACCCAATGCTTACACAGGGTAATCATAAATTGACAGGACACTGATCCTTCATAGTTAAGTTGGTAAGATGGGGACCTGCCCTTTCAATTTCAATTCATTCATCATATTTTATTTTTATTTTTATCAAACACAATAACAAAAAATAGGGCTCAGCAGAGGTTGGTTTCAGTCTGTTTCGGACCTAATAAACCCAAGTCGATGGAAATCGAATACAATAGATGATGGCCCAATTTCAACCAATTATATTATCAGATTTTTTCGGGTTCGGGCTGTTGGTTGGCGGGTAGGGTCACTCACCAACTCCCAGCATTTTCTTTTCACATACACATTGTGACGGTTCAGATGTACATTTTACATATAACAACCCATGTTACATTATACTACTATATTAATCAATCTAATGCAATATTCTAAAAGAAGTTTGATGTCTAATTATCATTTGAAATTTAAAGCATTTATTTTTTTTACATAATTGTTATTATTATCACCGATCTATATATGTACTCAGAATATTGAAAATATAATGCTCAAGATGAAAGCATTTGAAGATAATTGCAATATTAATTTTCTTACAGGAACACATTATAATTGAATAGTAGAAAATATTCATAATTTTATTATTAGCAAAGATAACAGAAATTATAGAAAAATAAAAACTAAGCATAACTTTTATTTATAAAATTTTAATTTCAATGAAAAATCAATTTACTTAATATGATCTATTTTATATCAACATGTTATTTAATAAATTAAACATTAAATAAAATATCAAAGTGATGAATAAATGTTAAAATAAGTAAGCAAATTTCTGTTCTTTCTAGGTTCCTTTTGTGTGATTGGCGGGTGCTATTCCCTCACCAACTCTTATCCTCCAAACAAGAAAAACAAAACCAAAACCATTGTGTGGTGGGTCCAGAGTCCAGAGTAATCCGCGGAGAAAGTGAAGTGTGGAGGCTAATCCTGGACTGGCTTTGGTCCTTTGGAGTTGGAGGTGGTGGGTGTGGGTGTGGGTCCCTGGCAGTATAGTGAACTCCCACGTAAGAGAGTCGCGACCTATGACGCATCTCAGTTTCTCAATCATTTAATTACATGTGTGTTTTTAATTTGTTTATTGTAACTCAAAATCAGGTTTATGTAAAATGGGAAATAATGACGGACATAGGAACTTTCATTTCCATTTTTTTTTATCATGAGCTTCCTATAATCTAGTGTTACAATTATTTTTTTTAAAAAGAGACTAATGATTAAAAAGAGCGAGATTAAAAAAAACATAAAACATATTGCTCAAAATAATTATATAAATCATCATAAAAAATAATTATATAAATTTTAGATTAAAATATCATTTTAATATATATATATATATCCGATTTAACCGGTTCAATCAGTGACTCATTAACTCAGTATCACAGCTGAGTCATTGACCGAATCGAGTTTAATAACATTGTTTTGTAGCATTTCAAAACGATGTCCCTTTGTATCACTTGCATATTGTAATTGTTAGCATTTCAAAACGATGCATATTGTAATTGTTTGCTGTTTCAATCATGTTTCCATTCGATGGTTATTTAATGGATGGACACAGCTATTTGACAGAATGTTTCTCGTACGAAAATGCTAACGATTGTTTTGCAATCTATTGGATTGGGTGAGAATACAAATTGAGGGGTAAATAAGAATAATTATTTGTAAATCTTATAGTTGAGTAGAATTGATTTTAATAAATAATGCACATTTTACGAAATATATTAAACAGAAATAATTTAAAATCAATTTTGTGGAATTGATTCAACATTTTGCCCTAATTGGATTGTTTTCGAGCCCATAACTATTTATGTCTATGAAATGAGGGATTTTCACTTTGTTAAAAATTAATCTCACAAAACTAGGAATAAAGCATGAAATCTTATATTTTAAAAAAACGCATGAAATCTTATAGAAGGGAGAAATGAGATTCAATGTTCAATACAATGTGATTTAATTTTATTTTCTCAACTTATCCTCATTGCTTTTTCATTTAAAAAGTTACAATTACATTTATTAAATTTGTAAATTTTTCTCACAAATAATTTCCCCCTCTTTTTTACCAACAATTTTTTTGTTAACAAGTTAAAAAATAAACTTAGTGTGTGTTTGGTTTCCATCAAAATCACGTTTCAAACGTGGATCTAAGTTAACGCTACTGAGAGTGATATTAGCTCGAATCCACATTTAAAACATGGATCCGGTGTAAACCTAATATGCTATTAAATGTTACTACTGTCAAGAATGTGTATGTGTACAGTGTGTGTATACATATATAAAATATTCAATAGAAAAGTTATTTTTTAAAAAATAATTGTTAAATACCAATATAAATTAAAATAAATCTCAATATGATTGCATATTAAAAAGATCTTTATATTTTACTTTTTATTATTTTAATTACAAATATGATTCCTATATAACTATATTGTTTTTGTAGAAATGTAAACATTTTTTATAAAAAATAGTTGTTAGAATTGCTCAATTCACTTTACATGTTTGGTTTAGTGTTAAAACTGACCAAACTCAAGTTTTTTCAATGTAACTATTTCTAGTGTTGGAAGCATGAGTTTATCATATTTTAACATTAAACCAAACATGCTCTAATACAATTAAGAAAATTAGTAATTCATATCATAGATTTTTTTAACTACAGGTATCCCTATTATCAATGACAACTCTGTTTGGGGCTTAATCATAAATAAAGTTCATTACCTCTGCCCTGTTTAGATAAATTACAAATTCAACATATGCATGGGAATAGAAAGTCTGTGTGCTCTCTGTGTCATTTATTTGGTTCCTTTATTCACGTTTTCCTTTCATTTTTTTTTCTGCTTTGAACATTTTCATGCACTTTGTGTTCATTGTATGTATTGCTTCTTACTTCCATTGACGTTTTATGTTGCACGTTAGCATTTATACAAAATTATTGTGCCTTATTCATCTTTGTTCTCTATACAAAATTGTTTACTTGCAGGTTTTGATTTACTTGCAGGTTTCATTTTCTCGGGTTTTTTCTTCGTCAATCTGTGGGAAAATTTTCTCCATGTTTTTCAGCGATTTCATCTTCATTTAAATGCACGGGTAATACCTTCTACAATCATTTCTGCATCTGAGTTATTTCACTTCATTTTCTTCAAAAGCTATTGCATCCTTTGTATTAGATTTTTTTTAATAGTTTTAATTTTTTTGGGTTCCGTTCTTCTGCTTTTAATCTTTCTTTGTTCTTCTGTGTTTTTTTTATTTGTTCGTTGTGTTATTCATTTCTATCGTGTTAAATTATTAGATAGTGTTTTGCTCTTTATTACTTTAATTTAATCGTGTTGATCTTTTGTCGGTTTCAAATTCAAATTTATTATTGTTACTATAATTCTTTTTTAAATTTAAAGTTTGTTTTGATTTTATTTGATTCTAATTTTTAAATTTCAAAAAAGTCCTTTTATCGAGAAATGATTTCTCATTTTTTTCCATACTTCTCATGCTTTATTTTATATATTTTGAAAGTATAATTTGATTTGCTAAACATATATGTTCAAAATTGTTATTGTTATATTAATTTAGATTATTACTTGCTATCAATATGAATGTGACGAGATCCATATATATTATTGAGATTGATTTCAATAATTGCTAAATGTAAATTTATGTTTCTAATTCAAACTCATTTAATGTTGATATGATATTAGTTTCAAATTTCAAATGATTTATTACTATAAATAATTGGTTATAGTTTCTGATGATTTACTTAGAGATTGCACGGGGATAACCAAACGATTTATTAACAATTTGGTTATAATTTATAATAATTTTAGAGCAAAAATATATCACACCTGGATAATTATTCTTTATGAAAATAACAATAATCAACTTTTAATTGATTATATAATTGCTGAATATATTTACATTTAATGTCTATTTCTTTTTTCTTTTATTTTTTTATTTCACTTTCATTTTCTTTTTTTATTATGATATTAAAATATTTTCTCTTATTATTCATTTTTATTAATATGTTTCATTATAAAAGAATTTTTTTATGAACCGCAGGTATTCTCAACAGGAGACGGTCATGTTCCCACCATTTTATTTTTTCTCACACATTAATTTTCATTATTATTATTATTATTATTATTATTATTATTATATTACATTTAATGTATATCAACACATTTATTATATTTCCTGATAAGTGTTTTTATGGACGATGACAAAAACTATATAATCTTTTTACTTTCTTTTCAGTTTTTATTACAATCATATTTTCATTTATTTAGCTTCTGTTGTAGTGTTTTTTTCTCCTTTTTTATTTGTTTTTAATTATTTATTCACTTATAATATCATTCTTTTTCATTCTCACGTTAGTAAAGTGATCCTCCGGGGAAGTTAGTCTTAATCCTGTCGTTTTCTTTCTCTCTAAAAAACATCACATCATCCTTTTTACTTTTTTTTTATCAAAATTATATCTCCACTTATTTAGCTTCTATTATAGTTTTTTTATGAATCACGGGTATCCTCCACGGGAGGCAATAGTAATCGTGTCGTTTTTTTTTTCTTTTATTTTTTATCTCACTTTCATTTTCTTTTTTATTTGATATCAAGACATTTTCTCTCATTATTCATTTTTATTAATACGTTTTATTATAAACGATATTTTTTATGAACTACGGGTATTCTCCACGGGAGACAGACACGTTCCTACCATTTTATTTTTTTTCTCACACATTAATTTTCTTTTAATATTATTATTGTTATTATTATATTACATTTAATGTACATAAGCACATTTATTATATTTCCTAATGTGTGTTTTTATGTAATAAAAAATCAGAAATGGACGATGACAAAAATTATATCATTCTTTTTACTTTCTTTTCATTTTTTTTATCAAAATCATATCTTTATTTATTTAGCTTCTATTTAGTATTTTTTTTCCTTTTTGTTTATTTTTTATTAATCATTCACTTATAATATCATTTTTCTTCATTCTCGCGTTAATAAAGTGATTTTTTTATGAATCAAAAGTATCATCCACGCGAGGTCATCTTAATCCTTCGTTTTCCTTTTTCTTTTATTTGTTTTATAACACTTTCATTTTTTATTACGTTATTAAAACATTTATCTCATTATTTGTTTTTATTAATATGTTTCATTATGAAAGAATCTTTTTATGAAATGCGGGTATTCTCTACGGGAGATAGTCCTGTTCCTACATTTTATCTATTTTATTTACTTTATATTAAAATTATTCCCATAGTCCATGTATCGTGTTTTCAAACTTCCTTTTTTTTTCTTTTTTTGGTTCATCATTCTAAATTTAGTAATAGTTTTTTATGCAATGAATAATATGTATCATCCACTGGAGAGTCTTGCTTTTGTCATTTTCTTTTATTTCTATCACATTTTTGTTTTTTATTATTATATTAAATCATTTTCACTAATTATTCGTTCCTATAATTTTTTTTATTATAAGAGTAATTTTTTTTAATGAACCACAGGAGACAATCTTGCCCTTACCATTTTCTTCTTTTTTTCTCATACATTAATTTTATTTTTTATTATTATATTAAAACATATTCTCTTAATATATAGGTATTTATGATAGCTAATATTTTATCCCGTGCGAAGCACAGACAACATAAATCATACCATCAATTCGTGCGAAAGCACGGGTCACCTACTAGTTTACTACTCATAAAATTCTTCCACTCCATTGCCACATGTCACATTCTCCATCAATTTCTTTCTCTTCCAAAAACATCACATCATCATTTTTACTTTTTTTTAATTTTTTTATCAAAATTATATCTCCACTTATTTAGCTTCTATTGTAATGTTTTTTAATAAATCACGACTATTCTCCACGAGATTAGGTCATAATCATGTCGTTATTACTTATAAAATCCTTCCACTCCATTGCTACATGTCGCATTCTCCATCAATTTCTTTCTCTCCCAAAAACATTACATCATCTTTTTTACTTTTTTTTTAATCAAAATTATATCTTCACTTATTTAGCTTCTATTGTAATGTTTTTTAATAAATCACGACTATTCTCCAGAGGATTAGGTCATAATCCTGTTGTTACTACTTATAAAATCAGTCCACTCCATTGCCACATGTCACATTCTCCACCAATTTCTTTCTCTCCCAAAAACATCACATCATCCTTTTTACTTTTTTTAAAATTTTTTTTATCAAAATTATATCTCCACTTATCTATTCTATTCTATTCTATTTACTACTTATAAAATCCTTCAACTCCATTGCCACATTCTCCATCAATTTCTTTCTCTCCCAAAAACACCACATCATCATTTTTACTTTTTTTAATTTTTTTTATCAAAATTATATCTCAACTTATTTAGCTTCTATTGTAATATTTTTTAATAAATCACGACTATTCTCCACGGGATTAGGTCATAATCCTGTCGTTTTTTTCTTTTATTTTTTTATTTCATTTTCATTTTTTATTTTGATATTAAAATATTTTCTCTTATTATTCGTTTGTATTAATGTGTTTAATTATAAAAGAATTATTTTATAGACTGCGGATATTCTCTACGGGAGACAGTCTTGTTTCATTTTTTTATCAAAATGATTTTTAATGAATCACGGCTATCCTTCATGGGAGGCGGTCTTAATCCTGTCGTTTTCTTTTTTTTCTTTTATTTTTATTTCACTTTCATTTTTTATGTTAAAATATTTTCTCTCATTGTTTGTTTTTATAATATGTTTCATTATAAAACAATTTTTTTATGAACTGGGGGTATTCTCCACGGGAGACAGTCCTGTTTCATTATTTTTTATCGAAATTATATCTCCATTCATTTAGCTTCTATTGTAGTGTTTTTTTATGAATCACGGGTATCCTCCACAGGATGCAATCTTAATCATATCGTTTTCTTTTTCTTTTATTTTTTATCTCTTTTATTTTCTTTTTTTATTACGATATTAAAATGTTTTCTCTTCCACCATTGTTGAAGAGGAATGGAAGTTCAACATTGACCGTTACACAGGGGCAAAGCCAGAAACCAAGGCCAAGGGGGGCCAATATTATAATTTTTCCCAATCAATCAGTTCACTCCCAAACATAATTTTATTATTACTACCCCAGTCCTATATTTTAGAAATATTGGATTAAAATCATCAAGACCAAGGAAATACATAGGAATCTGTTAGTGGTAATTAATAGTGCCATGAATTTAATATTTACCAAAAATACCCTTAGTATTAAATGAGTAAATGAGTGGGTACCTCTTTAACTACTCACAGTAAATTAAGAACATATAAGGTATTTAGTAATTAATGAAACTAAAAATAGTATTATATTTCTTATATAAGACCAATAAAATTTTCATTTTTGTTTCTTATATAGGACGAGAGGTAGTATATGTTAATTAAATATAAAATAGTGAATTAAGATAAACACTTATAATTCATGTATATATATATATATAATGTAAGTAATTTAATTTTTTTATGAACTATTTTAATTATTATTCTTTTTTATTATTTATTTTATATTATTTAATTTAATTTAATTATTTACCTATTAATTTTAATTTTTAATAAAATATTTTATCATGAAAAATTAATAAGAATTTGAAATTTATAATTTGTAAAAAGTATAAAGTTATAATTACCTATCATTATATTTTTGTCTAGAAAATAAAAATAGAATTTATAAGATGTAACTTTTATGTAAATATGTCTTATACTATACAAATATAGTCCATATCTCCTTCTATATGGGCTTCCACTATATCAATTTACCCAATAGACCGATATTACCTCATTCCTATTTATCTGTCTCATTACATTAAAACACGTAGATTAAGAAATGCAATAAGTATGTTAATTTACACTAAATTTATTGTGTTTTTTTTTTTCCTAATATATCATTTTATCTCTCTATTTTAATAACTAATTTTCTACCCTTATCATCTCTTATTAAGGCTAAATGCGGGAAAGAAATAATTAATACACTCTTAAATTTCTAAATAGTATAGATAATTTTTTTAGGGACCTAAATAGTAATATATATGGTATAAAAGTAACAAAAAATTGAGGGGGGGCCATGGCCCCCCTTAGCCATAGCTAACCTCCGCCCCTGCCGTTACACAATGTCTCTAATACACGGGTTTACATGCAATACGACAATGTTTGTGCCAGCTTAGAAGCCTAGTCAACAGTTTAATAGCAGGAATTAACAGAAGTTTAACGTTTGGACTAAAGTGCATGACAGAGGTTAAAGTCAAGGACTAATGCAACAATTTAGTAAAGTCAGGGACCTAACTGCACGATGTCCCAAAAATCAGGGACCTAAGTGCTAGTTTACTCTTTTTTTTTTTAGTTTTCTATTTTATGAAATCATATACTCTTAGTCTTCGTTAATTAAATCCTGGTAAGCTATGATATAGTCATGTTTCTTACATATTTTTCTATGGATTTTTATTCAAAATTTATTGTAAATTTTAAAATTCATAGAAAAATTCTTACTAATTTTAAAACTTGTTGATAATTTCTTATGGATTTTTCTGTGGTATAGCATATAAATTCCATAGTGACGTTTTCACTTAAAAAAGTTCGTGCTTTTTTGAAAATTTACTCTAGATAAATTTTATGGAAAAAAATCACAAAAAATATGTAAAAATTTATTCAGAAAAAACCACAAAGGAGCTGTAAAGTGATATAACAAAGTATAATTAACAATGAAAACTAAAAATATGTGATTTTAAAAATTAAAAAATAAAAGAGAATTCAAAATCAAATTTCACTATGTCTATCGGAACAAAAACATATTTAATCATAACAAATTAAAAGATAATATGATGTTTTTAGATGTTTTTTATTTATTCTTTTTTTTGGTAAATTAAAAAAGCTAATGCATGCAAAAAAATAAATTTATTTACTTTTTACTAATTGAAAACCTTTTAATATTTATACTTTTTTTTGTCTAAATTAATCTTTATACTTTTTCTTGGTCCAATTAATCTTTATTCTTGTTTTTGGTCAATAGTACCTTCTATACATTTTGCAATGCAACGAGCCCAATCAAGCACGGGACAAGTTGAAGGCCTCTAAGAGTCCAGAACTGAATTAGGGCTTTGAGCTTTAGACTCATATGGCCCTTTTTTCCGATAAAAGAAACTCTCACGGCTTTTATCACTTGTCTTGTCCTCAAGGTAGCTGGAGATGGCTGGACACTAGAGTAAGGAGGGTTTGGAAGAACTTAATTTGAGTTTATTTTATAAATTAAATTAAATATTTATGTAAGTGTTTGTGTTTAATAAAATTATAAAAAAAAAACTTATGACCTGTTTATGAAACAGCGGTTATATAATTCGTCTCCTCTTGATAATGACTTATCACATAAATTCTTATGTGATACATACTTATTAAATAAATAGTTAATTAAACTGTTTTCCAATATCCTAAATGGATAGTGGCGAAATATGTACTCTAGTTGAAAATGTTATACAACCCTTATAATATTATTGATTCTTATATATTAAATTCAAATTTTCATTTTTGAGACATTCATTACCTTTATATGTAATTTTCTTCTCATGTTATATATATTTTTCATTTGAAAATACTTTTCTTTTATATTTTCATATCGAAATTAAATCAATTTGTAACTGGTTATTCATTTAAAAAATATATTTTAATTTCTTTAATTGATTTTCAATTTTTCAATCAATATGAAACTTAATAAAATATTTGTAAATCACAAGTAATATATTTTTCATTTATTAAACTCATTTTTAATCTTTCAAAATTAAAATTCTAAACATGTAAAATTTTTATATTTTAATTAATTGATTATTGCTAGTAAAATTATTTTACATTAATTAAAGATTTTTTAAAATATTTTTTATTATTGTATTTTTTATTTCACTTATATTTAAAAATATTTGTACGTCCAATAATTACCAACGGTAAGAAATAGAGAAACTTAACCTAAGTATGAATGCGAATGCCCTAAAGTGTTTCATATCCTTATTGTCTTTTATTCTTTCTGAAATATTAAAATGTAAACGTGGTTTACTTTTTTTTAGTGTGTTTAATTTACCATAAAATCATGTTTTAAATGTGAATCCGGACCAACGTTATTCTCATAGTGTGTTAATTTACATTAAATTTACGTTTAAAATGTGATTTTTAAGACAAACCAAACACACATTTAATATATATTTCATTTATAATAAAATAATATTTGAAACGTAAATCCTCAAAGTTCATTTTTGCCTCTTTTGGCATCTCTAGCCATTACGAGTCATCAGTGTACCAGCCGCGATTCAAATTTGATGGAATTTAATTATATAGAGTAGAAGAAGGAGAGGTATCAATTATCATCGGTTGGGAATAATTATTTGGGTTTAACCAAACACATTTTAAAAGGATTGAACTCATGATGTTATTGTTAACGAATTTGTGAAGTGTAAACCAACTTGCACTAATCTCAATTTTTAAAACTGGCGATGAGATGCCAGAGACTAGACCTTTTACTACTTTATTCATTCCCATCCTAATGTAAATAAAATAAAAATTAAAGACTAAACTCATAATCATGTACCCTTATCCGGGAACGGATTCTCTGACTTTCACTCAAGAAAGTCACTTTCCATAATTTCTAACCGTTAGATTAATTGTATGTCCATGATTTTGCCACCTGTTATGTTTGCTTTTGAAAAAAATTATTTTTTATAGTTATATTTTAGTATTTATTAAATAACAAAATACTCCTCTACTATTTTTTATAAATCATTTCTTACAAGTTTTTTTTTATATAGAGCACTTTACAATTTCAAGGCGATATTTATTATCATCTTTCTTATTTATTCTTATTAACTTTAGAGTGGGACTAATAAATACTACTAACTTATTTGACGAGCTTATAAGTTAATTTGACCAACACAAAAATGTTTGGTAAGGTACCTCAAAGTAGCTTATTTTAGGAGTTTCTAGCTTATAAGCTACAAGCTACTTCAACTAGCTTCTAACTTGTATCTTATTTAATTTTCTTTCATCACTTTCCCTTATATTTTAATACATTTCCCTTATTATCCTTAATTTTTTTACCTATTATTACCCATTTTCAATTTTACGGGACAAAAAATTTAATAAGAAATTGTTTATATATTATACTATTTATTTTATCAATTTCACTATTTATTTTAATTTTTAATTAAATATTTTATCACTAAAAAAGTTAATAAGAATTTAACTATTTTTTAAAAAATTTAAAATTATAATTATAAAATAATATATTTTGTCTAGAAAACACAAATAGAATTTATATAATAAAACTCATGTAGTTACGTCCTTTTATTTTATTTTACATTTACCAACTAACTTATCAGTTAATTTTACCAAACGCTTCTAATTCAATAAGTTAGTTTATCAACTCAGAGTTTATCAACTAGCAGCTAGCTTATCATACTTACTAGCTTATCAATTAGTTTTGTCAAACAAAGTGTCTTTCCCACATTATTAAATGATAGTGGAGTTAATTAGTGGTATTAAATAAAATAAAATTAGAAAATAATTTTTTTTAAAACTTCAATAAAGGTTGGGCTCCCAGCACCAAAGTGAAAGAAGGCGAATGCATTACACTTACACCCAACGAAACAACATATTGGATTTGGGCGTTTGTCATTGCAAATGCCAATCAGAATTTGTGTAAAAAAACTATAATTACGTGGCAAACTATGATACATTAAATTAATCCAATGGCCTATAAAAGGTGAAAGTCACCGGGCCAAAGTCAGACAATCCGTCCCCCTTAACTTTAACGATATACCAAACACAACTTTGAAAGTTACATTATTATAATAATGATAATTTGTTTTCTTTAGGCAAGTGAAGTTACATTATTATTGATTGGAAGAAGAACCTTCGTCCGGATGAGGATAAATGGGATATAATCCTCTCTCCGGTCTCAAATATAAGCAACAAAAAAATTATTTGTGTTGGTCTCAAATATAAGCAAATTTCAACTAACTTTGCCTTATTTAATGACCTCGGACTAAAATATCCTTAACTTAAATTCAAATTGTTCTATCTAACGACCTTATTTAATGAACCATGTAGAGATAGTATTTCCACTTGGAACAAGTTTCAATAAAATTGGAGTCTCCTATGAAGGGAATTTAGAGAATATAATTCATTTTTAGATGACATCAAGAAAATTTAATGAAGTTAACCAATATTTCTTAATTAGCGTGAGTTACTCCCTCCGGTCCTATTTATAAGAACTTTTTAACCACTTCACACGAATTAAGGAAGTTAGTTAATTTAGTCGATTACAATAAATTTGTCTTGAATGTGTAGCATATTTCCTAAGCTATCATTGAATTTATTGAGACCTATTATCTTTCTCTTCCTATTTAACTACTCAACTGTGTCACACTGTCTCTACTAATTAATTACCCACATACCTCCACTAATGGGGTACTTTTGTCAAAGAATAATTAATGTATGAGACAATCTAAAAAAGGTTCTTATAAAA
The DNA here is from genome assembly GCA_026901365.1 of Sesbania bispinosa. Lineage (NCBI taxonomy): Eukaryota > Viridiplantae > Streptophyta > Magnoliopsida > Fabales > Fabaceae > Sesbania > Sesbania bispinosa. The sequence goes on along the minus strand of QLOH01000060.1, from coordinate 1,744,888 downwards.
AGGACTAAGACTCACCTTAAAAAAGTTCATAGTTTTTTTTGCTTATATTTGAGATGAGATCGGAGGAGTAATAATTATTATTATTGTTATTATATTTTACTATTATAATTTAAAAAAATTAAAGAGATGGTAACACCAGAGAGGCGCGTGGCAGCCGCTGGTTTAACAAAAAACAACCTTTCCTACATGAGAGGCAACTGAAAAAGGATCCTTTCCATTCCTTTCCTTCCACACAAATAAATCATACATAGCGCTCTCTCTGTAACACACACACTCTCTCGCTCTCTTCCCTTTCCGATTCCACTGTACGGACACGAGTGAGTGTTCCATCAAACCCTAATTCCTCAATTTCATGTTTCCTATTTCATTCATCGCGCCTGTTATTGCTGCTGCTAATTGTGATTATGATTATGATTATTGTGATTTCAATCGTTGGATTTGTTCGATTTGAATTCTGTCTTCTGCTTGATCCTCATTTTTTTAATCTGTAGAGCATTGATTTCAATTTTGACTAGTAACCTTCATACTTTTCATTCTGATGCATCAGATTTTAATGCGTCTATTTGTATGTTCTATTTTTTTGGGGATTACATAATTTACATTGCATGCCTTTTTCTCCAATTGAAGCATTTTATTTTTTATTTTTTATTCGAACGCATCTCATGATAACAAGTATGGTTAGATTTGACTTTTTTGAAATGAGGTATTCGAAATTGAAGCGGCGTTTCTTTCAAAGATGTGATCTGGTGATGCGTAGTATTATTGTGATTCAATGTTGGTTTTTTGTTTTGTGCAATTTGCAGTTTGAGATGGGGATATACCTCAGCGCCCCGAAAACAGAGAAGGCCTCTGAAGATGGAGAGAACGACAGGCTTCGCTACGGTTTGTCTTCCATGCAGGGCTGGCGTGCTTCCATGGAAGATGCTGTAATTACTCCTTTCTTTTGGTTCATCTTATTTCATGTGATTCTATTTACTTGTTGTGTATGTTGCTACCAACAACATGTGGCATGCTTACTGTTTCTCAATGCCTGTGATGCTGTTAATCGCAGACATTTGGGTGCACATAAGGAAAGTTATTATAGAAAAGTAGTGTGGCTTTATTACCTGTACTATTTGACAACGACTTGTAATGAAAATTTTAAGCTAGATTGTCATATTGACATAATAGTCACTAGTATGCTAATTTTGTCATCTGCACAATTGACTGAGAAGGTTGTATCTTTTGTTTAAAGAAACCTATAAATTACTTCTTTTCATTGTTCATCTGCTATAATGAAAGAGCAAAGGTGTTAGCACTGAAATAAACTTTATTTCAAACTATTGATGTCAGTGTGCAAATATATCTAATAAATTTTCAAATTTTCAGAGGGGTAATTTGTCCTCCTCTTCCTCTAGTACAGTTGAACTCCTGAGAAACTCCTTCTTTTGGAAGTGATGGTTACATATATATGATGTAGATGCTTCATGCTTGGTCTGCCTTGATTCTTTTGTACTTCAGTAGCCCAATATAAAAATCTATTCAATGGGGTGTACGAGTTTTAATCCTTCTATATTACTTGCCAGCATGCAGCTCATCTGTATTTGGACGAGTCTACGTCTTACTTTGGTGTTTATGATGGCCATGGAGGTTGGTGTCAGCTCTTAATGTTTTCAATAATTATTTTTATGTGTCCATGCTCATTTTCAAAAACAGCATGAAATGATTTTTTATTGACTTGTTTATCATTTAAATTTATATGGACCAGTATCTTATCATTGGAATTGTCCCTGTAAACTATTATCAATAAGGAAATTTATTTCATTACGTTGAAAGCCAAGCACACTGAAAGAGGGGTTTCAAATGTTTGAGTTTAGACAGAAATACCTTTCCGATCTACTTACTTCACACCCAGAATGCTTTGTCCCCCCATAGAATTTTATTTGCAATTTATGTATTTTGCTTTGCTGCCCATGTCAAAGTAAAAAAGGGAAAATATTTTCTTTTTTCGGTGTGTGCGTGCGCGCGCTTTGTGTTTCTTAGACTATTAGCCCATTCCAGACACAATTAATATTGATTATAATAGCTCACTTAAGGACTTTGGAATATTTATAACTTTTAAATCATTTAAAAATTAAAATGATGTGGTTGACATATATAGCATACTTGACATCTAGTTTTAGTTCTCAATGTGGTCTCACTAATTTGCAGGCAAAGCAGTTTCAAAATTTTGTGCGAAGTATCTTCATCAGCAGGTGCTGAAGCACGAAGCTTACGTAGCTGGAGATATAGGCACATCATTACAGAAATCTTTCCTCAGGTAATTTCGTTTATTGTTTTTCTTTAGAATTTTCATTAATACTGGACGACAACAAAAGCCAGGGGATGTGATAATAAGGGTTTAGGGTTTGACATCATGCCTCTGGTATGACATGTTAAACTGTTGCACCAAATGATTTACCTTATCTGTCTACTTTATGCTTCAGGGGAGATTTGACGACATGTTGGTCTCTTCAAGTTACAAATATCACTGGAAACTAATAAGTCATGGCTTGGGCAGTTACATATAGTTTTAAAACACTTTTCCTCTCCATTCTATTCCCCTTTTCTTTGACTTATTACATGTTTTAAAACTTCTCCTTTTCATCTCTTCATTTTTTGTGAACTACTTTTACTCAAATACTACATCTCAAATTAATAGTTAATAAAAATATTTATAAAATAAAGGAATTTTGAAAATGAGTGAGAGGTTGAGAGCTTTCTGTTTGTTAAAAAAGAAGTGTTACCACCCGAACTGAAAGTCATTTTTATGGAGTATAGTGTTTATTTTTTACTTATATTTCTGCTTCCTAATGGTTAAAATCATTTTCACATCTGGGGATTTATAGATATGGCAATGATGGAGATGGAGATATGGATTTTAGACATTGTGTCAAAGTATGTCCTTTTTTTTATATATATATTTTCCTTCATATTGAGGCAGAATGGATGAGATGATGCGTGGACAAAGAGGGTGGAGAGAATTAGCAGTCTTGGGAGATAAAATAGAAAAGTTGTCTGGTATGCTAGAGGGGTTTATATGGTCTCCCAGGAGTAGTGAAGCCAATGACCAAGTTGATGATTGGGCTTTTGAGGAGGTAACAAATAAGGAACACTACTTGTTTTTCTTACACCACCACTGCTTGTGTTTCTAACTTATTCTGTTGTTGTTCATGCATGTTGGAAAGGTTTCAATGTATGGAATTATAATTGAAGATCGTAGAATTTGCTCAAGTGTGTTCATATACAACATACAATGTGAACCATGTTTGTCAATGTACCTTGGCATTCTTATTATTTTTACTTTTTTTTATCAAAAGCAAATTTAATATTAAAAAACTACTTCAATGTAATAAAAGTGTACGGGTTGGTATCTATAGGCGTTGATATGAGTTATTTGCATATCAGTCTTTGCTAGAACTGCTTACAAACTAAACAGCATATGTCAATAGGTACTTTCTAAAACCTTTTGGTGCTACTTTGCTTGTTTATGTTGTTAGGATTTCAATATGTCAGCTTTGGTGCTTGTCTACCTCATATATATGGTGCTTGTTTACTGTGATAGACTCATGTATAAATAAATGTGAACCTTAAAAGTCAACTGTTGGAAGATTTTATGACTCTTGTGACAATTTGACAGACAGACCTTTCTGATTAAATGATTACAACTACAATTATAAGGTCTGATGTGGGGCATACACGCTTCAAACCCCCCTACTGTATAATGTTTTATTTTGAACTGAGAAAGTTTTGTGCTGTAAATTAGGGACCTCATTCAGATTTCAGTGGACCAAACTGTGGAAGCACAGCTTGTGTATCCGTCATCCGAGGAAACAAACTTGTTGTCGCAAATGCTGGTGATTCTAGATGTGTTTTATCAAGGAAGGGGCAGGTACTTGCACCTCCTCTTGCAGTTTTTAAATCTTTTCAAATTTTAGTAGGCATGAAATATAGCCCTATAGGTTATAGATAATGAGTGTGCAGGTGCGTTGTGAATGATAAAGGGTGCTAATTCAGACTGCATTTCTTTAATAGAGATAGACTATTCAGTATAGATAAACTTGCACATGTTTGATGTACTGTTTTATTTTGAAGTGTTGAAAATGGGTAAGTGGGTATTGACATACCTTAATACATGGTGATCATATTGATATCACAAAATTTGACATGTATACGCATCCCTCCAGAGTCTAGGTTTCCCCTGCCCCTGTCATCACCCTCAATATTTCTGAATCGTTTTGTCCTAAATCATTAAATTCTCAATTTAGTATCGATGTATTGATGCCTTGACTCATGGCACAGCTATTGTTCAGCAAGATGCATATACATTGTTATTTAAGAAGTTCTATTTGCAGGCACACAATTTGTCTAAAGATCACAAGCCTGACCTGGAGGCTGAAAAAGACAGGATTCTAAAAGCTGGTGGTTTTATCCAAGTTGGACGGGTCAATGGAAGTTTGAACTTGGCTAGAGCAATTGGTAATAGAATAGATTTTTTTTGTTATAAATTCTCAATGTAAAGCAAAATGTGTCAGGTTATTATTCTCTTGATTTTTTTTATAGTTGCTGAACTGTCTTGAGATTTTGTATTTTCCTTCACCAGTCCCAAGTGTTTGTGAATTGTGATATAAATCTCTATTACAGGAGATATGGAATTCAAGCAAAACAAATATTTGCCTGCTGAAAAGCAGATTGTGACTGCTGATCCGGACATAACTACAGTAAGTCTTGCTTCATGTTTTATATGGTATAAATAAGTTAATATTTATGAAATGATATTTTTTTGGGCCTATGTTTTATGTTAAACTGAAAAAAATATTTATTTTAAAAAATATAACATGAAATTCTTATACTTCATTTGGCGTCACTTAAAGTGTAACGATCCTTTATAGTGCTCTGTATTTTGTTTGCTCCAATTTGAATTTATATACATCTATGTTCTCCATAACAGGTTGAGCTTTGTGATGATGATGAGTTTCTTGTAATAGCTTGTGATGGGATATGGTAGGTTATTAAATTCATATAAGAGGCAAATATCCCTTCTTTATTTTGTAATTCTCACTATAATTAGTTTCCTTTTATATAACCTCTCATGTGTGTAGGGATTGCATGTCTAGCCAGCAGCTTGTGGACTTTATACACGCACAGTTAAAAACAGTAGGTTTTCTATGGTTATCTTGGTTTATTTTACAGATAAAATTATATTGAATACAGCTTTCAGATGGTTGTAATTGCAAAATCTGGTTCTAACACTATAAAATCATGACTATGCAGGAGAATAAACTTTCTGTAGTTTGTGAGAAGGTATTTGATAGGTGCTTGGCACCAACAGCTGGTGGTGAGGGATGTGATAACATGACCATGATCTTGATTCAGTTTAAAAATCCTTGGAATCCAGATGCTTCTGTCACAAACCAGCCTCAGCCGTCTGCTCAATCCTCTGAAGCTGATAGAAATTCAGAGAAAATAGAATTAAAGTGAGAATTTCAAAACGAGTAGATGGCCATCAATTTCTCACTGCATGTTGAAGCATTGGTGAGCGGAGGTTCATGGGTACTATTCTATATCCAGATTTCAGGATGTTAATTCTCCATAGAGGATTGTAAATTTGTGACAAACTGCTACTTCCTGGGGATATTGGCTTTGTACATAAGTGTGTGTGTCTTGAATGTGAAGGGAAAAAGGGGTTCAGCAAGCATACAGGTAGATAAGTTACATGGATGGCTAAAATCACCTTCTGGAAACTTACCAATGCTAACATGATCGTTAACCTGAAGAACACCTTGAAACGTCTGGATTCTGGAGTCATATTCATTACCCACGACCTTTAAAAGAAGTTTCTTAAGGATTCAGTGCGATGTGTGGAAGTCACAGAGGTGATCTTTTTGTTACTGCACTTAAAGATCCCCTAATTGGTTGATGCACCCGTGACACTTGATGTTATTGCTGTTGTTAATTTTCTTTATACTTCCTCGTCAATTTTTTGCTTTGTTCTATTGATGTTGGTTTATATGCAAGAGTGGAGCTATGTTCTTCTAAAAGAAACTATCTTACAACTACTCCCTCCGGTTTCAAATATAAGCAACAAAAAATTCACTTGTGTTGATATAAAATATAAGTAAATTTTAACTAACTTTGCCTTATTTAATGACCTTGGACTAAAATATCCTTTACTTAAATTCAAATTGTTATATCCAATGACCCTATTTAATAAACCATGTAGAGATAGTGTTTTCACTTGGAACAAGTTTCAATAAAATTAGAGTCTCATATGAAGGGCAATTTAGAGAATACACTTCATTTTTAGATGATATCAAAAAAATTTAATGAAGTTAACTAACATTTCTTAATTAGCGTGAATTAATTTTTTTTTACTAATATTTGAGACCGGAGGGAGTACTTTATAAAGAATTTTTTTTTTGTGCAAGACCACATGTATCCTCCACAGGAGGCAACCTGTCGAGCCGGGTAGGACCTCTATGGGCGGCAAAGCTCTCCCTCCGAGCAGCTGTGTTAAATACTCGGAGAGAGAGCTTTGTCGCCCATAGAAGTCCTACCCGGCTCGACAGGTTGCCTCCCGTGGAGGAAATGATTAAATGAAAAAGTGAATGTATTTAATATTTTAAAAATATAAAAGTATTTGAAATACTAAGGGTTTTTCCTGTGCAATATTGCACACGATAATAAAACATAAGTAGAAAGTTTTTATTGGGAATTATAACTATCACAACACTTAATGCATTGGTAAGGTTAATGGTTACAATTCCCAATAAAATCTTTTCACTTTTGTTTTATTATCATATTGCACATGATAGAAAAATCAATACTAATTATTTTTCATTTATTACAAGAGGATTATTGGGAACAATAATAATTGGGTGGATTCTATATGCAAATTTAAATTATTGTCTCAAACAGATAAACATTTTGGAAATAGTGAAGATCTTCAAACCCCATTGAATTTGAACTGAACTTTGGATCTGATTAATTTATATTTTTTAGATTTATTTTTAAATAAACTGATGATGAATGAAATTATTCTTCTGAAAACATCTAAAAAGTTAATTTAGAAAATTTCATTTTGGCAGATAATTCTCTCAGAGATCTTGTAGGAGAGGATAAGAGAATTCTTTCAAGAGATAATTAGCATAATATGCACGGGTGACGTTGGTTTAGGTTTAGGGGTGATATTAATTTGTATGTGTATTATTAAGTCTTTTAATAAAATTAACTTATAATATAATTATATATATTAAGGATTTAATGCATATACACTGACACCGTAAAATAATTTTACACTGTCAATCAATGATGTGTTGCCACATCATTTATTGAGTTTAATAACACATGAGGTGTTATGTTCATTAAAAGATGTGGCAACATATCATTGGATGACTGTAAAATTGTTTTACGCTGTAAAATTATTTTACATTGTCACTTTGTCAGTATATACTAATTAACTCTATTATAAATTGAGTAAACTACCAGATTAGTCCCTGACTTTGTAGGCACCGGGCAGTTTAGTCCCTGACTTATTGAAAATAGCACGTTAGTCCCTCACATATTGATCCGTCCATCACTTAAGTCCCTGGAGGTGAATTTTGTTAACTTCCAGCTGATGTGTCACGTTAAGTGACACATCAGCTGCCATGTAGGACTTAAACAGAGAAGGGTCTTCCCAAGCCCTAGTCACTATTCCCGTCTCTCTATCTCTCTTCACTTTCTCTCTCGTTTCTCTCTGTCGCTGTTTCTCTCTGTCGTCGTCTCTCCATTTCTCTGTTCAATCTCCGGCTTCGAGGTAGAAGACGACCTCTTGTCCATTTCAGGCATTTGCTTGCAATGGATTCACAAGTATATGCTTTCGTTTGTTCGTTCTTCTTTGTTTAGGGTTTTTTCTTATTTTAGGGTTTCTGTTTTGTGCACCTTGTGATTCTGAGTTTGTCCTTCTGTTTCCGTTTCTGAGGCAGAAATAGTGACATTAAAGGTTGTTTATGTGTTTGTTTATTGTTGTATTTTAACTTTACTTTAGTGGTGGGGCACTGTTTTGGGGGATTTGATGCAGATGCTTACTCGTACATGTGTTAGAGGGTGAGTAATGAGAGAAGGTGGGTGTGGTCCCCCGGGTTGATGTTATAGAAGGTTGGACCCATGTGCAAATTGTGTGTCTCTGAAAAGTTGGGAACAGTAGTGATTCCCTAGAGAATTTTTTATCATTATTTTTTTATTTTTTTATTAAGTTATAGTAATAAATGAATAAATTAATGTTGCCATTCTGAGTAATTTTCTGATCCCAAAACATTAACTGTGTATGCAGAGACTTGATCTCCATATACATCATGGAGGAAATTTGATGAGCAAGGGGATGGGGGAAGGGTGAGGTATAAATGGGGTAAGGTAGATATTTGGGGTCAGTGTGATGAAGACACTTTGGATGTCTTTAGTTTTGTCAACTTCAGTAAAGAGCTTGGTTATGATAATGTTAATAATGTCTATTGGTTGGACCCTTCTAAGAGATTTAGGGATGGTTTGAGGCTTTTGAAGGAAGATTTTGATCTGTTGCAGGCTATAGATATAGGAAAAAGAAATGGGGGGGAGCTTCATGTGTACTTTGAACATCCTGTTGAGGTGCCTGAGATTGTGGATATTTCAACAATTCTTAAGGAAGTTATTGATTCAGTTAAGGCTGATGCTAATCAGAATGGTGCTTCAAGTAGTAAGAAGGATGTTGATGTTGCTGTTGGTGCTAAGCAGCATGATGGCGCATATGATATGGGTGAGGAGAAGAGCACAGGTGAGTTGATGTGGTGTCTGAATTACAACTTTTGTTGTCATTGATAGGGCTGTTATGAAATGACATGTTTTGTTTATGAGCAGGTAGTCCAGCAAATAATGCAGTTATGAGAGTCAAGAGCCCAACAAGAAAGAGCCCACCATTGAATAGCCCAGCTACAAAGACTACTGCAAGAAAGAGCCCAATTAGGAAAAGCCCATTGAGGGATAATGAGAAGGCTGATTCAGTTGGACCTGTGATGACTGGGCTGAGATCAGGAAAACAGTTTAGGAGGGTAGACTTTGAATAAGAGAGGGATGTTCCTGTGGCTGAAGCAGGTCAGAATGATGTAGTACCTGAAGCAGTAGAGAATGATGCACATGTTCAACCACAAATGCAGGATGCAAATCCTGATCCACCATTGAATGATGCACAAGCTGAAGAAAATGTTGAAGGTAGTGGAAATGTTCCACATGTGGCAGAGAAGGAAGGAAAGAAAAAAAATAGTGGAAAAGGAAAAGGCAAGGGGAAGGGAAGTAAGGGGAAGAGGCCAGTGTATGTAGAAGAGGATGACTCTGAGATTGAAGAACGACAAGGAGGTGTGGGACACAGGACTTCATATGGTACAAGAGGTAATGTTGGTTTAGAGCACATTGATGAAGATAGCTGGCTTTCGGAGGAATTGAAGACTCCTCCAAGCACTGAAGATGAGCTAAGTGATAAGGATGTCAATCCACAATTCAACAAGGAAGCCACATTTGGCCATGTCACATTAGAACTTGGCATGGAGTTCACTACTCTGGATTTATTTAAGCAAGGGGTGAAAGACTACTCCATCCACCTAGGAAGAGAAATTAAATGGGTGAAGAATGACAAGCTGAGAGTAAGAGCAAAATGCAAGGTGGATGAATGTGAATAGGAGATTTTTTGTTCATACAGCAATGTGGAACATTGTTATCAAATCAAGACATTCAAGGATGAGCATACATGTGCAAGAGTTTTCAGAAACAGTCAAGCCCAACAACCTTGGGTTATTGGAAAACTTGTGAAGAAATTAAGAAAGGCACCTGCAATGAAGCATCGTGAGGTATATGACTACTTCAAGCGTAAATATGGACTCATTTTAGAAGACTCAAAGATATTCAGGTCCACAGTTAGAGCAAGAGAGATTATAGAGGGTAGTGAGAAAGCACAGTTCCAAAAGTTGTGGGATTACTGTGGTGAATTACTGAGGGCTAATCCAGGATCAACTATTAAGATGGATACATTTCCCCAGGAGGAAGGACCACCAATATTTCACAGAGTTTACATTTGTCTCCAAGGGTGCAAGGCTGGGTTCAAAGCTGGATGCAGGCCTTTAATTGGACTGGATGGAGCCTTCTTGAAGGGTTATTATGGTGGGCAATTATTAACTGCAATTGGTCAAGATGCTAATAATCACATTTGGCCTATTGCCTATGTTGTTGTTGATGTTGAAAACAAAGATAACTGATAGGGTCATTTTGATGTATTAGCTGCAATGTTAGGGATACCAATAAGGTCATTTTGATGTATTAGTTGCTTTTATCAATCTGTTTTTTGGATGTAATCAGATTTCAGCAGTAGAATTTAGCACTTTAGTTTGGATTTACTTACTTAGCTAGTATTTGCACTTTTTGGATGAAACAAAGTACATTTGCTCTTTATCAATTATGGTCAATTGTTGTGATTACCTCTCTTTCCTTTACCTTATTTCTTCAGTCTTGATTTCTTGAATTATATCTTTAATTCTGCAGGTTATTGTTTATTAGTATTGCTCTTTAAGACAAGATATGTAAGGTCTGCAACAATTAGTTACATACTTGGGAAAATGTCATTACCAATATCATAATCATGAGTCACATAATTTGTTGGATAAATACAAAAAAAGTCAAGACACCTATATAATTTCCTACATCATTTCACCATTACACATACAACCTAACTATTTCAGCAATAAACCCACAAAAAACCCCAACAGAATACACATGCCCATAAGTGCCCAAGTAAGTCTCCTAATATAGTAGTCCATCTTATTAAGCTTCATCAACATGATTTTCTTCCAATCTTCATCATCAAATGTATCAGACGCTATATTTGATGTAGCTTCATTCATGCTAACTTCATTCATGCTCTCCTCTGCTTTAGCTTCATTGTCCACCCACATGAAAAACTGGCACCTTTCCACAATCTAAGGAAATAGAATCCATTAACAATAAACAATATCTACAAAAAAAAAAGCCCTTAAATTCAAAATCAGAACGCAACAGCCATTACCCTAAGTTTAGGGCATCCATAGAACAATCGTCCTGGGTTGTTTTTCAGTATTTGAAACCCTAATGTCTGCTTTAAGGTTGCATCCACAGTTAGGGCCGTATCGTCCTCTCCGCGACGAATTGGAGCATCCACTCTTCATCATTCACGAACCAAAACAAAATTCAGTGGCACCAGTGATTGCAGAAGGGAGACGAACAGCGATGAGAAGCAAAATAAAGAACAAGCAAGTACCAACAACGGTCTCTGTAAAGGAAGAACAACGATGAGCAAGGTAGAAGAGAGGGAGAAGTGAGAATTAGGGCTTTCTAGAACCCAATACAGACTTCAATTGGGTAGACGACGTCGTTTAAGTCCTACATGGCAGTTGATGTGTCACTTAACGTGACACATCAGCTGGAAGTTAACAGAATTCACCTCCAGGGACTTAAGTGACGGACGGATCAATATGTGAGGGACGAACGTGCTATTTTCAATAAGTCAGGGACTAAACTGCCCGGTGCCTACAAAGTCAGGGACTAATCTGGTAGTTTACTCATTATAAATTATATATAGTGTTGATATCAAATCGTGTACATTAATTAAGTCAATTAATTAAGTCATTATATATGCATTTTTTCGTCAAGTCATTATATATGTCTAGTTTATAAAAATAAGGGGATGAAATATGAAACTTTTTATTTTTTCTCTAGATTTTATAGTATTTTTTCTCTACAAAAATTATGTTATATATGACTTTATTACAGTACATGTGACTTTATTTTTTTTTTTAGAAAAATCAGTTAGGATTTAAAAATACATTAAAAAAATAAGTACACTTGAAATTGAAAGAGGTAAAAGCATAATCAGATTAAAAACTTGAATTTAAAATTAAAAAAATAAAAGAAAATATGTGTTATTTTTAAAAGAAGAATAAAAACAAGTCTTTACATATGTCTAGTTTTTTTGGTGAGATTATATATGTCTAGTTTAATAAATAAGGGGATAAAATATGACACTTCTAATTTTTAAAGATTTTATAGTACTTTAAAAATATAAGGAACGCAAAGTTTTGAATAAAAATTGTTACAACACTGTAAAAATTAACAGATACGGACAGGCGGATAGCCACAGTAAAAATAGACACATAAAGAAAGAACGTGGGCCATCGATCTTCAGAGCCACTTCGATTTTGATGCTATCATGGTCGCCCGATTGCCACGTGTCTGATTATCAGGGCCACTTATCCACTTTGTGAGAAGGACTGTTCTTATCCGATCCTCTCCGTTAACGTAACGATTTGTCACATATTTTTTTTTTAAATATATTTTTAATCCCTATAAATATAGGTCATTTTGTTTTTAGTTCCTGTAAAAATTTTATTTGGTTTTTCATCCCTATAAAATTTTTCATTTGTCATTTTAGTCCCTGTCGTTAACTTTGAGCTTATGTGGCTAATGGAGTGTCACGTCATCCTGCCACATGTGATTTTTCTTCCAACTTAATTTTGTTTTTAGTCCCTATAAATATGATCTTTTTGTTTTTAGTCCCTATAATTTTTTTTTTCATCTCAATCTCATCCCCATCCAACATCACAGTTAGAGCCGGCAAAATGGGCTAGCCCGACCGGGCCGACCCGCAAAAATGTAGGGTTCGGGCACCTATTTTAGAAGCCCGAATAACTTCCGGGCTTTTTAGCCCAGCCCGATAAAGTTCGCTACCCGTAAAAACCTGCAAAAAGGTCGGGTAGCCCGCAAAACCCGCAAAAAAAACCCGGCTACCCGCAAAAAACCCGCAAATGAGTAGGGCTCGGGCACCTATTTTAGAAACCCTAATAACTTCCGGGCTTTTTAGTCCAGCCCGATAAAGTCCGCTACTTGCATCAAGGCGGGTCGGGTAGCCCGAATTGCCACCTATAATCACAGTGTCCTTCTGCTTCTTCTACTGCATTGTTACACTTGAAATTTTTGAACTCCTCATGATGGGTTTAAGAAAATAAATTCTTTATGTATTCAATTATTTGAAATCTATAATTTTAAATTTGTCCACATTTTCGTCAACTGTTCACTAGTGGTCAATTTTTTTTGTTCCCACATGTCAAATTTTTTATCTTAAATTGATCCTCACCCTAATTAAATTCTTAATATAAATACTTAATAATGGACCAAATTCAATGTACTGCAAACTTAGGTATAATTGCTTCGTTTGATCATTTCATTTATAATTTTTTTTGTAAAAACATTGTAGTACAAAACATAAATATTAGACACAGAAAATGAAATATATCTACTCATTTAATTTTAAAAACTAAAATAGTAAAATGTTAACATATATTTATTTATTATATATGGTATTATAAACTATACTCCACTTAAATTATAATCCAGCATTTCATAAAAAAAAATAACAACTAACAAATGAATAAATTTTAAAAAAGAACAAAACTAATATATTATAATATTCAAAGAAACTAATATGTATTATGTATTAAAATCTTCATTTATACATTTTAATATATTTTTTTTATTAACACAAAACTCATTAAATGTACACTAATTTTTTTTCTTTTCAATATATAAATTGAATAATATTTTAACTACCTATATTATAGGTTAATTAATTTTCACATGATTAATTTAATTAATTTGAATATCAAGTCTGTGCATCGCACGGGATCAATACTAGTTTCAATACACTTGAATTCATTGTATAAAATGGGAAAAACTTGTTATGACCATTTTTTCTCTGCAATTCTTTTTTTTATCCATGACAAAATTTTCACTTGATTTACAATTACAAGCCTTTTTTTGTTACTCAGGACAAATTACATCAAGTTATAGGTCATCAATAGACATAAATCAAATGAGAATTTTGTTAGTCAATAGACAAAAAAAAGAATTGCAGAGAAAAAAAGGTTGTTACAAGTTTTTCTCACTTTATACAGTGAATTCAAGTTTATTGGATCTCAAATAATTGAATACATAAATACTAATTTATTTCTTAAACCCACAATGAAGAGTTCAAAAATTTCAAGTGTAACAATGCAATAGAAGAAACAAAAGGACACTGTGATATTGGATGGGGATAAGATTGAGGTGAAAAACAAAAAAAAATCATAAGGACTAAAAAGCAAAAAGACCATATTTATAGGGACTAAAAACAAAATTAAGCTGGAAGAAAAATCACATGTGGCAGGATGACGTGACACTCCGTTTGCCACATAAGCTTAAAGTTAACGACGGAGACAAAATGACAAACGGGAAATTTTATAGGGATGAAAAACCAAAAAAAAATTTTACGGGGACTAAAAACAAAATGACCTATATTTATAGGGACTAAAAACATATTTAATTTTTTTTTTTTAATCAAAAGTTCACGTCTTGGACATTCTTAACCTTTCATTACTCACTCCGCGTCAAAACTCAACACGTGGAAGGTGCCATCTCCTCGTTTCGTTATTTTATTTCTTCCACCATTTTCCTCCTTCGGCCCAACCTTCTCCAGTTTCATACTTTGGGGCCCAATTTAAGACACAGATTTTTTTTCCTTAAATTTTGCAATCGCAAAAATTAATCAAGGTTAGTGGTATAAGACATTAGTAAGGTTTTGTAAATCTTTTCGAATTTAAGACATTACTGTTATAATTAAGTATGTTATTCTCTTTAAATTTATAAGAGTAAAATCCCAATCCTTTAATTTTTGTTTTTGTCTAATTTATTTTTATTGGCTTAATCATAATGGCAATTAGTTAGTGTAAAAAGTAGGGCAGGCAAGATGACATGACCAAAATAGCCAACATGAAATACAAAAATTTGTTGCAACAAATAAGAATTTGAGAGAAGTTGAAGGGCTGAGGAACCAAATTCCGAAAGAGGTGGAAGGGATATCCCTCTCCCATTGCCATATATACCTCAAAACTAATTAACTAAAATCAATCCAAAAGAACAGTCTTCCAATTCAGACCAAGTAAATGCTAAAAACAGACAGATAAGATAAGCCCAAGAATCTCTCTCTTTTTCAGCAGGTTCTTTTGTTGTTTTTCCACGTCACGCTTGACTCAATGGATAAGAACCGTGAACACTTCCACTTCATTTTCACCTCAATTTGTTATTATTGTTATTCTATATTCTATATAAACAATCTCCTCCTCTTTCAGCTTTAGATTCTACTCTCCATTGCGTGCATCTCCTTTCATCTATTCTACAATTATTGTCTATTGAGCTTCAAATTAAAAATAAAACTATTTAGGGTTCCGACAGATTCCCCATCAAATCAACTTAGCGTGCCCATTGATCCATTCTAAACAAAATCTTCCCTCATAAAAGATCAAAGTTTCGTTATTTATAGCCAAAGGTTTTTTGGGCCGTTGTGAGTTTGTGTTAGATATTTCAGATTTGGGAGATTCCGAGCTTGTTACAATGGCTGCTGCAGCTGCTGGGGTTGTTGGTGGTAATGGGTCATCTGCTTCTTGGATGCAATTCAAAAGCAGGGAAAGGAAGCAGAATAAGGTGAACAAGGCTAGGATTTGTTGCTCTTATTCTTCTTCTTCTGTGATGGATCCTTATAAGACCTTAAGAATACAACCAGGTGCTTCTGAATCTGAGGTCAGAAAGGCTTTCAGACAACTTGCTTTGAAGGTTTGATTCTCAATCTTTTATTTTCCCTCTGTTTTGGCATAGGTTTTATCCCAAAGTTGAGGGCTTTCTTAGATTGATATAATTTTTGGTTTTGAATAACAAAGATGTCTGGTGATTGGGTTTGTGTTGGGCTAATTTTTGAGCTCTATTGTGTTTCAGTACCATCCAGACGTGTGTAGAGGGAGCAATTGCGGGGTGCAGTTTCACCAAATCAACGAGGCTTATGATGTGCGTTATCTTTCATCCACCACTTGTCCAATTTTCAGTTACAAAGTGAATTAATTAATTAGTATAATAGTAATTATTTGCACTGCATAGAATGCAAACAGAAAGCTGCTATTTTCATCCTCCAACATTTGGTCCTATTGATGTGCATAGTTCACAATCACAAGCAACAAAAGCAATGTGTTTCCATGCTTCTTGGCCCATAGTTTTTACTTTAGCATAATTTAGATTCTAATTAGTACCTAATTGGGATTTCTATATTGCTTATGAGGAACGCAGATTGTGATGGCCAATTTGAGAGGAGAATCAAATGCGACAGAAATGTTTGAGGCGTATGATGATGCAGGCATTGATGAGCCATTGAGGGGAATGAATGATTCAGATTGGGACATGTGGGAAGAGTGGATGGGTTGGGAAGGAGCAGGAATTCGTGACTACTCATCTCATATTAATCCTTACATTTGAAAACTTTAAGTTATTAGTTAGTCTCTCAATCATCTTTATGCATATAAAATGGGTCTACACCTACTTTTCCCCCACCCAAAGTGGTTGCTGTTCTTTGTATATAGTCCAAGTGAATGTAATGTAATGTAAAGATTCCTCTGCATAATTGGAGTTGAGGAAGTGACTAATTATTGTTAATATTTAAATGCAAATGAAAAGCTTCTACCAAATAAAAAATGGAAAAAGACAAAAAAGATGATTGCAACAACAGTGAGCACTATCTCTAATGTTCATTCCTATCAAATTGCAAACGGATAGATATCAGGTCATTGCTTCTGACATGTCATATCCTGAATTCTTATCATTCTCCCCTATGCTTCACTAAACTCAAGTGTCAATCCTGCAAATAAAATTCTTTTCCCAATTGTGAAGCTATCCCTTGAAGGCATTTTGTTAACAATATGAATGAATGAAATCATAATATTAATCTTTTAATACTTGAAGTGAATAAGTTGCTATTTCTCAGTGGAATCCTAATGACGATCAGAGATAAGGAAAAAAAAACTCTCTCTACTAGTAATCTTTTAAATGATGCTTGAGTGAATTGATTGTATAGTATAAGTTGATGCAAATACTCATGATTTGTGTTAATCAAATGGTGAAATTGAAGTTTTTCTGCAATTTGGTGCATGCTGGCGTATAAATATTTGTGAGCTGCTTCTTAGGTCAGAATTTCTAAGAAGATCATTAGCAGGTCCAAAACAGATACTAACATGAATTCTCAATATTTTTAATGCTAAGAATCATATAACTTTTTATGTTTTTCAATTTGGCAGACTCTTGGTAAAGAAACTATTTTCAATTTTCATTTAAATTCGAAACGTTAATGAGATTATAAACCCCATCAATGCCTATCTATTATAAACAAGGAAGATGCTAAGTTTAAGAAGAAATTTAAGTTATATCAACATTTTTCTTTTCAAAATGTCTTTATGTAAGTTTTTTTTTGTAAACATAGGTAATGGGGCAATCCTATTCGGGCCTTAGTCACAGTTAAGGCTCATCACCCCTCCCAAAGAAGGTGTTAGTGGGGATCGAACCCGGAAGCTCTTTCCATAATCTATGGCTGCGTTGCCAATTAAGCCACGACTCTTTGGTAAAATGTCTTTACGTAAATTGATAAGTGACAACTTATTGAGGTAGGCCCATGGGAATTTTATTTCTCTCCTATTTTTGAATAATATGATATGGTCATGTGAAGAAAGAAATACATAATTATACAAGGAATTTCCATGATTAGATGTGGCCCCAATTATATTAAAAAAAGAGTTTAATATATATACACGGAGGTGTAAATAAATTTTACACTTATATTAAATGATGTGTTACCACGTTATTTATTGAATTTAATAACACATGGGGATGTTATATTCACTAAATAAAGTGACGATACACTAACTGCGTATATCAATTAAATCCTTAAAAAAATCATCTTTTTCTTTCACATGGGACCATTTTTGTCATTTAGAAACAGAAAAAGAATCCACTTTCAGCTAAAGCGATAGTTTTGACTTTTGAATCTTGATTGGAGAAATTTTTTATGGCCAAGTATTACAATGTGAATTGTAGAGTTACAGGCTGGGCTACTAGCCCAATCCACTACATCAACCAACCAATAAAAAAGCCCAATGCTCTTGAGGCCCTCATTCCTACCTATGGGATTTGCATGTGCACCTTATGCTACCTTAATCCCACGTTGACCAAAAAAAATCCCACATATATTTTGTTAAAAAAAAAACCCATATATCCTTGTACACCCAAAAAAAATTCCATATATATATATATTTGTCAACAATCCATATATTCTTGCACACCCCTATGTAGATGGCAGATATAAATCATGGGAGATGGCCCCATGCCATTAATATCCATCAAACTGACCTCTTCAAATATTCAAAAGGCCCAAGAGGCCAAGATAGACTATTCTCTCTAGAACCCTAGCGTCGCGGCTCTGCGACTACAACAGGGTAAAGTTTTTTTCGTCCCCTTTGGGGGCTCTTCCCCTCCATGGGAGGAGCTACTCCCTCTATAGGAGGGTTTCCCACTCACAATAGGTGAGTTTTTTTTTTCTCTTTAGTGAGAGCTTTTATGTTTTATTGTTCTGTGTTGTGTTTTTTTTTCTTTTTTGTATTTTCTTTTCCTTCTTCATCCACCACCACCACCACCTCTCCCTTCTCCCTTCCGCCCACTACCTCCTCTTTTACGAGATTCTGTTAGAGTTATCATCTTGCAACACTGTTTTTACGCAGTCTTGTTGCCTTCCATGCATTTCCACCACTAGAGCTCGATTTTGCAGCACTGCTTTACTCAGGTTGACTGCGGTTGATGTTGTGGATTTTTGCTTGGAGTTGATGTTGAACATGTCATTTGGAAGGAATTAAAAAAAGAGAAGAAAAGTTCTGGCTGTTTCAGATTTTTGTAATAGGAGGCTTTAATTTTTTTTTGTTATTATTAGGACTGCTAAATTGTTTAGATTGACCAAGTATGCGTGCTCGATTTGTTGTTTAAATCCGTAGTGCACTGTTGTAATACTCTCTATTTAGCATACTTAAGCTTTGTAAGTGTTGTTGGGCATTTTTCAATGAATGTTCTCTTGACAAAAAAAACAGACCTCTTCAATTTTTTTTCATCACCCTACATCTTTTTATCTTGGTAAATGTTCTTTTACGTCAAACATGTAAACAAACCCATACAACAATGAGAGAGATAAAGAGAAAAGAAAGAGAAATATGAAATGTGAAATGTGGTCAATGATATAATAGAGAGAATATGTGTGTTGAATAAATTATTGTATATGTATGTTGTATGAATAACATTTTTCTTTCATTCTCCCTTCCGTATGTCTTTTATATCAAATGAGGAAATAGGTGGATCACCTTTTTCCCCATTCTTTCTTAACTCTCTCTTCCATATTTTCGTGGTAACAAACATAAGGTATGTGTTGCACACACATACCATTTCCATGAAAGTATGCAAATTCAAGAAATGTCACCTTCAGTTCAACTTCAAGGCCTTGAACTCAAAATGCAAATAATCAGGGGACGTGTTGCTCAAAATATTGTAGTTTATGACCTTCTCCTTCAACTCATGTTAGAATTGTTTGGCTACCATACCCACCAACCCCAGTTGTTGTCACTCATCACATAAAAGATGTAACACCCACCATAGGGATAGACGTTACTTGGTTTTACATAAATCTCTAACAATACATTAAGGAAAAAGGCGGAGTTTTTTTTTTAAAGGACCTAATACAAATAAGAACAAAGATATATACTAATCATTTTTTAAAAAGGAAGTGAAGTAATTGAAATACTTGTGATAATATTTATTCAATTAAAACACTTTCATTCTACATGTTGATCATTTTGGAAAATAAGATATTTGAGGTACTTGAAAATTTTAGTTCAACAAATACTCCTACATTCCAAATTTGTTCATAAGCGAGTTTTCTAATTATACAATACAAATTAGAATACCCTTGAATACATAACTCAAGAAATAATGATAAAGACTCTTGACATAACTATGATCCGGCTTAACTCGATACAAAACTTCTACCTCGGCCCAAGCCGCGGTCCACTTAAATGAGTGATAAGTGAAAATCATATAATAAATTAGAGCACTTTTTAGTTCACTTATCAAGGATAAAATGATAATTTTGCCCCAGTTTAATTCCTTTTTATTAAATAATAGATAAATTGTATTTATTAATCTGAGATTTGAATTTGATGCTATTTTAATAGAAATGTTGCTGATTTTTGCAGGATGTTGCAAAGATTTGATTTGAAAGAAAGATATCATTAAATGAGGAAGATATCTGCAAGATTTGAGATTGATTGAAGACATTTAATAAAGATTTGAAGAAGATTTGAAGCAATTAATGAGGAGATCACTGCCAATCAATCAAGGATTCTGCAGACAAGCTTCCCAAATAAATCACAGATTGCTCAATAAATGCAAGGATTTTATCAAGAAAAGGGAAACAAGGAAAGACAAATATGCCAAAACCAGTCTCGGGGAGAGATCAAGATTAAAAAGAGAAAGTTGGAGCTGCAGGACGCTACCTGCGCTACAGCGCAGGGTGAAGCGCAGACTCTCTGGAAGTTGCGCCCCATCATGCGCTGTAGCGCAGCTTGGAGCGCAGGTCACGCTAATTTGCTCCCTGTTGCTGTTTTTAGATAGATTTCTCCCCAATATCCTTTGTCTTTCCTTAGTCTATAAATAGGAACCTCTTGCACCAGATCCAATGTGCACGATTATTGTAATTCAGTCTTATTTCAGTGATAATGCACAAGAACTAAGTTTAGAGTGGGAGAGGGGGAGCGCTTCACAAGGATTGAAGATGGTGACAATATCTTCGGTGGTTTGTATGGCTACCTCGTGTAGTTAACTCTCCATTAGGATTGAATGTAATCGATTCCATTCTCAAGTGTATGTTGAACTCTATCTATTATTTATGTAGTTCCCTAATTATAGTGCTGGTAATCTCGTTCTGTGCTTTATTCCTAACTTCCGCACTTGCGCCAGAGTTATAGGCTAGTTTGTAATTAACGTTACAACTAGGATTGAGTTTGGGGGAGCCTATACATAGGAAACTCAACCTCTGAGTGAATGAGAATACTCGGTTAACCACTGACTGAAACATGGGTGTTGCTAATGATTGATAGGTAGTGTGAGTATCCTAATGAAGGGCATCTAAAGGATATGCTTGGTATTGATAAACCGATAGCAAAGGATTAGTTGATTGTCAATCCAGAAAGCGAGACGTGGACGTATTCTAATGAGTGATGGGTAGTGACAGTACTCGAGCGAATGTGCGTCTAATGTGGTAGGCCTCGTTTATCAATTAGTTCTTTACAAACAGAATAAAAGAAAACAAAATAAGCCGAGGTTAAGTCTGTCGCCTGGGAGAGCCCGCATGGATTATCTTTGAGTGTGAGTGGCGCCTGGTAACTCGGGATCATAAGCTATATAGTTTGTCTACATCGTTATAGTTCAAAGCCTATAAATAGTAGGTAGTCTCGACATACATGAGGGGTGCGATGAGATGAAGTTCAATCCTAATTCAAGTAAAGTGTCTCTTTTTTTTTTGGTAAGGTGTGAATAAAACAAAGAAAATAAAAGGAAAGACCAGAGAGGATTACAGGCTACCTCTCCGGAACTCCATACCAATAGCATCAGCCAGCAGAAGGAGAGAAATGCTATCGGGAGGAGTTTCCAAAACTAAAAAGTCTATACCAGAACTAACACCAAGCTTAGCCAAATGATCAGCACACTGGTTCCCTTCACGAAGGATATGACGGAAGGAGATCAACCACTCGCCATTGACCAGATCTCGGATGTTAGCAATGAGAGCGGCATATTTATGCACATGCTTTACCCCTGAATGAATCAATGATAATGCCAAAGAGGAGTCAGAATAGCACACCACCCTTGTAAATCCCTTGTTTTTAGCCAAACATAGCCCCTGGAAAATCGCATGCAACTCTGCGTGTAGAATATCTGTCACACCCAGGTAGCCCACAAAACCAATTAGCCAACATCCTGTAGTGTCCCGAATTAATCCCCCAAAACCCGAAGCTCCAGGATTGCCCAATGAACTCCCGTCCGTATAAATCGCAACCTCCCCTTCACGAGAGTTTTGCCACTTCACCATGGTATTGGAGCAACCAGAGATTGAATCTCTTGATGGGTGAGTCCGTTCTATCATCTGCGCTAGGGACAAGACCCGCAACCATAGAGCAGAAGGACGCATGGGTTCACCATTGAAACAGTATCTATTATGGTCACACCACAGCTCCCAAACAGCTGCCAGGAAGGTAGACCCGTGTTTAATGCCACAACATTTTATCCAATCTATGCAGGACAATCCATCCTGATCTGCGTCAAATACATAACCCAGGCGCTGCCAAAGAAGACATGAGGCGGGGCATAGTCTGAAGCAGTGCAGAGCAGTTTCTTCCTCTTCATTGCAACGCGGACAGAGGCCAGAGGGGGCCATATGACGCCGAAGAAGAAGACTCTTAGTTGGCAAAGCCTTGTTACTAATCATCCAAATTAAGAACCGAATGTTCTCTGGGGCATTAAGTTTCCATATCCATGTGCAGGGGGTATGGTTTTATAGGCTACCCTTCTTTTCCAATAACCACCTATACCCATCCTTGACGGAGTACTCACCAGAGAGAGACGGGGACCATATAACAGCGTCGGAGATAGAGTCAGAAAGATATAGTTTCCTGTTAAGGATTTCAGTTACTATATCATGGGGCAGCGAAGTATACAGCTCTTGAAGATGCCAATTGCCATCGTGCCAAACATCACGCACTCTAAGAGAAGTGTCGTGAATGTCAACAGCAAAAACAGTGTTACACAACAGCCCCAGGTCGCGCCAATCATCGCGCCAAGTAAAGTGTCTCTAACTCTTCCTTTCTAATTCCATTAATATTTAATTTGTTATTTACAATTTACACAACAATACTCTCTAAACCGTTGTTCTCCTTGATAATTAGATCACAGTTTACGTGAATTGACCGTTCCCTGTGGATACGATACTTTTTCTTACTATTATACTATTGGATTTTTGGTTCTCTCGGGGTTAGGAATCCAGCATGTACCACTTGAACCAACGCGGTGGATAAATAAAAACACAATTGAGTTAGGAACTTATTGGATGAAAAATAAAAAAGAAAAAGAAAAATTAGGGCTGGTTTTATGAGCAGCGGAGTTAAGTAAGTAAGGAGAAGAAAAGTGAGAGAAGAGAAGGGAAGATGAGCAGCAGCGACACAAAAGGCAAAAGCAGTGGCAACGTTGGTGGATTCAGATCAAGGTTAGATCACTACTTATATAGCGGTGACAAAAAGCATGTTTTCGTTGGCTTAGCTCTCATCACTGCTGTCTTTACCATCCCATGGTTCCTTATGAACAGAGGTTAGATTACCTTTCCCAAATTAACTGCTCATTTTCTTTTAGACAGTAGTCGCTTTATTTCAGGATTTAGATTTATTTATTCATATAATATTATTAGAACCATCGTTAATGTGCAGAATTAATTTTTCCCTCTTTGCTAAAACAAAACGACAATGTATTGTGAGGTCGTTGGATTAAGTTTCCAAGTCTTCTATTAGGGTTTAGTCTTCGATTGATCTTTCCTGATGCTGATTGAGATTTGTACTTGATGTGATACTCACATCTAAGCGAGTGTTTCAGATCTTTGCTTAGTTGCATTATTTTTACAAAAGTGGTTGCATATGTTCATATACATCATGTTCTAAGTCTACAAGTACAGCTTTGCAACTACTTTAGCTGTACTTTGTTCAAGAATGGGCTTTTGCTCAACACTTAATGTGGAATAAAGTGGAACCACAAACTTATTAGATTAGCACCCTGTTCAGAATTCAAGAGTGAATGAAGTTCTGGTAATGCCAGTTTGGCTCTTCATACCTGATACATCAACCAGATTTCAATGGAAAAAGGAAAAGTAAAGATATGAATGATAAAGTGTAGGCAAAGCAACCTAAGCCAAAAAATTGTATTTCATGTCATTAGTTCTCTTCTCTCCTCTCTCTCCCGCACACCTACTATTTTTATTGGCAATAAAATTATGTTTTCTTGCAGGAACGAAACACCAATCTCATCAAGATTATTTGGAAAAAGCAGATAAAGCAAGGAGCCAAAGACTCTCATCCACTTCTGCTTCTGCCAAATGATATTCAACATCATTCTGTTAAAGAGCAACAAACACCAAATTAAAAGACGTTAGATATGTTCGTTGGATGTACTCTTCTCTCTAGTTTAGTTTTTTTTTTCTGTGGGATGGAGGGAGGTCCATTCCTCCATTTTCCTTTTTCCATTGTCTTGTACTGTTAAATCAGTCTTTTAATAAAAAAAACTAATAATATTTTATAATTTGATATAAGAAATTTCATCTTTATAATATTTTTAGATATAAATCGGCTGTTTGGAGCTTAGTAACTGGATAGGGAGACTTCTCATTTTATGTGTGTATGCACCCCTGATGTATCTCTCAGGTGAGCATGTGCTTTGGTGATAATTTTGGTGCAGTGTTTGTAGAATGTACTCTATCTCTGTCATGCTTGTTGAAAATTGTTATATAGTTGGCCCCAAATCCAGATAAGAGGAGAAGTTGTTTCAAGCAGTTGACAGGTAATATAAAATTTAATCAAATCTTTATATTATGGATTGGTGATATGTTATTGTTTGTGAACATACAAAAGTTCTAATAATGCTACTTAATTTTAGGTAGGGTTTCCATTTTAATTGTACATTATTATTGTGAAAAGTAGAAAATTAAACACGAAGTGCCATGTTTAGTAGCCTGTTCGAAACCTAGTAGGTTTTGGTCTTTAAGTTTCAAATGGTGGAGGTTGAGGGCTCTACTTCAGTAGTAGAAGTTGAGAGAGGCCAGGATTGCAGCTGGCCCCCAGAAATTTTAGTTTTCCCACAGTTAATTGTTGGGAACACCATCTCTCAGTAGTGACACCTTTAACTTTAACCATGGTTGCAAGCCCCTAAATTCCAGGGATTTGACTCCTCTAAAGTGAGGGGGTGGTAAAATGAACAATTGTAGTTATTGATTTGAAAATCAATGATTTAGACTTAAATAACACTATAATTTATATTATATATGCATGTATATGATCATAATCTCAACCGTTAATTTTTAAATTGATGTTTATAATTGCTTATTTTACCCTCTACTTTAAAGGAGTCAAATCCAAGTTAAAAAGAAAGAAAGGAATAAAAAGCCCCAAAAACTCTGCTCTGAAAACTAAAGTTCCACCATCCTCTATTTTCTAGCTTTGTTATGTTAGAGTCTAGACAGCCTTGCTTTGAATATTTTTTGGTCTTTGACCGGGAATCCCCCACATATATAGCCATGGGTTTAACCCTCAGGTCGGGGTGATAGTTAGACAAAGTCCTTTCAAGAGCAGCGACTTTAGGATTCGAACATCTGACCTTGTAGATAAAGTCTGTCTGGGTCACAGTGCATTTCCATTGCGACCAACTACTGTTTGGCAGTCTTGCTTTGAATATGAACAAAAGAAAAATTATGCCATGAGTGAAAATAAGGAGTTTATCTATGCATATCTAGTTGTACTATTTTGGTAAACATTTTCACTCTTAATGTAAGCCTAGGCAACCATTTGGTTGCTCTACATGAGCTGACGTCTTAATATACATGGTAACCATTTCATGTGACAAATAATACCCGCTAGAGACCGAAAGAAAGATCCACTTGGTCCTATTGGAGCTTACCTTTACTGTTTAAAGGATAAATTTGCTTTATTTTCTACAATATTTGGATTTTGAAACTAACATTTCTATAATACCAACCCATGTTATTCTGAGATATGCATACGTTCGGTGCCAGTTATTTCTACAAATCTACTGTTACCTCAATAAATATAGCTCAACCTATGACTGTCTCTTCTCTTTGCCTTTTTGGTTTTCTTGATCAGGACAGGATTATTAGTTAAGGATATATTTGCATTATAAGTTCTAAACCTGGCACTTAGGAATGATTTATGGTCATAGAATGCTACCAAAACCAATGAATTGATGAAGTGGCTAATTATAGCACATGCTTTCTGCAATCAGCAAACAGCAAACTCTGTTGAAATGGGAGATCTGAAATAGAGGCTTCTCGCACCAAAATCTGAATCAGCTGTTAACCTGAGAGAGGCAACTGTTCCAAGAAGTGGGTGTTCTTGGGCTAAAGAAGCATTCGAGTCGACACATTTGGGAACTCCCATATAATTGAGGTGGACAAGTTTGTTATGGTGTAACATTGTGATATACCTGCACGTGACCTCTTTGGTGGAACTACTAGACCCTCTCTTTGTTTATCCATCACCGATCCTTGGTAGAGAAAAACAACTATTGTTGTGAATCTAGAACAGATATGGTCAATTATTACAGCCGATTAAGTTCTCCTCTTGCATTCCCTGGATAGTTGTGTTAAGTGACTGGTTAGTGCAATTAGTTTTCCATATATTTAGAAATTCTCATGTGAAACAATAGTTTTAAAGTTATAAAATAATACCTCTGAAAACCTATAAAATTCTGGAACTTCTCACCAAACGTAACTTTGGAGATAGGAAGGATATGAATTCATTGGATTGGGCTTGCATCTTAAATAAAATACCATCTGAATACTTAACTTCCAAAATATGGGTTTATTTCAGTATGTAACATTGCAGATAAGCATGGAGTTTATTATCATAAGAAGATTTTCCATGAGAGCTGCAATCAGAAGAAAATTGGAATGGTAATATCACAATTAACTATTGAGTAGTAGAAGTAAAAGATTAACAGAGATGCAAGTTGGTTATGTAGTCATCCTTTGACCAATATATGCTTTTCATAAAGTGCTGTTATAACACACATGCTGACTATAGGCTATAGCTTTATTTATTCACATCAGAAGTTTACATTATATTCAAATGAAAAAGTCTCTGAACCGAACCTGGACATTGGTTCGTATTGAGTTTGTCCTTATTCCCGAAATTTATGGATTTGATGGAATATGGCGAATTGGCGATGTTTTCTCCATGTTCTATAAGGACAAAGATGACAAGATGATTGTATTGCATCTAAAATTATGGCGAAAAACTGTCAGACATTATGGCACATACTTTACTATGGGAAAGAAACAGTACCCTCGTGGGTTAATGATGCTGTTTCAATAGTGACTCGCTTTGCTTTGTGATAGTGACATATGTGGTCCATATGTCCATGAGCACTCAGCTAAAGATGTGCCACAAGTGCTGTACAATCAGTATGACCCCAATTTGAACTGTTAGAATTAGAACTGTGTGTGTGCCAGAAAACATACTTAACTGTTGGGTCTCAGAAGATCAAATGGACCTGTGCCCGATGCACCAATGAATATTAATTCTCTCTTGTTGCTTATGGATGTCAAATGGCATGTGTTGCGGTGACATTAATTGTTTTGTCCTCGTGTCTCAAAATACAATATCAGAAAGTATGCTTGATTCAAGCCTCAATCAAATGATCATCCCCTTCTTTCTTTAAGATGAATTGTTTAAAGGCACTACATTCAGAAGCTTAATTGGGCTGAGTTACTGTTTTTTATATATAAGAAGCAGGAAACACCAGTGGACAAGAGTGAAAATTACAAGGAAATTTTTGAGTAAGCATGCGTTTCTGTCAAGGCAAGCCTACCAAACAATTTAAACTGCAACTGCAATTAGGCATCCTATACCAAATGCAAGGGGACAGACAAGACATTAGAGGTAACCCTGGCATAGCCAGCCAGCACAGGCAATCCTGCAATTTTAGTGAAGAAAACAGAAAAGCACAAATAACTAATCTGATATACATGATTGATGCAACATAAATCTAAACATACAAGTGTATTCAGGTCCCAAATGCAAACTAATTTCAATGATATGTCCTATACAGCACTCAGCATAACCGGATGCTAACTTGGGAAGGAGAAGCCTTTTCAAAGAAAACTTCAACATTAGAAAGCCTATTCTGCATTGCCCTTTGGTTTTCTCCTTGATCTGCTGTATAATTTGGAAGGTGGAGAAGGGGAGAACTCAAATGGAAGTGGTGGAAGGTCCATATCCCCCTTCAAAATCTTAACAATATCACCAATATCTGGGCGCAATTCTGAAATCTTCTGTAAGCAAGTGAGTGCCAAGTTAATACACAAGCTTGCTTGGTCCTTGTTGTAATCTTCTTTCAACCTCTCATCTACCAGTTCCAAAATGTCACCACCAGCTTGAGCCAAGTGTCTACACCAGCTTATTAAGTTAGCTTTCTCCAGTTTCATGGGGGATGCAAGAACATGTAATGGTCTTCTACCTGACACAATTACAAGAATCAGAACTCCTAAGCTGTAAATGTCAGCCTTCTCCATTAAGAATCCACACCCACCATACTCTGGTGCAACATAACACAGTGTTCCTCTCATGCTAGTTGTGCTGCTGAGCTCACGGCTGAAAAGATCTCCACTCCACATGTCACTTCCAATGGAACGACTACTTTTCTTCTTCCAACCTCTCCTGAAACTAAACTCTCCAAGATCACACTCATTCTGACTCTCCTCGGCAAAGTTATTACGCCTGCAAAGATAAAATCGCCTACCTAAATCAAAATGGGGTACTTTCAAGCCTTTCTTCCATTTAGTTTGAAGATTTCTCAGATTACTGCTCTTCTTGCTTAATTCAGCAAGGTGCTCTTCTTTCCACCACTCTTGCATGTTCCTCTGCTTCTTCTTACGATCTTTCTTCTCAACTCCATCATTAGTATTATTTCCTATCTCAAATACCTGCATTTGAAGTCCATTTGCATCATTGGGTTTATCTAATGGACTTGAATTTTCCAACTCTATTTTCTCATGAATATTGTTCTTTCCATCATCCCAATCAGGGTTTGATGGAGAAATCTGACTCCCTATCCACTCCATGACATAGTCTTTGCTGCATAATTCACCATTTCCATCCTGTTTCCACCACCAGTCCTTTCCCCATTGTTTCCCATTTGCCTTCTCATCATCCACCAAAGAAGAGTTAACAGTTAACTCCTTACTGTGATCAATGCTAGAAAACTCATCATCATAAGGCACAAACTTGCAATTCCAATCATCCCCACCAATATCCGAAATTGAAATTTCTTTTCCCTTTGCATTACCGCTCCTAATTTCACTCTCACTGGCAATATTGGCATTATAGTTCAAAGAATTCAAGTTCAAAGCTCCAAGATTGAAACAAGTTCTACTATTTTTGGATGAAGAAGAAGCTTGCAAGGCTAGAGCAAAATCTACTTCACTAACACTGTCAAGTGGAGTACCAATAGCAGGAGTTTCTGGAGTTAGATTGGCTGAAATTTCCTGGCTTTTCCAAAGCTCCTGGCTCTTGCCCAAGTCCTGGCTAAACAAATCTACACCAAATTCACCCTCCACTTTTATCCTTGATAACCCAAAGTCTGAGATCCTCCCATTATACTCTGCATCAAGCAGAATATTGCTTGGCTTAATATCCCCATGGATCACTGGTGGATCACATCCAAGGTGCAGGAATTCCAATCCTCTAGCAACATCCAATATTATGCAAAATCTCCTCTCCCAACTCAAACACAAGCATCCATCTCCAAAGAGGGACTCCTGCAAGCTTCTGTTGGGCATATATTCATAAACCAACATTCTCTTGTTCTTTTCCACAGAATAGCCCGAAAGGGTCACCAAAAAAGGTGATCGTAACCCACCAAGAATCTGCAGCTCATTCTGAAACTCTCGCTCTGTCTGCAAAGACAACGTGTCTAGGCGCTTGACTGCAACCAGCTTCCCATCTTTAAGTATTCCCCTGAAAACGGTGCCAGAGCCACCTTTGCCAATGACATTGGCGGTGTCAAAGCCATTGGTGGCATGCTTTAGCTCTTTGTATGAGAATCTTTGGAGCTTCAAGGGAGCACTTGCTTCAAAGGGGATAGTTTTAGCTCTGTGTACAAGTGAGTGCCACAGATGGTATAGGAAGTAAAGGAGTGAGCAGAAGATCACAACAGATGCTGAGATGGTGAGTGCCAGGAACAGAACCCTGGTTTTGGTGACAAAACTGGGACTTGGAGGAGGGATGGGTCTTGAAGGCATGGTGGTGATGGTGGATTCTACTTGTTGAGGTCTCAGGAACTGATGGGGAAAAAAGGTGAGTGAAGAAGAATTGGGATATGGGCATTCTCCTTTTTCATTTCTTTCCCTTTGTTTTATCAATGGGTATCCAAAGTTGATTGCTTTACGTTCACATAATCATCCAAGGACGTGGTGTATCAGTACTATAGTTTTTCGCATTCCTTGATTTATGGTTCCTATCTACTAATCCAGTATAGTTATGTATCCTTTATTGTTTTATCAAAGAGATTAGTCATTGAAAAATGAAGATTATAAAAAGGGAGGGAAGTGAAGGAAGGGTACCCAAGGTGCTTTTGACTAAAGAGAAAGTTTTGCATATCATGATTTACTATGAGACGGATTCATGCATATCGAGGGACAAAACATAAAGATCAGGTTTAGTCACACTGTCACAGGATATTCTTCTTCTTTTTTTTTTTCTTTTTTTGGTCACTTGTTTTAGTCACATAAGATCATCCATGTACAGGATATTATTACTAATAACTAAATGAACAAGATTAAAATTTTTATCCTAGCAACTAATTAATGTGGTAAACTTTATTTTATTTTAAATGCATCATAATTAAGAAAAATAAAAAGGCAGAAATAATTTTTTTTTTCTCTGTTTATAATATGAAGACTTGGTGATAGTCACTTTGCGTATAGTCTTAGTTAATAGTTGAACAACAATTGTACCTGCTGCCAGACCGCTAGTCCCTGCCTGCAGTCTGACCTACATCAAACTCAGGTTAGGTCAGACCAATTTATTAAATAGATTAGGTTAAGTTTTTTTAAAAACCTATATAGCAAAACTAGCCCGATCTCAGGCCATAAAAAAATCTTTTGAACCCATCGGGCCGACCTATTTAACTAAATATAAATGAAATACCTATTTACATTGTGATTAATTTAATTTATTTTAGAATGTTAAACATAATTTTAATTTATTCATACAAATTAATTATATGAGGTACTTAAAAATATAAATAAATAAATTTTACGTCTTCCCCCCAAAAAATGTCATGTCTATCTTTCCGCTAGTTATAACAAAGATTTTTATTATATTACCTTATAACTATATACTTATTAGCTTGTTTTAAATTTATAAATATGTTGTCTTCCATAAAACATTTGAGCTTATAAGTCTATTCAAATACATGTTTATGATATATTCAAGCACCTTACTATAAACACGGGCTTTTAAGCATGCTTTCAGGCCAAGTCAGGTTTTAAATAGGTCAGACTCATGCCATAAAATAAAGCCTATATAAGGTAAACATGTCAGACTTAGACCATGGATTTAAGGTGTAGACCAGCTCAGGCTTTAGAAAGTCTAACTCGGCTCTGCCTATTCTCATCACTAAGCAGACCCGTAGAACATATTGAATATGCCATTTGTTCAATAATTACACCACATTTAGTTCTATTTTCAATTTATTGTCGTTACAACACCTCGTGATTCTTAATGCACTTTCTAATTAGGAAATCTAATCCAGTGCTTAATTGATGGGAGTTAGGGGTATAGTGAATACTACGATGAAAGTCAATTATAGACTAATTCAGGCATGTGATTGGTGATTCATAAATAAAACATAAGATACAAGACATTAATAATTAATCATAGGAAATATTAGAGTGAAACCTAGCTCTAGTAACTTAATCATTGTGCTTGTTTTAATATTTTTTCTAATTATTTTTTTAATTATTTCTTTTTTATTGTTTTGTTATTTGCATTTTAAATTACTTAAGAAAGTTAGAATAGTTGTCAACACTCACCGTGGGAATGGTAATTAGGAGTCTTAAGTTTACTTCACCTTAATACTTGTTGGTAAGGTGTACTTGCCTTAAAAACACGCTTATTCTAATAATCATAATAATTGGTTAATTAATCTGAGTGTGTGAACAAATAGTCATATTCATAACGGTCTTAATTGGCATAACAATTATCATTTGTCTCCTACTCGTAGCTATTGGCAAGTATTGCATCGTCAGTGAAGTAATTGTTTCCCCGTAGTGGATGAAGGGTCTTTAGTGTTCTGATTCCCACTATTCCTCTTGTTTGTTGACGATGGCTCCATGCTCATGCATTGCCCATATCTAAGTTGTATACGCCATTCGTAGTTGTGTCTTGGTCATGGAAATTTACTAATGGAGCATTTTGAGTTACCACTTATTTTGCCTAAATGAGTATTGATTCAAGTCCCACATAGAGTGTCGTGAGAAGGAAGAGGTAGAAAACTACTATAAATATGGAGACTTGGATAGTTGTGTGTAAGAAAAGGTTTGCAATTTTCTGTGTAAAAATTATGTGAGAGGGTTTGCAATTTTTTCCGTGTAAAAATTGTATGAGAAAGTTTGCAATTTTCTCCTTGTAAAAAATGCAAGCGGAGTAATAAAGTTTTTGTTATGAGATCGTTGACGTAGGCAAAAGGTGTTAAACCACGTTAAATTTGTGAGCTTGTTATTTTATTTTTCTATTTTATATGTGGGTGTGCTTCCGCAAGAAGAGATTGTGTGGAGATTTGTCGTCCTTGACATCCAACACTACCAGGTGTGCTAAAATTATGTTTACGTTTATCTGGAATTATTGTCGGGTGATAAATAAACTATGGAGTGAAATAAGCATTTGATTGAAAATCCAATGACACCCTTGTCAAGCGATTGCTTGAGGAAGGGACTTTGTTCCTCAATCTGAATTCATATGCTACTCTAAAGCGCCCTCGAAATTATCCATTGAGTAGTTGCGATTTATTTAATGAAATGGGTGAAAATAAGTAAATAAAAAATGATAAATGACTAAAAGTAGATAACTGAAGGTAAAAAAAAAACTATAAGTAATTAAAAGTGGTAAATGATTGGAAAGTAAAGGCTAGAAAGTAAATATGCTAAAAGTAAGGTGTAGTCTAAGGTGCAGAAGTTAAAAACTTGTGCACGGATACACAAGTGATAATGGTCATCAGATATAATATTATTAAATTCAATGACCCATATTTAATTTTGTGAAACGGTTTTCGGTCATCAAATATCTTTTTCAATAAATTGCATTAGGGTCTGGAATGTTGAGGTATCGAATTACATAAACAGCATCACCGGGATTCCTTGCCGCCACGCCAACACGGCAGCTCCCTCTCGGCTTCAATCAAAACTTCGGCTCGGACACCGTCCGTGCAGCTGCCGGCAGCGCTTGCACCCTTTTCCAGCGGTGCTCCGCCGCTTCATGTCGTACTCCATCAACAGATCTGCCCGGACGACGAGCTTCTCTTCCGAAAGCTCCTGTCCTCAAGCGACTGAGGTGTTGAAGATTTCCTCTTCCCCTTCCTCGCACACTGCGTCTCTGCGAAATCCCAAAGACGTAGCAATTTCGGTGCAAGGTTCTCTCCAGCTTCCTACGATTTTCCACCACCGTATTTGTTTCTAGAAGCTCTTGCTCCAATCTTGAAAGCGGCTCTTGAGAGCATAGGTTTTCGGGGCCTTCAAATCCACAGATTCTGCACAATCTCCTCGGCTGTCGCATCGTCTTCATATGCGCCTAGCTTTTTGTCTCTGGCTTCATCATCGGTTTCATCATGCGGAGGCGGAGAGGGATGGTGGTTGTTTTGCTTGGGAGAATAGGGAGTCTGAATGGGTTGTGAAGCATGCGATTTCAATGGATGAAGAAGAGGATTTGAGTTGCGATTTTGATGATGAAGACAATGGTGAATGGTGTGTATGAGTTGTGATTTTGAGCTGCGATTTCAGTGGATGAAGAAGAGGATTTGAGCTGCTATCTGCGTGCTGGACTTTTCTATTTTTTTTGGTGAAAAGAAAAAGAAATAAATACAGGGGCCATTGGAAATAAATACATTTTACAAACAAAAAGAGAGACAATTGTTAAACCTACAGTATCCGGTACAAGTCACTTGGGTATCGGTGCACAAGTTTTAAACTTGTGCACCTTAGAATCCACCTAAAATTAAATGTTGAATATGATCTATAAGAAGTATCTGATTGAAGTTAGCTGAAGGTTTTTACATTTACAAACACCTCATGTTTATAGACATATCATGTGATAGTTACAAACCATTACACACTCTCTTTGTGAAATAATCACTATTTTCTCATATTTTTAAAAAATATTTATCATTATTCCATAATTTTTTAGTTTATAGCTATTGGATTGACTGGGAGAATGGATATTTTCCTGCTGATAAGCTAGCCTATAAGGCCATGACCTCATGACTGCCCCTAGAATTTAGGGATTAATGGATTTCTACTCATGTTGTTCCCATTTTATCCATATTAAATTTAAAATATTTAGATAAAATTATTTTCCCCTCCTAATCACATCTTCCTATAATTTAGGAATACCGTTATTGTCTCAATCAACTACTAAGTAATTCAAGTCGTCGTTACTCTTATGCTTCTCTGATGGGTCTTGTTTCTTGATACCCTCTAGTAAGGGTGTTTATGAATTAGATTACATTGGTTTCAAGGGAAAAATCACTTGATCCAACCATATCGATTTTCTTGTTTGATCATCCAGTTGATTTGATTTTAAATTTAAAATCTAATCAGATATGATCTAATCCAATCTAAAGCAATTTGAATTAGATCAATTTTTTAATCTTTAATTTTTAATCATATTTTAATAAGGCATTTAATAAATCATTAAATACAAAATAAATATTTTAAAAAAAATTCATTTTAAATATTGTATATCTCGTGCCATAAGTTAATTATTACATCACTAAAATAAAATAATTATATTATAAAAAATTACATAATATACAATTAACATTTCAAAGTAATAACTACTTTTGTATATATATTATGTTTCTTTTTTTTGTTTTATTGATGATGCTTTATTAATCTCAAGGGTTTGGTCTAATATATGTTATTTTGTATTTTATATTACGAAATAAGTTTCAAGAAAAATGTATAAAAGAGATAAAGTTTGGCAAGGTATCATTTTTTTGTGACTAAACATTTAGGGTGAGGGTATTATGCCTCAATCCAAGGTAGTGAAAACCTCTGGACTCAAAGAGAACTTATAGAGGATCTTACATTTACCCCACCCCACGGAGATGAGTGGGAGTTCAAACATGTGATCTCTCATATACGAGACCTTGTTTGGCTCGCCTCGAGGACATGAAAGAAACCCTTAAACTAGTTTGAAATTGATGTACTTTTAAGAGGATTAAAATGATAAATTGTAATTTAGATAATAAATTGGTATATAATTTCATAAATATATATTTATGTAAATGAAAGTTATATGATTATTTTATAAATAAAATTATATATAGGTATGTAAGTTCAGTTTGAATTAGATTAGCTAAGTTTTTAAAATAGGATCCAAGAACCAATCCAGTTCAAATAATAAATTTTCGATTTCATTGATTTTCACTTATTTTAGTTTTTGGTTTGATTTTTTAGTTCAATTTTTTCAATTTGTATGGGATTTTTTCTTTTAGACCTAAAATTTGTATGAGATTGAATTGGTTCATGAACACCCCACCCTAGCCCACATATCCAACCCAACAGATGATCCGAACCACTTGCTTACTAATCGGCTTCCTATTGATTCAGGTAGCCTGAATGCCTGATCAATTGGATTAATCAACATGCCCACATCAACTATCAAGCCCAATAGGCCCACAAAAATTTTGGTTCCAACAGAAGGTATCTAGAGTTTATATTTATTATTTTTTAATTTAATGTTTTACTACCAAATAGTAATAATATTCTATCAATTTAAGAAATATTCACTTAAATGTGTTTTAATTTATAGTTGTTTTCTATATTTTACATGTATGTAAAAGTATTTATTTCTGGACCGACTTAAGACCAGTGATGCCAACTTGGCCGACTATACATGGCCATCTTGGTCGACTTCGCTAAAACGTGAAGCCGTCTAGGCCGACTATATAAGCCATCTATCCGAAGTGCCGAAGTCTAAGGAAAACTGATTATGACAATTCAAGTTACGAATCGGGCTAAATCCCCAAATTAAAGTCAAATCAACTTTGCTATAAACTTGTCGAGGACATCAAATACCGAGGTTAAGACAACCGTCCATATACGAGAGCGTGATAGCCCTTGTACTCGAGCACGTGGACTGCCTGGTCATTTCCATTATAACAAACTAACATAATTTCTCACCAAAACTGACCTATATAAACCACTATGTGTAAACTCACAAGTATGCTTTCATTCTATGAAAGCTCTCTAATTCAAATATTTTCTGACTTAGGGATCGAAGTCCATGCAGGAACACCCTGCCCCACCGTGGATCCGTCGCGATCCGCTGTGGACTTTGGGCATATCCAACCTCTTTATCCGGAATCTGCCATGGAGAAAATGTGCTCGAACATTAGCGTCATTTGCGAGGATGACTTTTGTTTACCCCTTTCCTTTCAACTTTTGTTCGTGTATGTGAAAAGCTTCTATCGCTGTCACTTTTACTACGACGCTTTCTTCGTCGCCTCTTTCGCCACCAATTTTGTCGTCGTTGGCTGAGCACTTACTAGAACAACTTTTCGTCACTGTCACTTTTGTCGCGACACTTCCATCGTCACCTCTACAGCCAGCATCTCCTTTGTCCATGGATGAACACATGTTCAAACAACCTATCGTGTCATCGCAATCACTTTTGCTGCAAAATTTCTATTGTTTCCTTTATTGTTATCGTCTTCGTTGTCGCTAGCCAAGAAGCTGCACTCCCACCGCTTGCATCTCCTCTGGTGAGATATGTCACGAGGGGGACATTCTGAAATAATTTTTATTATAAAATTTTGAACTATTCTGGGAGCAGTTTGAAATCAGGCCGAGATATGCCGAGATTCCAACATTTTCTTATGAAGTGGTGAACAAAATCATTTCTGTTATTAAATCACGAAGTATCCCGAGATCATGCCGAGATCTGCCAATATGTTGACATGATCAGTCGTTATGCTGAGAAGATCTGCCGAACTCATCTGAGATGCTGACATGATTAGCCGTAATGTTGAGATGATCTGCCGAGCTCATCCGAGATATTGACATGATCGATCAACTGAGATGCTGACATGATCTGCTAGGATGGCCGAGATGATATGCTGGGATCAGCCGAGATGCCGATATGATCGGCCGAGATGCCAACATTTTCTATTAAGCGGTGGAGTTAATCATTTCGATTATTATGCTTGGGAGCATTCTAAGATCACGCCGAGATCAACCGAGTCACATTAACATTTTGCTTAGCCATCATACCTGTTATACAATTATTTCTCTTGAAATACAAAATTTGTTCTGTCATTGCAGGAATTACCTTTCGGACTAAGTTCCTTGATTGTCGGACCTAGTTCCTAGACACCTCGGATTTTTCTAAACTCACCTCTGACTTAGTTCCTTCACACCTCGGATTGATCCTCATCTCGGACATAGTCCTATGACATGTCGGATTCTTCTCAATCCTCATTTTGGACTGTTCCTTAATAGTAGGACATAGTTCCTAGACATCTTCAATTTCATCTAAATCCTTATCGTCAGATTAATGCTCATCTCGGACTAAGTTTCTTGATTGTCAGATCTCGTTCCTAGACACGTCGAATTCTTCTCAATCCTCATCTCGGACTGAGTTTCTAGACATTTCAGACTGTTCCTTGATTGTCGGACCTTGTTCCTAGACATGTCAAATTCTTCTCAATCCTCATCTCGGACTGAGTTCCTAGACATTTCAAACTAAGTTCCTAGACATTTCAAACTAAGTTCCTTGATTATCGGACCTCGTTCCTAGACATGTCAGGTTTTTCTCAATCCTCGTCTCAGACTGAGTTCTTGGATATTTCAAACTAAGTTCCTTAATTTTCTGACCGAGTTCCTAGACACCTCGAATTTCATTTAAATCCTGATTGTCGGACTTAGTTCCCTGACACCTCAAATTTCTACTCATCTCGGACATAGTTCCTTGATAGTCGGATTGTGTTCCTCGATAGTTAGACTTTCGTACGTGTATAGTCGGCCATCGTTCCCTAATAGTCAGACTTAGTTCCTTGACAACTCGGATTTCTTCTAAATTTTGATGGTTGGACTTAGTTCCTTGACGACTCGGATTTCTTCTAAATCCTGATGGTCAGACATAGTTCCTTGATATGTCGAATTTCCTCTTAATCTTGATAGTCATACTGAGTTCCTTGACACCTCGGATTTCTTATAAATCTTGATGGTTCTAGGACTCAGTTCCTTGACATCTCAGATTTCTCCTTAATCTTGATGGTCGGACTATGGTCCTAGATATTCTTGTGATTATTGGCTACCCTCTTATCTCGATTTGACACCGAGATAACGAGGGAAATCATTAAAACACCCCATAATCTCGGTCTTCACTGAGGTCTTTAACTTAAGGGGTACACCAATGTGCACCCCAAGCAAAAACATATACCTACGAAGGTTCTCCAACGAAGGAAATTTAGGCGTGAAACGTGCCCGTGTCAGCCATCTAACAAAAAGATATCAACATCCATTTGTGTCCCATATAGTCAGTATATATCGGTTCTCTTTTAAAGATGTCTCCGTCTTGGCAGCTCGACTAATCTTTGTTCTCCTTAT
Organism: Sesbania bispinosa; assembly: GCA_026901365.1. Lineage (NCBI taxonomy): Eukaryota > Viridiplantae > Streptophyta > Magnoliopsida > Fabales > Fabaceae > Sesbania > Sesbania bispinosa. Next base: position 1,706,241 of record QLOH01000060.1, on the reverse strand, counting down.
CTCCATCTCGGAAGCTCGCCTTCATCTGTTTATTAATTTTTCACTTTTATGGTCAAGTTGGTTAAAATGCCTTGTGCTCGTGGAATCATTGGCCCCAAGGCCCTAGGCTGCTTATGCTAATTACGTGACATGCGTAAGGAATTGCCCAGGAAGATTGCCACCAAAATTCAAAGGGTTGAAGCCCTTAAGCTTACAAGACACTTTATAATGTGATAAAGTGAAATACAACTAAGTTCAAATATCTGTTTGGCGAACATTCCAACACTTCTAGATCGAGATTTGGCACGCTTGTGCCAACCTGAACCGAATTCAGCGCATGACAAGTCACGTGCATTCTAATTAATAAAACATAAATATAATTAGATGATAGCAAGTACTCAAAAGGCATCAAATCTATCCACCCTTATATAATAAAAATCAAGTATTCAATATTTATCCATCCTTGATATTGAAATGACATCTTTCATTCAGTGATACATGTGTTATATGCTTTTATATTGATTGGATTCCATATCTTCTTGGTTAATTAGGCATTCATTTAAAAAAAATTATTTCTAAATTTTTTATTAATCCTCAAATTTATATATTAAATACTTGATATTCATGAGTCATTAGTAAAAATATTTCCATAAATGAAACCAATTTTTTTAAATTATTACTTTAATAAAAATGTATTTTTATGTTTTAATTTATTTTTTATTATAAGTAATAGTTTACTTTCATTTTTTTATATTATCTACCATTGAGACTAGGATAAGAACGTTTAAAATAAAAAGGAAAGTATTTATTACATTATAAAAGTAAATGTGCAATAAATGTTTTTTTATTTTATTTTTCATTTCTTGTATTTTTATTGTGAGTGCATAAGATTGATTCTACCAAAACCTATTTACTAATTAAATCAATCATTTCTTTGTTTTTTTTGAAATTTTTTCTATATTTAAAAATGCTAATGTATTAATTGCTAGTTATACATACATTTCTTCATAGGTAAGTTGTTTAATGGTTGATTACCATAATTCTCAATAGATTTCCTATATTTATTTCCTTTTGTTAAGTAAATAATTTTGATTTCATTAATAACTATATATTTAAAACAATTGATAATATAATTATAGCTTCTAATATTACTTAAAATAATAGGAGAATATTGCTTTCCTTTTTTGTTTCCAAAATTCCTAAAGATGGCGTTATTCTTCTACCATTTTTGTTAATAAATTAATAAGAGAATATGGTTAAAAAAGTCATTAAATAAAATTTAATTAATTGCATTGAATGCAAATATTAATATTTTTGTTTCCAGTACTTTTCCTTCTCTGACTTTTTCTATCTCCTCATTAAAGAAAACTATTTTTAAAATATAAGGGTAAGTGCACCCCACATATATAGAATTAAAATAATCAGAGAACAGAACAGCGCACAAACGTTAAAGCATATTAATTGGGTCTTCTCAGAACTAACTGCCAATCCAATTGGTGCTTCTCCTCTCTCTTTCTTTTTCTCTAAAATACCCTCTGTTCTCTCTGCTTTGGCTGCAAATTATTTTATTTTAACCAGAAAGAAAGAAGAGACAAGACACTGTTTTTGTTTATGCAAATGGCTGAAAATATGCCATCTGCAAAGTCCTCTTCCTCACCCAGCAGGAACATAGACCATCTTTCGGATGATCTGTTAGCGGAAATCTTCACTCGGTTGCCATTTAGATCCGCTGTGGGATGCAAGTGTGCCTCCAAACGCTGGTTGGATTTGATTTCAAGCCCCTTTTTTATCAAACAATTCATATCAAACCAGCACTCTCTTTACCAGGCCTTCTTGATATTCCTCTCACCCCATGAACTCATGCTCGCTTTCCTCCCTCCTCCTCCTCCTCCTGAGGAAAAAGAGGAAGAAAGAGAAGAAAAACCAGAACAAGATCAAGAACCCCCTCTTATTGCAGATTCGGCCTTCAATGCCCTTGCCCAAGAAACCCTTTTGGTATCTCCAGATATGCTTATAAAAGGAAACGTATGTGGCTGTTCTAATGGTTTGCTTTTGTGCTGCAACAACAGATACACAACTGGTACTGGTTATTTTGTTTATGATCCACTCACCAAGGTATCCACCCAGATAGCTCCTTCACCCTCATGGTTCAAGGATAGTTTATACGCTGTGGGGTTCGTTTGCAATCCTGATTATGATCATGCAAAGGATCACCCCACTCCTAATCGCAGCTTTCGGGTGGTGGTCATTCCATCCTTCATAAGGAGTGCGTCTACGTTTGAAGTGGATGTTTTCTCGTCGGAGACAGGGAAATGGAGACAAACCACTGTGAATTGCCCACAAGGCTTTGCTTTTGCTCCTCATTGGCTCCTCAGCTTTGAATATGAAGGATGGCTGTATTTCATGGGTAGGACTAGTATCTTTGTGTTTAATCCTTATACCTTTGACAGTGAAATCCTTAAATATCCTGTAGGCGCTGACTCCATGAATATAATGAGCTTTGGGTACCTGGGGTCCTCTTGTGGGAGTTTAAGGATAGCTGATATTGGCCTTAATGATTTGAAAGTGTGGGAACTGATAGACACTGATGACTGGCAGTTGCTGCACAGGACCAATCTCACAACAAAACTACCCCCACAGTTTTGTGCTAATTATTACAAGCGTGTAGGGGGTTTCCATCCCTATGATGGGGACATTGTGTATTTACATTCCTATGCTGAAGGTGTTTTCGTTGCCAACCTAAGGACTGACAAATTTGAGGCCATTCCTGGTTATGAGAAATCTGATATAAGTCCCTTTAAGCTAGAGCTGCCCAGCCTGCCCTTGTTGCTGCCTGCTCCTCCAAAGCCATCCTCAGGATGAATACTGCAGGATCAGTTTTCCTGAATCAATTAGCTGCTTAGGTTTTCTTATAACCCTTTTCTTAGTTTTGAATAATAAATATGACTGTAGTCTTGTAGACTTACATTTATGATGATGGACTTTTCATGTCATGGTCCTTCAAGAGACCAAATATGCAGAACTCGTATTGTCATTCAAGACAAATAGAAATGCAGACAAATAGAAATGCTGGGGGATTTGTCCTTTCGGAACCAAGTTGTGATTTTATAGCATGTTCGATCAAACAGTTACGAAAGTGCAGCCGGAAGAAACTAACAAAAGAAAAAAAAAAAAAAAAATAAAAACGAAATTTGGAGATCAGTAAAATCATAAAAAGGGACGGAGGACAATTTTTTGAGGGATCAAAAGCCATAAGCATTTTAAGATTTTGGAAGAAAGTTAAAGGCTTTTGAATATTCAAACTCTAATTGAGGTATTCTGACGTGTTAAAGAAACCTTTTAAGTTTTCAATAAAAGTAGAAACCAAAAGATGTGTGATGAGCAGATTTGGAGATTCGATTTCGATATGACGTAGTTTGCTGGACATTTGGATATAACAATCATAGAAAAAGAAAAGACGAGGATTATGACAAAAATGAAAAGGAAAATTAGAGATAATCAACAAATCAAAAAGAAATGCGCCGTGGACAATGAACAGTGCAAAACTAATACAATAATGCATACCAATCAATATTTTGGTAGTCTTGGAATTGAGAGAGAAGAGAATTCAAATATTAAAAGAATGAATGCGGAGAAAAAGCGATCAAAAATATCAGAAGATTGTCCCATAGTACATTTGCTTTCTAATTCAAGAAATATATAATAAATTGACTTTTAGTTTTTCTAATCAGAATAAAATTTGAGAGTATTGAGTGAAAATTTCCAAATGAAAGAATTTTATATAAAGAACCTCTCATTTGTGGGAAATTTACGTGCAATGAGGGCTTGTGAGTTGCTCAGATATAATCTGTTAATAATCCAATGAAATAAGTTGATTTTAGCCAAATTTTTAATGAGTAGAGATCCATTGTTTACAATTAGCATATCAAATAACTCAGTACATATAATGTATATAAGAAAATAGTCGTGTACTTAAGATTAGTCACTACTAATCCATGTCCATAATTTAACAGATAGGAGGACTGCCTCCAACACCATCTCACTATCCAATCCATCACTTTAAGAAATTGATAGACAAAAACTAATGCTTGATCAACTGCTAATGACACTTAACTTCTGTTTCTCTTTTAATATTATTATTTTTTAATTCAGGACTGGATGGGGCCAAGGCCATGGCATGGAGGTTGGCAAAATGTAAAAGCTAATGGAAAAACACTGACTGGTTTGGATGGACGGATTTTGAGCAGTTTAGGCTTTTACCTCAGTTAGAATGTTAAGCCAGCAAATAACTTTTGTACACACCACAATACACATACCTTTTGTTAAATAAACATTATAATAATATTTTAAAAGAACAAACCCCAATCACTGAGAGCAACATTTACAGGATGATTTAAAGAAAAATACTTGTTATCATGGGCATAAGACTCCCCGGGATGTTAAATGCAATCATGATTACAATTAAACAAATTTCTGGCTGGTGGCTAACAATAACATATTAACCATAATTTAAGAATCTGATATATCAAATATTACATTTCTATAACTTGTGATTTAAAAGTAAGATTCAGAACAGGAAAGACTAAGGAATGAGACTGAACATTTCTCTTGGAAAATGGGCACCAATGTGAATAAACACTTTTTTAAAGATCTTCCACTAATTTGTGTTTTCCAAGTACTAAGTTCATATAGGTACGTGATCCTATACAATGCAGGACAAATCCAAAACAATAAAAATCCCAAAACAAGAACCTGATTCCAATGTAGTGACATAGATATTCTAATCGTAGTTATCATCATCACCACCCTTTTTCTTATTCTTGCGGTATTTTCCCTCAACTTGCTTTGCCTCGACCAAGGCAGTGTCAGCTACCTTCCTGAGGTTAGGAACTTGATAGTTCTGAGCCAAGTAAACCCCAAAGACTGTCCCTGCTATGAAAGAGAAACAACTCCTGATTATACCCATTCCAGTTGCTTGCAGTGAAATATCTGATATGGCAAGGATCAGTTTTGCAAGAGTCACTGTCAGAAAGAAGCAAATCAGAATCAGGCCAAAATAATCTGATAAGTCATTTGTTTCCATGGCTCCATCCAATCTTCAAACATATTGGCTATTATATCATTATCAGGTTCCATCTTCTCAAAGTACACTTCTCTTTTATATAAACTTCAAAATCTTGTATGAAAACTCAGTTTCATTCACAAAGGGAATGTCCTAATAGACAATGCAGACTTCAGAGAGCACAGCTTTGTTATTAGGTTTCAGTTTCACCTTCTCAAACAAAACAAAGCACTCTTCCATTTTTACAAATTTAAATTAAATTAAATGATTCGTGTGAGAAAATGAAAGTTCAATATCACATGGAATGTTTTCACTTCATTCCACCCCCAAATTAAATAGATTGAAAAAATTAGGAAAAAAAAAGAAGCATGGTTATGATGAGTTGCTACTAGCTAATGAAGTAATCAGTAATCACACATAAATTAAATCATCCATTTTTCACAAAATATTGAAATTACAGGCCATACATAAACTAACAATTCCAGTTTCCAACAAACACATCTATAGATTCATAATACAGACCGGGAACAAAAATCGTACCGAATCGCGTTTTGATTTGGCGAGTTGTCGAAACGAAACGTTGGAGAGATTTGGGTATTGTGTTGGTATATGGATTGCAGTCAAACTGAAATTCTGCAAAACCTAACTAACACCATTCGCGGAAGAAGACGATCGCGGAACAACTAAGCACCGCCATTCTCCCTTCACTGCCTTAAACGCATCGTTTCATTTTGTTTTATTGAATATAAATTATTCTAAAATAGGTCTACGTAATTTTTTTTTGAAAAAAAATCAATAAGTTTACTCTTAATTATTTTTGAAAGCTTATTTATTTTTTTGTTAAATTATATATTTTATTTAAAATATTAAATTAAATATAAAGATATATTTAACTGTGATGTTGTTTTTATGATTAACTATGATGTTTTTTTTATAGATATTTATAATTTACATAATAAAATACTTATATTTTAAAATTTTGATAAATATAAAAATCTCGTTAAATACTTTTGAAGTATAAAATTTTATTTAAAGATTCAATAAAATTATATAATATGATCTTTTATTTGTTTATTTACTTATTCTTTTTAAAAAATTATGAGATAACAATTGAGTTGTGTTTCTTTTATACTTTCATTAAAAAAAAATTATAAGTGAAACTGTAATCAATTGAGTTCTGCCTGACAAACCTATGTAATCAAATCAAATGGATGAGAAGCAAAGTAGAGATAATTAAAAGATTCCAATCTTTGTTGGAGAATCTTAATAAGAGGTTTTTCAAATCCAGAATTGTTGGGACTTAGAGTAACATAAACATACAGTTACTCCTAATTAACCATTGACCAGCTTCACACCAAAACCAAAATCCTTGCATTCCCTCATATAAGGGAAAGAAGAAGCAAAATCTTTGATGGGCTTTCCATTGCAGTAATGCTTGGGAGGAGTGTGATAACAAGGTTCCAATGACAAGTCCCTTTCACATGCTGGAAAATGGGTCTCGTTATTTGTTAGCTTGTAAAGAAGCCATGGCCTCAAATTCCCCAAACCCTGAGCAACATACCCAAATGTAGAAAGAGAGGTAGTCACCAACACATCAGATAAACTCAGTAGATACATCTCCGTCCATGCTTTCATATTATGCTTATTATCATTATACTTTTGACGCTCTTCATGACTTGCCTGATAAACCTCTATTACCTCCCCAGTAACTGTTGCTTTTTTCATATACTTAGTCTGTAAAATCTCGCCATGCTCTGCATATAAAGATGCCACAAGAACAGCCTTTACCATCTGGTTTTTGCTAGCAAAAGACACTGAATTTTGCATATCTACTACTTCTGGCAGTAACTTATTCATTATGGTGCAATTCAAAACTAGATTCATAACTGCTTGCGGTGGAGTTGAAACAGGACGAAACACTCTTATCTGAAGGCCTATCCTCTCATCTGCTTTGGCCAAGTGTGCCTTATAGAATCTGCTGATTAGTCCCCATGCCTCATTTGAAGGGTGAAATAGATAACGCCCCAAATGGTGAAAGACTGTGTCTTTTTCTGGGAACATTTTGGTAATCTCCAAGTTGAAAGATGGGGTCATGAACAGAGAAGGGACAAAATACTGATCTGACTGCAAAATCAACAAAGGAACCTTCCGGAGAAGATCTTGACTATGATCACAGTGAAATAATTTCTCTGGATCACTGCGGGTATGTTGTAGATTAAGAAACAATGCTGATGGTAAACCCTTATGATCCTCTTTTGAATTGTTAGCACTAGCCCTGTCCTTCTCTAGCATTCTCTGATATGTTTGGACATGATTTTCATTCCAAAAAGGAGACTTGTCAGGCAATATCCAAGTTGAATTGAGAAATGGCTCACAAAATAGGCCATGTTTGTCTTTTCCAAATTTGACAAGCAAAACTCGGTCTGTGAGGATTGCATAAAGAAATGTTGCAGCAATGCTAATCATTTGGTTTCCCAAACCATTGACAGGAGTCCAGACAAGGTATTTACACATTGCAGCAGCAACACCATTACCATTGTTCTTAGAATGCACAATCCTTATCATGTTTCTGTTGTAAGCTCTACTATTTGGTCCACACCTTGTGTGAATTTCTTCATAGTTGCGTAGTTTAGATATCAAATATGGAGAAGCTTTGTGAGGAGAAGCTGCTTTGCGGTATAAGTAGGATTGTAGCCTGCTTATGCATGATGCTTCATCAAATCCAGAAGCTAATAGTCCATGAAGCAGTTTGTCTCTGTCATCAGGGATCCCTGAATCATTTGTTGAACTGCCATTTTTGAGGCCTGTAGATTAATTGAGTAGAGAAATATCACACAAAAGTTAGCTTGTAGATTAATTCAAAGGACTTGTTGGAGCTGTGACTAGGAACAAATTGCAAAGAATTACCATTTGAATGAAAAATAACCTCCATGAAATGAATAAAAACTTTGGCTGCAAAAAATAGCAGCGTGACTCACCTACTTCTGCTGCTATTAGATTCTCTGTTGTTCCTTTAGCATCAGTACCATTTTGAGTTTCCCCTGACAGCACCTTAACATCACCTAGTTGAGTTCATTAGAGAGAGTGAATTTTAGTTCTTTTCTTACTAAAGGGACAGAGAAAGCAAACGGAAATTAATTGGATGAAAATAATTAGAAAAGCTCATCCATAGCATAGGAGATAGGAGGTTATTACTTACTGATTTCATCTCTTCCTCCTAAGTCCTTATGTGATGTTGTATTTTGGATCTCTGTTCCCAATCCAGAGGCATTAGTTGTAACGTTTGGCCCTCCAGTTCCAGTCAACAATAATTCAGCTGTAAAGTTGTTGTGAGGTTCTAGTACCTTGCCTTTGCCTTTGGAAAACGGAAACCCCACAAAAAGTCTGAAACTAGAGCTTTGGTACATTAATGTAGCCATTAGAATTACAGGGGAAGATATGAAAAACAAAAGAAAAAACATTTTGATTCTGAGTGTCATGGAATTCAGTCCCATCTCATCCATTGCTTGCTTCAAACTTCAATTCAAGTATTTCTTCCTTCCAACTTGAGCAAAGTCAAGACAAAAGAAGCATTATTCATGCAAGAAATTAAACCTCAACTCAGTAAAACAAAAGAACCAAACCATGTCTATCCATAAATGAAGTGCAAATGTTGAGAAAACATTTTGAGGAAATCAAATGGAGGGAGGGGAATACCTACCTACCTACGTTGTTTTGGCAAATTAAGGAGTACTCGATCCAGATGAAAAAGAGCCTTGTTTGTTTTTTATATATTGTGATCAGTATGTAATGTAATGTTAATGTAACACTCAAATGAAATGTAAATGTAAATGTATAATAAGTAATTAACGGAGGCAGTTGAATTCATGGACATGGAGAGTGGTGGGCACCAGCAGCAGAACAGCTAGCTATTACGGTTTCTCAATTCTATTCTCATCACAACACAAATTAATGTTAGAATTCAATGCCTTTTCCTTGTTATCATGCAGTGGACCGCGGTATACGTCAGAGACTGAGAAAAAAACACTAAAAGACAAAAATTGCAGTTTAGTTTGGGAGACCCAAATATGCAATTTATTATGTTTTTTGGTAATTAGAGTGGTGAATTAATTAATATTAAGAAACTAACCATGAATGTTAACAGGAGAGAATGTCATGGATGGATATATAGCATTTAATTTACTGCTCATTTGTCTGTCAACATACAATGAAGCTGCGTGCATGACATGACTATGGAGTTTTTGGAACTGGAGATGATGAAGGCTGTGATGTGAGCGGGGTTTTGGTTTAAAATGAATAATTTAATTTAAATTATATTATAATTAATATATTTAAATATACAATTTCATATGTATATATATTATATAATTTATAATAAAATAAAAAATATTTATTCGATTTAAAATGAATAATTTAATTTTAGTATGTAAAAATTTATAGTATAATCATTTGAACCATATGTATAATTTTAAATTCAATATATAAATATTAAGAGATAACTAATTTGTATTAGAAATTTAAGTTGAATAGTTATTTTGAATTTGAATTATTAAATTAATTGTTTTACTTATTATATATCTTCTCAAAATATGTTTGGATATATCAAACTAAACTCAAATATGATGTTTCTAACATTTATATTATCTTGAAATAATCTTTAATTAACACTTAGAGGAGCCCTAATAAGGAGTGATTATGTTGCTTTTCTGATTAAGCAACTCTAACAAATCAGAGTGTACCATTGGAGCGAGATTGGTGTGAGGTGGTGTGAGGTGCTTAACCATTAACAACATCTTGTGTAAACAACTCTAACTTTGGGAACCGTGCAGTAAAGACAAAAATAAAAAATTCCGTCCGCATGTGAAAGGAAAATAAGGGGTCACTTGTGGGGTCCATTTAGTGAAATTTGTAGAGTTGCACCATTGGAGATAGGGGTGGCTTAAATTGTAAAATAATAAAAAAGATATGATGTGTAATGAAGAAACCTACTTAAGAATGATAAAAGAAGTAAAAATGTGAGGAGGACCATTGGAGTTGCTCTTAGTTCAATTCAAGAATTAAAAATTTTATTTTGCTAATGGTGGTGAATTTATAAAGTTGCATGCCTATTTTCAATCTCATAGAAATTTCATACCTCACCACCTCCTCACACCTTGGAATATACTGGCTTATCTGAATAGAAACATTGTCGCCTTGTTAAAATCGTCGGTTGTCTAATCTATTATGTCTCACTATCCATGACGTTTTGGAGCTATGCTCTACAAGATGTTGCTTACGTCATTAACCATATTCTAATTCCGGGTTTAAAAATGAAAACTTCATCTCTATTCTTTTCCATCATGACCTTAAAGACACCAAGCTCAAAACATGAGGTTGTCTTTACTTTCCCGAGCTTACCCCTTGCACACACAACAAAATTGAAACTAAACTCAATCACTTGTTTTTGTTGGCTATAATAACACTCATTTTAAATAATTTGGATTCCCGACTTGATCCATTCCAAAACTACTTTCTTCCTTCAGATTTACAGCAATCAAGTCTCACCACCTCTTTTCCATCTCCTCATTATAATGGAAATCCCAATAACTATTCTATCTCTCCAACTTTACAACAATTATGTCCCACTACTTATCTCTTTTCTTCTTATCATAGTTCAAATCCCAATAACCCTTTTGTCTCTCTTAAAGCATGAGAATTATATACATTAATTTGCTCATATCTCTAATCAATATGAAACTCCATAATCTACCCACCAATTTGATACATAAAATGTGAACAAATAATTTAGCATGACCTCTAAAATACTAACACTTAATAGTAGGTCGTAGTTTTTATTTATTTACCCTCTTAATTTATTTCCTTTGCCCACTTATAAGTTAGAAAACAAATTGGAAGACACCAAGATTAATAATCAATGATTAGGAGAGGCTACTTATACTTTACATTTATACCTTTTGATTTATACTACAGATATCCTTCACGAGAGACAATCATGCTTAAGTTGGGAACATCCACCTTTACATTTATACTTTAATTAAGTGCTTGTTTGACCTAACTTTTCTTTTTTACCTATGAGCTACTCTAAAGCTGAAAAGTGTATTTGATAAGGTCAATAAATTAGTTTTTTGGTGTGTGAAAAACACACTCGAAGAGAATATTTTGAAAAAAAATACAAAAAAGTACACGTGACTTTCTAATTGAGTGCACTCGGTCCATGTCACTGCATGTCACTTTCGTTGACTTAGTAAAAATTGCTTTCCATGAATGTTCATAATAAAATTATAATTTCTAATGCATTTCTAGAATAAATTTTCAATACTCTTGGAGCACACACTACTAAGTATTCTTATTATTATATTTGGCAATTTTTAAAAAATATATAATATTTGACAATTTTCTTCTTTTTAATTTAAAAAACATATAAAATTGAGAATGCATAAATAAATTGTTACAGAATGCACTTAATTGTTTGATACAGAAGCCCCACTCAATAGCAATTGTTACAAAAATGATTTTTTAAATTAAAATAAAATTTCAACCTTTTACAAGTTACATTACTTGTTATTACAGGTAAAAAACTGTAATCCACCAACATCACACCTTTTAGAAGATCCACGGTAGAATGTACTCTCAATCTTCCCCTACTTTGTAGTCTTATCATGAAATTGAAAGAACAACAACATGAAAATTAAGGAGAGAGAGGAGAATGTGGCTACAATGAAAACTTAATATTTATAGTAATTAAATGCAATAATTTTATATAGTGGATTAGCCTAATTATTACAACTTGATTTGAGTTAGATTAATCAAATTAAACCAAACGAAATTTTGACAAAAAAAAACCAAGGGAAATAAAAATTAATAAATAAATCAGATCAAAACTTTTTCAAAAGCCTATATAGTAAAACATGTCAAGTTTCATGCCATCGAAAAAGTCTTGAGTCTATCAGGCCGAATTACTTAACTAAATATAAATAAAATACTAATAATTTTTATACTGCTATTATTATTATAAAGATTTTTATTATATTGCCTTATAAATATATACTTATTACCTTTTGTAAATATATAAGTATGTTGTCTTCCATAAAAAATATGGACCTATAAGTCTATTCAAATACATGTTTATGATATAGTTTATGATATATTCAAGTACCTTACTGTAAAACATGCTTTTAAGCATACTTTTAGAACATGTCAGACTTTAAATAGGCTAGACAAAGACTATAAAATAAAGCCTATATCAGGTAAACAGGCTAGGATTAGGTCATAGATTTAAGGTGCAGACCAGACTCAGACTTTGGAAAACCTAGCTCGACTCGGTCTATTCCATATGACTAATAACCGTAAATTGATAAATAAATTGCTGGACCAAAACTTGAAAATTGATAATTTAAAAATTTTTTAAGGATAAAAACGTTAAAAGCAATGGGATAACGAGAACTAAAATCTATGGATAATTCATAGAAACTTTTACATTATATAATGAAGCAACTATCTCAAAACTAAGGTAAAAGCGCATTGTTTTATTTTTGTCAAGAAACAAATGTAAAATTTGTTGAAAAGCTAGGTTTAAGTTATATGGAAGTTGAAGAGCGGGCTAAAAGTTAAAAAAAGTAGTTGAAAGCTGAAAAATCGATTGATTTGACTGGAGGTGTTTAATAAAACTAACTAAAAATGATAAAATAACATACAAAGACATCAATCAATAATTATTAAATAATTGTGAATGGGATCGTTGAAAGATAAACTTGTAATAAAAACTATCTCGAGTAACTTTTCAAGAAAAAGCTAATAATTAGGTAAAAAAACTATCTTATCAAATACTGATAAGATAGTTTTAATTATAATTTCAATTTTTATCTAGCTGAAATGCGTTACCAAACCCACACGCCTACTCTAACTATAACCAATACAGAAAATAAGTATATAACCATGAAAGCACCTACAACTACATGGAACCATTGACCAGCTTCACGCCAAAATAATAATCTTTGCATTTCCTCATATAAGGGAAAGAAGAAGCAAAATCTTGGATGGGCTTTCCATTGCAGTAGTGCTTGGGAGGAGCGTGATAACAAGGCTCCAATGACAAGTCCCGTTCACATGCTGGAAAATGGGTCTCATTATTGGTCAGCTTGTAAAGAAGCCATGGCCTCAAATTCCCCAAACCCTGAGCAACATACCCAAATGTTGAAAGAGAGGTAGTCACCAACACATCAGATAAACTCAGAAGATACATGTCCGTCCATGCCTTCATATTATGCATATTATCATTATACTTTTGACGCTCTTCATGACTTGCCTGATAAACCTCTATTACTTCCCCACTAACTGTTGCTTTTCTCAGATACATAGCCCGTAAATTCTCTCCATACGCTGGATATAAAGATGCCACAAGAACAGCCTTCACAATCTGGTTTTTGCCAGTAGAAGACACTGAATTTTGCATATCTACTTCTGGCAGTAACTTATGTTTTAATGTGCAGCTCAAAACCAGATTCATAACTGTTTGTTTTGGAGTTGAAACAGGGTTGAACACTCTTATCTGAAGGCCTATCCTCTCATCTGCTTTGGCCAAGTGTGTCTTATAGAATCTGCTGATTAGTCCCCATGCCTCGTTTGAAGGGTGAAATAGATAACGCCCCAAATGGTGAAAGACTGTGTCTTTTTCTGGGAACATTTTGTTAATTTCCAAGTTGAAAGATGGGGTCATGAACAGAGAAGGGACAAAATACTGATCAGACTGCAAAATCAACAAAGGAACCTTCCGGAGAAGATCTTGACTATGATCACAGTGAAATAATTTCTCTGGATCACTGAGGGTATGTTGTAGATTAAGAAATAGTGCTGATGGTAAACCCTTATCCTCCTTTGAAGTGTTAGCCCTAACTCTGTCCTTCTCTAAAATGCTCTGATATGTTTGGACATGATTTTCATTCCAAAAAGGAGACTTGTCAGGCAATAGCCAAGTTGAATTGAGAAATGGCTCACAAAATAGGCCATGCTTGTCTTTCCCAAATTTGACAAGCAAAACTCGGTCTGTGAGGATTGCATAAAGAAATGTTGCAGCAATGCTAATCATTTGGTTTCCCAAACCATTGACAGGAGTCCAGACAAGGTATTTACACATTGCAGCAGCAACACCATTACCATTGTTCTTAGAACGCACAATCCTTATCATGTTTCTGTTGAAAGCTCTACTATTTGGTCCACACCTTGTGTGAATTTCTTCATAGTTGCGTAGTTTAGATATCAAATATGGAGAAGCTTTGTGAGGAGAAGCTGCTTTGCGGTATAAGTAGGATTGCAGCCTGCTTATGCATGATGCTTCATCGAATCCAGAAGCTAACAGTCCATCAAGCAGTTTGTCTCTGTCATCAGGGATCCCAATCTGTGGGGCTGAATCATTTGTAGATTTGGTAGTGGTACTATTTTCAATTTTCCCTCGCACCTTAACTTCGCCAAGTCCATTAAGGAAGCAGAGTGAGTTTTGGTTGGTAACAAACATACAAACAGAGCAAAAGAAAGTTGAATGAAAAATAGTGGGAAAAAAAAACTGAGTATGCAAAGCAAGGGTGTCAAATTGGTGCATACCTCTGACAGTGTGACGGTATTATTATTGGTTCTTCCCAATGGAAGGTTGTTGGTTGTAATGTTGTGAGGTTTATCTTCTTCGAGTACTTTGCCTTTGGATGAGCCATAAAAAAGAGTGAAGGTTGAGTTTGGGTACATGAAAGTAACCATGAGAACTGGAAACGCTATGAAAAACACAATCGTGAATCTGTGCCCCATCTTGTTCATTGTGGCTTGGCTTGAAAGGTCCGTGGCAGTGGTAATCAAACTCAAACCCCTTTAAAATTGAGAAGAAAAGAAAGAGTGCTAGCTTTATTCTAACAAGAATGTGAGTCAATAAATTCATGTAAGCATTCTCAACAATAATAAAACAAAAAGCTGGCCTTTAAACCATGGTTCTGTTTTCATTTTTATTTTATGCTAATCACAAAGGGATATGGTCATAACTCATAATGAGAATATGTGATAGCCTTATCATCACGTCACCTAAGATTACAAAATTTACATAGTGGATTCGTAATTAACAAGAAATTATGGATTAATTAAAGGCAAAATGAAGCTCATGATCCAAGAGGTGAGGTTCAGATGCAGTCAGAACTTAACAATTCTGTTTTATAGCAACTTCAACTAGTTTTCTAACACCGTTTTGATCAATTGTTTACCGATTCTCATCAGTTCTAAAGACTATTGATTTTTTGGAGTTGAATGGACTGTTACCCAGCCGGTTCACGGTCGGGCCTATCGAACCAGCCGGTTCAGTCCGGTTTTTATAATTATGAATTTTAGCATACCCTTTGATGTATTATAAATGAACAGTGTGTTTGGTAACTCTTTACTCTCAATTTTACAAAATTATGTTGATAAGTTTGCAGACACAAACTCAATCCATGGACCATGAAAAAAAAACCCTATGCGGAACATCATGAATTCAACCTTTATTTATATAGATATATATAGACTAGACGCTTTGCATTGCAACATGTCTTTTTTTAATTAAGGTGGCCATGAATATCGTTCCTTAAACGCTCGTTCATCTTTCTATTGTAGAGAGTGGAAGAGGGTTTCATTTCATCCCCCTTTAATTTCCCAATGAGGCAGTGACAGTAAAGACAAAATCTTGTAAGCAACTTGGCACAGTAAGTGGTGATATTTCTCCATATATCTTCACGCGGTCAACATTGAATAAATGAATTAAGATGAAACCCATGTGATTAGCCACTTTAAGCCCTCATTATTCCAGGGAGATTGTCGATAAAAATGGCTTCATCTCAATTTAAGTACCAGAAATACTATGGTGACTTAATGATGTGTTTGGTATTGGAAGGAATATTTTATATTTTTATTTCTTACTATTATAAATGGTGTGTTTGGTTGGAAGGAATATTTTCTATTTTTATTTTTACTATTTATTGTAATAATTATAAAGGTGTTGTTTTATTATTTTTTTTAAGGATAAATAGAAGCTTGTTTTTAATGCTTTCTATATATAGCATTCAAAATAAAAAATAAAGTGTAAGATGATATTTTATAATTATCAATTAAAATGAAAAAAAAAAAGAACAAGTATTTTCTCAAATAACGATGGAAGGATGGAGGTGATTCATTGTGCGTTTGATGTTATATATCTTGCTAGCCAATGTAGTGGTATATAATATTATGAATTAATAATTATATATTCATACGAATAATATATGATGTGTCATATTTATTAAATAATGTCATAATATATTATACAATGTTGTAAAACTATTTTATAAATATGTATAGCAATCAAACTCTAATGTTATTATGACTTAATTAAGATATATTGTATATTAATAATGAAGACATTAATTGTTATACTCAGCTAGCATAGGTTAGGATTTGTATATATGATTATCCTATCTTATCACTGCATAAACATTCTATTTTTTTTGGTAAGTCTCCATAAACATTCTTTGGTTATATTATTGTCATTATTTTTAGTGATATTTATGATTTTATTGCATTATAATTTAAAACCTATGTTAATTTCATCTTTATTTATGGTTTGTTAAAATATCACTATTTCATGCTCCTTTTCTTTTTCTATATAAAAGGTTGATCAACAATATTAATTTCTTTATTTAAAACCTATATTAAGTTCATCTATATTAATTTCATATTTATTTAAAACCTATTAATTTTCTGTGATTTTATTTAAAACCTATTAATTTTCTGAGCATTGAAATTTGAAGCCCAAATTTTTGTCTGGCTTTTAGCTCGAAATAAATAAGCCCGCAACAAATCCAAGTTCAGGCCGGGTAGCCCGACGGGCTTTCGAGCTACTCATATATATATAAAATAAAATATGTTACAAGGTATATATTTTTTCCAACAAATTAAGTATAAGTTTTTATATCAATCAATTAGTAAACACATATTTTTGTGCATGGTTACGGAGTCATGTTCACTTCAAGTTTTTTCTATGTTTTGATCCAACTAAATAGACATATTTTTAAAGCATAGTATAACACTTATTTTTAAAGTATAAACTATAATATATAAGTACCTAAGCAACCTTCAATTGAAAATATTGATTTTTTTCATAATCATAAAAAAATCACTAACAACGTTTGTAAAATATAAATAAATAAAATACTTATATAAGTTACATTTTATAATATATCAAATGTCATTTTCATTTCTTTCTTTTATTTCGAATACTCATGGTTGAATATTTTTTATGACATAAACCGTCTATTTTTTTAGGAGGAAAGAATAATTTTAGAAAAGTAGGAATGAAAAGTTGAGAAACTTTTTTTAATGTGTTTTGGAATGGATTGAGAACTTAGGAATGTGTTTTAAATTTATTTGAATGTGTTAAAAGTATTTTAGTTCAATAGGATTGATAGATGAATGCGTTGGGAATTTAGAATGTATTTTAAATTTATTTGAATGTGTTTTATTAGGGTATATTAACTCTTTTTAATGTTTTTTTATATCTATATTATATTTTTTTAGTTTTGTAAAAGTATAATTCTTTATAATTTTTAATGAGCTCCATTTTTTAATAAATTAGACTTTAACCGGGCCGCCCCGCATAAGCCCGCTACCCACTATGGGTAGGGTTCGGGCTTTTTATTTTACATGGCAATAAATTTTAGTTGGATATTTTAGCCCAACCCATAAAAGTTCGCTATCCCGCTTCGGGCCGAGTTGGGTAGCCCGTTTTGACAGCTCTAATCACACCGGGTGAACAAAATGATATGTAAAAGTTTCACATGAAATATCAATGAGATGTGTATGTAATTATGTGTGTTAATTGTTAACTAATTACATGAATAGATGGATGTAGTGTGACCTATGTTATGAAAAAGTTAACAATTCTAAGGAGAAAAATATTATTTGTTGATTACGGGCATACACTTAGATATCGTTAAAATCATATTACAAATATAGATCTAGTAGCGTTGGAATGTAACGTGATTTTTGTTGAGAAATTACGTAAAATTTCTCGTGAGATTTATGAGAAATAATATAAATGCGGAATAATAGCATACAAATATATATTATTGATAAAGGAGAAAATATAAATAGTGTTTACAAACACTCCTCACAACCCAAATATTTTCGAGAAAATAAAATATAATTTATTTCTCTCTCTCTCTCACTCTCTTTTTCTTCTCGTAGGAATGAATTAAAAAACACAGAAGAAAACAACATATTTATAAGTGAAAGAAAACAATTTCTTCCGCTCATTTCTTTTCCTAGAATTAAGGAGCTTCACGAATTGTTGTACGATGTTTGAGAAATTGAAATTTTAACCATCAATTTCTTTTGCCTTATTCAACAATCTCCCACTTGAAAACTAATTTCAATTTGTCTTCACATCTCGATCAATGCAGTAGCCTTATCTTGTTTGTTATTCTAGCAGGCCAATTGAAGTTGAGCACAACTTCAATTTGTCAATGGTTACAACTTTTGTCAACATGTCTGCTGGGTTCTTGCTTCCGAGAATCTTTATCAATGTTAGCACCCCATCCTCAAGCAAAGATCTGATGAAATGATAACGGAGACCAATGAGTTTTGTTATAGAATGAAATGCTGAATTCTTTGTCAGATGTATTGCACTCTGACTATCACTATGCAAAACACTCTTCTCCTAAATGAATCCCAACTCTGTTAATAATCCTTGAAGCCATATCAATTCTTTACTAGCTTCAGTTACTGCTACATACTCAGCCTCTGTAGTGGATAAAGCAACAATCTTTTGTATTTGTGACATCCAACTAACAGTTGTAGTACCAACAGTGAAAATGTAACCAGTGGTACTTCTTCGGTGATCGACTTCACCTCCAAAGTCTGCATCTACGTAGCCTTGTACTTTTAATTCTCCTTTACTAAAGTACAAACACTTTTCTGTAGTTCCTCGTAGATACCTCAAAATCCATTTAACTGCTTCCCAATGAGCTTTACCTGGATTTGACATAAACCTGCTAACAACTCCCACTGCATGGCCAATGTCTGGTCTTGTGCAGACCATCGCGTACATCAAACTTCCGATGGCTGAAGCATACGGAATCTTAGCCATGAATTCTTTTTCCTCCTCCATCTGAGGGGACTGATCTTTCGATAGGCGAAAATGACTAGCCAAAGGTGTGCTAACCGGTTTAGCGTCGCCCATGTTGAATCTTTGCAAAACACGATTGATGTACTCTACTTGAGATAACTGCAAATTACCTCTTTGCTTATCTCTCGTGATTTGCATTCCAAGGATCCCTTTTGCCGGACCCAAGTCCTTCATGTCAAATTCTTTTGACAATTGTTGTTTCAAACTCTTAATCTCGTTCATATCTAAACCAGCTACTAACATATCATCAACATAAAGTAGCAAAATGATATAACTGGACTTATATCTCTTAAAGAAACAACAGTGATCGGCGTTGCACTTCTGAAAACCTTCTTTGTGCATAAAACCTTCAAACTTCTTGTACCATTGTCTCGGAGCTTGTTTCAAACCATACAAGCTTTTCTTTAATCTGCAAACCATATTCTCTTTTCCTTCCTCTGAGAAACCTTCAGGTTGATGCATGTAAATCTCTTCATCTAAGTCTCCATGAAGAAATGCATTCTTTACGTCTAATTGCTCAAGGTAGAGCCCTTCACAAGCAACAATACTTAAGACTGACCTGATAGTATTGAGCTTCACAACAGGAGCAAAAATTCTGTGTAGTCAACACCTTCCTTTTGCTGAAATCCTTTGACAACTAGTCGAGCTTTGTATCTCTTGGAGCCATCACGATCCTCCTTCACCCGATACACCCATTTGTTGTGAAGTGCCTTTTTCCCAATAGGTAACTCTACTAGTTCCCATGTCTGATTGGATACTAAAGACTTCATCTCATCTTTCATGGCAAGCTCCCACTTACTAGCATCTGTAGTCTGACATGCTTCCTCATAGTTTTCAGGCTCCCCTTCACCAGTTAACAATATATAATTAAGGTATTTCCTGTTAGGCACATGAGGCCGAGAAGACCTTCTCAAAACAGGAGTTGGAGTAGAAGGCTCTGGTGTGTCAAGTTGTTGGTCATTGTTTGATTCCTCTGGCTAAGAAGTATCAATTATAGGAATTTCTAGGACATCATCCACATCTGCATACACTTTCCCACTCTGTTCTGAATTGCTAGTGTATGTGTTGTCTTTGTCCTTATACATCACTTTTTCATTAAAGATCACATCTCTACTACGGATCATCTTTTTGTTTTCATTATCCCATAGGCGGTAACCAAACTCATCTTCCCCATAACCGATGAAAGTGCACTTCTTCGATTTAGGATCAAGTTTATTTTTCACTTGATCACTAATGTGCACATATGCTACACAACCAAAAACTCTAAGATGTGAGAGTTTTACCTCTTTCCCACTCCATACCTCTTCTGGTATTCTGTGCTCCAATGGTACCGATGGACCTCGGTTGATTAAGTAAGTTGCTGTGTTGACTGCTTCTGCCCAGAATTGCTTTGGTAAGCCTGACTGCAAACGCAAGCTTCTGGCTCTTTCAGTCAACGTTCGATTCATACGCTCAGCTACACCATTGTGTTGAGGCGTACCCGACACGGTCCTCTCCATTATGATCCCGTGCTCATAGCAAAACTTCTTGAACTTGGTGTCTTCATATTCACCACCATTGTCAGTTCTAAGCTTTTTTATCTTCAATCCTGTCTCATTTTCTACCATAGCTTTCCAAATCTTGAAAGCGTCAAATACTTCATACTTATGTTTCAGAAAATATATACATACCTTCCTAGAATGATCATCAATAAAAGTCACAAAGTATTATTTTCCACCAATGGATGGAACAGTCGTTGGACCCCAAACATCAGAGTGAACTAGCTCAAGTCTCTCCTTCTTTGGGGTTCTTCCACTTGTCTGAAAGCTAACTCGTTTATGCTTTCCAAGTATACAATCTTCACACATGTCAATCTCTATTGATCGAAGACTTGGTAGTTTACCCTTTAAGTGCATGATCTTCATTCCTTTCTCACTCATATGGCCTAACCTTTGGTGCCATAGATTTGGACTTTCATTTGTTGCAATAGCAATCAAATGACATGCTCCTGCAGTCTTGTAAAGAGTACCACTCTTTTTACCACGAGCAATTGTCATTGCACCCTTTGAAATCTTCCAATGGTCTCCATGGAAGACTGTTGTGTAGCCATCACCGGCCAACTGGCCTACTGAGATTAAGTTCTTGGTCAAGTCGGGAATATGTCTAACATTTTTCAATTCCCATACAAACCCATTTAACTTAATCTTCACTACACCTTTGCCAACAATCTCACAAGATTGCTCATTACCAAGATAAACTTTACCAAGATTTCCAGGGACATAATTCTCGAAGAATTCTTTCTGTGAAGTGGCATGAAATGATGCTCCGGAGTCTAACACCCAAGACTCTTCCTTATTCTCTAAGGAACATATCAATGCATCATCTCCTCCCGAGGTGGAAGCAACATTTGCTTCCGCCTTCACCTCTTGATTCTTCGGTGGACTCCTGCACTGGTTTTTGTAGTGCCCAGTCTTTCCACAATTCCAACACTCAACTATCTTTGAGTTATGGAAACCACGATGATTTTTGGACCTGGATCTCCTATCCTTGGATTTACCACGTCCATTTCCTCTGGTTAAATTTCTTCCTCTTGACTCTGTATGCAAAACTGAAGAGGTTGAAGATTCACCCGACTCTCTCCGTCGAATCTCTTCACTAAGAACCAGATCACGAACATCATTGAATTTCAACTTATTGCTTCCTGATGAGCTACTCACAGCTGTGACAGTAGCGTTCCAACTTTCTGGTAGAGAAGACAAAAGTATCAATGCCCGTACTTCTTCATCGAATTCGATTCCAACTGAACTCAATTGGGTTGTGACTATATTGAGTTCATTGAGATGTTGCGCTACTAATGCGCCTTCTGTCATCCGCAAATTAAATAACCGCCTCATCAAATGAACTTTGTTTGAGGCCGACGACTTTTCATACATATTAGAAAGAACCGCCATAAGACCCATCGTGGTCTTCTCTTTTGCAATATTGAATGCAACATTGCGGGATAACGTCAACCGGGTAACTCCGAGGGCTTGTCTATCAAGAAGAGCCCAGTCTTCATCCTTCATGCCTTCTGGTTTGTTGCCTGAGAGAGGTTGATACAACTTTTTTTGATACAAATAATCCTCTATCTGCATCTTCCAAAATCCAAAGTCCTCACCATCGAACTTCTCAATTTTTACCTTTCCTTCATCTACAGCCATTGCTCCCACTCAAATCTCACTCCCTTTGAACCGTTTATTATAATAATAACAACCGGCTCTGATACCAGTTGTTGAGAAATTACGCAAAATTTCTCGTGAGATTTGTGAGAAATAATATAAATGCGGAATAATAGCATACAAATATATATTATTGATAAAGGAGAAAATATAAATAGTGTTTACAAACACTCCTCACAACACAAATATTTTCGAGAAAATAAAATATAATTTTATTTCTCTCTCTCTCTCGCTCTCTTTTTCTTCTCGTAGGAATGAATTAAAAAACACAGAAGCAAACAACATATTTATAAGTGAAAGAAAACAATTTCTTCCGCTCATTTCTTTTCCTAGAATTAAGGAGCTTCACGAATTGTTGTACGATGTTTGAGAAATTGAAATTTTAACCATCATTTCTTTTGACTTATTCAACAATTTTGATGGTATCCTAATATGCTATAAGAAGATATAAGTAATATCAAATTTCTCAATCAAAATAGTGTAATGGTTTTTAATGTTATTCCTCTTGTTTGCATAAACTTTAAAGCCTGTTAACCAATAGATAGTTGGTTTAATTGTTACGTGCTTAATTTCTCTTCAATGGGGTCTTGAGTTTGACTTGTTCTTATATATGGAAAAAAAACTTAAAGCTTGATATTTATAATTATATTATTAGATAAGAAAATATTCTACCATTCACATTTCTTATTTAAATGTCTTTTTGTATTTTTTATTTTAAAAAAATATAAATATAATTTATTTACATTTAAATATAAATAAATATAATTTCTATGATTAAATTAAATCATAAATAATATAAAAAATAAAAATCAAATAAATCCTACTTTTAAGTAAATTAATTAGAGATATAATTGTAAAGAAATAGTGGACAAATCTGACTATCCCTTTTATTAATAGTATATATTATTGAAATGAAATACTTTATTATTTTTTTAAAACTGAATTATAACTATTATCATTTTATTTTTTTAAATAAGGGTATAATTAAAATAAAAAATGGACACCAAAATAATTACCCTACCCCAATTTCCTTTAGTAATAGTTTAGATTATGAAATCAAATATCTTTTTTCGGGAGATTTTAAGAAAAATAGGTTAAAGAAACTTTTTATTTTATTTTATCCATAGGTATTCCCTTCTAGTAATTGTATTTGGGGCTTAGTCATCAAAACCAAAAACCCTTCCTATAATCTCATTCTTTGTTACAGGCTGAATCACAACTTTTTGATATAGGTTAAAGAAACTTTAGAACATAAAAAATTGGGCAATGCAATTTGCAAGACATAAATAAGTTTGTTTTTTTTAAACAAATAAAATTCCCCAAAAAAGCAGCCCGAGTCGTGTCGTGTCGTGTCTGAAGAGAAATGTAAAATAGAGCGAACATGTAACTGCCATAACGGTCTGTCTGAAGTTCCTAAATCTACACGAAACAAAACAAGCCACCACCGTGACAACGTTTTCCGATCTCTTTTTGTATCATTTGACATTCCTCTCCAGACCCCAATATACCATTATTTTCTGTAATCAAGGCCTTACACATCATCACAGTTAAGTTCCTACGCACTTTTTTTGTTCATTCAATTTAGAGGACTCTTTTTATCCAAGTTTTCATCTTTCAGCCTTTAGAAAAACAAAATTGGATTTTTCTTTTTTAATTATGGAAATGAGAAGGAGAAATGGACAACCCTGCAGATGATTATGTCTGTTAATTTAGACATTTTCATTTTTATGAACAAATTATTCTTAGAATCGTATTCCAAGCCATTTTCATTTTCATTGTATGCACTGAAATGGTTCATAAGAACACATAATATTAAATCGGTTACGTTTCAAAGTTCAAACCTTAAAAGGTATATATTTGGTCTTGGCGACCCCTTCCCCCCGGGAAAACCATATCAAATTATTATTGGAAGGTTTCCTTGTGTGTGATTCTTTACCATTATTTTTCTTTGATTCAAATTATCTGAGTTTCATAATATTTCTGACATCCCTGTCTTTGTCTGCATTGCATGAAATGGAATAGAATACTAAACTTCCTCATATGACAGAAAACTGCTAGACAGATTTGCTATTCCTGGCGGTCTCTATGTTATTTCCTCAAAATGTTTGACTCTGGTTACAAGTCACAGTATATTGGAGGCCAGAAGGAGAAATTTGTAAGGTATACAGCACAAAAAGCACAATTATTTTACTGTTCCATTTGTTTATAAATGTCACATGTTCAGTATGCTTTCAGAGTCCATAGCTTAAGTCATAAGGACCTGTTTTTCTTTTGTTCAAATATGGTCCCAAGCTTGTTGTTGTCTACTAAATGCCACTAATGTATACAACTGTATTATGGAATGAACTCTAGAATGTCACAAGCACTATTTATTTATTTATTTATTTTTGTTGTTCCATGATATAATATTAGGATTGGTTGTTTTAAGTTTAACTAAACTGTGACTTTGCTTCCATTTTCTTGCTATATTCCCTTTAAGTTGGAGTTTAGGATATGCAAAGGATAAGTTGTTAACATAAGCGAGCATGTTTGGTTTAGCATTAAAATCTGGTAAACGCTAGAAATAGTTGCGTTGGGAAATCTAAACTTGAATTTAGCCCGTTTCAACGTCAAACCAAACACACACTAAATCTGACATACAGTGGATGATGTAGGTTGGATGACCTGGATTCCAATTTGTCAATGTCCTCTAGCTCAAGCGGCATGAAGAGATTGAGATTTAATTTAGATTCTCTGCCTCTGCCTCTTCCTCGTCGTGGGAAAAAGAATGCATCGAAATCCTTTAGGTTAGGAGTGAAGAAAGGATCAGATGGACTAAAGACATTTGGAAGATCACTCAAAAGTGGAGTCACCTTTGCAGTATTCCCTGAAGATCTTAAAGTGTCAGAGAAAAAAGTATTTGACCCTCAAGACAAGAACCTTCTGTATTGGAATAAGTTTTTCGAGATTCTATGCATTTTTTCTGTTGCTTGTGATCCTTTCTTCTTTTATCTTCCTTATTTCAACCACAAATCATTTTGCCTCGCCATAGATAACAAGCTAGCAAGTTTCACTGTGACATTGAGAACAATCTGTGATGTCATTTATCTCCTCCGCATAAGTTTTCAATTCCGTACTGCTTTCATTGCACCTTCATCTCGGGTATTTGGAAGAGGTGAACTTGTCATAGATCCTGCACAGATTGCCAAGAGATATTTACAACGTTACTTCATTGTTGACTTCATTTCTGTACTGCCTATGCCACAGGTTTGACAAACTATCCATGCTCACCTTTTAGCCACTACTTTGCATCTATCTACGTTTTTGTGATAGGGCTTACGTGGTTTGCATTTTCATTTCCTGTTTCCTGTTTTATGAAATTTTACTAAGGAAAAAATGGAAATGCTGAAAACAAAAAAATTTCATTTCCAGCATTTCAATTTTTCCTTTGTAAAATTTCAGAAAACAGAATGAAAACAGGAAATGGAAATGTAAACCACACAGGATTATTTCTGTACTGGCTTACTGCTATTCTTCCATCTATTATTTTATCCCACAAGAAGATTATTTGTAGTTTTCTCATGTATCTTGTTAAGGGCTACTAAACTCAACCAATTGTTTGCTGCAGATTATAGTGTGGAAGTATCTTCACAGAGTAAGTAGAGTGGAGGTATTGGCCACAAAAACGGCACTCTTGAGAATTGTCATCCTGCAATATTTTCCAAGATTTCTACGCTTTATACCTTTAGCTTCAGAAGTTAAAAAGACAGCTGGTGTTTTTTCTGAAAATGCATTGCTCGGTGCCATGTACTATTTGATCTGGTATATGCTCGCTAGCCATGTAAGTGCATGTCCTAAACCGATTCTTCTTTTTTATTTCTCCTTCGCTGTTCAGTATGTACATGAACTTGATTAATGGAGTGGTATTGATGGAGAGATTACTGCAGTCTCACACCAATCATCACTGATATGCAATAAAGGCTTAAAATTTGAAGTATGGTGATTTCAAAATTCCAAAGATAGCAAACTAGACTGTCTCCATTTCTTTTCCCTTACTGGCTAACCAACTGAAATATGAACAGAATGAGCCAATATATGGAGAAATAAGTCCAGTGTTTCTGACTGTATCCTGTGATTTCACAGATAACGGGCTCTGTCTGGTACTTACTAGCCATAGAACGTAATGACACATGCTGGAAGAATGCCTGTAAAGAAGTTGAAGGATGCAATACACATTTCTTGTATTGTGGGAGTTCGAATAAGCATATATCAGGGTATGATAGTTGGAGAAATGTCAGTGAGACTGTTCTTAAAAGTCGCTGCTTTATTGAGGATGATATCTCAGCATTTAATTATGGAATCTTCTCTCAAGCTATACAGTCTGATATTGTTGCTTCCATAGAAGTCTTTCCTAAATTCTGTTACTGTTTATGGTGGGGCCTTCAAAATTTGAGGTATATTCCTTCTCTGATTCTTTAAAAATATAATACTATTTGTGCAAATCTTCTCTATAGCAGCTGTTTAAGTAACCAATGGTTCCAAAAGTAAACTTCATGAATTTCAAGAATGGATAAAAACCAGGCCACACTACTATATTGTGCTTGATTTTAATGTTCTTATAGGGGCAAGAAGAATTCAACTCTCGACCAATTGATTTAAAAAGACTTCTACACCGTCTTATGAGTTAAATTTACCAATATTATCTCAACATTCACTAGATGCTATCTTCATTTATTTCCCTCTTTCATCTTACTTTGCTAACTAACATAAAATAAATAACTTAGTTCCTATTGATTCAAAATATGAACTTTTTTCACACTTAAGATGACATGTTGTCGCTTTGACCTCATTCCAACCAATGCAGTTGTTGTCTTGTTGATAGTTAATACATATGTTTCGCAAGTAAGTTCAGAATTCTGTTGTTATTTTCTTAACTAATGTCTGCAACTAGCATAAGTGCATTTCAAATTTTCAATATACCTGAAATTGCTATATGTTCCCAATTTTTACAAGCCTAAGAACCTTCTATTTTGTGTTTCACAGTACACTTGGTCAGGGGCTTCTAACCAGTACCTACCCTGGAGAGGTTATGTTTTCCATAGTAATAGCTATTATGGGGCTTGTCCTTTTTGCTCTTCTGATTGGAAACATGCAGGTACATAAAATGTTTGCACTGTATATATTCATTTATTGAAGATGGTTATTGATGTATATCATGACTAATATAATACTTTGATAGCAGTCTTTACCACAAGACGAATGATTGAATATAATTCTAATAACTAATAAGGCAATTTATGAAACTTAACAACTGTTCTTTTTGTCAATGAAACATAGCATGAGTGTTATCTACCTCTGTTCCAACTTAAATGAATCAACTAATTTGGGACTTGGGAGAGTCATTAGATGAAGCTTTGTCCACACCTATTTTTGACATGAATAAGTTAAAGCTATTTGCATATACTTCTAAACAAAATGCTATGGAAAAAGAGATGGTTATCATGCAGCTGAACAGACCTACCCTTTGTTTTGGTCAATGACAGACCTACCTACAATCAATGTCAGTTCGTCTTGAGGAAATGAGGATCAAAAGACGTGACTCTGAGCAGTGGATGCATCATCGCTTGCTTCCTCCAGAGCTAAGGGAAAGAGTCAGACGCTATGACCAATACAAGTGGCTGAACACCAGAGGAGTAGATGAAGAGAGTTTGGTTCAGTCTCTTCCAAAAGATCTCAGGAGAGATATCAAAAGGCATCTTTGTTTGAATTTGGTCAGAAGGGTGAGTAGTGAGTACACAAGCTTTGTTCTTTTCATAGATTAGTCATAGATATGAGTGTTGCTTCCAAGTCTTCATTTTTTCTCATCAGTCTTCTGTATATTGTTCAGGTTCCTCTCTTTGCTAACATGGATGAACGCTTGCTTGATGCTATATGTGAGAGATTGAAACCTAGTTTATATACAGAGAGTACTTACATAGTTAGGGAAGGGGACCCAGTTAATGAGATGCTCTTCATCATACGTGGTCGTCTAGAGAGTGTTACTACAGATGGTGGAAGGAGTGGATTTTTCAACAGAGGACTTTTGAAGGAAGGTGACTTCTGTGGAGAAGAGCTACTTACATGGGCACTGGACCCCAAATCTGGTGCTAACTTGCCATCATCTACTAGGACAGTGAAAGCTATTAATGAGGTGGAGGCATTTGCTTTGGAGGCAGAGGAGTTGAAGTTTGTTGCTTCCCAGTTTAGGTACATTCACAGTAGACAGGTTCAGCAAACCTTCCGTTTCTACTCACAGCAATGGAGAACATGGGCTGCAATCTACATTCAAGCTGCATGGAGGCGGCATTCCAGGAGAAAAGTTGCAGAACAGCGCAGGAAGGAGGAAGAAGAATTCTATGAATCTGATTATGAAGAAAGTGATGATTCTGCAAGGGCCTTGGTTCCACGTACTCAATCTTCATCATCTAGGTTTGGACTTGGTTCAACCTTCTATGCTTCTCGCTTTGCTGCTAATGCCCTTCGTGGTCATAGGCTTCGAGCTTCAAGTTCCAGGATACAAAAGCCCCCAGAACCTGACTACAGTGCTCTTGATACAGACTGATCATGCTTTGCTTTTCTGTCAACATACGAGTACTGATTGCGATATCTTGATGTATATTGCATGGTGCTTGAGTAGTACAGTATTTTTCTTGTAAAATATGATAACAATGTTAGCCTATTTGGTGTGACACAAATTTTGGTTTGGAGAGCTAAAAGGACATGATTCTAGGTTTACATATCTTCAGGCTTGCTAGTAAAAGCTGTCATGATCATATGTTTACATTTTTCAAAATATGTACAAATAAGCATAACATAACATAACTTGTGCTACTCAAGACATGGCTTAAGGCTTTATATATTCAATGTAATCCATGTGCAGTCTTCTTGTCTCCTATATCAGTTTATGCAATGAAAATTGATAAAGTATGGAAAATCATCCTGTATTTGTGATGCAACTGTGCTAATCAAACATATGGATTGCATTGTCAAGTAATGCAACAAGTATCTTCTCAGGGTCAGGGATATGGTGCATCCCTAACTGTTGTACACACTAACTATTGAGATGTACTGGTGGATGCTCATAATTGACATGTTACAATTGGGTTTGCAAAGTCCTCATATTTCTTTGCCACAAGTGGGTCATTCCCGTTTCATATTGAAAGCGGAAGAATGTGAAACTGAAAATATTACATTAAAGAATAATAAAATAACATAATAAAAAGTGGGCGCTTCTGAAGGAAATGCTTCCCTTTACTATGTGTGAGCATTCAATGACCAGTGGATACGGATGCTATAAAACAGTCTTCTCTATTAGTGTGTGCCACTCAACTCCGCCATGCAGAAGATACTTCCAAATCAAAATCTTCTTCCCACCACGTGCTTGCCTGCAATATGTGACAAGATGTAGGCAGCAGGTTTATAACTGAACTAGAGACGGCCAAATAAGAATTAAGATCCCATACAAAAATTTGATTCAACTCCCCAAACAAGACATCCAGTCCAGGCTATGAATAAGAATCTTCTCATTCCACTTCTATAAATATTTTAATTTAAATAGGTTAATAGTTATGCATGTTAGAATAATATAATTAAGAATAACGTGACATCAAACCCAAGAGGAGTTGTACAAAAACTTGTTAAGCTCATCTGTCTTAAATCTTAACCTTGAATGAAGAACTACTTTAGTACAACCACTAGCACTTTTTTCTGTAAACCAATACGCAATAGAACAAATCTAAAGGCACATGGAAACCTGGGCTGCCTCAACTTTATGAACACACTGTAAACAATTGAAACTGTATTTTGGTGCACATGTGGGACTGCAAGAACGATATTAAGATGCAGTGCAGGATCACAGGAATATGCAATTTTTTACCAAAAAGAAAAATAACACTCATAAATAAATATGACCATAGCAAACAAGACATAAGCATGCATATAATTAACAGAAACTAATTAACTGAGAGAAAAGACCTTGTAGCCTCTTCGAAGAAATTCTAGGGAGCTTCCCTCTTCTTCTTGAAGTCCCAGGACCCTCAACAATTCTTCTTTGGCCTAGATAAGTCAGAATATTAATATGACAGTATTTACATTTAATAAGCAAATGAGGTAAAGTTTATGAATTTACTTCACCAAGGGAGAAGCGGGTTGCACTTTCTGCTATGCAAGCATAAGAACCATCTGCTTGTTTAAGCATTACCTGCCAAGGACCTGAGCAGTTTACAAAGAAAATTAGTGCATCTTCCATATCATTAGTAAATAAAAGTATATGTGTCATACAATAAGAATCAAATATATCTGGTATTAACTGTTGGGTAAATTAGCTTTGTGACAGCTCCATTACATGAATGGATATCCTGCCTTTTTTTTATTGATAAAGATAGCCTGCCTTTTTTTATTGATATAGATAGCCTGCTTTTTTTGTGGTGATATGGATATCCTGCCTTCAATACCATGTAATATGCACCAGAAAAAGAGCAAGAACAACAAAGCTAGAATTTTAACAATCAGAAATCATTCCAAGTGATTCTCTCTAATCCAACGAATTAGGTGCAAGAATAAAGTGTTGACATTTAAATACTAATGGGAAATAAGAGGAACAATTGTCCATACTGCTCTTTCCCTCACTAATTAAATTGTTTCTGAGAAGAAAAATCATCCCTGAGTCCAAGGGAAGTAAGTATTCACATTCTTCTTTTACTAAAAGTCATCTAATGCTGTGTTACATACACTGGAAATATGGCACAAACAGTAGTTTATCATATTTTTCCCACAACTTCCTCAGTTCTGCATTCCATATTTTAGTTTTTAATAACCTTAATATTCAATTTCTATAATATGTTATCACAGTATTAATAGATAGAAAAAAAATTAAGATCTCAATGGTGTGGGTGTGTGCGTGTGCATGAACAAATACTCATAAATATATAGCTGTACCAGGGTACTGGCGGAACACAGCTCCACTGTAATTGACAATATAAGGTGCTATTGCCACTGTCTTAAAAACAAAAAGGACAGTCAATGCCTATTGTTTGAGAAAATTATGAATATCTAGAGAGACTTCAATAAAGAAGGTGTACCTTTGAATACTCTCTAATCCGAATATAGAACACTGGAGTGAATTGAGAAAGAAAGCGGTAGTGCAAATCTTTGGTTGGGAAGCCTAGAAGGCCTAAATCAGCACTGTAAATTCAATAATTATTCTCTGTCAATCATAAGTGTACAGCGTAGTTAAGGATTTTGGTATGCATGGAAACTCAGAAAAGCAAAAAAGAGCGCAATATATATACCGCAGTGTATCTAGTTCCAGATTAAATAAAAGTGTTGGTGTTGACATGGCAAATTTTTCCTGCAAAATCCATGTAGTAACAGTAGAAAATATACATCAAACTTAAGCAGCTAGGCAAAGCCAGTGTACAGAATAAATCCTGTTCAATCATGGATAATTAGTTAATTATCCATATTCCATATTAAAAATCACTCACATTTTGCCAACAAAGGCCATCAAAACCAAGCCTAGATCAAGTTTTACCATCTAAGACGTTGCTACTGTGCAGGATAGACTTAGAAGCTTAACTCTATATAATACGTAAAATTTTGCATGCTGACCCAAAATCAAATGAAAGAACTCAATTATAATATATATATTATTGCACATTATTTATCCCCAATGAACAAAAAATCAACAATTCTGACCAAAGATGCCAAGATAAAGTCAATGCAGATAAGCGTGAAATTTCATTAGCACATCAAAGTATTGACATGGGAAAACCGTTTGGGCAACCTTCTAAAGGAAGAGGCACCATACCACATACTTCTCTATATAGGCAAGTTCACGTGTACTGCAATTAATGAAGATGTAGAGTGATGGTGGCTCACTAGACTGCCAACGGCCTGCACTTGTAAGACTTAAAATTGTCAAAATATTATTTAACCAAGCATGCATACCATTATTAATAGGGACTTAAAATTGTCAAAATATTATTTAACCAAGCATGCACACCATTATTAATAGGGCACATGGGAAACAACAATAGTTAGAATCCAGAATCATCAATGGAGTTGAAATTATTTGAAACTAAAATGGTAGGGTGAACCACTGCACCAGGCCCATGCAGTAGTACAATACATAACTTATAATCATTAAAATATTATTATTGCACATCACTGTTAACATGCTCCACACATAGGAAACAGCAATAGCTAGTTGAGAATCATCAAGGAAGTCTAATTTATTTAAAACTGAATTGATGGGGTGCGCCAGGCCCATGCAGTAGTGCAATACATAGGCGACACTTGAGAGTTCCAGTAGCAAGCCACTGTGTTGAACCCTCCCCCTTAAAAAAGTAATTTAATATCGTGTGGACCAATGGTCCACATATCAGATATTAAACTGATAAGAACAGATACTACACTTGATCTTAGCCAAAAGGCCGAGAAAGGTATGCTTTGATATGATGAGGAATTCTTATTTTATACTAAACTCTTTGGTGATGTTGTTTTTCCCTCACCGATGTGGGACTTGGACATTTCTACATCCAAGGTGCAGTATTGATTTAAGGGTCAATCAACAACCATCCAAGTCAATCATGTGTTCTACAAAGCAACACTGTTACTCTGCTTCACCAATATATGACTCGAGGATAATTTAATAAGTAGTCATCCATAGTTTCAAACATGGTAACTAGAAAAAAAAATATTTGGAAAGCTACAGTAATGCCATTCCCCAAGAACTAACCTTCATTCTCATCTTCAAAGTCAAAATCAAGGGTGTTCCTAACAGATCGGAAAAATGAAGTCATGGGTCCACCAGGTACATCATCTAAGGAACCTATGGTAATGCCATCGATCTGGAAGTAAAACAAAAGTGACACTTCAAAATATGGAAGGTTTTAATATGAATACCATATCTTCATTCAAAATCAATGCCAAACAATCATGAAAATAAATCATTTAAATACTTCAGAATTTTCAAATGGTGTGATCTTTCGCTAGCAGTTTTTCTTTCTTTTAAAAAACATCATAAATTAAATGGGAATCAATTCATTAGAAAGACAGGGAATAAATTCATCATGAGTTAATTTTCATTACTGAATCCAGAGCTGCTTTGAACAACTCAGAGGCTCGACGCTTTTCTGGCTTATCAGGGAATACCTACAGTAAGAGACAAATGTAGTGACATCTTCTCTGAAAAAGAGAGTAAAATTTATGCATAAAATAAAAAGTGCTTATTGCTTTAGAAGGAAAGAAAAGAAAAGAATGTATCTTCTTACAATGCAAGCCCTGGTTTCCCTTTTCTCCTGGAGCTTTCTTACAACAGCCAAGGCGAGTTGAATGTTGGCATCAATGAAATCATCTGAAGATCCCTTGAAATATTTAGGAATTTGAGAAAATCACGTGCAATGTATTCAGACAAGCATGCCTCACAAAGGGCAAGTAATTGTGAATTAGAACAGTTTCTTGAAGCATGAAATCAACATTAGCCTAATATATCGTATAGACATAAAAATGAATTAAAGGGACTAATATGTGAAAACTGAGGTATAACAAGGCAAGTCACTCTCTGTCAATACTAACATTGCATGCGACAAGATCGTCAATAATTTGAAAGTGCATAATTTAGCATTCTAACTTGATAAAGTATGGTTCATGAGAGCAAAGAATAGTACCTTATATGAAGATATGTTGCTGGGTAAGGGCCTGCAGACAAAACCTCGGAAGCAAAATCAGGAAAAGAATGGCAGCACAGTAACACAAAAGCCAAAATCAGAACATAGCTATTATGTGTGGCTTAGATTATATTGAGCTTAAATTACAAAGATGTTGAACAAAATAAAATGCTATAGATGTCTCTCCATATATGAATTTTTCAAATATTAAATTAAATATAGGATTTTGTTGATGAGTGCTCAAAGACAAACATGGAAATCATTAACCGTGCATACACAAAAGGCAAAGCAGTCCTAAATAAGACTAGAGTTAGAAAGGAGAGGTGGTTTTTCGTATTGAACAGAACAACAGGTTAACTCAACTGTATTAATTAGCAGTGATTTGAATTTGAAATTGAAAGTGAATAATACATACGGGAAATCGATCTCGAGGCGAAGTTTTCCATCTTGAAGAGCATAAGAGAGGGAATTGGCAGCATCAGTGACGAGAACTTCATAGGACTTGGGTTTGTAGATGGATACACCAGCTTTGGGATCAAAACCTTGCTTTGCCTTTGGCTCCGAGGCTGCACCTTCTTCTTTTCCAACTCCAAGGCTTTGGATTTTGGTGGTGAGCCTGAGCCTGTATGAGAGAATTTGAGCGGTAGAAAATGAAGATGAAGTGAAAGAAACACGTGGGCGAAGAGAGATGAGGTTGTAAGGTGGAGATGAAATGGCCATGGACACCACCATTGGCATTGGCATTCAATCGTGTTTCTGTCTTCTGTGCTGTGGCACTCACTCACTCACTGCCACGGTGCCACTACTACACCACACAACGGATAGGATAGCATGATGACGTGTCCTTTTAGCAACAACATCATAATTTCATTGGCTCTTTCTCCTGCAATTTGGGCCGACTCCATTATTGGGCCACTCTTGTTGGCCCAATTGATTGGGTCTGCCTCCAGTCCAGTATTGATTGGTTACTTCTCCATCAGGTTGGGAATTTTTTGCTATGTAATCTATATGGTTGTTGACTCTGTGACAACTATTTAATCTGACTGTTGTCCAATTACTCTTGTTTGCATCACTGCCAAATGCCAACAGAAACGTGTTATGATAATTTCCAATATCTATAGGTGGAAGGAGTACGTTAACTTGAAATGATTTCGTCTCCCTTTTATTTATAATTGAACAGAATTGATTCTAGAAATCAATAATTGAGAAGAATGATACACGTTTTACGAAGCACGTTGTAAATCAATTCCGTGAAGTAATGGTTTTACACTGTTGAAACGCAAGACAAAGAGAGGCTTCTTCAATTGGTTTTGCACTGACTGTATGTACGTTTGTTTCCATTTCCCCTCAGAACTAAGAAAGAAGGGCCGGGGGACATTTTTTTTATGCAATACACAGGTATCTTCACGGGAGGCAATACTGTTCGAGTCGGGTAGGACCTCTATGGGTGGCAAAACTCTCACTCCGAGTATTTAACACAGTTGTATACTCATGGCTCGAACTTGAGACCACTGGTTAAGCTGGAACGGCGGGGGCATTTAATCATAGTTAAAAAACTTTTAATATATAATAAATCAGTTGGAGCTTCTATAAGAAATTAAATCAAAATAATATTAATTTTCTCTTTAATTATTTTTCAATTAAAGAATTTTTTTATTTAATTTTAATAGATATTAGAAATCCTGTAATATTTATAAATCATGAATATAATATATTTTCTTGAATTTTAATAATTTTCAAATATTTTTTTTTTATTTCAGGAAATTACGGGATTCTTCACTGAAATACAATCTCCACCGAAGATGTCGCTGTTCAATATTTATACGTTTATTGTCGAAACTCCAAATGGACAACAAAACATCCACACGAAAATCAACACATTACATCATATCATAAATGGACGTCTCAGATTGTTTCTTAGAGAGAGAAACATTGAATTATGGATGAATGAATGAAGGAGAATGACCTCTTTCTTTCTGTCTAAATTCTAAATGCTTCCTTCCCATTTCATCTAATCGTCCCATACCCACATTCCCGTTCCATGAAATTTGAGTTCTTCTCTCTACCCCCTTCTTCAAGATTTTAACTTTTTTTTCCTCTTTCTTTCATCTGCTGAAGCTAGTTTTTTCTTTTTAACAACAAAAAAAAAAATGGCTGTGGCTGTGGCTGCCTGGAGTCTTGGACTTCACTTCAATGCTGCTGATTATAGCTTGAGAACTTCAGAAAAGACCATCTGCTGCGCCCCTATCTTGAAGGTCTCTTCTGGGTTTGCTGTTACTAAGCCATGTTTTGTCCTTCACAAAAGAAGGTACGCTACCTGGGCTGGAATCATTGGCTATTTACGGATAAGACTTTATTTGTTGCTTTCTTATTCATAAAACCTTTGATTGTACTGGTTGATATGAGAATTTGCGCTTCTGTTGATGGTTATTACTTATTAGTGTTTGTATTATATTTCTGATTCAGTTGCTGCTGTAATGTTTCACTTAATTTCATTAACACTCCCAAGAACTTTTGATTGAAAAAAAAATGACCTAGTGGAAGTGTGGAACTCATTTACTGATATTTGGTTCCTCTGCTTGGATGTGTTAATTCTGGCAAGTAACTTTTTCTTTGTATTCAGCTTTGGTGTTATTAGCTTGTATATTGGTATATTTGTACGTAGAACACTTGTAGGACATATGTATGGTGTGACCAATTAAGTATCTCTTTGTTTAAAATTGAGTAAAATTGATTAAAGAAATCAATGGATGAGATGAGTAATGCACGTTTTACGAAACACGTTGGATGGAAGTAATTTAAAATCAATTTCGTGAAAACATGTTTTTATAATGTGCACCGCTAATCCAAACAGACATAAGATACTTAGCTGGATGAGTGCGGTAAAAAGTTCACTGCTATAGGATCCCAAATATTTTTAAGCCCTTATTTTTTTCACGGAAGACTCATTAACATTTAAAATTTGCAAAGTGAGTGTAACCTTCAAGGCTTCAACAATGATTTGTCCATTCTCTATGTTAATTGCATGTGCCCTTTTGTCAGATTGTCATCTTCTGGAACTACAATTATCCCTCGAGCAGCACCTGTTACTGATGTGCAGGTATTTAGCATGATCAACTTATATGATTGTCATTGAATTACATCTGAACGGACAAAGAATTATACTTCATTTTTCTAATTCTTGTCGAATGTGCTCCACTGTTTGGTAAGATATTTGATTTCAATTTCTTTCCTGTGGAGAACAGGACGGAAATCCAGGTGAGACTGATACCATTCCAACCCCCATAGTTATAATTGACCAAGACTCTGATCCAAATGCAACTGTGGTGGAGATAACTTTTGGTGATCGGCTTGGGGCTCTTCTTGACACAGTAAGCTATTCTCTGAGAAAATCTATGATTGTGCTTGCTTATCTAATGCTGCTTTTTTTTTTGTAATGTTTTTTTATTCTCAATACAAAATTTGTTGGGTGAGCAATTTCTCATTGTGTATTATTATTATTTTGTTTCATTGAAACATATTTGATAGCACTAATTTTAAAAAATATTTGAAAAACTTACTCTCAACATGGATTGCAGATGAATGCATTGAAAAGCTTAGGTCTCAGTGTTGTTAAGGCAAATGTCTTTCTGGATTCCTCTGGCAAGCACAACAAGTTTTCCATCACAAAAGCGTAAGTGTCACATGTGTTGCACATTATTTATGTTATTGTTATAATGCAAATTTTACTGTTCAATCTTCTTTTGGTTATGTATTATTACCCATGTTTGCTAAATGGTTGAATAATGATAATGCTGTTGTCACTGGGAGTCATTTCTTATAGTCTGGGCAGAGTTGGCTCCTCTGTAGTTAGAGGCAGAAGAAAATAATATAATTGCCAAAATAAGGATAAAAAGAAAAATAAATAGTTGGAACCAGATGATTTATAATTCCCATTGACGATTCTTAGAATCATATATTGCAAAACCAATATAATAGGCACTATTATTGTAGCAGAAGTCCTCTGAATGGCTTCTAAAGTGAGATTCCACTTAGACTTAGGGTGTCTAATCACAAGTTCACACACACAGGTATATACTGTCAAACAAACCTCAGAATTGGATTGCCAACAAACATTAGAGATGCACTCTAGAATAGTGAATTTCTCCTTACTTCAGTTTCTCCTTTTAAGCAACAAATAACTTGGATCAGGTATTTAACTAGCTTGTCTAGTAATTCATTGGATATGCTGGAGATTTGTTTGCAGGGACACTGGCAGAAAAGTGGAAGAGCCAGAGTTGTTAGAGGCAATTCGTTTGACAATTATAAATAATCTGCTTCAGTATCACCCGGTATGCTTACCAAACATATTCCGTTTCCACTGGAGTATCATTTGGTTAGATGCCAACAGGCAGTTCTTACTTCTCAACTAATTAGAGTTTTCAAACTGGTGGTCCAGGAATCAAGTTCTCGGTTAGCAATGGGAGCTGCATTTGGACTTGTACCTCCAAAAGAGCAGGTGATGAATGTCTACATCTCAGTTTCACTTTTGAAATATGATTTTTTTCACTCTTTCTAGTAACATGCCTACTAAAAGGTGAGAAATATAAGAGATAAGAGATTTATCTCATAACTGAAAAAGTTTTATATATTTGGACTACTAATTCATATCAGGGAAGAGTGACTTGTTTTTTTCTCCTATCAACTCATACACAAAGCAGAAGGGTAGAGATTGTATATATTGAGAAAGCTTTGATGTTACCACACGATGCATCTGAATAAAATATATTAAAATACACCATGTATCTTATAACCATATATCTCTGATTTTATTGGTCCTCTACTACCTTGTTTATATTGTGTTAGGTTGATGTGGACATAGCAACCCACATAAACATTTCTGATGATGGCCCAGATCGAAGGTGATGCATTCATTTGGTTCTTCCTTGACACAATAAATATTCTGATTGAAACAGAAAATTGCTTAGTTGAAACACATAATATTTAAGGTCTTAGAAGAATGCTGATGTAGTACTTCTGGGCAATACATGTATGCTGTTACTTACTTGTTTTTCATTTTGTAGTTTGCTGTATGTGGAGACAGCTGATCGACCTGGATTACTGGTCGATCTTGTAAAGATTATTACTGACATTGACATTGCTGTTGAATCTGGAGAATTTGACACTGAGGTATATATATCATTATATGAATTTTGCAAAAAGAATTTGGACCTAGTTATTCAAAATGAATGTATCAATTTAATTATTGAGCTCCAAAAAGAAAAGGAATGCTCCAGTCTGATCAGAAAGCATTGTTGTTCAACATAGGGGCTCTTGGCTAAGGCAAAGTTTCATGTTAACTACAAGGGTAAAGCAATCACCAAGCCTCTCCAACAGGTAACTTTAATCTTATACTGAATGATAAGAAATCAAGATTGCATCATACATTGAAGTAGCCAAATAGGTTCTAATCAAGTTTGAGCATCTGGTGGTAGACTTGTTAGAAAAAGGTTCTTTAGTTTCTAAACTGATATGGATTCATGTTTACCATCTGGCAGGTTCTTGCTAACAGCTTGAGATATTTCCTGAGGCGTCCCACAACTGAGGAATCCAGTTTTTGAGGGACATCTCTTACAATGAAGTGCTTGACATTTGTCTTTTTTTTTGGAATATAACCACCATGGAAATAAAAAAAGGTTTGCATTCATTGTTTCATTTGGAGGACAAATGAATATGGTTAACGGATAACTGGAATGCCTTAAATCATAAAATTGAATTAACATGGATATGACTGTAAAGTTACTATTGTAATTTCTCATATAAAATCATTCCCAAATTCAAATGTTTCTGATATTTGGTCATAATGTTTTATTACATATAGTAAAATACAGCATTAAATTGGTATCTTCTAATGGTTATTTATTCTTCCGGGTAACTTAAAAGCTGAATTTCGAGCCAAAGGAAAAACTGAAGGAAAAGATATTGAGGATTAATAAAACAGAAAAGTATTAGCAGCCATAGAAAACAGTGCATAAGAGCATTGGCTATTGCTGAGAGATTTTTTTTCTGCCTGCTGGCATTTTAATTCTGTATTGTAACAACCTACGATAAATGATGAAATATGGCTAGATTATTTTCAAGCGTGTGACTTCTGTGAAGCATCAAGCACTTGAGAAGATAATATGTATAGCTTACACCATCTATAGTGGAGAAGTTCAAAAGTGGGTTTGGAGGGAGGTAAACTTGAATTTGAAAAAAAAATAAAATAAAGATGTTTAGTTGTTATAAATAAATAGTACTTTTGCTTTCAAAAGCAAATTTGATTAAATGTGATAGTAATATAGCTTATATATTACCTTTTTTTTGGACGAATAGCTTATATATATTTTACAACCAACACCCAATGGGGTTTGATTTTGATTTTGATTTTTCTTAAGTAAAATTTCGGATTTGAGTATGATGAATAAAAAAAAGTGTTAACAGAGCTTTTTCTCTCAAGGAGCTCCACCCAAATTTACTTGAATTAGTCACCATTCAATATACAGACGGTAAGGGTCTTGGGCTAAAACAGTTGAAAATTATATACTGAGTTTTACTTACAAACTTGTTTTTAGATTAAAAACATTTAGCCCCTGTTTGGTGAAAATAGGGAAATAGAGAGAAGAGAAGTGATGAGAAGAGAAGTGAAAAGGAGAGAAATAGAAAAAGTTAGGGAAATAGAGCGAAGAGAAGTGATGAGAAGAGAAGTGAGAAGGAGAGAAATAGGAAAGAGAGAAATGAAGAGAAATAGGTTGTTGGGTGTGAGAGAAATAGGTATGAAATGAAGAGAAATAAGTTGTTTGGTATGAGAGAAATGTGTGTGAAATAATAGAAAAAAAATATGAAATATCGATTATTAAAAAAAAAAGTCGATTTTTTTGCTCAACAATCGATTATGGTACATTAAAAATCGATTTTTTATGATAGTGAGTAACATAAAAATCGATTATGTGTACATGAAAATCGATTATTTATGACATTAGGTAATATGATAATCGATTATGTATACATAAAAGTCGATTATCATGTGCCCCCTTCTCATTTCTCTCCATTTCACTACAACATTGCAGAAAAATGAACAGTGTAATCATCTCCCCTCATTTCCACTCATTTCCCTCCTCACCAAACACACCATTTCTCTCCACTTCCCTCCTCCCTTCTCCACCAAACAGGGGAAATTTCTCCATTTCCTCCCACTTCCCCCCTCCCTCCCCCATTTCACCTCCACCAAACAAAGCATTATGGTTAACTCTTATATA
This sequence comes from Sesbania bispinosa, assembly GCA_026901365.1. Taxonomy (NCBI): domain Eukaryota; kingdom Viridiplantae; phylum Streptophyta; class Magnoliopsida; order Fabales; family Fabaceae; genus Sesbania; species Sesbania bispinosa. Next base: position 1,664,872 of record QLOH01000060.1, on the reverse strand, counting down.
TAATTGCACAATTCAATATAAACATAAAAATAAGTGAGGTTGCTTTTGCTTATTAATTTCATAAATGTTATCTGAACACAGCTAGTAGCTTAACTACATTTGAAAATTTTATTCAAGATTTAACCTTTTTTGTATAGTACATTTTGTTTCATGTCAAATATTATCATAGTTGAGGTTGCTTTTTGCTTTATTCTTTATAAACTTACAGCTCAATATAAGTATAAGGTTCAAGTTGCCGGGATTAATAACAAAGCCATGACGTTTTTCAGTTCTATTGGAGGATAACTTCTATGCGGGGCATGAATTTGGATTCATTGGAATTGAGAAAAATAGCTTTTACTTTTTTGTATTGAAATTTTAAATTAGGTAAACTTTTGTTAAATTTAAGTAACCTTTTCACTATTCAGTTCTTGTCCTGGCATGTAATGGATCCCACATCAATATGACAAAAGTAAAATAATGATAAATTAATCTGAAATAAAGTTGATAATAGGAAAAAAACTGATGGAAAATTCAACATTTTAATGACAAATTTTCTTCATTAAGGCTTTGTTTGGTGAGAGCAGGGAAAGGGAGAGAAAAGAAATGAATAGAAGAGAAGTTGGAAGAAGAGAAATTGAGGTGAAATAGAGGAGAAATAAGGGTTGTTTGGTGTGAGTGAAATGAGTGAGAAATAGAAGAGAAATGTGAAAGTAGGTTGTTTGGTGTGAGTGAAATAGGTGAGAAATAGAAGAGAAATGTGAAAGGGGTTGGTGTGGGACCCACCATAAAGTGTATTTCTCCTTATTTCTCCACAAATTTGGAGAGAAATACAAAAGGCGTGGGACCCACCGAAAAAGTGCATTTCTCCTCATTTCCACTGTGCTACCAAACAAGGGAAATATGTCTATTTCCCTCCACTTCCACCCATCTCACTTCTCTTCTCCTCCATTTCTACTCAAACAAACAGGGGCTAAAAGATTTTACTGATATGAAATGAAATGTGCAATATAATGACAAATAGTCTAATACACTTTTTTTTAAAAAAAAAAGGTCAGACTCTATCCATTACTATCACCCTATAGATATTAAATATATTGACTAAGAATGTGTTTTACTTGCCATTTCAGCTAGTTGAAAGTTAAAAATAGTAGCTGAAATGTTTGGGAAGGTAACTTTTTTTTTTGTAGCTACAAGCTTTTCTTAAAAAGCTACTTGGGGTAACTTTTTAAAAAAACTTCAATTTTCAGCTACTAGCTGAAAATTAATTACAAATTTAGCCCTTAACTACCTCCACCTATCATTATTATTTAATAATAAACGTTATCCTTAAATGTCATTTTACCATTTTCAACTAGTTTTACCAAACACATTTAATAGCTTTTCAGCTAGTTTTACCAAACACACTCTCAATCATAATCGGGTTAAAGCAAGGTGGTGGGTTGTTACCATTTCACGGGAAAATGTATAAGGATTGATTTAAAGGATATACAATTGTAGTGTAAAAATAATTTACACAAATATCTAATGATATGTTGATACATCATTTAATGAATATGACATCTTATGTGTTATTAAACTCATATGTGACAACACATTATTAGATGTCTCTGTGAAATATTTTTACACTAGAAATGGATATAAATTAAACTCAATGTATAATATGTGATTTTTTAAGTTAGAATAAACTATATTAAATTTTGAATTGCATTTAACTTACCTTAAAAAATAAATTACTACCTCTGGTCCTATTTATAAAAGATAAAGGTTGTTTTTACTTGGTCCTATAAGAAACATAATATTATTTTAAATTGTATTAATTATGAAGTTCCTTTTATACCTTTAATATATTGTCCATTACTCATCTATTTTCGATGATAATGAATGTACTGCATTATTTTTAATGATAAACTATTGGAGCATGAATTACTACTTTAATGATGACTTAAATTAGGAGTAATTTTACCACTATTTTAATTATTTAATATTAAGGATATTTTTGAAATAAAATTTAAAATTATGGTATTATTAATTACAATTAATTTGTTGTAAGACATTTCATTGGTCTTGATAATTTAGCCATATATTTCTTATAAATATGATCAGAGGTAGTATAAGGTAGTAATTATTTAGGTCTTATATACATTATTTTAATTTTATATCTAATCAATGTGAGACTCTGACAATAAATTAAAAAACTAACATGTATAATTGATTGTAACGTGTTCATCTATGTGTATGATCTCATTGCATTCATCTATTTGTAACGTGTTCTCCGGATTAACCAAACACCTTTTGACTAGACTGGATGTCGTGTAACCGACTCTTGCTTAATTGATTGCCTAAATATAGGATCAATCGGATTTGCCGAACATGACGAACGGACGAACGACTAAGGTGTCAGATGACACTTGTACTGTAAAAGGGTGACACGTCCCCTGTTGCATGTAGCTTATGTGTGTTATATTTAATATTGGCGTTAATGATTAGGCCATCGTCTCCATTCCACACTAGAGAGGTGGTAAATCCTCTAATGATGATTAACCCACTAAACCACTTATGGATTAGTGCACATTCGGATTACGAAAACCTATAAATACCATACACACAGTAAGATACATGATTTTTTCAGATACTTTAAATACCTAAAATCATCACTAACTTATGGGTTAAGCGCCTTGCAAGTACACCCCACCATTCGCCACTAACCTATACACTGGAGCTCAAGGATACTCTAAAAGATACGAAAAATATAATGTAAACTCCTTCCCTCACCCTCCTCATAGGTCATTTGGAGCATGTTTGCGAAAATGTTAGAAAAAGATAAACCCACATTTATTTTCAATCCAACAAGTTTTTGCTTCTAATTTGCATATAAATATATATATGTTTTTGTCTTGAAATCCACAAACTTATGTAATCAACGGATAAACAAACGGATTTGGATTTAACGCAGTTAGGGCAATCACCAAATCTAGACCATTTGATCAAAGATCGGACGGGTTAGATATCAAGATATTAAATCGACATTTAAAATAATATCCTGTAATTTAACTCGATCGATTGACACAAATTTGGTAACTATATCATCTGCAACAAATTTCAACTACACCAGATCCAAATATGTAAACAAAAACTTCTATTTTAAATCCCGACATATCTTATTACATATTTTTAAGAGAATTATTTACACATGCAAAAGCTATAAAAGATAGACAACATGAGATGACTAGATTCTTTTGTTTTTTTCCCGTTATTATGGTACAAATGGCTAGATTCTCTTCGAGTGTGTAACAACTCCTGTAACGCACTTGAAGTCAACACTGCTTATAACCACTAATTAAAATTTCAACTTTATATGTGATACTTTGGTTCATTTTTTTTGTTTCCATCGGTAAGAATTACATTTCTTTAAATAAAAGATATATTGCTGAGTAATAATTAATTCCTAGTTTGCTCTATCACAGTAAATTCTTCAATTTCTAATCTAATTATGTTGCGTGATGATTAGAGATATATATAGCTTAACTAATCATTAAGACTTTCATGAGATAGTTACTTACTTTACAGATTACAATGGCAGCCAGAAACAAAAGATTTTACCAACATTTTCATCTTGTCCCTTTCTTTCATCTACAATGTGGTATTGTCAAAAATCGCGAGGATCAACAAAAATCACTGGCGAAGAGGATCTAGAAGTGAACCAATCAGAAGGCCCACATTTTTCAGGGATATCCTCAAGATTCTTAATGCACCACATGTCTTCAGCCCAAGAGAACTTTCTCCAATGTGGGACTGCCTCTCTTACTGGGTCCCTTAGGCCCATTTCAGCCACAATGGCCCCACAACCACCATCATCTCTTGCCATGTTATGCACCAATCCACATAGGGACTTCATAAGATGAGTACCATACTTTCCCTCCATGTGTAGTCCATACAGTAAATAAACCCCAAATGGCCTAAAAACATCAGGGAAAGAAGGTAGCCTTAGCCATGGCATCCATTCATCCAATAATCTTGTACCTACACAGCATGCATGTGCCAGTGGTGACACCCCTTTCACTTGCAATTTGAACACTTCTTTGGTGTTCCACACACTTAATATTGCATAGCCTGGAGGGAGAATGCCCCTTTTTGGATCACATTTGGAGAGGTACTTCTTGGGAATGGCCATGAAAGTGCCCAAATTCAGCTTGTTTGACAAAATTAAGTCTATGTCTTTAGGGTAAAATTCTGAATTGGCAAACATTTGGTTATACATGGACCCAGCTAGGCGTGGTGGAAGGTGAAGCACAGCAACACTTTTGCTAATTGGCTTGTAGTGGGCATGAACAGGTTGCACTAGCATGGTTAGAGTCCTGAATTTTGAGTAGCCACATTTTTTTGTGAACAAATTGATGGAAGGCTCATTTGTGCAATCAGTTGCCATATATGCATACTTTGCCCCCTTTTGCTTACACCACTCCTCTAAATTCTCAACTAGTTTTGTCCCAATGCCAAATCTCCTGCATGTGCCAAGATAAGCTTTTCACTTAGTGTTGCCATATAAAGTATTAAAACATTTAAAGCTATATTGCCTTTGCCTTGTGGTTTTATTTTGTTTTATAGAAGTAGATTTATAATTAAAAGTAATCAAAGAGGAATTAGAATTAAGAGGGGGATGATTTGAACAGAATAGAAAAGTAAGGTTTTTTGTGGACCTTACTGTCTAGATGAACAACTTTGTACCAAATTCAGAGAGATAGTTGCATATATAAGAATAAGACATCCTATCCAATTGCCAGTTTCTTAGTAAAGTAGCCATAGTGGATACATCATACATGTGTCAATGACAGGCTAGCTTAACTATACTTTTTCACCTTTCCATGATACGAGGAGCATAACCCTCTCTTTTTCTTAGAATCTAATCCCCCACCACTTCTTTTTCTGATTTTTTCCGTTTCCCTTATTTTATAAGGTTAGAATGAGATGATATTAGAGCCAAGAAAGCACACAACAACTTGTAGAGATAGAAAGAGGAAAAGAGGAGTTGGCAATGGCAAACAGAACAGTTTCTGAAGTGACTTTTGCGGAATAGGATAGAGCAAAAACTGTATTATACAACGCATGCACATTAATCAACAATACTGAATCCCATGTTTTCCTGAATTCATTCATTTTGATGCTTTTAGACAATGTGCAGTGCAGAAACAGATGGAATCAAAACCAAAAACACATGAGCAGAGTGGAATAGAACCTGTGTCTGGGGGAGACTCTGAGCCCCAAAACATAAGCCAACTTTACATAAACCAAATTCCCTCTTGAAACTGTTTTTACACACCCCCTTATCACCCCAACAACTTCACCTTCTTCTCCATATTCTGCAACCTGTTTGGAGCAAATATAACATGGATTAGCCCAAACCAAACCAAAGCCAAGCAATAAGTAGTAAGTACTTATCTACAAATCCAAGTTTAAAGATAATTCTAACAAGCAACAAGTTATACCATTTTGCACATTTATATGTTGATATGAATGATACTTTTCTTTCTTGTGATATGATTATTTATTTAAGTTGAAGATAATGTAAAACTGAAGAAACAAAAAAGTTAATTAGATTTATAGGTAGTTACTTACCAGCATGACATGTAACTGAAAGTGACGGATACGGCATATGGGGTCACCCATGAGGTCAGTGACAAGAGATGGTTTTCCTCTCTGCCCAATTTCACAAAGCTTCTCCAATTTCTCAACTGCAGCTTTGTGTCTCTCTTCATCATACTCTCTTACAACAACCAATGACTCTTCCACCCTCTCTGATCCTGATGATTTTGGCCAACTTTCAGCTGCTATCTTCAGAGACATAGTTATGATATGAGCAACAGAGTAAGAAGCCTTCTATAAGTTTTCAATGTCTATCACCCCTATCTCTCTGAGTATATATAAATCTTACAAGTCCTTAAGAATATGCAGACGTGGCACCTCCCCAAAGTTTAGTGCACCTTTTTCTTTTGGCAAAAAAAAAAGAGAAAATAAAATATAAGCCTCCATTCTGTTGTTTCTTCCTAATCCATAGTATTACATCATGCTCATATTTTTTGCTTGTGATGTAGTGCGTGATCCAATACAGCATATATGTATGTACATATCGAAATTAAATATGCACGGTTGAGCCTGGACACTTTTTTTGTGAGAGATAATACTAATACTAATACACCACATATATGATATATTGTTGTGTTAATTGAGTGTTGAATTTTCAAAATTATATGGTCTTCACATTAAATGTGCACAAGGGAGAGAAATAGCAAAAATAGGTATACTACTCTGTCTTCATCTTCACAATGTGCAATGCCCACAAAGGGAGAACGATGTCTTTATAATGATAACAACAATGACAAGAATTGCAGTTTAAGGTAAAGTTTATCTACAGTCAAAGTAGTGGGCTAACTGTGCAATAATTGTCCTTTCTTCCAGAAAAAAAAAAAAAAAGAGTACTTATCCCTATCTAGAACTTCAAGGCTTGAAATTTCTGACTCCATTTTTAATTCAGAGGAACTAGTGACAAGACCTTAGTATTGCACAGAAAATGCAATTTTAAAAAAAAAATATATGTCAATTTTTATCATAAAACAATAAAATTATTTGGAAAATAAATATTTATATTTTTTATCTCTTCCTCTTATGCTTTACTATTTTTACATTCTGTTATACTTGCTATTTTTATCTTTTACACTAATGACCTATCATATTCAAAAACTTTTTAATAGCTATTTTTATATTCTAATGTTCTTTCCACGTTTATTAAGTAACTATTTCTAAATACTAATAATGTAGTATTTTTATAAAAATTTGAGCAAGTAATTCACAAAACATGCCCGTACAACATATAGGGTATTTACTAGTTTGGTTTTAAAATTTAGAGAAAAGGAAAAAAAATAGAAAGAAATGTAAAAGAAATAAAAATAATTTTTGACAAAAGTGTCCATGCAATGTATCATATACTTGTCAAAAAACATAAATTTTATCATTTAAATTAATTTTTAAATTTTTTCAATATAGAATATTTTAAATTAGTATATTGATTTATTTTTTTATTTCCATTGAAATAATTTTTATCAGAAAAATTAATTATTTAGAATATTTTTATTTTAATTTCTTATATTTCACAAAAGTATTTTTGAAATACTTGAGATGCATATTAATTTACAAGGATATCAGAAAAAATATTAAAATTTTATATATTTTCATTTATTTTTTATATTTCACAAAATTATCTATTCAATGTACAAGATACTCGTTACCATCAAAGAGAAAGGAAAATAAAATTAAAGATAAAAAAATACATGACAAAAGTTATCATCAAAGTGATTTTCCATCCGCTAAATTAATTTTTAAACTTTTCAACAATAAAAGAATTCAAATGTATGTATTTAATTTTTTTTAAAAGTTAAAATTTCAAATATATTTATTTTTAATATATTTTTATTACCACTGAAATAATTTTTAATCAATTAAATTTATTCTTTAAAATATTTTCAATTTTATTTTCTATACTTTGAAAAGGCAATTTTTTATTTCCATCAAAATAAATTTTTATCATTTACAGTTTTTTAAAGTATTTTTAAAAATTTACTTGTTTATATTTTATACAAAAAGTTTAACTTTGGGATGAATTGAAAAAACAAAAAAAAGAAGACACATGACATCATGTAACAGCATTGTATTGTCACTGTGCAGTAAAAAGGGGAGTTTCTTTTGTCAAATTTAATGATTATTATAAATGAGTTTAGATTAAGATTAGAAGGCTAGCTAATTTAATTATGTTGTGGTTAAAATTTTACTGGTTCAGTTATTGAAGGGGCTAGCATTAGCAATCTGTAGAATGATGATGGCAAATGTTATTCTAAGATGCAGCCAGGTGTTTGAAAAGCAGAAGTCTCAACCTTAGAGAAACAAATCCCTCCCTTAGATTATTACTTTCCTTTCACCAATTATTGAGGGGAGTGGTATGAAAAGCATGCCTTTCACCACGTTTTTGGTGAACATGTGGGATGCTACTGTGAGGATTCAAAGTGGGGTGTTGATCACCATCATCATATGCACATATTAAGCTCTTTTTTCAATTGCTATCGTACTAGTCTTGTTTGTTTATGTTTTAAAAGAATAGCGCCAAGTGTCATAAAGGAACAACTCTTCAATGCCTATGCGCTTCCCTAGAACCTTCACTCTACCCCATACCATATCATATACTCATATAGTGTCTTCTTTTCTAAATTGGGGGAACGTTCACTCTTTTACATTGTGGTCCAAATGTACTATAACTTACCTCTTTGGGAATACAAAATTTAATCTAAAATTTTAGACACTTTGAGTCCTATCACTGGATCTACTTCCTTCAAATGATACATACAAATGGTACAAAAGCAAAAAGAACTCTTTTGACATCAAAAAACAGAGGAAATTAAAGCACTCCAAAATGTGAAGCTGGTCAAGATGGATGGAATTGCTATACCATGAAAATCATCAAAGTTTGTAACTTTGGTAAATCATAATTGCATGCTTAAAGGCTCCAACTTCTCAAACCGTTATATGTTTCATCATTATTTAGTTTTTGATGTTTGATTGAATTTTCTCTTAATAGCAATGTAGTCAAATGGTGAACATAAAAGTCTTAATCTGAAAGACACTTAATTATGAAAGGCACACGTATCATGAAGTTTTAATGCCAAATCTTTTGCAGAAATTTGATGCCTAGAAAACAAAGGAAAACTGATGTGACTGCATTAATGCATATGACCTGCCTGCCAAGTCTTTGGTACTAACTTCCCCTTCTCCTAAATAAAGCACAAGTAAAAGCAAACTCACATTTACCCAACATTCAGATTTCAGAAAGGGGAATGGTTTTTATGTATGTACCCTTCAAGCCTAACTGCTCTTCTGCTATAGAAATTAGAATTAATTTTCCATACTCCTAATGAGAAGGATAAGAATTGAATAACAAGTAAAAATGTTTGTTCAATGTATTTGGACCATACTAGTACTACTAAGTGAATGGTCCTGGGGAGCCATCACAGAATAACAACACTCTTTACATTGTAGTGTCTAATGAACAACCCCTTGGCACCACATATAACATATGACTCCAAAATACTGAACTATTGGGTTATTGCCCCACTTTAATTAGCCGTACGTGCTACTGGGTCATAGCTACTGGCCAATCACAAGTGTACCCTTTCCCCTATCAATAATAGAGTAGTGGAATTATATATCATTGACTTGAGTGCAAAACTAGTAAATTAATAGTAATATGATCCTATAATATATATCTTCTTTAATTTCTAACCCCAAAGGAAGTATGAACTTTGTGGCACCACAGTTTTTCTTTTAATTCCCTTCACTAAGATAGATTTCTATGTAACAAGTTTGATTAGGAATTTCTATTTGGCTGTCACTAGCTATACGTAATTGATTACAGCAGCAAGTAAATATTCGATTCTGATTTCTGAGATCAATGACAGAGTCATATATATTGACTATATATTCTTGTGTTCTTTGAGTAAACTAGTAAGAAGATCGACCAAATAGAAATTGCAATCATGCTTGCACTATCTAGTCTTTGCTGAATATAAGATTTAAGAATTAAGATAAATTAACACGGTGAGTAATGTCCAAGTGGGGGAATGCATAGGAATTTATGCAAATTCCCTTTGGAAACTAACTTTACATTATTAAATTCCATGGTTAATTTATTAGTTTCTTAAAGATTAGGGACTGATCTCAAACATCTATAGTAAAGGAAATATGAAATATATTTACTTTATGAAATTGTAATTACAATTTTTATTTTATGATTTTTTTTAACTAAGGAATTTTGGTTTATTGGTAACGTAGAGTCGTAGACTGAGAGTATGTTTGGTTTAACGTTGAAACATGATAAATTCACGTTTTCAAAGTTAAAAATAGTTGTTTTGAGTCATCTAAACTTGAGTTTGACCAGTTTTAATGTTAAATCAAACATACACTCAAATTGTGGGAAAAAGCTCTTAGGTTCGATTTTCACTAAACAACAACCCCTAATTTTTTTTTATGTTCTCAATATTACCCCTTGGGGAGTATATATGTGATTCAAACAGAAAAAAGATAGCATGTGACAATATTTTTTCTGGAAAAGAAATCAAAGATTAAAAAAGAAAGAAGAAATTAAAGGATGAAATCTGTGGCATGGTAGGAATCCGATCGACTAACCTAAGTATAGCCGTAGGTCAGTTACATAGACTATCATGAGTGAATCAAATCTTTCATAACAAAACAAATTAAGAACCTGCAAGAGGGATGTATATGTTCGAAGAATGTGCCATTACTTAAAGTAACGTTCCAAATTAGAGATAGGTATGCATCTAGCTAGTTTCTTTGTTTACATTAGTGAAACACATGAAATTATTCATATTGTGATTAAATATAATATTAATGGCTAGCTTTTCTTTATGTTGGGGCGCTTGGCATCACATGAACCAGGTGGTCCATCACCTAAAAAGTTGAAAAAAAAATACCATATAAATACCGCTTAACCCTAATCATTATTCTAACCATAGATATAAAAGTATTCCCATATATAAAAAGACTAACAATATAGAAAAGGAGGTCAGCTTGAGTAAATTTATGTGGGCATGCTTAACAACAGTACTAATTAACCAAATAAACAACGCTAGTAAAGCAAAGACCTCAAACTATATATATATATTATAACAACAAGTCTCTATTATCAGGGGGAAACATATATACATATATATATAGTCTCAAATCATTGGCTTCCTACGTACAAAAGTAATTTGTTTTTGATGTACAGAATAAAATCATTGGCTTCCTGTACCAAATGCATATAAACAAACTTAGAAACAAGAATGTAATAGTACTGTTTGGATTAACTCGGAAAATAAATTATATATAAGCAACAAAAGCACATTTAAAATGATCAATGGATTACACTAATTTAAAATTGCTTAATAGACTATCATCATATATAATTAATTGCGTGTACTGTATATTTATGTGTATTTTAATTATTAATTATCAATAATTATAAAATTCTTAATGAAAATAATTTTTTTTTTTAAAAAGCTAAGTTGGATTCCATTTCTTATCTACTCAAAATCTCTGGTAGATATTATCATCATGACTAACTCACATAGGCCTTTATGCTTAAAGTAATTGACTACGATCATCTGATGTCAGTTTCATCAGCAATGAAAAACAATACATCCTTTATTAGGAATTTGTGATGATATACTCGCAGATGAGATCCTGATCCAATCGAAATAGGAATTAGGAAGCCAATATTGAAGTGTTGAACCAACAACAAGGTAAAATAGCTTTTTTAGCTGCTATAAAATATTTGAGTTTTAATTTTTGTTTTGGAATTTTTTTTTTATTTTATCCTTATAAAATATTTAAATTATTTTTTATTCCTTATTGTTGATTTGTCTATTTTACTTTTAAATGCGAATGTGTCTAATATCATTCACAGTTAATAATCATATGTGTAACACTCTGACACATTATATGACATTGTTAACATTCGTAAACTCATTCAGAGATTGTTTATGATATATAAAAGGGAGTAAATGTACAGAGAATTTTAGTTTAAGTCAGGCATGCATGAAATTTGTAAACTCATTCAGCACTCTAATGTCTGTTCTCTCTTTCTCTTTCTTTTTCTCTCTCTTTCTCAACGAGCGAACGAAACCAACATTTTTTATCTTTTACAAAATAAATATGCACACTCTCTCTTTAGTCTTTTCTCCGACCTATGTTGTGTGATTAGCATTTTGATGAAATTATATATTGATAATGAAGTTGTAAAATCTTCTCAAGAATCATTGAAGATTGATTATTTTTTATACATAATAGAACAAATAATTACAACACTTCAAAGGAGAATTGAACTATTTAAATTGTATGAAAACATTTTTGGTTTTTTATTTAATGTTGAGAAATTAAACACATTAGACAATGAGAATTTAAAACAAAATTGTCTTAACATTGAAAAATCATCAAAATATAATGATAGCTCTGATATTAATAGATTAGCTTTATTTTTAAAATTAAAAGTTTTAAATAAATTATATAAGTAGAAAATAACACAGCAATGGATGTATACTTATGTAAAAAATACTTGATTCTTTTGCTAAATACATATATTGTTTATAGAATAATTGTTTATAGAATAATGCTAATTAACAATTCTAAAAATTGTTGCTTCAGCGGAAATAAAATTTTTCAAATTAAAATTAATATAATTTTATCTAATATCAACCTCTCAGAAAAGATGAAATGAAGTTATAATATTTTAAATATTTATTTTTATTTATTTAAAAATTCCTCATCATAAAATTTGTTTTGGACTCACATAAACGTTGGATCAACCATATTCTTTATTTGTTCAAACAGTATATATATTTATTTTTAAATAAAGGAAAAATAAGAAGAAATTAATGATGTGATAACAATAACATCTCAAGCTGAAATCTTTAAGGGTTAATTGATTACCTTGAACTTTGTATTGAGTTTTTCTGGTAGTGGGGTTGATGATAGAAACAGTTTTCCCAGAAGAAGATTTCTTCCATTCTCCATCAGCATAGTTTCAATTTGGGATTTAGGGTTTTATAAATTTCTTAAAATGAAAATAAGTAATTTTAGGAATTAGTTTTAATTTAACTATAAATTTTACATTTACATGAGTCAGCATGAGTGGGACCCAATCTAAGGCTGAGTTGGCGCTTCCGTTAGACAGCTAAGCAAGTTAACAGAGAAGACTAACGTCGGGGACGAGTGTTAGGGGGTTCTAAAACTAGAGGGATAAAATACCAAGGTTTTAAACTATGGGGACGAAGACGAAAGTTGACCAAAACTATAGGGACGAAAAACATATTTTTTCCTTTAAATAATGCTACAATATTTTTTTCGTATAATTAAATCTCTCTCCTTTATTTACAAACACTCTTATTTTTATTTATTTAAAAGGTCCTCATTATAAGAAATCCTTTAATTTTTTTTTCTTAAGAAAAAAACATTTGAAAAGTAGTTAAAGAGTTCCTTTTGGTCTTTCACAAGAATATGCAACAAGATAATTATTTGAAGGTCTAAAAAATAGATGCCATTATTAGATGTGATAGAGATGTGGAAATTGTAGATGCTCTACCACTCGAGGAATTCTTCTTTAACATTAAAGTATCTTATGTTATTTATGCACACAATTAATGTGAACACAAAAATACAATATATAGTACAAAGAGTCGCGGGCTTTGCAAAATCAATGGTCATTGTAACTCCGCATTTTTACTCTCTTGAACTTGGCCTATTTTCATCAATATAGCGTTCTGTTGACACACAAAAAATAAAATAAATAAAAGAGGCCATGATCTAATGAATACATGTTCGCAATAGAATAGTTACCAAAAAAAAAATGTTCGCAATAGAATGTGGGAGGAATATTATTTTAAGTTTAGTTAAAATAAGTTGATTATTAGTTGGAGGATAAAATGTATTAAGCCCTCGATCTTAAATTTCAATTAAGTCTTTTCCACAAAGTCACTCTTCCATTAAAATACCTACAACTTACTAATAAATAACTAAGTTGATTAAAAACTTATAAGTTAGTTAAAAGATTACAAGATAGCTTAAAGCTTATGAGGTACTAACTGAAAATTAAAAGCTGTTAAACTATATTGAATTAGAAATATTTAATAAAATAGCTATTAAAATAATTGATAAATGTAAAATAATATAAATGACATATTTATAAGTTTTTTTATATAAATTATATTTTTTGAAAATAACAAAATTAGGTTAATTATTATAATTTTAGAATTTTTATTATAAATTCTTATCAATTTTTATAGATTAAATATTTTATTAAAATTAAATTAAATAGTTGAAAAAATAGTAAGTAAGAGAGTGAGAAATGACGGTGAGAGAATGATACAAATGGTTGTGGAGTTTAGATATTAAGTAAGAAGGAGAATTCAGAATAAAAAAATGACTAAAAAGGAGAATTCATCTTACCTTATTTATTTATTTCATTTTCTTCTTTTAGAAGTTGTTTTGGAGAATTGTATCTAAACTGACCCTAAATCCAATAACACCATCCTAACTTGCATAAATAAGAAAAAGGTCTTCTTATATAAGTTAATTAAGGGTTCAATTTTATTATAGAAATGGATTATTAAAATTATATTAATGACATGATTATTGAATATTAATTAAAATTCAAGGGTTAGTTAAAACAATTTTAAAGTTTACAATGATATATTGTTTAAAAAAAACTAGTAATTTAGGGGGATTTATCAAAATCTAAACTTGGTTTGTACCCTCCGATAGTAATTTTACCTTCTTATTATAGTTCTTTTGGTTTACAGTTGGACATAATTGATTTTGATAGATTTTTAGAATTAAAATTATACACGATTTATGAAGCATATTGGGCGAAAGTGATTCAAAATCAATTTCAGTAAAAGTGATTCTAACTTCTCCTAACCAGTAAGCCTCTGTTTGGTTTGGCGTCCAACAGTGCAAAATCATGATTTCGCGGAATTGATTTTAAATCACTTTCGTCCTCTTAGATTTTGGATCTGGGCCTAACTCAACCCCAAAAGCTAGCTTATAGGGTGAGGATTTTCCAAGGTTTATATATTATTAAATGGCCTTATCACTAGTCAATGTGGGACTTTCCAACACGTCCAACGTGCTTTGTAAAACGTGTATCACTAATCTCAACCATTGATTTCTAGAATCAATTCTACTCAACTGTGGACCAAACAAACACTAACCAAACGAGTACTTAAAAAATTAATTAAATATGAAAAAAAATGCTAAAGATTACAGGAAATTCGTAAATAGGTACTCCTTTTGGTCCTATTTATAAGACAATTCAAACAAAAACACACATATTAAGAAAAGTAATTAATGCATTGATTTTCAAGAAATAACTTTACAAGATTATAAGTTTACCCCTATTTAAAATTAAACTCTATTATTATGGTAATTATGTCACTTTAAAACTTTTAATGGTCAACAAGGACAAATATGGGGAAAAAATAATAAATGATTCTAGATTTATATACTTTATCTTATAAATAGAACAATGAAAAAACTTTAAATTTTATCTTATAAATAAGACCGGAAAGAGTATCAATAAAGGAACTAAGAATGGATTAATCAAATCCAACAAATAACGAATTAAGTTCCATATATTGTTTGCATTAAATCTATTTTGTTTAGTCTTGCTTCAATCATGTGTGAGCTATCTTAAGGTTATTATATCTGACTGCTCGCAACCTCCATTAATGATGAACACAAATATAGCTGCCGAAAGTCATTAATTGATACATACCTCCCGAAAGCAATTAACATTCTAAAATTAGAGATAGGCATGCATCTAGTTCCTTTGTTTTGGTCACATTAGAGACGCATGAAATTGCTTATATAGTGTTATATATTAAAGAAAGGTTAGGTTTCCTTTTTCTTGCAGCAGGGGCGCATGGCATCACATAACAAGGTGGTCCATCGCCTAAAAAAACATATACAAAATAGTGCTAAATCATTACTCTAAGCATAGATCCATGAGTATAATAACACAATTTGAATAAAAAATGTTTTAAAAGGCAGCAGGTTTGAATACATACATACATGCAGGCTTTCACTTTCCTACTTGCATAAAGACTAAGGTCATCTTTATCTCAATATCTCATTTTTTACTATTCATAAATCTTAAATAGGTCGCACTAGTACAATTCAGTAAATTCTTATTAAGCACCTTCCATAAATATCCCAACGCCTCATTTCTTATTATTTACATATCTTAAATGCACATCACCCAGGAAATGACAAGGCCCATCCAACAGTCTTTTTTTTTAAAAAAAATTGCATATCCGGCGGTACGGTTTTCAACCCCAGGAAATGACAAGGCAAAAAAGAAAACCATTATCGGGGGTTAAAACCCTAGGGAATGTAAGGCAGAAAAAAGGAGTTTAAACCCCTGTGAATGTAAAAAAAATAAAATTGACTGCTCTAAAAAATTGCACCACCGCGTCTGTAGAGTGACAGCTTTTCAGTAGGATTACCTGGGCTTAAACCGCCCAGAATGCAAAAAAATAAAATTAAAGCGCTGGTGCTCAATAAGCACATCAATAAAGTTGCTCTAAACAATGTTAACGGAGAAAACAACTCTAAATATATATATATACCATAAACGAAATGGTAGAGTTTGAGCAAAATTATTGTAATATATATATCAATGTTTTAAAATCGGACCGGTAATTGAATCGGTGATGATACTGGTTCACGGTTCAATGGTTCAACCGTGGTCGAACTGGTTTTAATTAAATATATTTTTTAATATTATATAACATTTTAATAAGTAAAATAACACAAAATTATAAGAAATTAAGATATATAAAGTTGTAAATCAGTATAAATAGCCTTATTATAAGGTTTATAAGACAAAAAAATTAATAATAATTAGTAAAATAGTAGATATATATGTGTAATTCTTAAATATATGTCTTTATTTATTTTAAAAATATTTTAGATTAAAAAAAATTGAAAAAATTAAAAAAAATAAAAAAAATTAATTTTTTTGAAATAGACCGGTTCAACCGGTTTTCTGGACACCGGTTTTTACCAGTTTTCACCGATTTTTGACCGGTTCGACCGGTTCTCACCGGTTCTGAGATCCTCCGATTTTTTGGGTCGAACGGACCGGTCACTAGGCCGGTTCCCGGTCGAACCGGCCGGTCCGGTCCGATTTTGATATCATTGATATATATATATATATATATATATATAGAATTTAATTAGTATGAATTGTAAGTGCAAAAAAGTTTTGTCTATCATCCAATAATATTTTTTTTAACGGTTATCATCCACTAATATTAGTATATTGTTACATCATTCAATAAATATCATACTTCATATATATGTTATTAAATTTAATAAATTATATATTAACATATCATTAAATAAAAATGATGGCATATATAAATTAAATTCATATAACTACATATAAACACAGGCATAAAACTCTTGATTAAAATAAAAACTAAAATTTGGGCTTTTTTGGTAAAAGAAGTTTGGGTTGTAAAGTCCCAATCCAACAAATATGTTGGGTCAGAAGGAGTACGGTGGGCTTTATGTTGCGTGCGGGTTTTGTGTGTTTTTACTCATTAATCCTACAACTTTTAAATTTTGCAATAAAGTCCTTGTACTAAGTGTGATGTGACTAATTCCTTATTTCCTTGTAGATCCGGTAAATTGGGCTAACCCGTAAAAGCCTACAAAAATGTAGGGCTCGATCACTTGTTTTAGAAGACTGAAAAACTCCTGGACTTTTTAGCTTAGTCCGATAACGCCCGCAACCCACAAAAAAACTCGTAAAAGGTCGGGTAGCCTATAAAACTCACAAAAAAATCGAGGATCCCACAAAAAGGTCGCAAAAAAAAAGTAGGGTTAAGGTACTTATTTTAAAAGTTCGAATAACTCTAAAGTTTTTTAGCTCAACTTGATAAAATCCGCTACCGCATCAAGTCAAGTCAAGTTGCCCATATTGCCACCTCTACTTCCTAATTACTAACTAGTGATGTGTTACTAATTAGTGATGTGTTACTATTCAACAAAATGATGTAATTCAATGTTAATAATCTATTGGAATAATAATATTCGTGCATCGCACGGGTTGAACACTAGTTTATAATATATGGCAACATTTAATACCCACCATCCCAAAGTGGTTTACATTATACATGTGAATAATACCCGTAGATATTTGGCCAATTTAATAAACTTGTCTAGAAAAAATTTATAGAAGAAAATAGAGTAAAATACATCAACCTCCTCTCTATTTTACACTTTTAACATAAAACCCCCTTTATTTTGAAAACATATACAAAATCCTCTCTATTTTGAAATCATACACAAATCCCCCAATTAATCTAACTCTGTTAGGGAATATTCTGTTAAATTTTTTTAATTATTTATTAATTTTTTTTTAGAAACTCAACATTACCCTTGATACACTCATTCCTTTCTAATTGAATTATCAGAATTGATAAATGCAATAAACTCCAACGTGAAAATCTCTGTCTTTCTCGCGCAATTTTTTTTTCTAGTTCTCCTTCTTTCTTGTTACCTAATGTTTATAATTTTACATATTAAGTTTTTTGATAATTTATGAAGATTTTTTTATTAAGATCCATCTTAGTACATTTTTTTACATTATTTTGGTTTATTTTATTAGTATTTGAGTTTTTAATTAAATTTTCAATATGAATTTTTTTTTTTATTTTGCTGGTGTGAAACTATGATTTTTGTTGTTCAAAATAATGTCATTTAAAAGAAAATGTATGATTTTTTTGCGTTTTTTTACTCACCGGCACAAAAAAAAGAATAATATACTTATAAAATATAAAGAGTTTGTGTAAAGCTTAAAAATTGATGGATTTTTGTATAGTAAAGAAAAATCCATAGTTAGTAAGGGTCTTTTGATCAATTTAATATAAAATAATTGTTGACTATTGACTAAAATTTCTATTAAGTGTATCATAAAAAAAATTGGATTTAAGTGTAATGTACTTTTAAAATTGGAGGAGTTTTCATAGAGGGGGTTTTGTGTTAGAAGTACAAAATAAAGGGGAGGTTGGAGTAATTTACTTAAGAAAATAAGGTAGCTCAAATAATCTTCTCTAGAAGAACTTGTAGAAAAAAAAAATATAATGAAGCAATAAGGTGAAATGAATTCAATTTCTTTTATAAGTTGAAGACTAAATTAGGAAATTAGTCCCTGAGAGATTCCTAGCCGTGCAGTTTAGTCCTCGAGAGATTCAAAATCCCAAAATGGTCCATGAGAGATTGCTCCGTCATGCAAAATGACCCTTGTAGTACAAAAAATGGTGTCCAAGCTCTACAAAATCCGGGCTAAACCCGGTATTGGTATTTTGATAAAACGGGCTAAACTAAAAAAGCCCGATATTAATTCGAGCTCAATTTTTAAAAATCAAGCCCTATAATTTAAAGGACGGTTTCAGGTCACCACCTCAAATTCACTCAATTTCCTCCTCCTATTTTTTTTTGGTTACATATTTCCTCATCCTATAAGTCTTAGGGAGAAGTTTATCTAAATTAACCATAATATATTTTAAAGCAAATGCTACGAATTTGAGTGTCAACTAGTAACCTATTTTACTTTATGAGTGTATTGAAATTGCATAGTTTTGAATCAGAATCCCTAAAATGGGATCTACACGTGAGGTGAAGCATTGCTGGAAATAATATTAGAGGTGAAGGAGTACTGGAATTTGGTGGATCACCTTGGAAACATGATTGTTGATGGAAAATGGTGGAGCAAATTTAGGGATGTGAATTGAGCTCAGGCCCTATGAGTATCCGCAAAAATTACCCGTAATGGGCAAGGTAAAAACTCGCAAAACGGGTATGGGTACGAGTGCGGGCAATAGCCAGCATTTTTTAACTGGGACGGACGCGGGTACGGCACAATGATGCCTTGTCCGACCCATACCTGCACTAAATATATATATATATATATAATTATTCAATAAATAATACCATATATAATTATATATATAGTAATTTTATTAAATATCTAGTATATTTATATATATATATAATATTACATATTAAAACTACTTATTTGTGTTTTTTACTTTATAATATATGACTAATTAGTATTAATAAAAAAAATTTCACCCATTGAAAATGCTAATACATGATATCCAAGTTTATAAAATAGTGTGATGTGAAGTATATTGTAATATTTAATAAAAAATTTGAACATTAATCATGTGTTATGTTTTAGAATATTAACATAATGTGTTTCGATTTATTTAAATTGTTATGTCATTAATATTTAATAAATATGTTTAGATGATTTTGAAGTAATTTTTCAATTGAGTTATAATTTTCTTTAATTAATATTTTTTAATGAGTTATTAATTTTTCACTTAACTAAAATGCAGGTAACAGGCGTGGGTATGGACATATAGGTGCCCAGCAGATATAAGGACATACATTAAAGTTATTGCCCACGCGGGTATGGGTGCGACTACGAGCTTTTTTTAAAAGTGTGGGTATGGGGACGGACAACATAATACCCTGTTCAAAGGATACCCATTGTCATCCCTAAATAAATTTGAGGACAAAGATTATGTCTAGTATTGATGTTCTTTTATAGAAAGTATTTAGTGTTGTTTTATATTTTTGTAATGTAATTAATTTTTTTATTTTTTTCATTTTTATTGTTAATCCCAAGACTAGTTGTTATTAAAACTATAAATTTAAATATGACATGTTTTGAAATTATAGAGCCTTTTGATTCTGTATATTTAATATATTTTAATTTTAAATTTGATAAGATTATTTTTTGTTGTTATTCCTAAGTTACCAATAATTTAAGTCTGACGTGACTAATAAATATATATAAGTGGGGACTAAAAATATATAAGTTCCATTTAAAAAAAATATAGAGACAAAAACTTAGAAAGTTATAAAAATAGACACTATATTTATATTTTCGCTAATCACGTTAGCATCAATTAAAAAATAAATGATTTGGCAAGCCAAAAGTATATGATAAAAAAATTTAAAAATGAAAAAAGAGATTTTTTATGAAAATTAAAATCAGAATATGCTATATCTAAATGCAAAAAAATATCAAAAAAAATTAGCTGAAGTGATAGATACTTAATTTCTCCTTATCAAGATCTTGGGTTCGAATTAAAAAAAAATCTTTGTTAAGAAAGTTAATCCATAAGGATGTGGATGTCCTAATGGGTGCGGTACCTACCTACAAGTGATTTAAAAAAAAAAAAGGAAGAAAATATATTTAAGCAAAAATATGATAAAGAACAAAATATCTATTTTAAAAGTTTATGTAATAAGAATATTTATCTTTTGAGAATTAATTAATATAACCAATGTTGCATTGATGGTCTCATGCTCTTTCAACTAAAGAATAAAGTGGCTAAAAAGCGAGGCTTATTTTCCGGTGTGGCTCAGAGTTCCTTTCTGAGAAAAAGAAGATCTATTTTCCGGTATGGCCATTGCGGCGGCTATTGGAGTGTTGGCACCCTTTCCGTTCTATTTCTGGCTCTGGAATTCGCCGCAGTCATGGGTGGACCTCTGCGGGAGAGGCCGAGACCCATCCAAGGTTATGGCTTACGTTGCTCATTTCCTCAAGCTGCTTCAGTTCATCTCCCTCTTCTCTGTCTCTTCCTTCCATTGGCCTCCTCCATTCTACTTTTGGCCCCTTTTTGCCTTTGGCCAATTCCTTAACTTCAGGTCCTCTTCTCTCTCTCTCTCTCTTTATACACATGTATGCCCCTGTGATTGCTTGCTTCTTTTCTTTTTGGATCTATTAATGGGGTGTGTCAAGTTAGCTCCTTTCCTTTCATATAGTTATACTATGGGTTGCTGAAATGGAGGAATATGAGGAAAGATCTTTTATCCTTATTGGCTATTATTAGGATATATGTATCTCTATAAGAAATAGTGTTTCAGCTGTTGATGGACTGATACTTTTGAAGTTTTGTTAGTCTCCCACTTTGTGGTTGTTACTTGTTAGATTACTTTGGTTGTGACATGTTTACCAAAACTGAGAGATGCAAATCAGATATTATGATTGCTTGTGAAATAAATGCCTTAAGATTGATATGGTGTAAGTTAATAATGTAAGATCTAGGATTGATTTTTTTTTTTTTTTGAAGAATATATCATGTGGCATGGAGTTGCTATGTCTGTGTCCTGGGTTACTTTACTTTTAAAGTAATTGGAATTAAATCAGATCCTGTGGCTGAGCATAACATATTTGAAGCTATTATTCTGCCTATGGTTTTAGAATTTTCTAGCTGGTATCCTCCATCATTTTATCTTCAATAAAGATTAAAGAGTTTCAATCTGCCCAAATATTCTCATGTAGGGGCCTTAATTTTAATTAGGCATGTGTTGCTTTGAAGTTTGTCTATGCATAACGGTTGAATGGTCAAATAACAGGGTTTATCAGCTACTTGGTGAGGCTGGCACATACTATGGTGTACGCTTTGGAAAAACTATTCCCTGGGTAACCGAATTCCCTTTTGGGGTCATCAAAGATCCTCAGTACGTTGGCAGCATTATGAGTCTTGTTGCATGCCTCTCATGGGTTCCTTTTCAATACATTCTCCTGTGGATTTTAGGATATGTGTTTATGATGCATGTGGAATCCAAGGAAGATCCATCCACTCGTGCCAAGCCACTCCATTGATTTAATTTCATTAGTTA
Organism: Sesbania bispinosa; assembly: GCA_026901365.1. Classification (NCBI taxonomy): domain Eukaryota; kingdom Viridiplantae; phylum Streptophyta; class Magnoliopsida; order Fabales; family Fabaceae; genus Sesbania; species Sesbania bispinosa. The sequence continues at coordinate 1,642,588 of QLOH01000060.1, read as the reverse complement.
GATATAACTTGTAGCACTTAGTGGCATCTGATTTGCCAGAATTCTTTGTATCTTGCTGTTTTTTTTCCTCGGCTCTGGAATGACATTTCTATTTATATTTCTGATTCCATCAAATTATTTCTATTGAACTGCAAATCAAAATGTTAACTGATTTACGTCAGAACTTGAATGAATGCAGTGTCCCATCTTTGATAAGGATTCACCTTTATTTTTTATGTGTGGATAATAGAAGAAGAAAAGCATTCACCTTTTTCTTTTATTTATTTATTTCAGTAGATTTATTTCCTGCCTTTCATAGTTTTCTCAAGCTTTATTTTTACAACAGTGTTTTGACTTTCATTTTCAAATTTCCTGTTTTCTCATCCATAACACCAAGTGAACCATAATTTTGTAGATATTCATTGGTCTTTAGTTACTATTAATTTTAACAACAGTTGATAATTTCACTTAACCTGAAATCCAGAACCCTTCCCTTTTGCCCTCTCCTATACTAAAGCTGGAGACACATTGAAAGTTTGAATTGCATTTTTTACAGCCTCAACATCAATATCAATCAACTTCCCCGTCTTGGATGATATCACAGTGCATTTCTTCTCTTCAGCCTGCGGGACAAACTTGTTTCCCTTCTCTTCTGAGCCAAATAGTGCAATACTGCATAAAAAGAGATGCAGTTTTATTGGATCCATGTGACTGTGTTATGAGATTCCTTAAACAGTTCATGCTCAACTTGAAACATTCTATTCCTCCAAAGCTGAATAAAGGAACCCTTTAGAGAGCCATTATAATTTATGTGAATGATAAAAGTACCTTGGTTTATCACGTGCATTTGCAAGCTGAATGGCAGCTGTATTTGTAGCGATCACTCCAGCTGAGTCATTAATTAGAGCAGCCATCTAAAGCACAAAACCAACCAGAGAATGAAATTACATCACTATTGTATGTTCAAAAGCCTATTGCTCTGCCCCTCATTTCTGTCTCTCCCCTTCTTTTCGTTTCCCTTTATTTATGGCATCTTATTTAGTGATTATTTCATTCATTATTTCACAGTTTTTCTTCACATGTGTTTTGCTTGCAAAATAACTAGAAGATACTTGAGTACCTGTCCAGGGGTTGTGATGAAGATTATGGAGGCCTCTTCCCCCATGATTTCCTCCACATTTTCCCTTTCTTTCTCATGTGGAATGACAAAAAGTGGCGTAACTTCCCTGTCACTCATACATTAATATGTAAAAATATAATCCGTAGCACTCATACTGGACAAAGAAGAAAAAAATGTCAAATTCAAGTTTAAATCTCCTAATACAATTATTTCTAGCGTTAAAAATGTGAGTTTACCATGTTTCACCTTAAAAACCTTTGTAAGCATGATACCTTTTTATGTGGCGTAAGAAGTCTTATGAAACAAATAGTAACAAGTCCGAAAGCTTAAATGATTGCATAAGACAGACATACCTTATAGCATCAGTAATTTCAGCCCACACTTCAATGGGTAGCAAGCTATCAAGATCACCCCTAGACTGCATGGAGGCCTTTGAATCTGATTGTATCCCATGAATTACAACATATTTCCCTTTTTTGACACCTGCTTTTGTGTATTTTGCCTCCACAACCTCCTTCAGCTTCCTTGAAATTGATACTCTAAAGGGTGGCACAGGTTGCCTTGGAACGTTTCGAAATGGTCTTCCCAGCCAGTCAACCATCTGATGATACCTAGTCCAGCAAACTCATCCGGAAATTTTTATATGTTACCCGAAGAAGTGAAGTTCAATTCAATTAAAGAAAAGATTCATGAAAATCTACCTAATATAAGTCTAAATCATTTGTGTTTGTGCTATAATAAACTCACATGTGATATCCTCCATCTGAAAGGTTTAGACTATCAGGTGTGAATGTATCAGATAAAAGCAATCCTGCACCTGCAGCATTCACATTTGGGTAGACATAGCTAACTCTATCTCGGGCAGTTGTCATAAACAAAAATGCTGCATGGCCAAGGCCTGCCAATTTGGTGCTTAAGACCATGTCATAGTACCTACCCTGTAAGCATCATGCAGCAATGCAATTTCTTATATATGTAAGCTAGGAATTAGCAAGCAGAATTTTTGAGATTTGGTTGCGACATTTTAATGTCTAACATTGTACACCTCAGCCACAGAAGATGCAAATTTCATTAGAATTGAAAAAAAATAAATGTATGTTCTTAAGGTTCTTCACAGTTGCATGACAAGCCTAATGTTCTCTATAAGTAGTGTTTTATCTGCATACAGAACGGTGTCATCAATTTCCTACAATATGGATCAACCGTCTTAGCTTATTTGTGATTACTTCAAAGTCCACATTAAGCTGTCCCATATATGGTTCTGCAGATAAAATATCAAAAGTTTGTTTAGACAAAACATTTAGAAAAAATGTTGGCCAACCTTTAGAACTCCAATCATATCAGTATACTCTGCAGGCTCTGGAAATTCATCATCAGGGTCATAGGCAGTTGCCCACCTCACATTCTTATTCAACTCGTAAGTCTGTTTCCCCCTCTCAGACGCCACCACATCAATCTGAACACCAGGGTACCTATCCTTAATCAACTGAATTGCTGGAAAGAACAAGAGGTTCTCATAAACACCACCAGAGATCACACAGCAGCACCTCCTCACATCTCCTCTCACTTTCAATCCCAAGGAAGCTATCTCCACTGCATATCCAGCAGGGAATTTCAAGAAGCCATATGGGTTGTCAGGGTCATCTGGTGGCCTAGGATCTTCCTCCTGCTTACCATCTACGAATAAGGAACCATACTCCAAGTTGGGGTCCTCCCCATCATCAAAAGGGTCAAGCCAAGGATTCTTCTTCTTGGCATTGGCCTGAACATTTGGTCTTCTAGTAGAACAATGGAATGGATAGTCTAATGAACCCAATAGTGAAACATTGGTTAGATGAGTGGAAGGAATGGAAGGTGGGTTTCTAAGGAAAGGTGAAAAAGCCTTCGGATTTGGCAATAAATAATAAGTAGCAGCAGCCATTGAGGTTTTCAAAGTAGCTTCTTATTTTGCCTTGGTTGTGCTGATGATATATTCCAAGGTAGTCGAAGATTAGAAGAACCTGTCACTGAGTGCTTGAATGTGTGGAAAAGCGTTGGATAAGTGGGTCCCATCTACTCCCTCTCTGTGTGCAGCTAGCTTCCTTCCTTTTACTGTTATCATCAATCCTGTTCTTCTGGTCACAAACGACGACAACTATAGTTGCCGTTTTGGAACCCTCCAAAACGGCGGGATCGGATAACATTCCACGTGCCACTCCCACCAGAATGGAAGCAACCTATTCCTCTTGAGCCCCGACAAAAATGTCCTGTTGTCGATAATTTCTCTTTCCTACGTGTCACTATATGATTGGTGAACCATAAACTTTCATTTCTCTCTCTGTCTACCACGCTCCTTTTGATTCGTTGCTTTCTCCACCAACTTACCATCAGAATTTTCCATTCACATTGTCCAAATACTTTTTTTTTAAATCCATAAAAAAATTACCTTTCACTTTCTCACTCTTTCCCAGCAACTTTCTCAGCACTCTAGACTCCCATTTCCGCCACCATCACTCAAGCACCCAAACAGGGCAACCTAAAGCTTCTATCTTTTTCATCCACACAATAAGAAGTGCAAAAAAAATAGAGCTCAGTTTTCAGTAAAATGCACCTGAAAAAAGCCTCACTCTTTCTAGGGTTTTGCATTGCTTAATCCGAAACCCAGCATTGAAATCCCAGTATTCAAATTTCCAAACCAACTCGAGTTCTCTCTAGCCAAAAATTAAAAAAAAATCTGTGTGAAAGCCTTAAATTTTGAATTGGGTACTCAGCATTGACCTGAGAGTTTCAGAAGAAGGTTCTAGAGTGCTGGGTTTGCAATGTCCGGCCCACCCAGAGTTCGATCCATGAATATGGCCGTCGGCGACCCTGAGGCTCGGCCGGTGCTCGTCCCTGCCGGAAACAAGGCTCGGCCGGTCGATGGACGGAAACCGGTGAAGAAATCGGTGCCGGAGACTGAGAAGAAGCCAGTGCCACATTCGAACCCTCAATGTGTGTGGGTGTCGCCGGCTATTTCGAAGCGGCAGGATCATCACCAAGCTCTGCTGAAAAACCTGTCGATGAACGCTTCGTGCTCTTCCGATGCATCGTCGACAGATTCTTCCACTCACAGCAGCGGCGCGTCGTCGAGTGGGAAGGTGGTACGGCGCGTGAGGAAGAAGCCGGCTAGTCCCAAGACAGAGAAGGTGAGCACTGACAATGTGGTTGCTCCTGATAATGCTGTTGAGGCAGATTCAACTGATAGCTTGGAAGGCAAGAAAAGGTGTGCTCGGGTTACACCAAATACAGGTATCTTGATTTCTTTCCTGTTCCTGATTTGCTTAATGTGTTGTGAATTGTGACATTGATAGTATCGGTTTGAGGTAATCTGTGTGATTTAGGAAACAACTGAGACAGATAGGTGTATAGTGACTATGTCATGTCATGCTGCGTTTTTTCCCTATGTATGAGTAGGGAGAGTGGAGAGAATGAAGCTGCACATACTTATAAGGTTGTAATTCACTGTAATTTAGAAAGTGAGAAGTTTCAGGAAAGGCAAGCAAGCACAATGTGTATGAGAAATTGTCTGGTACTTAAGTTTAGTAAGCCACCTGGTCATTTAGTAGTTTAGTAAGTTATCTAGTCATTTGACATGGAAAACATGTGGAATTTTGTCTGCAGCTGAGTGCAGACCGTATGTAGACAGCTTACATGTTCAAACTGAGTGCGATGGTTTGCCCATCAAGATACATTCTTAATTTTTATATGTTGAAAGCCTGGCATAATGAGATTTTGTTCCTTGTCTTTGTAAAGTGTAATTTTAGGTACTATAAAAACGGTATCATTACCAAGTAATGTTTCAATACCACTCACTGACTAATTTCTTGATTGATATAGTTCATATTCTGCTGTTCATGCTAATTAAACATTATGAACAGCTGCTCAAAAAGTGCTTGCTATCATGTCTCTCATATCGAGTCTGGGTGAAAAAATGGTGTTTTTGTGGGAGCGGTGGGATCGCATGATCCCACCGATTTTACGAGTTTGAGCGACGATCTCACCGATCCAAGCTGCCTGCGATCTTCAGTAGGATCGAGATTGGATTCCTTGCAAAAGATCATAAAATTGGTGACCCTGAGATTGCGATTTTAACTACCTTGTTTAGCATTAATATGCACTAATTGAAATTTTCAACCTATCAAGATTGGCTCTTGCACTGGAGAAGTCTTTTTTATTACAAAGGAAACATGTGTTACTCTTATTTTGTTGCCCATTTAGAACCATTCTATAGGAATAGAAGTTAACTTCTTATCTGTAGGACTAAAGTATAGTTAGTCAATGCATGGATGATTCCATATTCATACACAATTGTCCATGTGCATGACACTTTTCTGTGTGACATGATTGTCTATGGTGGTGAAGAGTTAAAGGTTGCAACTTATGTGACAGTTTGAGGTTGCTATTGACATGCTGATCGAGGGTTGTAGTGGTTTGCGTCCTTGTGTAACTTTGTCTAAGGAAAATCAACCTATTTAACAACTATCTAGGCAGATAAATATCTATCATAGAGGAAATGTGGACACTTCAAAATAGTAGCCATATCCGCATGATACCCATGTCAGACACTTCACGGAAACTTCAGATACTCTTAACTGCATTTTGCAATTTTTTTTTTTACTTTTATTTATTGAACTTCTATACCAATACAAATGGGAATAACACAATAGTTAGATAAATTATAACATTTTATTATGTCTACAATGACCCATGTTCACTTTTAAAACATCAATTCTCTCTTAATCTCTTTTGATTAAATTTTGTGTCTTATGTTAACTTAATACTTATATAAACTGTGTCATAATTGAGTCATGTTCTATAAATTTTAAAATTTGTCATATTCTTGCGTTTATATCATATTTGTGCTTTCTACCTATAGGGAAGGCAACCATTTGGCAATTAGTCTATCTAAACTTGTCTTATGAGTCATTAGATGTTAAGCAACCTTTATAGCTTGAGCATTCCATTCGGTTGCTACGTCTGCATGTCAAACATGTGTCTGACACAGATCTTTATGTGACACATTGATGGCACATGTTCAAAATGCTTCTATAAGTGTTCAATTTAAAAATTATTTTATTTGGCTCAAACATGGAAGGATATGGCATGTACATTAAAATTTGGGGGGGGGGGGGTTGTACATGGCTAGTTCTACTATGTCAATCTCATTTAGGAATTTTTTTGAAAAATGTCAATAGAAGTGATGCTTCATGCTTTTCGGAGGAGCTTTTAAAATACTACCTCCGTTCCTATTTAACTGTTCATTTTTGGAGAAAAAATTTGTTCCTATTTAATTGTCCACGTACAAACTCAATGCAGTATTAATAACATTTTTCTCCATTCTACCCCTATATTAATAAATGGCTCACTATTGAAAATTAATGAGACCCAATAGTACTAAGAGAGACAAAGGGTAAAATAAAAAGTTTAAAATTTATTTCCATGAAAACAAGAGTAATGATTGCATTTCTTAATTTGTGTGTTTTGTCTAAATGGACAAGTAGTAGCTAGTATTGACACATGATATATATCAAGATATTGTAAATCTTGAAGCTTGTTGTATATGTGACATTATGCATATGAATTATGAACCATTTTCCTTGCAATTTCAATATATTGTTTGTATGTATGCTAGACCCTTATCCTATAATATTTACCATTTGGATTATTTCCGTGTTGTGTTGCATGTTAGTGTCAGTGTTTGTGCACTATAGCATGCAAGGGTTCTCACCCTGCCTGCTCCCTCTGTAGTTTTGGGATTTAGCCCCTTGTTTTTACAAAATAGATGCCAGAGGTGGTGGACATGTGTTCAACATAGGTTTTTTTTGTTGCACTGGAGTAGTTAGTTACGGGTTACTACTGCCCTTTTGTTTTGTCATTTTGCCAAAATGAAGCCTGGTAAAGGTACTCTGTTGCCTGGTAGCATCACTAATTTTCTTTCCTTATTCAACCTTGGCCATCCATATACAACCATTCTTTCTAAATGAAATGTCTAGACAGTATAATCAAGCGCTTTATAATTTCACACAACACACATACCTTGGTTTTCATGATCAAAATTCCAATACCTATAAGTAAGCCTGGAGTGGGAAAATAAATAGAATGATAAATCCTTTGACTTTTGATTTTATTTAAAAGATAATTTCATTATGTTAACATTATTGCAATTTCTTGTTCTCATTTGTTTCAGAACCATGTTATGTTGCTTTTCATGATGAAGAGTGGGGAGTTCCTGTTCATGATGACAAGTATGTGGTTTCTCCTGGCATCGGCAAAATCTTCTGTTTTGTTTTCAGCTTCCATGTTGAAACTGTCTCAATGCTGGAATTTGGTTTTCATGCAGGAAACTGTTTGAGTTGCTCAGCTTCTCTGGAGCCCTGGCAGAACTTACGTGGCCTACCATTCTTAGCAAAAGGCAGTTATTTCGGTACTGATATATTACCTCATTATATTTCCTTCCCTGTGCTTTATTTGACTTTTGATTGATTCAGAAGATCTTTTGTGTAGAAATAGAAAATACACTAAAAATGTTTGGGATTTAGCATTGGATTAATTGTTGTGACGTATCCATGAATACAGGGAAGTCTTTTTGGATTTTGATCCAAGTGCTGTTTCAAGAATGAATGAGAAAAAGATAGTTGCACCAGGAAGTCCTGCCAGCTCATTGCTATCAGAGCTTAGGTTGCGATCCATAATTGAAAATGCACGTCAGATATGTAAGGTAAATATTCCAATGTCTTAGTTTTCTAATCTTATGTATAACATGTGTAAGTTGCAATTTTCGTTGCATTGTCTTTTTTTTTTTTACCTGTAGACTTACTTTTCTAACTTTTCTGCTACCTGCCATGGAAAATATTGAGAAAAACGAAATAAACCTGCTTCCTGACCCACATATGTATTATAAAATGAAAACTAGGTTGAATAAACACAAATTCTGAATTCAACTTGTTTTAAGTGATGGGTATCATAAATGTTTCCTAGTATATAACTGTGAAACGACTAGGCTTATTTTGTCTTTAACTACATACATTTTCTTTCCCCTTGCAATACAGGTAATTGAAGAGTTTGGATCCTTTGACACATATATTTGGAACTTTGTGAACCATAAGGCTATAGTCAGCCAGTTCAGGTACCCACGTCAGGTACCTGTCAAATCTCCTAAAGCAGAGGTCATAAGTAAAGACCTTGTAAGGAGGGGATTCAGGAGTGTGGGACCAACAGTCATCTACACATTCATGCAAGTGGCTGGGCTAACAAATGACCACCTTATAAGTTGCTTCAGATCCAAGGAATGCACCTCCAATGCACAGACATTGGGCAAAGAGAGTTCCCTCAACTCTAAGGTCAAAGGGAAGGCAAATGAGGAGGCAACCGAGGTGGGTCTGTTGCTAGCTGTGAACAAATTGAGCTTCACCTCTTAGTAGTTCCACTGCTATGGCTTTGGTCAATGGTTATATTGATTGTTATGTTAATGAGGTAGATATCAGGGGAGATAGGGTAGGTTGTGGAGTGGAGTGTACAAAATCCATATAGATATGAATATGAATGAATAGCCACAAGGCAGTTGTATTTGAAAAGCAAAAAGACCTTTGGCAATTCTTCCAAGTTCTCATGTATTAAAAGATTTATACTGAAATGACCATAGTTGCACTTCGCCTACCTTTTCCTTTTATTTTAATTTATTTTTTGTGGTCATGAATAACTAACTACTCCCTTCTTTTTGGTCTTTTACCCTATGGATAGGATTAGGGGGGACCAAACCAAGCCTCTATTCGTTCTGGCACTTACTTTGCTTTGTTTTTTTTAATAATATTTAATTAAGTATGTATCCGGTGTCTTACCGTCAACTATGTCCAACAAGCATTACCTACTTGGTCAGTGGTCATCAAGGTACAGTGCTGGAACCCTTTTGAACTGGTTTTGAATACCACCTTTTACTTTCTAACCGCTACCTAATTTCATGAAATCAGTCTTAAAATATTGCCGTGGGAAGTTTGAGTATTTGGCTTCTTGTTGAAAATGAGGTTGGATTACATCAAAACCAAAAAATGAATGGTTGAAATGTTAATAGGCTAGGGCCTAGGGGAGGGTAAGGTAACCGCTAATAGTTCTACAGGATGCAAAACTAGTCATGATACAAAGATTTGTTCAGTTGGATACTTTGTGACAATCTTGATCAAGGGTGCAATAGACCTGAGTAGACTTATGGTTCATTTATTTAAGCTTTAAATAAGATATAGCTCTTTTTTAGGTTTTTTCTATAAGTTATTTTTTTAGTTAATAAAAAAGCATTAATGTTTTTTTTTTTTTGAAATTTTTGCTTTCTCATTAAAATTTACACAATTATTATAAATTTTTGAATTATATTTTTTAATTAAAAATGTACCTTTTTAAAACATAACACAAATAAATATTCTGAAACTGAAACTGGATTCAAATTGGTCAAAATTCGTATTACAATTTACCTTCCCTAAAAATTAAAATATAATGATTTGCAGGAGTTATATGATCAATTGGTAGTATACGAGTAGAAAACCCAATCAATTTTGTTATTTCAATTTCACTTATTATTAGGACTTACTGCTCAAATCTCAGTATCAATCTGTGAATTATTTTGGTCCAAAACAATCTTTGAATTGTAAACTATGATCACGTATATACCCCTTTTTTAGTTCTATGTTTTGATTAGTTAGTTATATTCCATCATTTACAATACTTGATTGATGTATAATATAATTTCTAAAACAAAAAATCTCAAGATTGGGAAGTAGGGTTGGCTTTCCGAAGAGAGTAGTGGAAAAAGAAGAAAAAGGAGAAATTGTGTTGTCACTAGAGCTGCATTGCATGAAAGAATTATGCTTTTTTTTCTGAGAATTTTTGCAAGAACTGAATTGGAAATCTGATTTGAGGTATCATAAATATTTTTGCCAAAAAAAGGCATTCTTAGATCTTTTACCATGAAGCAGAAGAGCGGAGCTGACTGAACTGAGCTTGATTTGGTAGCTCAATTGGAACCAGCTTCATTTCCATTTCCATTTCCACTTAAAAGGATCAAAATTGAGAAATATGTCCCAATCTTCTATGTTGTATTTACATAGAGATCCTAATATCCTATGCTCTAAAAAAAATGATCCATTAATTTTATGAAATACTTAACAGCTGACCCTAAGTTAGCTCAATTGGCACTTAATTCTTGTGCATCAATCTTCCTGAGATGGCTGCAACAAGTGCTGCTCTGAAATTAGGATCCGTTGTCAAAGAAGTAGCCATCTGTTCCACCAAAACCTGAGGTACTACTTTAGATGAATCTTTTTTGGGTTCTGTGTTGCACTTAGGTTTTGTCAAGTCCAGGGTAACAACTGCTGGTGGTGAGCAAGAGCTGAGAGATGCTGAACAAGGTACTGAACCTAGGCTCACACTACGGCCTGAACCTGATGTTGCCTCTATTTGAGATGGTTGGGGATGATTGTGCTCCCCTTCATATGTAGCAACCAGCACAGATTGATCATCCACACTTCTTTGCACCTGAATAAACAACCATAACCAACTTAATTAGTTTGAGATCCAGTTTTATATACTAGTATATAATAACACTTGTATTTGAAAAACAAATTCCTAATTAGCACTTGGATTTATTACCTTCTTCTTAACAGGGCAGCTTGGAGCAAAAGAGCATTTGAAATATGCTCTTGGACAAGGGTTATCTCTGGTCACTTTCTGCCCATATTTCCTCCACTGATATCCATCTTTCACAATCTAAAAACACATACAATAAATAGTTTGAGTCTATGCTATATTGCTAGCTATAACAACACAGCTGAAGAATCCAAGTAGAAGAGTCTTACAAGGCCTGTATCTGATGTTTCAGTCCTGACATAGACTCTTGAAATTTTGGCTTTGATGGTTTCTTCCTTTGGTTTCTTGCAAGATTCTTCTTCATCAGTAGAGCTGCTCTCAGAGTTTCCATTGTTAATTCCCATCAGATTACTATTGTTATTGCTGCTTTCAGACTTCCTTTTCTTTGATGTTGGGCTGAGCTCCTTTTCAGGGTTCTTGCTCATATATTCCATCAAGTGGCTTCTCAAAGTGTTGTAGTTCTCACACACCACTGACAGCATTTCCACCAATTTCTTGTTTTCTGCTGTCACGCGCTTCAGTTCCTCCTCCAACTCATTTGTGGACTGAAAAAATTGGAAGCAATAGCATATGCTATTAGGACCATATATTCTTTCTATTATATAGAGTTATGGCTAAAACTAAAAGGGCCATTCCAAAATGGACTAACAAACAAGACAGCAAATTAAAGGTGTCCTAAGCTGAGGGAGCAACATCAAAAGAAGCATGTACTTTCTCTTCAATTATTTGTTCTAGACAAATTATCTCAATGAAATGAAAAGAAAAATTAAATAATTAAGCATGCAATTGGCTATAGTACTAATTAACTAACCTCTTCTTTGAGAGAAAACTCGGTCATCCCCAAAGAGAAAAGTTTGCTTTCTATAACCTCCTTCTTCTGAAATCAACACATATATATAGCAATGAATTACTTTACTCTCCATATTTCATATACAAGAGCTTCTGCAACAATGATATACTTACGGGAACATCTTCATGAACTCTATGGGGATTAATGTTGAGATCTAAGGATGTGTTAACCCATGATGAACAATCCATGCCTGCCAAATGAATAAATCCAACACAGCTGTTGTATGAAGCAATGAATAGACTAGTAGAGGTAGCTAGCTAGGAGAATTGAATTGAATTGAAAGCCTTAAAAGTTTTAGAAATTATTCGGATCAGTGAACCAACTGAGATAAAAGCATATATATAGAGAGGGAGCACTTGAAGAAGAACTCAAGTTGAGGAAGGAAACTCAGTGGAAGGAGACACGTGGGAATTATATCCCACTTGCTTATTAATTATAGAGCTGGCATACACGAACGTTACCAATCAACTGGGTCCACTTCTTTTTTTTTTATTATTATTTTCAATACCTACCAGTTTGGTTTTCCTTAAATAAAATCAATCCTAAATTTTATAGATAAAAAGCTTTTCTTCATTTTATAATAATTTGATTAAGGATTAATCGAATTAAATTTACAATTAAATAAAATTAATTATTAAAAATAATAATTATTTGATTTCAATCCTTTAAAATTCTATTATACCACATTCTTCCAAAGAGTACTTAATTTAAGTGTATATTATATATTGGAGAACAAAAATATATAGTATACTAGACTAGATAAGATGAGCGTGTCTATCCATCCATGTATTTTTTGTCTATGTATAATGATGGAAAAATAAAAAAAGGATGTGAATTCTTGATACAAAAAATGGATGGAAATCGAAATTCAAAGTCAAACTCCGAATCAAATAATAAAATAATAATGATAACTTCTGGACTCAACTGGGCCCATGTGTCACCTGACAGGTTTATGAAATTTGCATAGTTGCATACATTTAAGTATTAGTTCATTTCGTAAAAAAAAATCGTGTATAGGTAAAATTTATATAAGACCAAATAATAAATATTTTAATTAAATAATAATATCTATATAAATATTTCCTCTTCTTATAATATAAAATGAAAAAAATATGATAATTAAATTGATATAATGTTTGGATTGACTAGAAACCAAGAACTTTAGAGGTTGTATATTGACCAAAGGCATTTTGCCGTCTTCCTTTCCTATTCATAATTCATTTACTTTTACTTTTATAAATAATAAAATATAGAAGTAGACAAGTAGTGGGGCGTTCTGTATGTTGGCCCCCCTTCTTTCTTTGTTTTCACGTTTACTATTTCAAACGTTTTCCACGTTGCATGTATTATTATTATACTATAACTATACCATATCTTATACGCGTAACACACACTTTTGCCACATATACAAGAGTTTTATTGTCCTATAAAAAAAACAATAGTGTTAGTCACATATTTTACGCTTTTCCTTTATATACCTTTAGTTGTATATATGGGGTAACGTGGATGAGAGCATTAATTCCTTCTAAGTTATCACTGCATGTAGAGAGCCGTGGCATTCGATCGGTAAAACAAAAAGATATGTATTGACTATACTTGAGAAATATATTAGTGTGAAAAATTCTACCGTGAGGAGTAGATACACACATGTCTGTGAAATTAGTACCTAGATCGAAGAAGGTGGCCAAGATATCCACTGTACAGTCACAATGTGTAATGGAATGGATGCAAGCTTCCTTATCTAAAGTATATACTTGCAAGGAACTCTAGATCTAACGCTCATATCAGTAAGGGGACCAAATGGTGATACTACAACTAATTAAAAGGTATATCATACTTGTAAAAACAATATGTTTATATACATAATAGGGCTCTAACTTTATTAATGAGAGGATATATAGGTGGTACAATTTTAGAGGATGTTCCATATGTACTCAGGGACGGATCCAAGATTCATACGAAGGGGGTCGAAATTTTTTTAATAATAAATATTAAATAGTAGTCAAATTCATCATATATATCTTTTATTTAAGTTATATATAGTATATTCATGTTATAAAATTTATGAAAAATAACATTTGTATCAAATAATTTTTTTTATAGAAATCACTTAAAGAGATTAAATTTCAATAATAAATATTAAATAAAATCTATATTATAAAAGTTAAATGTATTACACTCATTTTATTTAATTTTTTTACTATTACATATATATTAATAATATTTTATTTTATTTTTGTATATAGTGTATATGTAATATAATGAGAGGAGGGGGGCCAAGGCCCATATGCTTGCCCCCTTGAATCCATCCCTGTATGTACTACTTCTTTTGGTCCTTTTTATAAGATACATTGGTTAATTGATTCATACAAACCAATAAAAGTGGTTACTTAGTTAATTTCATTTGGATTTCAACTTTCTAATTTTACACTTATTTAATATCGATAACTAACTCCATCATATTTGATAGTTGAAAATATATTAAAATTAATAAGAGCAAATTAAATAAAAAATGGTAAAAATGATTTTTTGATATTATAAAGTGTCTTATAAAAATGACCATAATTTCTTTTTAAAAGACATCTTATAAAAGGGAACGCCCTCTAAAGTGAATTTATTTCTAAAATGAGCAAGTAACAGGTTATTCACCTTGAATATTTGTGGTTTACATTTTAAATTAAGTCAATGACAAATACAATCTTACTAGCGCACTTTAGAGAAAAACTTAAAAAAAAGGCTAAAAAGGGTAACAAATAGGTGATACATACAAAATCTCTTTTGCAGGCCCCTTTATTGGTTATTGCACTGACATATATAAAGACATTTTTTAAAAGGTTTAATGGGCTAGGTCACCCTATAAGTCGTGTAAGGATTCTCTTCTGTCTTTCCAACCAAGTTTAACTATGGATTTTGATTTCTTAGTTATTTCGTAGCTAAACTTGGTTGGAGAGGCTAAAGGGTTGGAAAGGATTCAGATTCGGCCTTAGACTCTAAGAGTACTCTAGAACAACTAATATTTGAAAAAAAAAACTAATATTCTCTTTAAAAATGGAATGAAAAAGAAATTTATTGATTGTTAGTAAGTGAGGAGTATTAGAAGAAAATATATATTTTCTATTTAAAAACAGATCTTATCTTACTAATTAGTAATTGATTAATTTATCACATTAATTAAATTTTTCTATCCTATTAATTTATTCAAATTTAATAGCTGAGGATACGATTTCTAAGTTTTTATTAAAATGGAAAGTATTTATTGTTCATTTATACTTTTGATGTAATTAATACTTTCTGTTTTAATAAAAACACTTTATTTGTTAAAGTCTTATCTTCAGGTCTCAAGTAGGGCTGTCCATTGGTCAAGTACAGTCGATTTTGGGCCCAGATGGTCCAAATCGACTGTAAACCGAATCTGCAATCATTTGCTCCATTCCTAACCATGTGGACTTTCAATTCGACCCTAAATGGTCCAAATCGACTATAAACTGAATCTGCAATCATTTGGCCCATTCCTGATCGTGTGGACTTTTGGATAAGTCAGGTATCAAGTTATTCATTTTAGCAGATATTACGGGTCGGTTTGAGCTCTATATTGGGCTTGTCATTTTTTTTAGCATATTTGTTTTTCCTGAGCATTTTTTAGCATAAAATTTACTGCTTAAATAATAATCATCATTATTAAATGAAAATGAGGTTTAAATTAATATTGTTGAACTGAATTTAGGGATTATGAAATGCATTTAACTTTGTTTTCAAACATAATGGTTATAATTAAAATTATTAAACTTAATACTTGGTAATTATGAAGCTAATTTCACACGTACACACACATATATCTTTATCTTTATATATATAAAAATAAAGTAGTGAAAACATCCTTTTAAACTTAAAAAGAGGATAAAATGGTAAATTCCTTTTAATAAAACTTCTAAAAATAGTAAGTCACATTTACGTATTGAATTGTTAGCATTATTAATTAGTTATAGTAATTATATCAATATTAAAGCCATTTTTACATTTTAGTATTAAATATATTGAGAAGAAAAAAAATATACAACTTTTACTTATCTTTATCTTAAGAAATAAATAAATATTTATTTAAAAATGGCTTTTTGGCATATTTTATGAAATATATAATATGAATGAAAATATAAGATCAAATTCGACACGTTAAATAAAAATTACTTTACAATTACAATAATAGTAAATAAAGAGAGATTTTGTAAGGGTGGAGAAGAAATGTAAAGAAAAGTGTATTGAAATAATTGTGATAAAATGCATAAATAAAAAGTGGGGCGGTGATAAAAATAAATAATAAGAAATTATTAAATTAAGTATTTTTAATAAATGAAAATGAAGAATGTTAGTCACATGTAAATCTTTTTAATGTAAAATGCTTTTAGTTAAATATGGGAAGTGGCGTCGGGATAGAAAAGAGAATATTAAAGGGAATAAGACTTTAGAAAAATTGAAATAAGAGTTCAATGATAGGAGAGTTAGTTGAGGGAATGATTGGATATGAGAGAAGTTAAGAGATAGCTTATACTGTTATAAATGTTCATAAGAAATTAGTTATTATTCGAAATGTAAAAAGTTATATATATATATATATATATTCTAATAATATGATATTAATGAATATTTAATTATTAAATTAATTGTCAACATTTTTATTTTTAAAATATAACTTGTTTGTGAATATTTTAATTTAAATTAACGGTACATGTGTTACATATGCACAATTCTATAGGATTGATGATGTTTATACTTTTGAAATTCTTAGTGCAATAAGTTATTCAAAACTTCCAAATCGTAACATTAAAGTGAAAGCAACATTCTTATCATATTATTAAGAAATATAAATTTGTCTTTAAGATTGCAAAATAACGCATGACTTATATATAATCATTCAGATGAACACGTATGTTTTTAAATGATCGATGAGTTATATATGGAAACAATGTTAAAAAAAAGTTTAAATTTCAAGATTTTCATTAATTTCAACTGATAATTTTTTTTTAAAATTTCAGCGTAGAATAAATAAAAGACTTAAATATATAAATTGTCTTATATTTAACTTTAATTTTATATTATGTTTAACAGTATTTTTTAAACAATAATTTACTTTTTCATGTTTTAATATATAATTTATTCATCAATATTATTTTATTAAATTAATAAATCATGTCTCGTGCATCGCACAGGGTACAATACTAGTTGATGTAAAAGAAACTTTATATAATTGCCAATTTGAATATATATATATATACATAGAGAGAGAGAGGAGGGTTCAAATTACACCGGTGTAAGTTACACCAAGTATTACACCGCTGAATAATTTTTTAACTGGTCATTGAATTAAATAATCCACCGTTGGATTGAAAGTTACTATCATATAGATCATACATATAAAATTTTACATTAATCCGAAATTATTTGATATGTCATTGAGATGTCTCAATATTAACATTATATATATATATTTGAAATATATGAAAAATCCTACCATTTGATTATCAAGTTATTAGTGTCAAAATTTTACGAAATTTGGCACATATAATCATGATGATGAACAAACATAATTCAACGGTTGGATTACTAAAAAACATATTTGATTTGTAGTTATTAGCGGTGTAATACTTGGTGTAATTTGAATCCTCCTCGTATAGACACTGATGTAAAAGAAACTTTATATAATTGCCAATTAATTTGACATACAATCTCTTAAATATTTAATAATAGTATATACATATAACAATAGGGGGTTAACAAATTATAGCAATATACTTTTTAAAAAAACGGTGTTTTACTACTAATTACGCAAGAGTTTGATTTTGACATAATTCATTCATATATAAAAGAGTTCATCGGATAAATCGAAACAGTAAAAAGTCAGAAACATGATGGAAGAAAGTACATGAAGTGAGACCCACAGAAGGACCATGACCAAATTAATCAGCCAATTGGTCAATCCACTGAATTGAACCTAGAAAATAGAAA
Source organism: Sesbania bispinosa (assembly GCA_026901365.1). Taxonomy (NCBI): domain Eukaryota; kingdom Viridiplantae; phylum Streptophyta; class Magnoliopsida; order Fabales; family Fabaceae; genus Sesbania; species Sesbania bispinosa. The sequence continues at coordinate 1,624,988 of QLOH01000060.1, read as the reverse complement.
CAAGAGCCAGAACTTTTCTTTACGGCATGTTCACATGGATTTTCTCCCATGTCCATGTCCAATTAATTACAGCACCCAATTATGGACAATTAATCCTTGGAATTCAAACGTTGTGGTCCTAGTTCTCAACACATGCTTAAGAAAAAGCAAATGGATTGGTTCAAGTTCAACCACAAGGTGTTTCTTAATTTGTCCGTATATGTAAAGAGAAGAGGGGAGGTGCATCAAGTGCTCAATTACTAGACTGCTTGACCACTAAACCTGACAAAAACTGGTGGGTGTCTTTGACTCTTTTTGTGATTTGGTTTGGTTTCGGTCACAAATAGCTAGGGATTTGGTTGGTTTAGGTAAGAGAGAGAGAGAGAGAGGCTTGTTTTGTTTGTTGTGAATTGCATTTCAAGCAAAAGAGTACTACAAATTAAAACAATGGGACGGAGCAGAGGAACGATTGCAAATTATTTGACTTCACGACGACTTTAATTTAATTGTAGATTCATTCATTCATTCCTAATTGAGTGACTTTGTCAACTTTTGACGGCTGTTGATCATTCCCTAAAAATGATAAAATGCGTTACACATAACTTGACAATTAACGAGTTCTTGCCATTCCTTCTAATCTCAATCACTTATATAACTCGGAGAAAGTTGAATACTCACTCCGTCCTATTTATAAGAACATTGTAACCATTTTACACAGATTAAGGAAGTTGGTTAATTTAGTTGACTACAATAAATTTGTCATGAATTTGTATCACATCTACTAAACTACCCATGAATTTATTGAGACTCATTATCTTTCTCTTTCTATTTAAGTACTCAATTGTGTCATACTCTCTCTATTAATTAATTATTCACCCACCTCCACTAATGGGGTATTTTTGTCAAATAATAATTAATGCATGAGACAATTTGAAAAAGTTCTTATAAAAAGGACCAAGACTCACCTTCAAAAAGGTTCTTATAAATAGGATCGAAGGGAGTAGTAAAGAATCCAAGATTCAGTTTTTACTCCTACATGTTTTGGGTTACTTACTCTAGCAAAGGGATTTCTTTGGATAATTTGAGATATTTCATCATGTTCTTTAATAAATTACATTTCTCCGTTTTGAAAGATCCTAAAATTATCCTATCATCTTATCCACTTTCAAAAATTACATTCTCCTTTCCACAATCAATGAAAATATGATACAATCTAGTATATATATTTTATTGGGATCGAATCAACTTTTTTGGGTAGCTATTAGTTATTTTTTAAAAAGTACTTGAGGTGGTTTTTTTTAAAAAGCTTCAATTTTCAGTTATTAGCTGAAAATTAATTACAAGTTTATCCCTCAATCACCTCCACGTATCATTATTTAATAATTAATTATGTCCATATATGTCATTTTACCAGCTAGTTTTACCAAACACATTCAATCAAATCAGCCAGCTTTTCAGCTTTCAGCTAACTTTAAACTTTCAGCTAGTTTTTCGACTTTCAACTAGCTTTAAGCTTTCAACTAATTTTTCAACTAGTTTTACTAAACACACTGCTGAAAAGCTAACTGATTTGAGTGTAGGTGTCTGGTAAAACTAGTTGAAAATGGTAAAATGACTTACATTTTTCCTTGATATGTATGATTAGGTCGAAGATTTTTTATAAATAGAACCTGAGGTGTAGCTGAGTGTGCGGACCAGGTAGACCTGATCAACAATGATTTGCATTGGCCCGCGATTTAACTAGGCCAACCCACATAAGCTTGTTTTTAAATAGGTCTATATTCCATCAATCCACATAGATTTACGACCGGTTAAATGAGTTAGCCCGGGGCCGATCCGTAATTGTTTTATTTTTTCATTATTATGAAATTTATTTTACTTATATTTATATTTATAAAAAATTGTATATCTTTTATGTTTTTATACGAGTAAATGGGTTGTTGATCAGGCCATGGACCACACTCATCATTTAACTTGCAGGTTATGTCGTTATGCAGACCAACCTGTATAACGGTATAAGCTCGCAATTACAAGAGTAAAGGATTTGGAAGACCAAATTAACATGAGTTATGAGTTGGATTAGATCCTCTGCAGTTTTAAAAAAATTGCATGGGATCCTCACCCTCCATTTATTTTGCATTGTTATTTCCTATTAAAAATTTTGTTTTATAAATTTTTCTACCCCTTAGATTCAACAGGGAGATGAAGTTTAAAGTCCCACAGGAGGGGATCCATTCCCTTATGAGTTATGTCAGCTGACTCGCGAATGTTAACCCATATAACATCTCGTATGTTGTTAAACTCATTACGTGATAATCACATAATTGGATGACCGTATAAAAATATTTTACGTTGATAATATATGATTATTAAATTCTTATACTTTATTATTATCTTAATATTTTCTCATAATTTTTTAATAAATAAATAGTTATAACTCGTTTTTTATCGTTTTAAAAATGCTTTGATAATTTTTAAAGAGTTAAGTCATTCAATAAATATTTTAGGGAATTGAAGAACTAAGAGTGTGTTTGGTAAAACTAGCTGAAAGCTAAAAAGCTCGCTGAAAGCTTAAAAGCTATTGAATGTGTTTTGGTAAAACTAGTTGAAAATGGTAAAATGACATTTAATGACAGCATTAATTATTAATAATGATAAGTGAGGGTGGTTGAGGGCTAAACATGTAATTAATTTTCAGCTAGTAGCTGAAAATTGGAGCTTTTTTTAAAAAGCTACCCCAAGTAGCTTTTTAAAGAAAAGCTTATAGCTACCCAAAAAAGCTACCTTCCCAAACACTCTTGAAATGGTTTCAGCTACTATTTTCAACTTTCAGCTAGTTGAAATGGTAAGCCAAACACACTCTAAACATGACACAAATTTTAATTAAAAAATTTAACATATAGTACTTACATACACACATACATACATACATACATATATTACTCGCATCTATCACATTTAAGACTTTCATGTTGACTCTATTCAATCGTATTAGTTAAGTTAACCATAATGCACGTTGATCTGTTGGGTAAGGGGTCGTTTTAGCTTAATCAACCAGGTTCAAGCCTTATGATGCAACTGCATTAAATACTTGGAGGGATACATGTGATCATACACCAAAGAATGAGTTCATTTTCATTTTTTAGAATCTCGATATTATTTTAATTTTTTATTTGGTTTGAGAGAAAATAAAAATAAAAAACATAAGAGAAAGGAAATGGAGAAAAGAAAGGGACCAGGGGAATTAGTGGATTTTGTGTATTGTTTGTTGAAAGAAAAGAAAAAGAAGATAGAGGATTTTTAATTTCCCTCTTCTATGGTTTGATTGGAAAAAAGTGGAAAAAGGGAAATGATATTATTAATGGACACAATTGTTATTGATAATCAATTACAACTTTTGATAATTACCTAACAAGGTTGTGACCTCATACTGTATGCTGTACAATAGAAGTATAATTCAGTCCTTATAAGTTAATACTTACTTTAATCCCTTAAATCTTAATACCTAAATTCAAATAAATTTCTAAAATTAATAAATCACTATCAAAGTTCCCTGAAAGATTTTCTTTTTTTAACAGAGGGACTGCTTTGACGGATGAAATACAGTTTCAAGGATTTATTTTTAATTTATGTCATTTTAAGTACTACTAATTAATTTAACAGTGAATAACATTTTTAGGGACCAAATTAATGGTTTAATTACTCAAAGTAAAAACAAATGAAGTGTGGTCAAAAACAACAAAAGTTGGGGGAAGGTGATTTCAATGTGCAAAGGGATGCCATGCATGCATGAGATAATTAAGCATATTCAATGCCATCTTCGATAATGCCCTGTAGCCTGTACATTATTATTGTGTCCTTGCTAATTAAGACTTCATGCTGGCTTCTCTAAATTTGTCATTTTCAACCTCTTTATGATACCTTATACTTTAACCTCTTTTAACTAACTAAGATCGGGTTAATTAGAGACTTAAACATACCTTGCCTGCCGCTATTCTTCTTCTCTTTTGTCACCAAAATATATTAATTACATCAATCCAAGACCAAATTTACTAACTTTATATATGTTGCTGATGTGGATTAATTTAGTAATCAAGTGCGGCACGGCTATATAAAGTTATTGTGGGGCTTGTCTCTTCCTTTTTGCGATATATATATATATATATATATATATATATATATATACTCACGGCCATATAAATAAATTTCTTTATATTGGTTTAATTTTATCTAATTAAATTATTCCGATCGAAAAAGGAACAGTAACACCTTGCTTATCAAGAGAAAAATAAACAAAAATGAAGGAGAGAAAATAAAAAACAAAAGAATTTTTCTTTTGACAATTAAATTTTCTCCCCAAAAAATATAATAAAAAATAGGAAAAATTTAGTCATTTAATAATGAAATTAGATAAAGAAAATTAAATTATATTATGATTAAATAATTGATTGTTATAATAAAATAATCAATTATTGACACTTATTTAATTAAATAAAACAAAAACATCACATTATCAAAATATAAATGTCAATTTAATTAAATAAAATAGAAAAAAAAATCATTTTTTGTCTAAATAATATGTAAAAGAAATTACTTGTTTTTTACCATCTCTTTTTTTTTTTACGATCAAATAATCAAGAGCTAAAAAGACAAATTAAATTAAGCTGATCCCAACAGTCAAGTTCAAGTAGTGGAAGCATTCAAGAATGAATAGAGATTGACTTAAACGCACGTGGGCCTTCAAGGCAGCACGTCACACGTTCCATATTCACGTGCGATGCGATCTAATGATTGTTATTACTACGAAGAAAGAAAGAGATCATATGATATGTATACCGTGTACACAGAGTTCGCCCTTGACTTCTCTTGGTTGATTCCTTATAGCACCCCTTCATTTAAAATATGTGTAAAATAAATTAAATAACAATATTTGTAATAAAAAAAGTATGTGTGAAATGGAGCTATCAAAACGGGATTTGGCTTACCAAGTTATCTTGGTCTACCTTCACCAAGATAATGGGTTTTTTTTTTTTTCAAAAAGCAAGATAATGGGTTGAGTTCAAAATAACATGCAACCTACCAAATTTCAAGTTATTAGAGGGATCCGGATACCAGATTCTCTCCAGTTATGTTGTAGAAATACATGACTCTTTTTTAAATTCTAAAAAACTTTTTAAAATACATTCATTTCTATTCAAAAAGTGACCAATTATTCTCTCAAGGATCAAATATGTTCATATTAAATCTCTTTCTTTCAATTTCTAGCTAGTTGCGTTCTTCTCTTCCTTGATTTGATTTATGTTTTTATTTCAGTTAACATATTTAATTATTAAAGGAAAAGAACTCTTTTAAGTTAGATTTTGTTCATTAGAATTTATTTGCAATATTATAAATTTATGTGAATAAAGCCAGGAAAGCAATCCCACAAGGACAATAAATCAATGTTTTAAAAATCGAACCAGTAATTGAACCGGTGAAGGCACTGGTTTACAGTTCAATGGTTCAATCGTAGTTAAACCGTGGTCGAACCGGTATTAATTAAATATATATTTTTAAATATTATATAATATTTTAATTAATAAAATAACACAAAATTATAAGAAATTAAGATATATGAAGTTATAAACTTGTTTAAACAACCTTATTATAAGGTTTATAAAATAAAAAATAAAAATAATTGATAAAATAATAAATATCTATGTGAAATTCTCAGACATATGTTTTTATTTATCTTAAAAGTAATTTAAATTAAATGAAAACTAAAAAATAAAAAAATATAATTTTTTTAAGAAAGGCCGGTTCAACCGTTTTTTACCGGTTTATCGGTTTTTGACCTGTTTTTTGCAGCACTATTTCATTGGTTTATTTGGACCGGACACAGGACCAGTTCACCGGTTTATCGGTCGGACCGGCCGGTCCGGTCCGGTTTTCAAAACTATGTGATAAATAATTAGACACTATCAATACAAAGAACACTCTTAAAGGAAATGGACCCTCTTAAAGATTAAGTTTCTTATTCTTATATTATTCTTTCCCTTGTCTTTATGTTAATTATTTTCATATGGAGAAACATAAGTGCAGGCTTTAATTACTTCATAAGCTTTTCCAATGAAAGAGTTTTGGACAAAGAACCTTCTTAAAGGAAATGAACCCTCTTAAAGATTAAGTTTCTTATTCTTATATTCTTCTTCCCTTGTCTTTGTGTTAATCATTTTCATATGGAGAAGCACGAGTGCAAGCTTTATTTCATAAGTTTTTCCAATGAAAGAGATTTGGGGTGCTCTTATGAGGAAAGTTCACCAAGTGAAATTTTGTTTAATGAATTTATAATGCAAATAAGATTCTAATGAACAATCTGATGATAGAATTTAATTCTTAAGAGGGTTCATTTCCTTTAATAAATATGTTAATTGAAATAAAAACATAAATCAAAACAAGGAAGAGAAGAACGCAACCAGAAGTTAAAAGAAAGAGATTTAATATGAACATATTTGATCCTTGAGAGAATAATTGGTCACTTTTTGAATGGAAATAAATGTATTTTGAGAGGTTTTAGAGTTCAGAAGAGAGTCACGCGTTTCTACAATATTTAATCCCTAATAAAGTCATTTTTAAAAGTCAAGGACTAAACTGCCTAATGTTAAAAAAAGTTAGGGACTAATTTGCAGGGTTTTTTATCCTATGCATCACTTAACGTGACAACGTACTCAGCTCACTATAATGGGCCGTCGCTATAAGCGAAAAGCCTTTGCTAAAGGCTACGTAGCGACGACCATATGAACGTCGCTACAAAGCTCGTCGTAAATGCAGTAGCGACGAGCAAAGTAAGTTGTCGCTACGTAGAGACGGCCAGGCTGTCGCTTAAGCCGTCTCTAAAATCATGGTCGTCGCTGCGTATTACTATTTTTTATTTTTTAATTTAGCGACAACCTTAGTGACGGCCAAGGTCGTCTCTAAAGATAATTTAAAAAAATTAAATTTATTGTTATTTATTTTATTTTAATATTTAGGGTTTATTGGTTATTAATTTTAAAATTATAAAAACAATACTAAATACTATATCAACACATCGGCAGAAGAAAAATATATATATAAAATATATATATATATATATATACATATACATAAGTTGTCCAAACAAAATACAGTAAAACTATAAAAAACCATAATAAAAAAATCAATGGCGGCGACGCTGGTGTTGTGGTGGGGTCGGCTCCTTATCACCATCCAACGGATGGTCATCCAAGGCGGCATCGTAGCAGGAGTGTGGCTGAGCCTGAGCATGAGCATGAGCTGCAACCTGAGCCTCCGGCAACTGCTGCATCTGTTGTCGGAGTCATCCTAACTAATCCTTCAACTGTGCAGTCCTCGCTATAGCTTGACGAGACTCCTGCCTTGCTTCAATTACTTCATGGCGCAGCGCCTCCTCAGTTGAATGTCGGGACCCGGACCATCACTCCCGCTGGTATGAGCCCGGAACTCATGAGTGAGGTTAGTCACACCTGGACGAATGTTGGTTGCCAAGTCGTCGGTGCCATAACAGTGGCCTCGGGTATTGCCACCCGCAACATCCCTTTTTTATGCGGTTGGCAACAAAGAACTCCTCTGGCTCGACCTCCCGCCCAAGTTGTCGATTCTACATAGAAAAAGTACACAAATTAATTATTTTAACAACAAATAGAAACATAATATAGAAGAGTGTTTATTTATACATACCATAACCAACGCAACCTCATGGTGGGCCCTACGGCCCGTGGTGTGGACTGCTGATAAGTGAAAATTAGTTCATAAATTAGAGCACTTTTTATTTCACTTATCAAGGATAAAATGATAATTTTGCACCAATTTAATCACTTTTTATTAAATATTAGATAAATTATATTTATTAATCTAAGATTTGAATTTGATGCTATTTTGATGGAAATATTGCTGAATTTTGCAAGATATTGCAAATATTTAATTTGAAGGATAGATAACATTAAATGAGGGAGATGTCTGCAAGATTTGAGATTGATTGAAGATATTTAATGAAGATTTAAAGAAGATTTGAAGCCATTAATGAGGAGATCACTGCCAATCAATTAAGGATTCTGCAGACAAGTTTCCCAATTAAATCAAAGATTGCTCAATAAATACAAAGATATCATCAAGAAAAGGGAAATAAGGAAAGACAAATCTGCTAAAACCAGTCTCGAGGAGAGATCAAGATTAAAAAGAGAAAGTTGGAGCTGCAGGACGCTACCTGCGCTTCACCCCGCGCTATAGCGCAGGTGAAGCGCAGACTCTCTGGAAGTTGCGCCTCATCCTGCGCTGTAGCGCAGCCTGGAGCGCAGGTTACGCTAATTGGGTCCCTGTTGCCGTTTTTAGATAGATCTCTTCCCAAATTGTTGTGTCTTTCCTTAGTCTATAAATAGGAACCTCTTGCACCAATCCCAGTGTGCACGATCATTGTAATCCAATTTATATTTCAATGATAATGTACCAAAGCTAAGTTTAGAGTAGGAGAGGAGGAGCGCTTCGCAAGGATTGAAGATGGTGACAACATCTTCGGTGGTTTGTATGGCTACCTCGTGTAGTTAACTCTCCAGTAGGATTGGATGTAATCGATTCTATCCCTGAGTGTATGTAAATTTATATTATTATTTATGAGCTCTCTATCTATAATATTGGTAATCTTATTCTGTACTTAATTCCTAATTCCCACGCTTGCGTCTGGAGTTATAGGCTAGTCTTAACTTAGTTAGTTTTGACTAGGAGCGAGAGTGGGGAAGCGGATTCTGAAGAAACTCACTCTCTGATTGGATAAGAGGACTCAATATCAGAAAACCGACACATGAGCGTTACTAATGAGCGATGGGTAGTGTGAGTACTCTAGCGAAGGGCGTTCACATGATTAGGCTTGTGTATCGATAGAAAGGGGTAGTTGATTGTAATTCCAGGATTCGAACATAGGCGTGTCCTAATGAGCAAGGGTAGTGACAGTACTTGAGCGAAGGTGCGTCTACAGCGTTGGCCTCGTTTATCAACTAAGTTCCTTTACAAACTAACTAAAAAAGAGCAAAATTATCCTAGGGTAAAACTGTCGCTTGGGAGAGCCCGCATGGATTATCTTTGAGTATGTGAGATCGCTGGTAACTCGGGGTCTTAGCAATAAAGTTTGTCTACAGTATTATAGAGTAAACCTAAATAATAGATAGTCTTTACATGCACAAGGGGAGAGATGAGATGAAGTCCAATCCTAATCCAAGTAAAGTGTCTCTAACTCTTCCTTTCTAATTCCAATTAATATTTACTTTCTATTTACAATTCTGCAACCATACTCTCTAAACCGTGTTTTTCTTGATAAATAGATCACAGACTGCATAAATTAACCGTTCCCTGTGGATACGATACTCTTTCTTACTATTATACTGCTGGATTTGTGGTTCGCTTGCCAGAAACCCACCAACTGTCCCCCGCGAAGGGGTGGTAACAGGCCAGATCGCTCGTCAGAGGCCTACTACCCGGCCTATATCAGGCCCTGGCCAGACCAGGCCAATTTATTAAATAGAGCATGCCAAGACTTTTTCAAAAACCTATATAGCAAAACAAACCAGGCTTCAGGCCATCAAAAAAGCCTTTTGAGCCTATCAGGCCGGTCTATTTAACTAAATATAAATAAAATACTAATATTTTTTATATTGCTATTATTATTATAAAGATTTTTTATTACTTTTCCTTATAATTATATACTTATTAGCTTGTATAAACATTTAAGTATGTTAAAAACTTGAACCTATAAGTCTATTCATATATATGCTTATGATATATTCAAATACCTTACTATAAAACATGCTTTTAAACAGGCTTTCAGGCCTAGTCAGGCTTTAAATAGGCGAGACTCAGACCATAAAATAAAGCCTATGTCAGGTAACAGACCAGACTCGGGCCATGGATTTAAGGTGCAGGCCAGGCTCAGGCCTTGGAAAGCCTAGCTCGGCTCGGTCTATTCCCATCCCTAGGCCCCGCGTTAAGAAGCTCGGTTGCTCTTGTTACGAGCGGACTTGCCCTTGAATTCCTCAGAGTCACCGTAGGCCAAAAGACCCTCCTAGGCCTCCTCACCACACCATGTGGGTTCTTCCCAGCCTTCCGGGCCTTGTTCATCATATCTCGAAGGCGACGAGCAACCCTCTACTCGTACACCTTATTGATTTGGGCCTCATGAGAAGGGTTCTAAGTAACTCGGCTCTGCAAAATAAAAATAGGTAAGTTATGCCAAATTGACATAACTTAAGAAAACAAATTAAAGTGTTTAGGGTTTATAATTACCGTGAACTCTTCCCACCACTTGTCCCTTACATCCTTCAGGGTGACCTCCCACAGGTAGTGAGGACCCCGGAACTGAGAACATATCGCATGACCAATGGCTGTGATAGATGGGTTGTTAGGCACCCAACTGCAAAATAAAATATTCAATATTAACAGTTAAAACAATTAAAGATGTTATATTGATATCAATTCTAAAGAAGGAAAAAAATAAACAAACTCACCCCTCGCCAAATGGTCTGATAATAACCCGACCTTGAGCGTCTACCTCATGAGGTCGGCTTGAGCTGGCACCCTGGAACCAAGCTGGCTCCCCATCAGACTCATGGTCAGCGTCCCCATCCATTTGTTCCCGAACGTCCTCAGCGTCCAGCTCGGGCACAACGTCCTCGCCCACTGGAGGCATCTGAACTAATCCCGGTGTTGGGATGAACCTCATTCCATCGAACTCTGGAGTAGAAGGTGGAAGGGAGGAAGAAGAAGAAGAAGACTGGATAGTGTCCGTCGGAGCCGCTGAAGTAGATGGATGCTCCGACATCTGATCAGAGTCAGAGGGGTTGGCCATCTCCCGCATCGCGTAAGCTGTATGTGCACGTAGCTCGCCCGGAGGGATGGACCTCCCTCTACTCGATGGGATCTTTTATCCACCTCTACCACGCATCCTAGACATTAATTTTTTTCTAACAACTATAGACATTATATAAATTAAATAATTATATAAATTAAAATTACTAATTACTAATTGTATAAATTAAATAATTACTATTTACAAATTACTAATATACTAATAATAGTGATTACTAATTACTAATAAAACTAATAAACTATTAAGTACATATACTAATTACTAATAAAACTAAATACTAATTACTAATAAAACTAATTACTAATATACTAATAATTACTAATAAATTAATTACTAATATAAATTATTTACTAATTACTAATTACTAATATACTAATAATTACTAATTATTAATATACTAATAAAACTAATAAACAAGATACCTACTAAAGCAATGTTTAAAACTAATAACCTAATACCTATATCACATTAATAAACTAATAAAATAAATAAACTATTATTTACAAATAAAATAATTAAAACTATAAAACTTACAAGTTGTGAAGCCGAAGAAGGAATGAAGATAGAAGGAGCTGTAAAGTCACCTACAGACAACTATTTTGATTTCTGATCGGTTCAAAACAAACCTATGAAGGAGGGGAACTTTTAATCAGTGATTTTTTTAGAATAAAAAGAGAGAGGGACAGAAACAAAGGGGTGGCCGTAGGGGAGAAAAAGAGAGGGAGGAGGAGGAGGGGGTGAAAATGGAGGAAGAGGGGAGGGGGAAAGGGTTTTACGCGTACAACATATAACGTAGCGACGACCATACCGTCGCTAAGGCTGTCGCTACGCTTAATTTTAATCTTTTCAGAAAAAATAATAAAAATTTTAAGTGTAGCGACGACCACGTCGTCGCTACATAGCAACGACTTGGCCGTCACTAAGTATTAATTGCACTGAACAGTGCATTTAATGATGTAGAGCGACGACTAATGATCGTCTCTACAAGGTCGTAGCTAAATTACAATTTTCTTGTAGTGGCTCTTCGTTAACGGAAAACGTGTCGTTAAACTAAATTGATGGACGGTGAAGAATGTCGTCATGGACTAATGTGGTCATTTTTAAAAGTCAGAGACTAAACTGCCCGATATAAAAAAAAATTAAGGGAGCAATTCATGGGTTTACTCTTTTTTTATACGTGAAATTTCTAAGTGCTTAATACTTTCAATTTTACCAGGTAATTAGAAGAGCCATGTGTCACTCATACATTTAAACATATTTTATTTAGTGAAAAATTAACTAAACTATTAATAACTTTCAATCTTGACTGCCATTGTCGTGTGGTAACTTCTCATAACTACCTTAAGACTTTTCACACCTCATATTCTTGACTCATTTTCAACCTTCAAATCTTATTTTTGAAATGTCTTATTGTCAAAAAAAAAAAAAACTAACCGAGAAACCTATATATCCTTAGAATAATATTAATCATACAACGTTACAACATACAAGTGAAAGAAAGAGAGTAAATAGAAAAAATGTGGAATGTGATTAGTAATATGAAGGAAAAAGATAAAAAGAAGTGAGTTGTATGAATTATTGTATATTTTTTATTGATGAATTTGATATCTCTTATTCTTATCTTCGGAAGAAAATTTGTAAAATTCATAGAACTTATTAAATCATGCGAAAATGGTCTGTTTTGAAGAAACTTGTATTATTAGGAGCAAAAATTGTGTTAATAGCTAATGAGTAAGTGCAGAGTATTGAACCCGTAAAAATTGGTCTACGGCATTTACATTCAATTCACCTATGTCTTAAGTCTAATCACTAGCAGGGCAAGGTTGACGAAAGCTCCTTCCTGATCCAAGAAAACCCTTTGACGGAATTCAATTTCTATGGGCCTTATTCTGAGCACATGCCTGGCATTATGAGAATTCTTCTACCATGATTTTGTTTGGCTCAAAGTACCTAGCTAGAATTGATGTTTTTCAACTTTATGGGGGCGAGTCCCCTGCCCTATTGACATAAATTCTTTTTTTTAGAGAAATCATTATTGTATTATTGTATGACCATTGTGGACAATATTTTTCACCATAAAGATAGAAATAGGAATAAATTAGAGATAATTGTGTGATGTGATGAGTGAAATGGTGGAGAAAAATAAAAATGAAAAGTATAGGGAAAAATATGTCCTTATAATTTCGATCAACTTTGGTCTTCGCCCTTATACGTACTTTAAATCATCTGTTCTTTATCTCTGAACTTTCTAAACTCCCAATGTGTGGTCCCTCACCGTTAGTGAGATTTGTTAACTTGATAAGCTGACTAGTAGAAGTTACATGTCAGCCTTAATAATAGCCCCAAATAGCTGACTCATCTAATTAATTTTTTATTAATTTTTAATTATTAAAACAATCCTAATAGCTAAATTAGTTTTTTTACTGGGTAAAACTGTTGATGTGAAAAAATCCTAATTTATTAATTATGGTTATTTTAATAATTAAAAATTAATAAAAGGGTTAAATATAGATGATTCAATTATTTGTGACTCATTATTAAGCCTGACATGCAACTTCTGTTGTCCAGCTCATCAAATTAACAGATCTCACTAACAACGGGGACCATAATTTGGGACTTTAGAAAGTTTAGGGACAAAAAACACAATATTTAAAGTACATTGACGAACACTAAAGTTGACTGAAACTATAGGGACGAAAAATATTTTTTTTTCCAAAAGAATATTATATAAGTTGTTATATGATTTTATTTTTTTTTATTTTTTAGAAGGGAGGGGACTAAGCCCCATTAAACAAAGCACAATCTAGGAAAACAAGTACCAGCAACATCAGGTAAAATTAAAACAGAAATGGAAGCAGGGGATCTGGGAGAATATGAGACCCCAAGGGAAAAGAGTGGCCCATCCCAGCAGGACCATCCGCCACAGAATTTCCTTCACGAAGAATGTGACTGATATGAACCCTCTCAAAGCTAGCAATATCATTCTAAATCGTCGTAACCAAGCTAAAGCAGGGATGATTAGAAGGAACTTCATGAATAACAAAATTAACAGCAGTGATGGAGTCACTCTCAAACCAAATACAAGAATCACCTCTCAGAAGAGACACGTGAGCAACATTGATCCTTGAAAGCCCGCAACCCCGCTTCAATGATCATAGCTTGACCAATATTTTGAGTCACCCCTGTAATCCATCTTCCCAAGTTGTTACAACAAAACCATCAATGTTCCATTTAACCCAACCATCCTTAGGAGGCTCCCGACCCACATCCTTGCTTATGCATTTTTTAATAGTCTAAAGTCTAATTATAATGTGAAGTTCCTTTTATGGATTTTGCATGTCTATATCCCACTGATTAATTAAGAGTGAAAAATTCTAATCATAATGTGGTTTTATAGAAGCAACTGCATGTAACTTTTACATTCAAGTGCGTGGTTAAATTCAAGCATAAACGGTTTTACTTCTAAGTCACTCTTAATTAAGGTTAATTTTATATAATTAAGTTTATGAATTCTATCCCTAACACCCATACATATAGGATTTAATTAGCATACATTGTCAGTGTAAAAAAGTTTTACACAGACATCCAATAGTGTGTCGACGTCACATTATTTAATGAATATGACACCTCAAATTTATTAAATTCAATAAATGATATTACAGCACATCATTAGATGTCCGTGTAAAACTTTTTTACACTGACAGTGTACATATATTAAACTCCACACATATAATGATTTGTTGTCATATTAATTATTTATTGATAATACATGAAATATGATTTATATTAAAAATAAATAGATAATCGTATTATATTAACAATGTATATTAATTAAACTAGTGTCCGAACCATGCGATGCACGTATATTATTATTCAGATGGATTATTTATACTGAATACTATAATATATTTAGTTTAATTAATATAAATATGTAAACTTTAAAAAATGATAATGATTAGTGATTTTTTACATATTAAAATTTATACTTGTTTATATAGAAAGAATTAGAAAAATTAAAAACATAGAAAATTTATTTGAAACAACAAATTCCAAACATTAATAATTATAAATGTAAAATATACCACATCATATCATTTATATTTTTTGAAATATCCCTTTATACACTATATTTTTCGTCAAATTATAACGTTTAAAAATATAATCACATATAAGAATCTTAAGTCCTTGTTGAGACTTCACCCTAGATATAGCAACATATAATTGACCATGAGAGAAAATGATTTTTGGTAAATAAACACCAACGTGCGACAATATCTAGCCTTGACTTTTATTAATGGTCACAAAAAAAATGAAAATTGGTATTATATTAACAATGTATATTAGTGTCCGAACCATGCGATGCATGGACATTATTATTCAAATGGATTGTTTATACTGAATACTATAATATATTCAGTTTAATTAATATAAATATGTAAAATTTAGAAAATGATAATGATTAGTGATTTTTTTTCACATTAAAATTTACACTTGTTTATATAGAAAGAATTAAAAAAAATTAAAAACATAGAAAATTTATTTGAAACAACAAATTTTAAATATTAATAATTATAAATGTAAAATATACCACATTATATCATTTATATTTTTTGAAATATCCCTTTATACACTGTATTTTTCGTCAAATTACAACGTTTAAAAATATAATCACATATAAAAATCCTAAGTCCTTGTTGAGACTTCACCCTAGATATAGCAACATATAATTGACCATGAGAGAAAACGGTTTTTGATAAATAAACACCAACGTGCGACAATAACTAGCTTGACTTTTATTAATGGTCACAAAAAAAAAAACTGAAATTTGTCTCCGTTGAAACTTTAATGGAGTGAGATGATCAAATAGAATTAAATTCATTTGAAGTGTCCCCAAATGTATTCCACATTTCTTACTTTTCTTGGAAAAAATGAAAATATAGTTTATATATATTTAATTAAATATAAACAAATATAATATGCTCCCACCGTTCCTTTTTATAAGGCACATTATATTGAATCACAAAGACCAATAAAAGTAATTAAAGCTAGTTAATTAGTTTATTTGAGTTTTAAAAAATAGTTTAACTTTCTAATTTTGCCATTATTTAATATTATTAACTAACTCCACTATCATTTTATAGTTGGAAAGACATGTGAATAAGGGCAAATAAGGAAAATTATAATAAATGTTTTCTTCAAATTGTAAAGTGACTTATAAAAAGGAACACAAAAAATTCTAAAAGGTGCCTTATAAAAAGGAATTGAGGAAGTATGTATTTAGGTGATTTCAATTCCTATTGTATTATTTTTAAAATACTTAGTGTTGTCTTGTCTTTTGTATTTACTTAAATTCCTATTATTTATATATATTTTCGATTGGAACCTGTAATGTATTTAATTAATAGTTTAATTTTAAAATATATAAGATTTTTTCACGCATAATTTTTTTTATCTCTCTTCCTTTCCTATCACATCAATTGTCATTTATTTCACTCTCTCTCTTGATTTGTTTCTTTTTATCTCTTTCTTTTTCTACTTTCAACACCCAAAAGTCAACTATCAAAGTTTTAATACTTTTAAAAAAAGAATAATAATTTTTTCACATTTTTTTTGTTTTACACTTCCTTTAACACCTTAATTTTCTTTTTATTTCATATCACATTTTTCACATTCTTTCTATTTTTCTTCTCCCTAAACTTTCCATATTAATTTATCTACCTACTATCTATGTATCTTATAGGTTAGACTAGATTTATAGCTATTAACATTACTACCTATAGGAATTAAAAAAATTAACCCCCAATGTATAGTGACAGAAAATCTAACTAATTGTAATAGTATAGATAAATAGATTGAATTTAAAAATTCACTTAGGGTGTGTTTGTGAGTTTAGAGATGGGGGAAAGGAAAGGATTGGAGGGAGAAGGGAGGGGGAGAAGAGGAGAAAAATACTTTGTAAAATACTCCAACTCACAAACAAAAAGGGGGAAGGGCTTCCAATAAACCTTTCTCTTCCCTCATTTTCCCACCAAAATCTAACTCACAAACACACCCTTAATAAACATGTTATCTAAGCAAAGTTCTATTGGCTATCTTGAAATATAGTCTTTCTCTATACATATATATACATACATATGTGTACCACTGAGCACGTGAATCAGCTGGTAATATGCTGCTTCAGTTTAACCAGTGGTCTTGAGTTTGAGCACGGGGTGTGTAGTTGTCATAGTTCTGAAAACCGGACCGGTCGGTCCGACCGGAAAAACCAGTGAACCGGTCATGTATCCGGTCCAAATAAACCATTGAACCTCAGTACTGTAAAAAATCGGTAAACCGGTCAAAAACCGGTAAAACCAGTCAAAAACCGGTTGAATCAATCTTTCATTAAAAAATTCTATTTTTTATTTTTTATTTCTATTTAATTTAAAATATTTTAAGATAAATAAAAACATATGTTTGAGAATTTCACATAGATATTTATTATTTTATCAATAATTTTATTTTTTGTTTTATAAACCTTATAATAAGGTTGTTTAAACAAGTTTATAACTTCATATATATTAATTTCTTATAATTTTGTGTTATTTTATTAATTAAAATATTATATAATATTTAAAATATATATTTAATATATACTAGTTCGACCACGGTGTTGAACCATTGAACCATGAACCAATGCTTCACCAGTTCAATTACCGGTTCGATTTTTAAAACATTGGTGGTTGTGTTAAATACTCAAAGGGAGAATTTTGCCTCCCATATAGGTCCTCCCGTAGAGATACATGTGGTCTTACACAAAAAAATATATACATACATATGTGTGTTAACTATTGAATGAAGTATTTATTCTTATATATTAAATTTGAGTTTTCACCCTTAAATCCATAAAAATATATTGTATTTTCTTTTTCCTAAAGTCATGAGTTTATTGAGTTAAAATAAAATTTATAGGAGTATTAAATATTTTTTAAGTAATTATTTAATCAAAGGATATTATTAATTTTTTTTAATCAATACGAAAATTCTATCAATTATTAGTATCTATAAATTACTATTATAATATTTTTTATTAACTGTACTAATTTTTTATTTTTAAAAAAATAAAAAGTACAAAAATTTTAATTTTTTAATTTTAATTTATTTTATATATTTGACAGAAATGCTCATTAGTTTATAGTTAAATAAATGTTACTCCTACTTCTTAAAAATATCCTCAGAAAATTCTTCCGCTTAAAGTTGAAATCAGGAAACAATAAAAGGAAATGGAAAAACCAGCGAATTGAAAAACATGACAAACTAAGGGCATGTACGTTTTTTGTTTTTATTTTCTATTTTCATTTTATTTTTTATTTTCTGAAATTTTACAAAGGAAAAATTGGAAATGCTGAAAACAGCACGTTTTTATTTCCAGCATTTTCAATTTTTCCTTTATAAAATTTCACAAAACAAAAAATTGAAACAGAAATGAAAATGCAAACCAATCAAGCCCTAAAGCGGACAGGAATGCAGCGCGAGGATTGCGTGTCACTTTTATTGTCGGCCCAATTATGCGTTAGTGAAAGTTTTAAGGTTTCTTTAGATTTTTGTTAGTATCTCTTAGACTAATTAATGCAGAGTATTCAATCAATTTTTATCGCTAATCTCTGCGGTTTGTCCTGGAATTACTTTTGCTGGTGAGATGAAATGTGACTTTTGGAAAGACAACATCTGAATCAAATTTCTTAGATCTTTTATGATCATGTTCTCTTCGATCAAATAATGCTATATAAGGGCCCTGGCCCCGATATCAATTTAAAAAATGCTATATAAACATTTTTTAAATTTAATTTTAATGACGATTATTTAACGCTGTGTTTTTTTATTGAAATTTTTTATAACATCTAATCTCTCTCCTTTTAAAAATACTACAAAATAATCACATGCTCTTCATTATTCATTTTTTTTAGACTTTAATATATAAAGAAAATCATTACAAAATTATTCATTAAAGACTTCTATTTAAATAATTAGTGTTTACCTCAATTAGCTAAACTAAGTTTGCATGATGACTTTCAATTTACTTTTATCGTATAAAGTTTTTCTTTATATATTTTAAAGAATTTAATATATATACGCTGTCAATATAAAAAAAATTTTACACGGACATATATATGAGGTGTCACATTCATTAAATGATGTGACGACACACCATTAAATGTTTGTGTAAAACTTCTTTACACTAACAATGTATATCAATTAAATTTTAATTTTTAAAATGAAATTAATTTTTAAATGTCTATACCTCTATATTAGTAAATACTTCTTTTGTGCTTGAATTTCCTATTCCTAATATATACAATACATGCCACCGTGTTTGGTTCTTTGAATTAAACCTTTGTTAATTTCTTTATGATTTGCGTCTAAAGAAATAAAATAAAATAAATGTTTACAAGATAAAGTTTAAAGTTATTCATATACATTATTTTTATTATCCATAATTTTTTACAATCACATTTTATACACTTTATTTCATATATACCTTATTTTTCTTTCTCTTCCTTTCCTATATATCAATTATCACATTTTTTTACTTTAATTTTTTTTTCTATTTCTTTTTTCTACACCTTCCACAACCAACAAAATTTAACGTGAAAGTTTGATTTCCCTATTTTCATTCGTGCTACAATATTGATACGTTGTCATCATACACAAAGCATCGGAATAAAAGACCATAAATAAATGGCGGGCTCGTTTTTTATATGATAAAAAGATAGGTCGCTAGCAAGTCTTTGTTTATTCGTATTAGATTGGACATTGTTTAAAGGAGTACTTTTGTTTCACGTTTTATTCATGTGTCCATCCCCCTAAAAGTTTTATTAAACTATGAACAGGGTTGTAAAATAAGATGGATGGAATAGACTTTTTAAGGCATTAGTCTAATTTATTTTTTAAATTTATAATTTGACTTATTATTAGTTAATATAGGCATTATTGTTCAAGATAAAAAAAAGTCTGATATAACAACATGTTTGTTTTCTAATAAAATCTTTAAATTAACTATAAGTTATCTCTAAATAATTTTATTAACTCAATCTTAAAAAATGGGCTTATGCTGATTAAAATATTTTACATAGTATAGTGCATTTAAATATTTAAATAAATTAATAAGTGTGTGATTTTAAGATATTATATTAACAATAATAAATGAGGAGGGTTCAACTTACACCGGTGTAAGTTACACCAAATATTACACTGCTGATAATTACAAATCGAACGTGTTTTTTAGTAATCCAACCGTTGAATTATGTTTATTCATCATCACGATTATGTGTCAAATTTCGTAAAATTTTGACACTAATAACTTGATAATCAAATGATTGGGTTTTTCATATATTTCAAATATATATATAACGTTAATCTTGAGACATCTCAATGACATATCAAATAATTTTGGATTAATGTAAAAGTTTACATGTATGATCCTATATGATAGTAACTTTCAATCCAACGGTGGATTACTTAATACAATGATCCATTAAAAAATTATTTATTGGTGTAATATTTGGTGTAACTTACACCGGTGTGAGTTGAATCCTCCTCATAATAAATATATTACTGTATTATTTATATTTATTTAAATAAGTTAGTTTAATAGATTTAAAAGACTTTTATGGTCTAAAACATAACCTTTTTAGTTATAGACTTAAAAGAAAAAAGTCTTCACTTGATTTTTTTAGTAAACCAATCTAGTCTGGCATGACCTAAGTTTAGATTATAGTTTTTAATAAACGGTAACATGTTTATATCCCTAATTATGAGCATCCCCTATGATATATTAAATTTGTGTTATAATTTTAAATTTTATAAAATCATTTTATATTTTATTTCTCATGAAATTACGTTTTTTTCTCATATAGAAACATATATCCAAAGTTTATTATTAATCAAAAGCAAATAAATATTAACTTAGTTATTCAATAAAAAATATTGTAGAGGTTTTTGTTTTGGGTCATAGAGACCGGGTACACATGAACGAGCCTAACTTTGCACTTTCAAACGATATATAAGCCCAATAAGGATTTCATTACATATTTTTGGGTCCAGAAATATTACATTACAATAAATGCATGAAAGAAGAAACAAGCCAATAATTGAAAGCCCATTTAGAACCCAAAAACAAAAGCCATCTGATCCTTCTACTCGTCTCTCTTGATCATTCTCTCTGTTCTCCATCTCCCATGGTCTGACAGAGAGAATGGTGTCTTGCTCCTCCTGCTTCATGGGTTGCTGAGTCTGGTGTCTTGGTGTGCTGCCGCTTCATCTGCTGGGTGAGACAGTCTTCTCTGCAATTTGTTTAGATGACAGTGTTCTGTATCATGAATAAAGGGGCTTAGTATATGTTTATTTATTTCTTCGCTATTTAAGGACATTGTTTTTATCATATTCAGAGGAATTTGGACAATCTGTTATTTCAAAGCATGGTTCTTATCTGGTCTTATGAAAGTTTAATTTGTTGTGATTAGCTTTAGTTTTGCTTTCAAAATGTGTTACATCTCAATAGAACATGTGGCTGACGCAGGAGTCATTGGACATGTGGAAAAGCAAATTTAAATTTAGGTCTTTGTCCATATGGTTATGCTTGTCTTGGTTTTAATTTAAGTCTTTAAGTAAACTTTCTCTTGTATTAAAATTGTAGTCTTCACATTTCATTTATATTTGTACATCAGTGACAGCATTGAAGAATAGAGTTTAAAGATATGCACTTGAGCATAAGAATGTTGACTGTTGAGGCTTTGTTTTCAGGGCTCTTGCAGGTATTGTCTTATTAACTACAATTTCATTTTTTGCCTGTGGTTTTAGTGATACATCTTCAAAAGATGCTTTTTTTTTTTTTTCTTCTCCTCAATGGCTGGATCTAAAGGGAAGTATGTGATTTTGGTGGCCAGCTATCCGAGATAATTTTGCATTATGAAAGAAAATGTAATCTGTTAAAAAATGGTGGGGTGGTGGGAAGTAGACTGTGTTAGTTTTACATGTGGTTTCCTGCTAAAAAGTGAGAATAGATTAATGAAGGGGGAGGAATGAAATTTTGCAATCAATGCACCAATTTACGCATATATAGTTTAGTACTATAGATTTAACTTTCTTTTTCCAGTTCTTCTAAACACAACACAACACAACACAACTCACAAACACTTATCATTTCACCTTTGCCCAGAGCCGATTTATCCTCTATCCCTCTCTTCCTCCTTTGGTTGGATCAACTTGGGCTTGTTAATTAATGGGGCAAAGAACAATATCTATTTAATTATGTGAATACAATCGAGTTTTAAGGGTCCAGAACTGGTGTGGGGTTGTTGTGGAGCAAGTGTATACTTGTAGAACCATCGATCGAAAATAATGTTAACGGTGATTGGAGTGAAAGGACGACATTAGATTTTTTTTGGGAGAACCATGTTTTAGATTGAATGAGTAAGGATAATTTTGTAGGTCTTTCTATAAAGCATTGTAAAATTTTTTTTTGGGTCAAAGATTGTAATTCATTAAGCCTCAAGGACAGCCATACATCATCTACAACTGTTGTAAATAGAGTGATACTGTAATAATAAACACATAAACTTTACGCTACAAAGTATGCTCACTCATAAATCGGTTAAACCAAGACAACGAAACAAATCTCCTAAGTTGGATAGCATTGACATTGGAGGTGCTTGTTGGGTGAATAATTTTTCTTCACTTCATTCTTCTGTTTTTTTCTCTATTTAGAACATATGGCTCTGTCATACCTAAACAGAAAAATCCCTTGATGTCTCATATGCAAATAAACCTCTAAAAAAGTCAGCTCAACACAACTATGGAGAGGGAGAAAAAGAACAAAACAAAAAAGAAAATAATCGAAAAAAATATAACAGAGAGGGTGGTAGAAGAGGAGGGAAAAAAGAAAGAGATATAGGAGGAAGCAAAGGGGATGGGAAGAACCAGTAGAAATGGAGGAAGGAGATGAAAAAAGAAACAAATAAAAATAAAACTCTTACCATAAAGAGAGAATACCCATCTAAAATGGTAGATAATCCATCTAACATGAATAGGAGATCTCACCATAGGGAAAAATCCCCCTCCCCATCCCGTAAGGGAGAGGGAGGAGGCACTGCTGTTTGGGAGAAGAGGAGCGTCGCTGCTGCTAGGGTTTGGTATCTATTAGAGAGTTTGCAAAGCATTGTAAAATGGGTCGCAATTTGGTACCCTCCCGTACGGTTTTGGTACCTTCTTGTTTTTTTTATTGAATGGAGGCATAAAGATCAAAACTACATAGGAACAAGTCGTGTACTCCGTCCTAACGCATTTCAAAGACATATAGTAAATTTTAAATGAGTGACATGTGTATTGCAAATGAAAATGTGAAAAAAAGGGGAAATACAATAAAAATACAGTATAATGGTTATAGCAGATCAAAAAGTCTTTTATACAAATTCTAATGGTTAAATATTAAGTTGGGAGAAATTGATTAAATGATCAAAGAAGGTACCAAAATTCTCTCTCACTAGAGGGTACCATAGATTTTCCCTTCTAAAATTTAAATCTACTAGGTGACACACACATAACACATGTAATGTAATTCAATGCAAGTTTTATGGGGTTCCTAGTGATACTATAACACAGTGGCCCAGTAGTACCCATCGTTATGCTACTAATGAGAAGGAGCTTTAAGCCCAAACTGAAAGGCCCAATCGTATCATTTGAACTGGGGAAGAATAGACGGGGATGATGTGTAACGGTTGGGCAAATGCAGGAAATGGTGAAACCTTCGTGAAGGGGAGTGAATACAAACAAGTAATTCACTAAAACTAAAACTATTTCCTTTCCAGGAATAAATGTATTCTTTTGCCTTGTTTGAAACTGCAAAGAGTAATTAATGACTCTTTTGTCTACTAGCTAGGTGAAATTGATTAACTCTATCACTTTTTTGTGTTAATTACATGTATTCCCTGTTGGCAATTATTAGAAATAATCTTATTTGTGACTTAGTCATAATTCATCACCCCTAGAATGTGTTTAGTGGGGAGAATAACTTTTATCACTTTGTTAATACACAAATTACACTTATAAGTTGGAGTCTCCATAAACCGGTCTAATTCAATCAATTTAAAGTATTAAACTGAAAAACTAAAAATTGATTTTTTTTTCAATCCAATTTAAAACAAACTTATATGCATATTTAATTTATTTATAAAACATTGTATAATCTAAACTCATATAAATATATATATTGATTAAATTACCTATAGAGATTTATATTTTTATGAGTTTATTATCTAAGTGACATATTATCTCTTTTAATTTACTAATAGGGTTTAGGGTTTAGGGTATTAGTAAATTAAAAGGGGTTTAGGGTTTAGGGTTTAGGGGTGATGTGGCAGGAACTAATTTCAATGATTTGAAAACGTTAGGGATAAAAAATAACGAAAAATATAGATTATGGACCAAAACCAAATTCGGGTGAAAGTTTAGGGACCAAACCCGAATCTAGGTTTGGTCCCTAATCTTTGTTTTTAGTTGTTTTTGTCCCTAACGTTTTCAAATAATTGAAATTAATCTCTGCCGTCAACTCTGTTAAATATAGGGGTGACGGCAGAGACTAATTTCAATGATTTGAAAACGTTAGGGATCAAAAACAATGAAAAAAAATTACGAACCAAACCCAAATTTAGGTGCAAGTTTAGGGACTAAAACATATTAAACCCAACTTTAAAGAAAACTAATTTAATCAGTTTGTGAGTGAAAAAAAAAGTTGGTTTAACGACAAGTATTCTCTTATGGCTTGAGTACAAAGATTGTATACATTTTTAAGACATTCAAACACAATATGTCACACTTCTAATAAAAATTTAAAATAACAACGGCTAGATGTGTTTGATTAAAACTTGATACTCCTGTGAATCTCATTTTAGTTGCAATTTCAACGTGAATGACGTCGTTATTCTCAATCTTATTAATTGTCTTAAAAAAATCTTTTTTCTGGAACCAATATAACAAGACTAGAATTTGGATCCTCTCCGGCCAGTTACTATTTTTAGCCCTCTCCAGCAAAATTAGCTACGGAATAACTAGGAAACAAAAGCCGTGGCTGATCCATAGTTATTCCGCAGCTAAATTTTGTTGGAGAGGCAAGAGAAAATCCTTACGCTATAAGACTAAGGATCAGAACAAATATTATATATCGTGAGACACAAACTCAATTAATAAATAACCATATATCGATCATAATTTTTACAGATACGTCCTATCTAAATCAAATTATCTTACCTACACGCAAGCAACATGCATTTATATTCTATACTTATGCAAGTCCAATCATATATGTACTAGCTGATTGTATTCCTTCCACGTATTTCGAGAGAATGAAATAATGCATGAATTATTTTGTGGCTAATGGCAATCCAATTAATTTTTAGTTAGGATTTTTTAAGAGTACAGTCTACGCTTCTGATCACTTCAATCATCTATGTCCCTTTTCTCCATGAAACTAGGGGTGTAATCGGGTTGGGTTGGATTGGGTCTGGGGTGATATCAAGTCTGAACCGATAGAATGATGGTGGATTGAGTTGGTTCGGGTTTTATATTTTTGGGTGAGTAACCCGACCCGAACCAACCCGAATATGTTCGATCGGGTTGAGTTGGGTTGGGTCATCGGGTCATGAGCATTTTTCCTTTTTTTTTAAAAAAATGTGGAAGATGACATGAAAAAAAGAAAAAAAATAGGGAAACATAAAATGAAAGGAGCAGATGAAATAGGGTTTGGGGAACCAGCGCTGCTTGTGTTGCTGTTGCACCTATTTTTGTTCTTTATGGGAAGGAAAATGAAACAAGATTAAGGCTTCTTTCCTTGGTTTGGTTTGATTCGGGTCTATCGGGTTCAAGATAGACAAACCCAATACCCGACCCCGAATCAGATCGGGTTTGAAAGAAAATACCCGAACCGAATCGAAACCCAAACCAAATCGTTAAATACCCTTCGGGTTGGGTCGGGCCAATCGGGTTCGCGGGTTGGATCGGACCCGCTTACACCCCTACCTGAAACTATTTCTGCCTTCGGATATATTAGGGGGATGGAGATTCACTCCAGTAGTGGAAATTTCCAGAGGAGAGTGGCCACATATATGGATGAGTCACTCTCTCTCCTATAGGAAATTTTCAGTCACTGAAAAGGCCGTGAACTCATATTAGGGCACCTTTATCGCCACGATGCTAAACCAGCATGTAGCATTAGAGGTCTGACACACCCAGGTCCTTCACGGGTACGAGTGCTCAACTGAGCATCGGGGCTTCACTTCTTTTTCGTTTTGTCTTTTCAAGGGGTTTAAATCCCTGGGTAATTTTTTTATTTATCTTTCTCGGGGTTTAAACCCCTTGTAATAATTTTATTTTTTATTCGGCTTTTCCGGGAGTTCCAACCCGGGTTAATCTTTTCTTTTTTTATAAAGTGAATTTATCGCCCGTAGGAAAAAAAACATTTTAAAAAAACTTATATTTTTATTTTATTATTTATTAATTAAAATATTTATAAATAAAAAATGTGGGATGTGTGTATTGGTGGTATCCATTTAAGAGTTGTGAATAGTAAAAGGGTGAGTGTTGGGTTAGAGAAGAGAGATATTTAATAAGAACTTGTTGATTTGTACTTGTGGGACCTATTTAAGATCTGTGAATAGTGAAAAAAATGAAGTGCTGGGATAAAGTTGCTCTTAGAGCATATTTTTAACGAAATGCTTAATGCTTAATAAGCATGAATGCTTATTGAGAAAATACCGTTAGAGCAAAAGTGGACGCATGTGCTTTTATGAGCATGGGTGCTTAGTTGAGCACCGATGCTTTAATTTTTTTTTTGTCTTTCTCGGGCTTTAAACCCCCTGTAATACTATTTAATTATTTTATTTAGTTTTTTCTTTTTATTTTTTATTTGACTTTTCTGGGAGTTTAAACTGCCGGTAATCATTTTTTATTTAGCTTTGCTGGGTTTAAACTTCCGAAAAAAACATTTTTTTAAAATTCAAATTTTTTATTTTATTATTTATTAATATTATTTTATTGTTTATTAATTAAAATATTTATAAATAAAAATGGATGATGTGTATTGATGGGACCCATTTAAGATTTGTGAATAGTAAAAAAATGAGGTGTTAAGTTAGAGAAAAGAGGTGCTTAATAAGAATTTGCTGATGTATACTAGTGAGACCAATATAAAATCTGTGAATAATGAAAAAAATGAGATGCTGAGATAAAGTTGCTCTTACTGTTTCAACAATCAATGTTTTCGATCCGTTATTCTTATCTTATCTCTAATAGGACATTAATTATTTTATTTCTTTTGATTGACATGTCTTATCTGATCTAACCATAAAATAATATTACTGTTTTAAACCTTATACCTAAATACCTATTGATCCAGAGGTTAACTCGGAACTAGCTCGACTGGTCTAGCGACCTACACGCTACCTCGGATTTAGGCTTATCATACAACCATCTCGGCTGGCCTGCCTCAGCTACCTCGGCTGGCCTACCTCAGCCATCTCGGCTGGCCTGCCTCAGCCATCTCGGCTGGCCTGCCTCAGCCACCTCGGCTGGCCTGCCTCAGCTACCTCGGCTGGCCTACCAGCCATCTCGGCTGGCCTACCTCAGCCATCTCGGCTGGCCTATCTCAGCCACCCCGGCTGGCCTGCCTCAGCCACCTCGGCTGGCCTGCCTCAGCTACCTCGGCTGGCCTACCAGCCATCTCGGCTGGCCTACCAGCCATCTCGGCTGGCCTACCTCGACCATCTCGGCTGGCCTACCTCAGCCACCTCGGCTGGCCTGCCTCAGCCACCTCGGCTGCCTACCAACCATCTCGGCTTGCCTACCTCAGCCATCTCGGCTGCATGGACACTTAACAACTGTGCAACCCGGAGACCACCAACTAGCTCCTCACCCTACCACTTGCCTATGCCTACGCGGATTGACACCAATAAAGGGCACTTCCCATCACATAGACTGAGCAACTTACCCACTGACGCAAGCAATCAGGCGTGGTTGGGCTACATCACATGCTAGCTCTAGCTAGACCCCATGCTATAAATACCCCCTCCCATGGAGGGTCAGGTACGCTCATTTCTCCCCTGCTCACACTCTGTCTCAAACCCATTCTAACTTGGGCGTTGGAGTGTCTTCGCAGGTCACCCCCTCCTCCACCACCGGAGCTACTGTTCAGGGCAACCACCACCGCATCTCAACCTCGGACCATCTTGGATCCCTATCTCGGACAACCTGGGAACATCTCGGACCACACCCAGAACCACCCTGGAACACCCAGGAATGATCACCTCCGCCACGATCATTTGTCTGGCACGATCACCTATAAAGCCAACTTTATCACACTAATTATTGAGCATTTTGCTAAATAAACACTAGTGTCTAGTGCTGTAGAAACATTTGGTGTTAAAGACCTGACAACGACGATCGAGTGTTTCATGAGCATTGATGCTCAAGTGCTTTCAATTTTTTTTTGACATTCTCGATAGTTTAAACCTCGGATAATGCTACTAAAAACTGCCACTTTGCAAATACAGTGATGAAGTTTTTCAGAGAATTATTATTTTTTAGGGTTAAATATGTTTTTGGTCCCTAAACTTTCACCCGAATTTAGTTTTGGTCCCTAATCTTTCTTTTCGTTGGTTTAGGTCCTTAACGTTTTCAAATCATTGAAATTAATCTCTGCCGTCAACTCTGTTAAATATAGGGTTGACGACAGGGACTAATTTCAATGATTTGAAAACTTTAGGGACCAAAATGAAATTCGGGTGAAAGTTTAGGGATCAAACCTGAATCTGGGTTTGGTCCCTAATCTTTATTTTTCGTTGTTTAGTCCCTAACATTTTCAAATCATTGAAATTAGTCCCCGCCGTCAACTCTGTTAAATATAAGGGTGACGACAGGAACTAATTTCAATAATTTGAAAACGTTAGGGACCAAAATCAACGAAAAAAAAGATTAGGGACCAAAACCAAATTCGGGTGAAAGTTTAGGGCCTGTTTGGTTTGCATTTTCTTTTCCTGTTTCCATTCTCTGTTTCCTGTTTTCTGAAATTTTACAAAGAAAAAACTGAAAATGCTGGAAACAAAAATTTGCTGTTTTCAGCATTTCCAGTTTTTCCTTTGTAAAATTTCAGAAAACAGAAAATAGAATGAAAACAGAAAAC
This sequence comes from Sesbania bispinosa, assembly GCA_026901365.1. Classification (NCBI taxonomy): domain Eukaryota; kingdom Viridiplantae; phylum Streptophyta; class Magnoliopsida; order Fabales; family Fabaceae; genus Sesbania; species Sesbania bispinosa. The sequence continues at coordinate 1,595,910 of QLOH01000060.1, read as the reverse complement.
GTTTCCTCAAACCAAACAGGCCCTTGGGGACCAAAAACATATTTAACCCTATTTTTTTATAACTCTTTATATTCTCGATGTTTTTTTTGCCTTGTCATTATTTCCTAGGATCGAAAATTTCCGGAAATGCAAGGCTTTTTTTTTAGAAAAAAATAAACCATGAATAATAAAAATATTATTAGTGAGACAGATTGTCTTATATTTAATGTTATTTTATTGTTTATTAATTAAAATGTTTGTGAATAATAAAAATAAAAAATGGATGATATGTATAAGTGAGACCCATTTAAGATCTGTGAACAGTAAAATAAAGAGGTATTGGATTATAAATTAGAGATGCTTAATAAAAACTTATTGATGTGTACTGGTGGGACTCATTTAAGATATGCGAATAGCGAAAAAATGGAGTGTTAGGATAAAAATGACCTAAGCATTTCCAGAAAGGTCTTTTTGGGTCTTAGTCTCTTAGAGTTGAGATATCAAGAGAAACCGAAACATCATTTGAGTATAATACATGACGTGACATCACCATGCTTATTTTTAAATATCCAATTGCTTAAATAAGTAACTCACTTTTATGGGTTTTCTTATGAAGAAAAAGAAAAATAAATAAATATGGGGTACATTGTGAGGTCCATTAAGATCAATTTTATTCCCGCACCCCTTAAAAATTTTTTAAGCAAATATTTTATAATTTTTTACGCCTTCCCATACTACCATATTATTTTTATTACTTTAAGCAACTCAAAACGTTTTATCTTCATCCTAACAACTCTAAAAAATTTCCTTAAATGGACCACGTTACTTACCTATCAACCAATCTAGCACAACACAATTATTATTTTAGAAAAATTATTAAGCATCGGTCCAATGCCTAAATAAAAGCCTAAAATAAATGTGCTGCATCACATATAGTTGACAAGCAACCGGTCCTAAAGATTAAGCACCTCACTTTAGCACCAGTAATGTTGATACTCTAAGAGTTGTTATAAATTTACTAGCATTTAAGTGGAGAGCTACTTAAATTATAAAAAATAAAAACGGTTGTGTGTCTATAGGACCTATAAAATACTACATAAAGCTTAATAGTTAAAAATGTGTTTAGCGTACTCAATAACACGTTTTGTGAATTAGACTAATATTGTTCTCAATAACATTTATTCGGATTAATGTTTAAAATGTAATTTTGTGGAAATCAAACACGTACACACTAATTATGGCTTAAATTAGACCCATTTTTAAAATGTGTTTGTTGACTTTGTTCTCAAAATAGACGGGGGCGTTTACTGAAAAGGAAATAAAAGGAACATTTCATTAAAATAATATTGGGTCTGGTGCTTCATTACTGGCAGTGGCATCACACCCAGTTGTTCCTTGAATTATAATCCATGAAAGTGAAATTTGTTATATGTCGGCATTAATATCACTAAACTTTTCTTCTTTTAATGAATTAATGGCATGCTATTTGTGTAGCTATGTTACGGACCGTGACCCCAAGTTGTTGAAGTAAGCTCACATAAATAAAATTTGTTTTAAAGCCCTTTAATTTGTTTGATTTTTTTATATGATTATTTATAAAGTTTTAGAAGTATTTAATAGTTTTTTTTATTCTTTATAATTAATGAATTTTTGTATTTTTTTAAATTTTTTTATAATTTTTAAATTTTGGTTGATGTGAATAATTAAATAGAGTTTGATATTAAATAAAGGTAAATTTTGATAGTTAGCATTTTAAAAAAAAACCAATATGTACATTAAACAATATTTTCTTAATATGTGTGTTCTAGTGAAAAAAGTCTTATAAATAATATCGAGTGTAGTAAAACTAGTAATTATATAAATTTTAGAAGTTGTATGTTTCACACAAATTAAGGAAGTTGATTAATTTAATTGGTTATACTTCATTCAGTCATATTTACTTATAAGACAATGTTTGAAACTTTTCTCATGTTTGCTCTTGTAGACCATTAAAAGTTTCAAGGTGACACAATAGTGGAGTTTAATTTTAAATAGAGATAAATTGTAATCTTGTAGAATGATTTCTTGAAAATCAATTCATTAATTACTTTTCTTAATATGTGCGTTTTTGTCTGAATTGTCTTATAAATAGGATCGAGAGAGTAATAAATTTGTCATGAAAGTGTATCATATTTCCTGAATTACCCTTGAATTTATTGAGACTCGTTACACTCGTTACACTTCTCTTTTTATTTAATTTATCCATTGTGTCATACTCCCTCTACTAATTTACTCACCTACCTCCACTAATGAGGTGTTTTTGTCAAAAAAATAATACTTAATGGATGAAACAATTTATAAAGTTTCTTATAAAAAAAATCAAGATTTATCCTAAAAAATGTTCTAATAGTTATTCTAAAAAGTTTCATAATCAGTTTTATTTCTTTCAAAACCTCTTAAAATTTTAGCTGCTTTTACTTTCAAATTAGTCTTCAAATTTCTCTTTTTACATTGTTTTTTTTTCCATTTTCATGAATTTCAGAAACTAATTTTACTTTTAAAATAAATAATTTTAAATGTAAAAGAAAATTCGTTTCAAACTACTGATAGTATTTATGCACCCCAAAAAATAAAAGGAAAACAAAGAATGAAGACTAATTAATATCATGATCATGAACGAATGAGAAAGGAAATCTGTGTTGGTTGGCTTTGTATGACCAATATCGAAAGTTGAAAGCGAAGAACACGGAACCGAGTGAGGTTCACACAAATTGTTGTTAGCCTTAGCCCTTATGGGATTTGATATACAATCGTCCATTCATATATATCAAAAGTGTATATATGTACTATGTATGTATCTAGCTACCTGCATTACATGATGATATGGTGTGGAATTGAATTGAGAGTTGAAGATTCGGTTCCAAGGAAGTCGCACTCATTGTTTTTAGTTTTTTATGTCTTAGCTGTAATCTACTCAAATACACGCAAGCTCGTGTCCCACGCCCCCTTGACCAAGCACTAGCACTAGCACTAGCAGCTAGGGTTGGACTTCGATAATCACTTTTGGATTTGTTTAGCAAGATAAAAAGCGCCTCTCTAATCATTATTTAAGTGTGGCGTGATTTCTGAGATCTAACTAATAACTGGGATTATATAAGATTTATAAATTTCACTTTTAAATAATTTAATTTGTTTTCTTCCATATGCTATATCTGAATAAAAGATAAGAACGACTAAAAAAAACAATTCATTCATACCTTACACACGCTAACAAATATTTCATTACTTAATTTTATAAAATGTAAAAAATTAAATTGAAATATCATTTACAATATATAAAATATAAAATTCTTAAAATTTTTTATTTTAAAAAGTTTAAAGATCAACCTAATAGATAAACAACAATTTAATAATAATTACTAAATATTTATTTTATTTAATATTAACTACTTAAGGGAATTAAAGTTTTAATTAAAGAAATTAAAAACACTAATAAGAACACTTTAACATTTCTGAATTACTAATTTGTTTTGATTGATTTATTAATTAAAAATAAAAATTCAATATATTTTTCATTAATATATTTTAAAATTTAAATATTAAAATTTAAAAGATAAGGAGAGATTCAAATTATATGAATAATATAGAACAGAAAGAAATTTAAATTCCCATAAAATTTTTATAGTTTCTAAAATAAAATAAAAAAATATGTGGATTAATGTAAATTGTGAAGTTTCATGTCTAATAGTAGATAAGAGAGTCTCGTTGAAACTCAGATTTAATATATAAAAGTAAATAGGGCTATTATTCATTAGGAGACAGACTAATTATGCAGTTCACCTATTGGTAAGAGAGGCAAAATCCTATGGTTGTTCCCAGGTTTTTGATAATATTCCTTTATGTATTACTGAAATTCTTATGAATGAAATGAAATAAGTTTGTTTGATTAAAAAAAGAAAAAGGTAATATGATTATGACAAAATTTAATAATTTTAGATTATAAAAATATATGTTCTTTAAATAATATATTATTTTTTTAAAAATAAAAACATCGAGTCTAATAATTGTTATAATAATTAAATACAATAAATACTACTAATTAATACGAAAAGAATAGAAATGGTAATGAGATTGGTATGCCAAACCAAAACCTAAACGGGTAGGTAATAACTTGTTGACACCAGAACTAGAAAAAAAGCCCGCCCACAATTGGCTTGGCTTTTGCCCCACGTCACCTCCACTCTTCATCCAAATTTCTCTATTTTTGGTATTTTTCCGGATATTTTTTTTCCACTTTTTGGGTCAGTCAGCAACCACATCTCATCTCATCTTCTTCTCTTCTCCCTATCTTTCTAGAGACAGCTCACTCTCCTAATCATCTCTCTGTTCAAATCTCCCCTTTAACAACAACGAACCCTTCATCTCATCCTCATCTTATCTTCCTTCAAATATTGCTTCGCTGATTCACATCACACACACACACCCCCCAATTCGCTTATCCCCTGATCCTATTTTTTCACTAACCAGCAAAGCAAGCAGCATCAGATTCTGGTTAATTTGTTAGTTTCGATCATCATTCTTCCTATATGCACCATGAAGATTTTCAACCCCTCTGAATGTTTCCTCACGAATGTCGTGTGTCCATTTGACACCATATTCCTGAAAAGCCAGAATCTTTCTCATCTGGGCATTTCCCATCTCCGCCAATTCAGAATGTTCCTTCTCTCTCGCCCTAATTAGCACCCACATACTTGTAATCTATAATCTATCTATAACCCTTCCTTCTCCGATCCCATGGATCCACCACCACCAAGCAGCACCAACAACCCGAGAAGCATAATCTTCAACAAGTACGAGATGGGGCGGGTCCTGGGTCAGGGCAACTTCGCCAAGGTCTACCATGGCAGAAACCTTGCGACCAACGAGAGCGTGGCCATCAAGGTCATCAAGAAAGACAAGCTCAAAAAAGAGAGGCTTGTCAAACAGATAAAGCGCGAGGTTTCCGTGATGCGTTTGGTTCGTCACCCTCACATCGTGGAGCTCAAGGAAGTGATGGCCACAAAGGGGAAGATCTTCCTCGTCATGGAATACGTCAAAGGCGGTGAACTCTTCGCCAAAGTCGCAAAAGGAAAGCTCAAAGAACAAGTCGCTAGAAAGTACTTTCAACAACTCATCAGCGCCGTCGATTTCTGCCACAGCCGCGGCGTCACCCACCGTGATCTCAAGCCTGAGAATCTCCTCTTGGATGAAAACGAGGACCTTAAAGTCTCCGACTTTGGCCTCTCCGCCTTGCCGGAACAACGCCGTTCCGATGGGATGCTCCTCACACCGTGTGGGACCCCTGCTTATGTTGCACCAGAGGTGTTGAAGAAAAAGGGCTATGATGGTTCCAAGGCTGATATATGGTCCTGTGGTGTCATTCTCTATGCTTTGCTCTGTGGGTATCTTCCATTTCAAGGTGAGAATGTGATGAGGATTTACAGGAAGGCGTTTAAAGCTGAATATGAGTTACCTGATTGGATTTCACCACAGGCCAAGAACTTGATCTCTAATCTGCTTGTTGCTGATCCTGAAAAGAGGTATTCAATCATTGACATCATGCAGGATCCTTGGTTTCAAATTGGGTTCATGAGACCCATTGCTTTTTCGATGAAGGAAGATAACATCAACATTGATTTCAATGAGGATGGAGAAGAAGGAGAGGTTCCTGAAATGATGGGGGCAATGGCAAAGCCAGCTCGTCCTTTTTACAATGCGTTTGAGATCATTTCGTCTTTGTCACATGGTTTTGATCTTAGGAGCTTGTTTGAGACGAGGAAGCGATCCCCGTCTATGTTCATATCCAAGTTTTCGGCTTCGGCGGTGGTGGAGAAGCTTGAGGAGGTGGCGAAGAAGCTCAAGTTTAGGATAACGGGGAAGAAAGAGTTCATGGTGAGGATGCAGGGGACGAAAGAAGGGAGGAAGGGGAAGCTGGCAATGACAGTGGAGGTTTTTGAGGTGGCGCCGGAGGTGGCGGTGGTTGAGTTTTCTAAGTCTGCCGGAGACACGCTTGAGTACATTAAGTTCTGTGAGGAACAAGTGAGACCTTCCCTCAAAGACATTGTTTGGAGCTGGCAGGGTGACAGTAACTCCAATCAGTAGTAGTTGCCGATTGTGAACACTGAAGTGAAGTGCCTCAGTTTCAGTATTTTAGATTGTTATAATTTTAGTTTGCTTTAAGTCACCGAGTTTCATTTCATACTATTGTAAATTTGAAGATTGTGATTATGGTGTTTGAAGTTAGTACACAGGCAGAAATCACCCCCCCAACCCAAATTATGGAAAAGTAAAAACAGAGTTGTTCATTCACTTCACCATTCTGAATGATTTTGGTCTCTATTGATGGCGCCATGTTAGATATAACCAAACAAATTATGATCTCATATTGACACACCAACAAAAACAAATGATGTTGTTGAAAGTGTGATTTGGATTTTGGAAGGTAAAGGAGGCTAAGTACCATTAGGTTTGTAAATAGACAATTGGAAGGCTTGGATTGGATAATATAAAGTCCCAGTTTTTTTCAATAATTTGATACTACCATATATGTGTCATCAAAGTTAGGTGCATAATCCATTTATGTTGACAGTTGCATAGTGAGAGGAAAAAAAAGGGGCATGGACTCGGATCAAAAACTAGTAGTAAATTGCAAGACAGCCAAAGGTTTGGTTTGGTAGTGCTCTTTCTGCAGTGGTGTGTACTAGTTTTCATTTCACCAAAAACAAGCCAAATATAATAACTAGATGGGTAAACCTGCCATTTCTGTCCATTTTATCCATCTGCCAATTGAAGATGGTGGAAATGACAAAGGATCATTTTGTCTTTTTATTGCTTCCCCAATTATACAATATTTTTTACTAATAATATGGGTATGGGAATGGGACAGAGGCGGTGGGTGAATCATTATGAGGTGTCGCTTTTATGGAGTAAGGCCTCCACACCAGAAGGAATGGTGTTTGTAGTATGCAACCAATAAAAAGGACAACGTAAGATAAGAGTGTTGTATTATGGGACCTCCACAAGTGAGAACGTACCATCAGCTGACTCGGATCATACTCAGTTTTGTTAATTGAGGCTCCAAATGCCCCCTAACAGTGATTCCTTTTTTTCGTTTTTTGAGGCCAAGGATTTGAACAGCTCTCAACTAGCCTGTGCGATATTCGGCACAGCTTGAGCCCCACCTAAATATACCTAACCAATCCCTGCTCGGAGGATTTTAATTAATGCGGTTCCACGTTATTTTTTAATTTATATTTTGATTTGATTGAGTAATAGCAGCGGTTTTCTCACCCTGCTTCATGCAATTAGGGCTGCTCGCTAGGGTACAGAAAGGGACCAAGAACAGCCATTGGTGGCTGCAGCGGAGACATGGCCGTGGTGGTGTGGTATGAAAATAAGATGATGTAGCCGATGTTGGAAATTTAATTTACAAAATTAAGATGATAACCATCGTAATTTAAGAACTTTTATGTCAAATCACCAAGAAAATAAATAAGATAAACAAATAGCAATAGCTGAAGCTTACCAAGATCCATTAGTAAACTTGATATATGAACTTGTAGGTTTTGATCTTCCAAGCCTTATATGCACAATTCCTCTCTAGAATAAAGAGTTCCTCTTCTCTGATGATGGGATGTCAAAAAAGAAAACTGTACATATAACTTGGGACAATAACCTTATATAATAGGAACATATCCTTTCATGAAGAGTTGCATCATTTTTTGTTTTCTTATTTCTATTTTGGCCCATCATAAAAATAGAAATAAGGCTTTTGGTATCTACACATTACAAAGCCCATACTTAGTGAGATGTCATTAATCCCCAAAATTAATCCTTATAAGATCACTCCAAATGGGATTATTCTTTAGATAACTTATAACACATAATTAATGATATATGTAGGCCTACATATTAGATAAATATCTAACAATCTCCCACTTGGGCCACATATGTCATTAAATCAATCATGTACTAAAAGATAACCTTATGAGCTCTAAAATATTATCTTTATTAAATAACATCTCTAACAATCTGATCCATTAATCATATCAACATAGGATTAAAGTGATCTTCGTTACATTCATCGTAACTAGACCCATCAACGGTCACATATATCAATATAAGCAACGACATAGATCAAGTATGGATGTGTAGCATGGAAATTACATGAAATGTGATCTAAACATGTCTATTTCCAACTGGTCCAGCTTTATTCTTTAGCGAGATCATACCAAATGAATTCAAGTGAAAACTTTAACCAAAAGAAAACTTTATTCTGCAGAAAATACTCATTAAGTATATCTTTAATAAACAAACATCCAAATACAAACTCCCACTAGAAAAATACATCATCCGATGTCACAACACCCATATGAGCAGTGTGCTCATGAAAGACCTTGGGTGGTAAACCCTTAGTGAGCGGATCTGCAATCATGGAGTCTGTACCAATATGCTCTATAGACACTTGACCACTCTGAACTCTTTCCTTAACAACAATGAACTTAATGTCTATATGCTTAGATTTAGATGAACTCTTATTGTTGTTAGAAAATAATATTGTAGACTTATTATCACAAAATAACTTTATTGGTCTTTTGATACCATCCAAAATTTGCAGCCTAGTGATAAAATTCTGAAACCATATTGCTTGATTGGATGCCTCATAACAAGCTATATACTCTGCTGCCATAGTGGAAGAAGCTATGAGTGTCTGCTTAGCACTCTTCCATGAAATAGCTCCTCCAGCAAGTAAATATATATAGCGAGAAGTGGATCTCCGAATATCTTGACATCCAGCAAAATCTGAATCGGAATACCCAATGATCTCTAACTTATCCGATTTTTTTGTATGTGAGCATATAATCCTTTGTTCTCTGTAAGTACCGTAAAACCCGTTTGGCTGCTTTCCAATAATCCATTCTCGGGTTACTTAAATATCTGCCTAACATTCCAACAATGTACGCAATGTCCGGACGCGTACATACTTGAGCATACATTAGACTCCCTACAGCCGATGCATAAGGAATCTTTTGCATCTCTTTCATTTCAAACTCATTCTTAGGGCACTAATTGAGACTAAATTTGTCTCCTTTAGCTACAGGGGTGTCACCTGGTTTACAATCTTTCATGCCAAATCTCTTTAGAATTCTTTCTATATAGCTCTTTTGAGATAATCCAAGAATACCCCGAGAACGATCTCGGTGTATTTGAATCCCTAATACAAAAGATGCATTTCCAAGATCTTTCATCTCAAATTTCTTTGACAGAAATCTCTTGGTTTCATGCAAGAATCCTATATAATTACTGGCAAGAAGTATATCATCCACATATAAAACCAGGAAAATGTATTTACTCCCACTAAATTTATGGTACACACAATCATCGGCCAAATTAACCTCAAAACCAAACGAGGTGATAACTTGATGAAACTTATGATACCATTGACGGGAAGCTTGCTCGAGCCCATATATGGATTTCTTTAATTTGTAAACCATTTTCTTTGCATTTCATAACACAAAGTTTTCTGGTTGTACCATATATATTGTTTCATCAATGTCTCCATTGAGAAACGCAGTCTTTACATCAATCTGATGTAGCTCAAGATCAAAATGAGCCACAAGTGCCATTATAATCCTGAAAGAGTCTTTCGAAGAAACTGGAGAGAAAGTCTCTTTATAATCAATGCCCTCCTTTTGAGTAAAGCCTTTGGCAACAAGACGAGCCTTATATCTTTCCACATTAACCATTGAATCCCTTTTGGTTTTAAATATCCATTTACAACCAATGGGATTCACACCTTCAAGTAAAGTGACAAGATCCAAAATGTCATTGTCTTTCATGGACTTTATTTCCTCATTCATGGCATCAATCCACTTTTGAGAGTTAGAACTTTGCATGGCTTGATAGAAGTTGACTGGGTCATCTTCCATCATTCCACTTTCAGCTTCGAAGAAAAACAATATAGTCATCTGGAATTGCACGCTTCATGATCATAAGACTCATGCGATTAGAACGTTCCCATTTCTCAAAGTTCCTTTTATCCTCAATGGAACTTTCAACTGTTAGATCAATGGGTTGTTCCTCCCGAAGTCCATGATCTAGATCCATGCAACCGAGAACAATCATAACGTTCTCTTTCCAATTCTTGAAGTTTGTGCCATTTAGTAAGGGTATGGAAATGATATTGGCAGATATTGTAGAAGCAGAGAAATTAACTGAACAAAGAATAAATGATAATTCATCTCACATTCAAGATATACCTAATTTATGGAAAAAAAATTCAAATAATGGTGGGGCCCATCACAAGATAACAAGCACAACATTAATACTCAATCTTTGGATAGAAATATTAATTTGTTAGTGGTACTCTCAATGCAGTAATCAAACAATAACATTTTTCTTTGGACCGACATATTGTTCACATGGAAACTTGATAACTATCATATATTCATTACCACAAGTATGTTTGAAATTTGGCCAAATAATAACCTTCCTTTGGGCCGATCATTATTCGCATAAATAACAAACATACAATTTTTTTAATATTCCAAATAAATTAATCTACACAAGAGAGACTACTTTGGTAACATCATGTTTCAATTAAATTATTCAGAGTATCAGAAATTAAGGAAAATTAACACCAAAATTCGAATTTCAAATGCATAACTGAAAATGTAATTTAAATGTTTGAATTTTAAAAAATCATAACAGACAGAATATAGACTTTTAAAATTCAAACATTGCATCAATTACTGAAGTCGCGCCTCTGCAAGAGTCGAACCTAGTGCACCAGAGACTTTGAACAGGCGCAATAACCACCAAACCAAATGTAACCGTTTTGTCATGTTTAACAGTTAAAACATATTTAAACAAAAAATAACGTTTCATATTTAACACATAAAAAATAATAATCCATGCTCAACAAAATAAAGAAGAAAACATGACTCGATTTGTTCCAGAAAAATATGGACGGAATTTAAATTTTTAATACTTGGAAGAAGAAGATTCCAATTTCAACATGAAACTTTTAAACGGAATCAATATGAAATTATCATAATTGCACACACAAGCATAATGAATCAAGGAAATTCATCTCCCAATGATTTAACATAAAAGTGGCTCTGATACCACTTGTTAGAAATTTAATGGAGAAACTTAAGATGATAACCATCACAATTTGAGAACTTTTATGTCAAATAACCAAGAGAATAAATAAGATAAACAAATAGCGGAAGCGTACCAGGATCCATTAGCAAACTTGATATATGAACTTGTAGGTTTTGATCTTCCTAGCCTTATATGCACAATTCCTCTCTAGAATAAAGAGTTCCTCTTCTCTAATGATGGGATGTCAGAAAAGAAAACTGTACATATAACTTGGGGACCATAACTTTATATAATAGGAACATACCTTTCATGAAGAGTTGCATCCTTTGTGGTTTTCTTATTTCTATTTTGGCCCATCATAAAAATAGAAATAAGGCTTTTGGTATCCACACATTACAAAGCCCATACTTAATGAGATGTCATTAATCCCCAAAATTAATCCTTATAAGATCACTCCAAATGGGGTTATTCTTTAGATAACTTATAACACATAATTAATTATATATGTAGGCCCACATATTAGATAAATATCTAACAGCAGATTCACAGTAAAATGAAGTTCAATAGTGTGAGGATGAGTGCTCTAGGTTCTCCTATGGATCATCCCAATAGTAACTAATGAAAGAATTTAGAAAACTCATTAATAATATTGAAAAAGATACAGAATAAAAATGGTACAATTATTTATAAAATTAAAATAAACACAACTAATTTTAAACAAACTAAACCAACTATAAGAGAAAATTGATACTCATAACAGAATTGAATAGTTCTAATACCCTCTCGCAAGCTGGTATTTGGTATCAACCAATTCCAGCTTGAAACTAAAAAAAAAAATGGAAATCAACAAAAGAATCATATTCTTCTTAGGCATTGCAACAAAAAGCTTCTGCACATCCCTTTTAGGCATAACAGCAAACACCTTGTGCACAACTATATTTTGAAATCTCATCAAACAACTTCTACACATCCCAATACCTTTCTGGTAGTGAATCCTTTAGAGGCAATCAATCAAACAAGTCATAGGCCTTTTTCAAATTGGATGCACTAGCAATCCCAACAGACATAGCCCCTCGCAAGCAACTCTGCAAGACATAGAACATGTCATCCATGCTCACCGCACCCTCTTTCCTAAATAGCTTTTTCAATTGATCACATTTCACAAATTTAATATCATCAAAATTTGGATGGAAATTAACATCTCGGACAACGGACATCATATAATCCAGTTCATGCTCTCCCCATTTGGGGCAAAAGGTGCCTTATAAAGCATGCAACCTAATGGGGTAAACTAATCAGCTGGTACATCTTTATTAGATTTTGGACCTAGGCCTAACTCAACCCCAAAAGCTAGCTTGTAAGGTGAGGACTGCCCAAGGCTTATATACCATAATTTGGCCTTATCTCTAGGCAATGTGGGACTCTAACAATCTTCAACAAGAATACCAAGTTCACCCAAAAGCTTCCTCTGAGCTGCATTTCTAACTCCAAGCGCATTCTCGTCAATAAGTTCAGATTCACAGTACAGTGGATGGATGCAGTAGGTGTTTGTCCACACAAGAGGGAATGTTACCTTTGTTGCAGATCGTTGCTGAAAAGCAACTCATTCTTTGAGTTGAACAAAAATACACTGAAAGCTCTATGCAACAAACTTTTAACTTCAATCTTTTCCATCAAGTGACAATTGTATTTAGCCCAGTTTGGATACACAATTGACATTATGACCCCCTGCTCATGTGCTTTCCTTTTTTACTTCCTATTCTCTTCTTTTAGTATATACTTTCGTCATTGGGGATCTTATACATGTGAATTATTTTATCTGTTCATTGTACATTACAAAACCAAATATGGTAGCTGCAATTGAGATTCCATTTCCATCTTTCATTTTTCACAAGTCAGTAACATAGTGAACCAGGCTTATCTGTCTATGCACTTTTGTGATTTAGATACATAGTTATGATTTTTTCCTGTGAACTTTGCATATAGTATAGTTACTCTTACTTTATTGTTTGAAAAGCAAAAAAATTGTATGCAATGGGTTATCTATCACTTTTAAATGATAACTGAATATAAGTTCAGGAGAAATAAACAAAATCTGGGTTATCTTAAGAAGATTAAACAATTATCTATCAATCTATCCATGTGCATGCAGTGTTTGGACTAGTTCTTTATCTTATCAAAATTGCGGTGCTACTATGTTATATGATCATTTGCCCTCATGTGTGTTTGATCCATTTATTTATTATAATATTATTTTCAAGTGCCCCTGAAGTAATTACCTGTGACGTACTGCTGCTGATAATAAACAAGTTAAAAACAATGGATTACATGTGACCTTGTAAATTTATATAATACATATTCAGTACTTTTTAGTCTTAACAATTGTTAATTCCATTTATTCATGTGCAGTTCAACTACTTTTCAGCTTAGCTATCCGCCATAGATACATTTAATTTAATTTAATTTAGATTAGATTATTTAAGAAAAGTAATTTTCTAACTTAAAATTAAATTATTAAAATCTCTACTTAATGCATTAGTTTATGTTTCTATTAACACAAAGAATTATATTGCTTTTCTTTTTACATAGTACTAATTACGCAAGTTTCATTGTCTGAACTTAGTACTAACTTAATTATTCCTGTTTTTAGTTGGTGCAGAAATTATTAAAATTGTCAATTTGTCATTTCATAGAGCTTGTTGAATTAAGTTTCAATGTTTCCTTCACTCTCATTTTTTAATTATGTTGTGACTTTTCTTTCATTAGTAGGTTGGTTTAATTTTGAAATTTAATAAATAATTGAATTTTTTATTCTGTTATATTCTATCATTTTAATTTTAAGGGTTAAATATGATTTTAGTCTCTAAAAATATAATGAAATTTGGTTTTGGTCCCTCATTTATTTTTTTTATTGGTTTTGATCCTCCTTTTTTAAAATCATGTACTTTTAATCTTCTTGTTAATTATGCTCCATTAAGGATCACTTTCATAACTCGATTACGACTTTTTCCGGATAAAAATTCACAAAATAACTCTTACAATTTTTTTCTCTAATGGATTTCCAAAAAAACCACATTTTTTGTTATATAAAAATGCTGCTATAAATTTTTTTACTTGTAGAAAAATTTACAGTAAATTTCCCGCAAATTTTACAATCTGAACAAAACTTCCTTTGAGTTTTGAATTATGCAGAAAAATTCGAAGGAAAATCCATATAAAAAATATACAAGAAATATTATTACGTCATCACTTAGCGGAATATAATTGACAACAAGAACTAATTTTAGTGTTTTTGTTGGCTTTTTTGCCTCCTTCAATCCAAAAAAAAAAGTAATTTTAAAAAATGGAAGACCAAAACCAATTAAAAAAAATGAGGAATCAAAACCAAGTTTCACTATATTTTGAGAGACTAACAATATATTTAACCCTAATTTTAATTGCCTTCATTGTACCTAAAAAAAAATCATCACCCTTTGAACTGAAAGTGATTTCCAATCCTTTGGCCCTTGACTTGGACCATTACAAAGGTACGTAGTCACTTTCCCCCGGAGTTGGTATTCCTTAAGTTATTCGTAAAAAAAATTTACAATCTAGTTTTTAAAACGCTTTTCATATAAATTTATTCCTGGATTATTTTTTGGAACACCAAAAAAAACTCAGGGTCAAGTGTCACCCTAGAATGAAGTAATTAATTTTCTTCTTTTTTGCTGCAAACCTTCCACTTCTCCACTTGATCCTTCCACCAAAATTCTTGCTGACTCAAGTGCTCTCCTTTCTGATCTAGCTTCCTTCCGCAGATTGATTGGTCATCTCATTTACTTGACCAACACTAAGCCTGGCATCTCATTCGCAGTTCAACAGCTCAGCCAGTTTATGTCCCAGCCTCGCCAAGATCATTTTGATGTTGCCTTGCGGATGGTTAGTTACCTCAAAGGTTATTCTGGCTTAGGTTTGTCCTATTGTTCTCAACCTAGCTAGTTCTCGGATCACTCCCTTTTCTGATTCCGAGTGGGCAGAATGCCCAAATTCTAGACGATCTGTGACTGGATTTTGTGTATTTTTTTTGTTCTGGTCTAGTTTCTTGGCGTTCTAAGAAACAATCCATTGTTTCTCGTTCTTCATCTAAAGCTGAATATCATGCTCTTGCTTCCTTGACTTGTGAATTACAATGGCTTAAGTTCTTATGTGATGATTTTCTGTTTGTTGTAGACACTCCTTTTCCTACTTATTGTGACAACAAATCTGCCATATACATTGCCAAGAATCCTTCCTTTCATGAGCGTACCAAACACATCGAGGTTGATTGACATATTGTTCGTCTTAAACTTCTCAATGGCCTCATTCAACTCTTTTCTGTTAGTTCTTCCAACCAGCTTGAAGATGTATTCACCAAGGCTCTTCTTCCTCAACCTTTCCATGACGAAGTCTCCAAGTTAGGTCTTCTAAATATCCATGCCCTAACTTGAGAGGGGATATCAATGTTGGCATTTAAGTTGGTTGATATTTAACAACTTCAGGTTCAAGTTTTAGTTAGTTAGATACAATCAGTTTTATTTTCCCTCCTTTGTTAGTTTGGTTGTGCTCTGTATTTAAGCTCTTTTGCTAGCTGTAATGAGATGAGACTTTCATTTATCTCTCACCAATCGATCGTCTTCTAATATTTCTTCCTTGAAGTTCATATATATCCTAAAATACCCAGAAGCATATGAGAAGGAAATTCCCAAGAAGCATAGTCATTACTATCCCTGCAAGGTTCAGTTGTTTCTCTCAACTACACTGTTTTCTTAATGATTTTTTATTGTGGAGAAGTTGTCACAAATTTCATTTTTATCACAAAACCTTTTATATTTACCCTCATCGTCTTTATTATATTTTTTGTTTGGAAAATGAGCAAATATTTCAAAGAAAAATAATTCATATGTAGTGGTGTTTCCTCTTTTAGGTCATGATGACTTTTATGTCATCACTAAGTCACTGTGACTTACCCTTCTCACTTATCTTTTCATCTAGATTCTCAAGTGGCCAAATAGTAAATTGTTGATTGTATATTAGATCAATCCAACATTCTTTTCTCTTTTTTTATGTGCCTTCATTGTTTAGGTGGCTTTTTTTTTTTGCGTTATTTTGGTTCTTTATATATTATATAGCTCTAGGGAGATTAGTGTCACATTTATGTTGATTTTATTAGATATTTTATTCATTGGATTTGATATATGATTTTTTTTTCTTTTGGAATCTTGCCAGTGGGATATATACATTATAGGTAGAAATTTGTTATTTTGGGATATTGATCGAAAATATGGAAATAATTTATTCCAATCATTTTGTGGTCATTGTTAGGCTTGCCAAACTAAATGCATCATTTGTCAACTGGGTTTGTGTGTCGGCACGACTTGGTTTTAGGATTTATGATAAAGTATAATGATTCTTGCACATCAATTAAAATAATTTTTCTAACATTAATCCATAACATAAACACTTAATAAATGATGAGAAAACATCGTTTTATTCAAAAGACCATGATACAACCATTACTTTTTTATTGGTACAACAAAGGGAACAATACAATAACAAAAACAACAATGAAACTACAACAGTGAAACCATAACAATGAGAGGTACGAAAGTCCAATAAAATCACCACAAATGATAGTGACCAAGTTCAGAGGACGGTGACAACACGTGCAAATCATGATCTCGTGAGAGATGTACTGGTTTTCAAGCCATTAACCATAAACAACAATTAATAGTTGATTGATAGAAGAACAAGTTGAGACATATAATAGATATATATGTCTACTTAAAGAACTCCAACACGCAGAAGACAGAGACACGACAGGCGACTCTAATGCCACTAAATCCAGATCCCAATGCTAATTTCATGAATTCATTTTGGGTTCGCTCTTTTCCTCCAGAGAATTGAGTCATCATTATGAGGTCAGCTTGGGAAGCAACCTTTGCAATAGTTGTATTTTCAGGCAAAACAGGAAGAACTGCGTCCACGACAATCACTTTTCCATCATCAGGAATAGCTTTATGACAATTCTTCAACAACTTCAAGCAATCTTCATCATTCCAATTGTGAAGTATCCACTGAAAATTAATTTAGTACAAAAAAGTTGTTTTGTCAATAATTCATATAATATTACAATTGCTGACAATTTGGTTTAAAATATTTGATTCCATAATGAATTCTTAAACTTAATTACATTTGATACGTACTATTTATTCTTGTATTATACATATTAAAACTGTTAATTTCTTTAAGATATATAATTCCGACATGGTAAGTAAATAAGAGATTGATATGTTGATCGAGATGCCGTTAAATATTTAAAATGGAGAAATGTAATTCATACAACCATACAACAATACAACTAAGAGAGATAAAGAGAGAAAAGAGAAAGAAGAGAGAGAAATATGAGATTTGATAGGTGATGTGATGGAGAGGTATAGAGAGAAAAAGTGTGTTGTATGTTTTGGTTGTATGAATTTATTATCTCTTTAAAATGACCGCATCTTTTAAAATATTCTTTTTATACATGAGAAATTTAAGTTAAAATTAACTTATAATTAATCACATGTTTAATAAATTTGAACTTATTTTTCTATATGAATAACACATGTTCCAAAGAACATGTAACTAAATTAGGTTTTCATAAAATAATAGACAGATGAGTCCTATTTAAAGTTAGAATTGACCTTCATAAAAATGGCATCTCCATTAGGAACACTCTGAAACATATCTCCTTTGGTTTCCGTCCTTTAATTTATGCATGCAAATGAAATGATTAATTATATAATTAAAATTAATAGGTTAATTTTGATTTTAATTTAATTAAACTGACCAGGATTGGAATGGGATCTTGTCGAGATTTAAGTCCAACAAAGGTCCCAATGAAGCATGATCTGTGACAAAGTATTTGGAGTAAGGGCGAGGCTATAGAGCCTCTGAGGATCTTCTTCAGATGATTGATGAGAAAGGGAGCAATGTAGCATGGAGTGAGTAGCCAGCAACCTTAGAAGACGGTCAATCAGTGTGGGTGATTGTGAGCCAATCTGAACCGCAATGTCCGCTGCAGAGAGCTTCACACCTTCATCACTTGCTTTAGCTAAGATGTCAAAGATGCCCAGCTCAAATACCGATCGAACAGCCAATGGAAACACCACGGAGGTCACCGTGTTCAATGCAAAAGTCATGCCATCCAAGACCATTATAATTAGGAGAAGCCATAATTATAAGATAATTAATTTCAATTACTCTCTACGTTACGTAGTGCATGAAGTGTACGTGCACAGGGGTATGCATATATATATATATGCTACCTGAGATCGATTAATGCCTAATAATTCTATCTATCTACTTTGTCACCTAGTGTTTTTTTTGTTAAGGCACACCTCGTGTTTAATTGATATAGCTACCTGGGATTATCTATTTTCGAATAATTAATGCCTAATTAATAATTCTATCTACTTTGTCACCTTGTACGTGTTTAGGAAATTAAAATCATCTGAGAATCTAATAATTCATGATTAATTAAAATCCAAGGGCGGCATCTGATAATTCATGAATATATAATTAAAGAGTTATCAAGAACAGAAAATCTAATTTAAGGCAACTAGGCATTATTATAAAGACCAGCCTTAATGTATATATTTTTAGGCCCTTCCACGCCTCCACTGTTCACAGTTCACACTATTGCATCTGCATGCTCCGCCATGTGCTAAGATGCGCTGCTCTTCATGCCCAATGTTTTTAATTTATTAGCACCTTAATTACTATATATATATATATATATATATGATGATCGATGCTGCAAATTCTAAATCTTTTATTGATAAAATTCAATATTAATTTATTGATAAACACTGCCAAGAGTTACTCCTAGAATAAGTTGATCCCCACTCTATATGGTGTGTGTTTATACACACATACACAAACACACACACACCGGATGTCAAATTTTAAGGTCGCTTAACACCAATTAATAACTTTTTGTTGAAGGTGAAATTGACAATCCAATCGTTGATTCATATTATATATGACCCGACTATATATATATGATCCCCACATTTTTCTTGGTCTAAAGTGAATTTTATACATGACGAGACATTTTTAAATAAATAAAAAAATATATTAAAGTATTATAATTTTATTTAAAATTATCTTTTAAGTCTTTTAAGATGAAAAATTATTTATTAAATTTATATAATCAATTTCATTTAACATTTACTTTTCAATTGATAATAAAGTCAGTCCATTTTTTAATCTTTCTCATGACACATTGTTGATCATAGATAAAATATTATTAGTTTTAGTTTGGAAAAAAACTTCTTTCCACAATAATAACTATATATGAATGTTAACATTATTCCACAAATAATATATGCATTTGGAAAAGAATTAAGATTATTTTACATAATTAAGTATATCGATTGGTAGTGTACCATTTTATACTTGTATAATTTCTTTTTAAACTTTTAATTCTCAAAATAAATTCTAATAAAATAATATTAGAGCTATCATTATGTTTTAAATATTTTTCAATGTTAATTAAGACATTTTTATTTACTTTAATTTTCAACACTAAATAAAAAACTAATATATTTTCACGCAATTTAAATTGTTCAAATTCACTTTGAAGTGTAGTAATTGTTTAATCTATTATATATAAAAAAATCAATCATAAATTATTTTTTAGGACATTTTACAACTTTATTATCAATAATTTCATCAAATTGTTAATCACTTAGCACAAGTTGGTGGAAAAACTAAAGAGAGAGTATGTAGATTTATTTTGCAAAAAACAATAAATATTGATCTCATTAACTCGTTGAAACTCTACAACATTTTTCATTTTAGGCCAGGTTTTGTTGTCCACGCGTTAAAAATCGTGGTTTAAAAAAGATAAAGGCTACAATTTTATAGATGTAGAGAATCATACAGATGTTTTGCCTTCAATTGAAATTGAAAAAAAGGAACCATGGTCTATTTATTTTAGGCCACGTTTTTAGAACTATATTTTATAAATAGTCCACGAATTCTTAACCGTAGATAAATAAGATTGCGATTAAAAGAGTGTGATTTCTTAAATATATCAATGTACACAAATAAAAAATATGCATGGTTGAAGGGGTTTTATAACTCAAAAAACACTAACGGGGACTTAATAAAAAAAATCAGTAAACACATGTATTACACCCAAACCCTAAGCTTCAATTTCTTTCATTCTAGAAAACCCACAAATCGTGCAAACCTCTCTAAATTTCTTTTCATCCTCGCACAAATGTCATCCCTATAGCACAACCTCATCCTTGTTGCACAACCTACATCCTTGGCAATTAAACAAATGCAGTCCAAATAGTTTTCGTGCCTCCGAATCACCCCTAACTCTGCCCTAAGGACGTTTCATCACAGCGTGGAATCAGGTTCTCCTCTTACAATTGGTTTGTGATTATATATTGTTAGTCTATGAATTATCAAATAGTAAAAACTTCTTTGATTAATTGAAAAGTTGGGGAGGCCAATTTGTGTTATAGCTTAGTTGAAAGAAAAGTAGTTTAAAGAAATAGTTGGAATAGCTTTGAATGGAAATGACTTACTAGTTTTTTGGTTGGTTACAAATGTTGGCCTATTTATAGGCCTCAACACCTCCATTCATGTTTTATGTAGAGAATTCTAGAGATATCTATTCTAGAGTTTTCTATCTATGTGTAATTGTCTACATAATTCTAGAATTTGTACCATCTAGTAGCATAGTGTGAAGTGCGAAGCTGTTCGAATCTTGATCTCGGTAGTGCCTTTATGAATATGTTAAACTAACTAGAATCTGCAAGGAATTTTACAACTCATATGCCACTGTCATGCATGAGATAAAACTTTCAGCGTGAAACCTGAATAAAGGATGCATGAATTGTGATTTGTTAAATAATTTGCTAAATTATGTCAAATTACTGAACTGGAGAGCTCTGTTGTATGACTTTGACTTACAACTGGTAAATTATGTCAATTACCGGCAGCCATGTTTGTAAACGTCCTGGATTTGCACCGATTAGCAACCCAAGGTATGTGAAAGGATGATTCCCCAATTTGCAATGCAGAAAAGTTGCCATAGAGTGCAGCCATTGCATGTTAACATGAAAACCGAATGATTTATTGTTGAGAAAATTGACTTTTAAACCCGAAGTGAGTTAAAAAAGTCTCAAGATGGATTTGATGGCCCAAATGTTTGACACTGAAGGTTTGGCCAAAATGATAGTGTCATCAGCATACTGTAGCACATCCACCCGTATATGATCCCTACCAATCTCATACCCCATGAAGTGGCCCATCTGACTTGCTTTTTGAAATAGCCCACTCAAACCCTCTGCTACAATTAGAAAAAGGAATGGTGCTAGAGGATCTCCTTGACGCAAACCCCTTGAAACACCAAACTCTTCTGTAGGGCTACCATTTACTAGCACTGAGACTCTGGATGAATTTAGACATTCTGCAATCCAATCACGCTATTTTGAAGGGAAACCCATGCTAGCCATCATGTGTTGTAAGAAGCTCTAATTTACCGAATCATATGTTTTTTCAAAATCAACCTTAAACATCAAACATTTTTTCTTCATCCACTTAACTTCCTCCACCACATCATTTTCCACCAAAATACTATCTAAAATTTGTCTTCCTTTAATAAAAGCAGATTGAGTATCAGATATGACACTTCCAATAACCTTCTGCAGTCGGTTGGCAAGTACCTTAGACAGAACTTTGTACAAACATCCAATGAGAGATATTGGCCTGTAGTCATCTACGCATTGTGGGCTATCCTTTTTTGGTACAAGGACAATAAATGAGTTATTCAAACCTTTGACTAATCTGCTGTGTTTATGGAAGTCATTGAAGAAAGACATAAAATCATCTTGCATAACATCCCAAAAATCTTTAATAAAGTAGAAGTTGAATCCATCTAGGCCTGGGCTTTTTGAGCTTTCACAATCCCACATTGCTGCCTTGATCTCTTGTAGAGTAAAAGGCTATAACAAATGATCAATTTCTTCATTTGCTAAAGTTTTGAAATTCAATACCTGTAATGTCGGGCGATGTAGTTGATTATCATGAAAAAACTTGCATAGTGATCCTTAAGTGCATGCTTAATTTGCTTCGATGCAGTATCTGACTGCCTGCAACCTTCAAACAACGTATTTCATTAGATTTCCTTTTGTTATTAATACACCCATGAAAGTATCTGGTGTTTTCGTCCCCTCTTTGAGCCATTGAGTTCTGGACTTTTGAAACAGTAAGTTGTTCAGTTGATGTAAGTAATGGTGCCATTTAGCCAACCAGTTCTTTCTTTGATGCACTTCTTCAGCTGATAAACCATTCTCCTCACACTTAATATCTAAATTTCGCACTTGCTCACATGCATCAATAATCCTCTTATTCAAGTCACCAAAAACTTCCTTATTCTATATTTTGAGTTTGCTTTTTAATCCTTTCGGATTTTCTTTCAATACAAAACCTGCCCAGCCTTCAATCTTTAACCCCCCTCCATTCATTCTTGACAAAATCTGAATATCCCACTTCATTGCGCTAGTAATTCAACACCTTGAAAGGTTCAGGTCCCCAGTTTATATCATCAGTTTTTAGAATAATGGGACAGTGATATGAAAAACCCCTGTTTAATGCCCATTGGGATAGTGTACTCCATTGATCCAACCATCCAGTTGTCAATAAAAAACGATCAATCCTACTCATACAAGTACCATCTGGTCTATACCATGAATGTGATGGGTTTCTGGCAAGCGAACCAAAAATCCAGTAGTATAATAGTAAGAAGAGTTATCGTATCCACAGGGAACGGTCAATTCGTGTATAGTCGTGATCTATTTATCAAGAGAAAACAACGGGTTTGTGAGAATATTGTTGTGCGGAAAATCTAAATTGCAAATTAATAATCAATTGAATATAGAAAGGAAGAGTCAAAGATACTTTACTTGGATTAGGATTGAACTTCATATCATCACACCCTTCGTGCATGTAAAAACTATTTATTATTTTAGGTTTACTCTTTAAGACTGTAGACAAACTAAATTGCTAAGACCCCGAGTTATCAGCGGCCCTCACCACTCAAAGGTAATCCGTGCGGGCTCTCCCAGGCGACAAACTTACCCTCGGCTTGTTTTGTGTTTATTATTCCGTTTGTAAAGGGACTCATTGACAAACCATGCTTATCATTTAGACGCTCTTCATTTAGAGTACTGTCACTACCCATCAATCACTAGTAACGCCCATGTTTCAATCACTGGGAGTACAATCAACTAACCCTTGCTATCGGTAATTTAATAACCATGCCTATCCCGTAGACGCCCTTCATTAGGATACTGTCACTACCCATCAATCACTAGCAACGCCCATGTTTCGGTTCACTGGCTACCGAGTACTCTTATTCACTCAGAGAATGGGTTTCTTCAGAATTCGCTCCCCCATCCTCAATCCTAGTCGAAACTAGCCTATAACTCCGGCGCAAGCGCGAAAGTTAGGAATTAAGCACAGAATAAGATTACCAATATTATAGATAGGGAGCTCATAAATAATAAGATAGAGTTTACATACACTTGGGGATAGAATCAATTACATTCAATCCTAATGGAGAGTTAACTACACATAGTAGCCATACAAACACCCGAAGATGTTGTCACCATCTTCAATCCTTGTGAAGCGATCCTCCTCTCCTATTCTAAAATTAGAACTGGTGCATTATCACTTAAATATAACCGAATTACAATAATCGTGCACACCTGATCTGGTGCAAGAGGGTTTTATTTATAGGCTAAGGAAAGACAAAGAAAATTGGGGAGAAATCCATCTAAAAACGGCAACAGGGCAAGAATCCTGTATCCTGCGCTACAGCGCAGCTTGCAGCACAGAAGTCAGATTGCTGCACTTCACCTTGCTGCAGCGCAGGGTGCAGCCCAGCTCTGCGCTTCACCTGCGCTGCAGCCCAGCTTCCAGACAGCAAATCTTTAATTGTTGCGCTTCAATCTTTCTCTTTTTAGCTTGATTTCTCCCCGAGACTGGTTTTGGTTGGTTGTCTTTCCTTGTTTCCCTTTTCCTTGGTGAAATCTTGTATTTATTGAGTATCTTGAATTTAATTGAAAAGGTTGTCTGCAGGATCCTTGTTTAATTGGCAGCTGATATCTTCATTAATTGCTCTCAAATAATCTTCAAATCTCCATTAAATGTCTTCAATTAAACTTCAAATCTTGCAGATATCTCCCTTATTTAATGTTATCTTTCCTTCATATCAAATCTTTGCAATATTCTGCAAAAATCAGCACAATTTATATCAAAATAGCATCAAATTCAAATCCAAGATTAATAAATATAATTTATCTAATATTTAATAAAAAGGGATTAAATTGAGGCAAAAATACCATTTTATCCTTGATAAGTGAACTAAAAAGTGCTCTAATTTATCATATGATTTTCACTTATCAGAGTATTTCCTTTCAATCAAAGGTAAATCGATTAAAGACAAATTCTTAATGAATTCAGTAAAACAATCTGCCTTTTCTCTTCTAAAATTTACAGGTGCTCCTCTTCTCTCTCTTTCATGTATTACAGAATTGAAATCCCCTGTAAAACACCATTTGTCACCCCCTTTTTCATGCATAAAAATTTGAATCCTGGCCCAAAGTTCCTTCTTCAACTGATGTGAACAAGGTGCATAGACATTGACAACCCAACATTCTATATTTTCCTCCCCTCATCATCCATGTGTAGCAACAAAGTTTGGTTGAACGAAAGTTGATTCTACTTTGAAAACATTGGCTTTCCAGATTGATAGAATTCCCCCAGACCTCCCATCAAATGGACTAAAAGCCCACTAAAAATCATCAGCACCCCATAAAGAAGCACAGTTTTTTTTTTAATTACCTCCTTCTTAGTTTCCTGCAAACATACCATGTCAACCATCTCTGACTTCACCATTTTTCTTACCTCCAACACTTTCAAACGACCACCCAGACCCCTTGTATTAAATGTTACTATCTTCATAAGAGAAAACAAAAACACCACCCACTTAGCTTAGGTATACTAAGTTGCAGTATGTCTATCCAACTCTAGAGCAGAGACCTATCTCTAACTTCCATCGCCACCAATTGATCTACAACCTCATTTTCATTATCACAATTTATTACCCCTAGATTCTTACCAAAATCCCATATTTTTTTGCCACTTCCACAGGGTGATTTATTATGTCGACCATGCCACTATTACTAAAACTAGTTGAGAATTGTATAGAGGTAGGTGAATTAGGAACTGACCTTTAATCACTACAAAAAGTGGGATTTAGAGGCGGTTCAAGTGACTAAATAGTGGCGGTTTGAACCGACCCTAAATTATTTAGCGGCGGTTCCAAAACTGCCACAAAATCTGCCGTCACTAGTCCACATAACGGCGTTTTTTACTAACCGCCGGAATAACCACCGTTAAATTAAAAATTGAATAGTGGCGGTTTTAAACCGCCAGGAAATTTACATTTGTATTAAATATTATATTGATAGTGGCGTTTATGGACTGCCACAATCTATAATTTGCATTTCTATAAAACATCAGAATTTGCAACGATTTTAAAACCGCCACTATCATGGATATATTTAATTTAAAAGAGATAATATATAATTGACAACCTTGTTTCCTTCATAATCAGTGACCAACATTAATATTCTTTCTATAATAACTTGAAATATCCACAATTCATTATAATACTCATAAAAATAGAAAATAAAAAATGTATTAGAAAGATCATTTTTTTTATAACTATGAGTTCCAACTCAATTTAGCAAGGGAAATAAGACTACAAGTTCTATTACCACTCCAACAAAGTGTGAAATGCACTGAACATTTCTACACTGTTAAGAGCCTTTAGAAACGTTAGATATTGAAATTTGAAACTTTAGATTAGCTAGTAGGTGTAGCTTTTAGGACACTTGGTCTTTGTCTTAAATATAATTGAATGCAAAATGTTATGTTCTTAAAAGAAATCAAAGAACAATTGAAAAATTTAAAAGTGCAATTAAATGGATGAAAGTATTAAAACCCTCCTTCAAAGTAAATACCTATTTATCTTGTCACTTCAATGGTTTCACATCTAGCCCAACAAAAGGAAACATACCCCATGGTGCCTTATAAGAACTGTTGCTTCTTTAGATTTGGTAAGATGATATAAGACTTTGTTATTATCTTCAAGTTTAGCAATATGCAATAAACAAGTCAAATAAAACAATGACATATTGAATGACCTGTGATAAGCAATTTCAGACCCCTTTAATCAGTATATCACAGGAATTACCATTCAAAGAACAAGAACAAAGTCAAACCTTTCATCGACAAAGCTTAAGTTCAGCCGTTTGTAGAGCAAGAATGAGTTTTATAGGAAGCATGTCATCATCCTTCTAAGCAACATAAATCCTTTTGAAAATGGCTTCAACTACAAATTGGGCTGCCATTGATGCTTTCTTTTCGTCATTGATTTCCTTTATTTCTAGATTCTTCAAGAAATACTCAATTTAACATACATATCATGTAACTAGAAAGAATTAGTTATCCCTAAAGTTAATAGACGCTCCAATTATACTTTATTTTCTATAAGACATTTTGTTAATTCAACTTCCCCTCAACTTATGACAATTTTCCAGCAAGTTATAGTGAGAGCAGGACACAAAAACTGAGGATAATTTTCAAGTTGACACAAAATAATGAAAGTATACATTAAGAAGCAACAATGGCATGAATAAGTGGAACTATGGCAAGAGATCAAGTTCTTAAGTAAACATGTATCAACAACACAAAGAATAATTAAGCAAATAAATTATTGAAATCATTACAATGATAAGATTAAAAATATATGAAATTGACAAAGAAGCCTCACCCTCTGTATATAACAGAAATCTTAATTATTGCATAAAATATATGACGCAGAATGAATGTTTTAATGAATCTAGAATAAAAGATATATACAATAAACATCAAAACATTAAAAGCAAACTCAAATTGATACCATCAAAACGTACTCATAGACATGTACAATATGCTTAGTAAAAAGAAATTGATAAGTAGTAAAATAAATCAATGCAAAAAGCATTATCCTATGTCAAAGTATAAAACTAACAAATATTGCATGATTCTAGCAGTAACAACGTGATAATTTTAGGAGTTTGTAATTAATTTAATACAATAAAGCTGAAAATCACGGGTTACCACTTCAGTGTTCCATTTGCTCTGAGTCATTCGAAGTGCCTCAAGGCTTTGAGTGTCCACATGTGCTTATGATAACTCTCAAACTTATTCTGTAAGGACACAGAAACACACCACAATCAACAACACAAATCAAAATCAAGTAAAGAACTTACCTGATCAAATCACATTTTTCACACTTCTAAGTTCTTCATTCTTAAGCCGATTGAGCTCCAACTACCTAATCCAAACTGTGCAGCAGGTTCATAAACACTCAAGTTTCCAATCTTGGCGTCATCGAAGACGCTCATATGACGAGCAATTCCCTTTCTAGAATGATCCCGACACCATCAACAGTGGCGATGTTGCCATTGTTGCTTCCACTCCCTCGTCACTTGAAACCTTCACCATGGGGGATATAAACGATGCCAGAACCAACCTATAATGGAAAATGAGTATGGTGAAAGGTCAAAACTTTCTATGTTTTTGAAGCTATCTCTCTCACACACAATCAATAGCTAACGAGGAAGGGATTAGGGAAGAACAATGTTGATGGTTTGCTTGGAAAGAAGGAAGATGGAGAAGAAAAGGGAAAGATGTGTAGCAGTAGCTAAAGAGAATGAAAAAGGGCAGAGGGAAACACCTAGGGCGAAAGAAAATAAGAAGGGGACATTTAGCGCGAATGGAAAAAATTGGGGAGCCTCTGCGCTTAGCGGCGTTACTAACCGCCCCTAGTATTTTAAAATTGAACTTTAAACCACAAAAAATTATATTTGTTTATATTATTATTTTAGAGTCCATACAAACCGCCTTTATTCCTTGGTGGTTATATAACCGATGCTATTCTCTTTACATAGGGGTGATTTTTTATAACCGCCACTAAACAACCACCATTAAATCCCACTTTTGTTGTAGTGTTTGCGCTTGTTGCAATTTCTTTTTTGCCCTACCCCTCCCTCTTTTTTTCTTGCACGAGATCCTCTCTACCCTAGCGAGGTGATTTATCTCGCCTGCATCATTCACTTCTGTAACAGGTACTTCACATAAGTCCTCAAAATCAATATTAAAGCAGCTGCGAAGATGATTTTGCCTCTGCAATCCTTCATCATGCATATCTCCCCCCTGTGAACAATTTATCAAATTTAGCTTCTGTATCTCTCTCTTGGAACCATTGTTTGTGTTATGGGCTATTTGTGTTAAGTTGTCACCCACACCCATTATCTGATTGTTGAGGTGCGGTATCACTCCACCAGCCAATTCCAACCGTTGATCATCATCTTCCACTTCAACCAATTGCAGCTGTTGATCATCACCGTCCACTTTAGTCAATTAAAGTTGTTGATTATCTTCGCCCATTGCAACATATAACTCACGGGATAAGGGAAAACTTTGGGCAACCAATCGCACAACTTGGAGATTAGCTTCTCCTGGGCCGTGTAATGATGATTGCAAGCAAGTTGTTTCACGTCCAATGGGTTGCACTAACCTTTCCTCATGATGAAATGTTGCCATGTCACAATTAGGCATTCCATTTAATTCTGAATGGGCTAAACTCCCTTGGCCGTCATTTTTTGGCCCAAGTTTCAAGCAAGTATCACTTTGTGAGCCCATTGACTTTTTATTTGAATTCTAGACTGTTGTCATAATCCTCACCTTCAACATTTCATCCGTTTGAGCCATGTTAACAATCTCCTTAATTCTTTGATCCAAAACCTCATCCCATCCAATAATGTTGGCACCAATATCCGGTGGGATCTCCTCATCAATGTCATTTTCAAATTCAAGAACCTCTTCATCAGATAATTATGGAAAGTCTTCAGATGAAACTTGACTGGACGACATCAATTCAGAATCACCTGAATCAAGAAAATAGTGATATCTCCCTTTGTTCATACAGTGAAATCCATCACCAGAGTAGCTCCAAGGGTCAATATACGACTCTTCAATAATTCTAACAGAGTACAAACAATCATTAACTTTAATCTATAACACACGATTAATCACCTCCAAAGAAGTAGTATGAATCAAAACCCTTGCAATATCCAGTCTTTGTTTGAATTTTGTTGGTTTGTCCAAAGAAATGAACCTTCCCATAAGACTTACAATTAGCTAGCTCAAAAAATTTATCAGTCCATGCATGAAAGGGAATTCCCTGACAACGCAGCCACGTCTCCCTAGGTATTTCATTGTAAGACCATGGCCGTAATTCTGAAAACCACCTGGAAAAAACTCTTCAGCATCCTTTACTAACTCTACAAAGTTCTCGTCATCCGATACACGCACAAGAACCATATCACCACCCATAGGAGTTACTTGCACAGATAACAACCCCTCCTCTAATATCTTGTCTTGTAACAATAACACATCATCTATTTGATGCACTTGACCTACATAGCACTTACTTAACCACGCCATATCTGCTTCTTCAGTATGAAATTCAAGACCTTTCCAATTTGTGCCATCAACAGAATTTTTTGCTTTATGTATTGGTTTCCACTCCTGTTGTGTCTTCCCCCTGACAACTTCAACATAACTCATTCATTGCCTCAAGACACGTTGATAGGATTGACTAGGGATAATTGTCTTTGCCTCTTGTGCCAACTCCCTCCTGGAATGATCTCTAGATTTGTTTACCCACAACTTATACGTTCCAATCCTTACATGGACCAAATCTCTCTCCAAAGCTGCTAAGTTATGGACATCCGTAAAGGTAACAAAACCAAATCGCCAACCTCTCTTATTCCTTTTTAATGGGATATAAACATCAATCACCCTTCCCCACCTTGAAAAAGCTCGCCATAATTCTTCAACTCCAAACCCTTCTGGGAAATTTGTAAAGTAATATTTGACTTCATTCTTTCTTTCTTTGCGTAAAACATCCCTTGATCTTGATTGTCTCGTATCCCTGTCCTTTAGTTTTTTCTGATTTTCTTTGTTTGTGTTTCATTCCGACGCGTTGCTTTCCCATGTCGAGGTCTCACCAAGGTCCATGCTCCCTCCCTCTCCCTCCCTCTCTCTCCCTCTAGCTCTCCATTCTGTTTAGTCTTACTGATTAATTTACTTAATTATTATTCATATAACTACAAACTTTCAAATTTATAACAGATATGAGATTATTAGAGTTACTATTGATGTGTTTTTTTGAGCAAGGTGTATATTTAAATCTCTGAGATTTCACCGGCTTAATATGTTCTCTATTTATTAATTAATTTATTTGTTTTTGGTATTGGAGTTTCAATTTGAATTTGCAGGCTTATCAGCATCTCAATATGATTGTTGGTGACGTTGAAGAAATTGTTACTACTGTGGAAATTGATTATAAGACATATGAAGAAATTGCGAAGGTAAGTTGTAATCAACAATTAAGAGAAATACGTATATTCTTTTTCAGAAAAGCTAAATGTTATAACTGTGAATAATTGCTAGAAATTTTGAACAAATGTAGATTGTTAGCTGTTAATAAGCAGAGGAATGCTAGCAAAAAAACTCTTTTTAGGACACTTTTTTTATTGGTCCTTTCTCTAGAAGCAAATACACTCTGCATATCTCATTATGTTCAGATTTGCACCTCTGTGGGTGTGGGTGGCTTATAAGGTAGTGTATTATATATCAGAAATTCTCAAATACACTATAATATTTTTGTCTAACAAGAGAACTTCACAAAGAAAGATACCATAATTCTAGAATAAAAACTCACTTCATCCAGATTAATGAGTAAGATTGAGTAACATATGTTTTTCAGACTTCAATTTTAAAGTTCACTAATTAAGAGGCTATGGTTAGTTTATATATGTTTGATATATACTGAAATTGTCATCTTTTTTTAATTTGCCAACAACATCATTTAAATTATCAAGAATATATATATGTTGGTTAATAAGGGAATGGTAATTCACTTCACCAGGCCAAAAAATTGGAACAGGAACTATCTTGGACCGTCTCCATGTAAGTTTACCTGTCCCTCTCATTCTACTGACACTCCATGCCCTGATATTGACCAAACAAGAATAGATGGTATCATCTCTTCATGCTTGGAATGTTTTCTTTTTGGTGGTACGTGATCTATATCTCAAAGCTAGACATTATATCTCTTCATGAATATGGCCACTAGCTAGTAACTTTTTAATTATATAATTTTTATTGCATTTCAATATTGCATATAAAAAAAATATTAGAAGGATGCATGTGATTAATTATTTATAGTTTTTAGTTGTAAAATTAGAAAAATAAGATATAAAATAGAATTATATTGTATAAATATTTTATACCACTAATATTAATAAATTTAATTAATTTTACACAAAATCAATTTTTTATATATGTTTTTAATATATGCAATTTTCAACAATGTTTTGTGTGTTTTCCTAAAGCCCGTTTCTGTTATTTCACATATGCTTTGTAGCTTTAAACTTATCAGTTGTGAACCTTGGGAAGAAAATATAAAAGAATTTTTTTATTGATATATATATATAAAGTTCAAGTGGTAGAATACTATTTAATTCTCTTTACAATCGATACCAATTAAATTGCACGTTGTTTGTAGCATTTTTCTCTTTTATTTTAGATTATTTTTCTTGTTTATTAGGTGAAAGCCTGGGTGAAGATAATTTGGACATTTCGATTTTATATAGATATATGGTGAATATTAATATTGGTTTTATCGGGATGATTAAGTTATATATATGTTTATATTATTCATTGATTTCATGCTTTTGCAAGCTAGGGGGTGAAGTTATTCCTTTGAACAATTTCACACTATTTTTAAGGTAAAATATTGATAGTAATATATATGTTATCTTTTTTAGTTCTCTTTTTCATGTTTCCCTCATTATTATTTGGGTGATTGAAATTGTTTACGCTTCTAATAGTTTTGCACTTCTAATATATATAAAACTACGGATTTGGTGCTTAATACATGGAAAGTTTCAATGTTAGCTATGCATTGGCTATGAAAACTTTCATAACCTAAAATCTATGCTAAGATCTATATTTCTTGCCCACGGTTATAAAGGTGTGGAATAAAATATATGACAACACTTTGATAGCCATGTTTTTTTTTTTGTTAACCACATGTATCCCCTATTACCATGGCCAATCCTGTTCGGGGCTTAGTCACAGTTAAGGCTCCTCACCCCTCCCGAAGAGTGTGTTTACCGGGGATCGAACCCGGGAGCTCTCCCCACAATCTTAGTCTGCGTTGCCAACTAAGCCATAACCCTTTGGTTGATAGTCGTGGTTTAAACATACATGAATAAAACTGGTCGTGCTCTAAACCCCCAAAAAAAATCGTGGCCTAAAAGCACTATGAAAACTGTGGTCTCTGATCTATTAGTTTAGGTCACATTTTTTTATGAATTGTGTGGTTGAAAGCGAAAAACCACGACCTATTGGAATAGGCCATGGAGGAACAAAGGACGACGGGAAAACCGTAACCTAAACCTTCAGGCAGGCCACGATTTTAGTGTCTTTGGCCATGATTTTTAGCCATGGTCTAAATTAAAAAATGTTGTAGTGAAATAAAAAGAGACTAAGAGAGTAAAAGAGAATATAAAATAATAGTATAACACATACACAAGGAATAAAAGTCATAAAAAAAGGAAATAAAGTAAGTGACGAGAAAAATTATGTAATGTTAAAAATAGTTAAAATCAATTATTAATAATTACTATTATTTATGAGAAGAGATGAAGTCGTGATAAAATGAGGGCGTTTTAGAGAAAAAAACACAATTATTTTAAAAAGCTAAGAAAGGAACAAAACTCAGTTCTTAATACTTCCAACACAAAACCACATCTATTTTGAAAACTTATATAAAACCTTTTTAATTTTAAAAATACGTTGCACACTTAAACCCAATTTTTTATCTGCGACCTCCTCGACCTTGAAACCTTTGGGATTGCACCATATCCCTGCCAGTGCATTTTGTAGACTGTTTGCATGGATTGGTTTCTCCGTTAGAAAGGCACCAATCAGACTTTTGGAGCATGACTGCAAACCTTCTTGGACATCTTCTTCATCGTAAATAATTATTGGTCGGTCATCCATCATAGCACCAGAATTGGGAAAAGGAACTGCACGTGGCAAGTTGATACACGAAAACCGGACACAAACTCTACTTGCACGTAGCTCTATAAAGGAACCCTAGAGAAAATACCCTAGAAACCCTACGCAAGTTTAATTTCAATATTGTCTGAGATGATTTACTTTATAACTTAGTACTAACTTATTCCGTTTTTTTAGTCAGTGGATAAGTTATTAAAATTGTCAATTTGTCAATTTCATGGAGCTTGCATGGTGAATTAAGTATCAATGTTTCCTTCACTCTAATTTTTGAATTATGTTGTGACTTTTATTCATTAGTAAGTTACTATATGGAATGGAGGTTTTGGTTTAATTTTGAAATTTAATAAATAATTGAATTTTTTTATTACGTTATGTTCTATCATTTTAATTTTACGGGTTAAATATGTTTTTGGTTTCCTTAAAATATGACGAAATTTGGTTTTGGTTCTTCATTTATTTTTTCATTTGTTTTGGTCCTCCATTTTTTAAAATCATGTATTTTTAATCATCTTTGTTAATTATGCTCCGTTAAGTCACTTTCATAACTCGACTACGACTTTTTCTGGATAAAAATTCGCAAAAAAACTCTTACAATTTTTTCCCTAATAGATTCCAAAAAAACCACAATTTTTTTACATAAAAATGTTGTTATATATATATACTTTTTTACTTTGTTGTAGAAAAATTTACGGTAAATTTCTCGCAAATTTTATAATCTAAATAAAATTTCCTTTGAGTTTTGAATTCTGCGGATAAAATTCGAAGGAAAATTCATATAAAAAATATACAAGAAATATTGTTACGTTATCACTTAGCGAAATATAACTGACAACGAGAACTAAAATCATGTAATTTTAAAAAATAAATGACCAAAACTAATTAAAAAAAATGAGAGATTAAAACCAAATTTCAAATTCGCTATATTTTGAAGGACTAAAAACATATTAACCCTAATTTTATATAATTGCCTTGCTTGTACTCAAAAAGAAATTATCACCCTTTGATCAACTGAAAGTTTCCAATCCTTCGGGCACTTGACTTCGACAATTACAAAGGTACGTAGTCATTTTCCCCAGGATCGTTGGTATCCCTTAAACTTATTGGTAAAAAGTTTTTACAATCTAGTTTTTAAAACGCTTTTCATATAAATTTATTCCTGAAATGTCACCCTAGAATGAAGTAATTAATTTTCTTCTTTTCTCTCCTTTTATAAAGTTTACATTTAGTTCTTTGTATTTAGTTGGCATTAATACAGACGATCGGTTACGTACATATTCTGAGTACATTATACACCCAAATATTGCCTATTTATAAGCTAGAGTCTTTAATTGAAAGTTACCTCGTAACTATAATATAATGCTTATACAATAGTCCCCCATGCATGCCAAGGGGATGATAACCTTGAGGTTTAATTGCAACGTATTTTTAAAATTAAAAGGATTTTGTGTTGGAAGTGTTAAGAACTGAGTTTTGTTCCTTTCTTATGTTTTTAAAATAATTGAGTTTTTTTTGTCTATAAAGTCCTCATTTTATCACGATTTCATCTCTTCTCATAAATATATAATAGTAATTATAAATAATTGATTTTAACTATTTTTAACATTATATAATTTTTCTCGTCACTTACTTTATTTCCTATTTTTGGTGACTTTTATTCCTTGTGTACGTGCTATACTATTATTTTATATTCTCTTAGTCTCTTTTTATTTCAACGAGTTAACGAAATCAATATTTTTTTGTCTTTTGCAAAATAAATCTACATACTTTCTCTTTAGTCTTTTCCACCTTGTGCTAAGTGATTAATTAACAATTTGATGAAATTATTGGTAATAAAGTTGTAAAATGTCCTCAAGAATAATTTATGATTGATTTTTTTATATATAATAGACTAAACAATTACTACACTTCAAAGTGAATTTGAACAATTTAAATTGCGTAAAAATATATTAGTTTTTTTATTTAGTGTTAAAAATTAAAATAAATAAAATTGTCTTAATTAACATTGAAAATATTTAAAACATAATGATAGATCTAATACTATTTTATTAGATTTATTTTGAGAATTAAAAGTTTAAAAAGAAATTATACAAGTATAAAATGGTACAGTACCAATCGATATACTTAATTATGTAAAACAATCTTAATTATTTTCCAAATGCATATATTATTTGTGGAATAATGTTAACATTCATAGTTATTATTGTGGAAAGAAGTTTTTTCCAAACTAAAACTAATAATATTTTATCTATGATCAACAATGTGTCATGAGAAAGATTAAAAAATGGACTGACTTTATTATCAACTGAAAAGTAAATGTTAAATGAAATTAATTATATTAATTTAATAAATAAATTTTCATCTCAAAAGACTTGAAAGATAATTTTAAATAAAATTATAATACTTTAATATATTTTTTTATTTATTTAAAAATGTCTCATCATGTATAAAATTCACACGCACATATATATATATATATATATAGTCGGGTCATATATAATATGAATCAACGATTGGATTTGTCAATTTCACCTTCAACAAAAAGTTATTAATTGATGTTAAGCGACCTTAAAGTTTGACATCCGGTGTGTGTGTGTTTGTGTATGTTTGTATAAACACACACACATATAGAGTGAGGATCAACTTACTCTAGGAGTAACTCTTGGCAACGTTTATCAATAAATTAATATTGAAATTTATCAATAAAATTTTTAGAATTTACAGCATCGATCATCATACATATATATATTAATTAAGGTGCTAAATTAAAAACATTGGGTATGAAGAGCAGCGCATCTTAGCACATGGCGGAGCATGCAGATGCAATAGTGTGAACTGAACCGTGGAGGCGTGGAAGGGCCTAAAAATATATACATTAAGAGAGTGTTTGGTAAAACTAGCTGAAAAGCTAGCTGAAAGTTAAAAAACTCGTGAAGGCTTAAAGCTAGCTGAAATCTGAAAAGCTATTGAATGTGTTTGGTAAAACTAGTTGAAAATGGTAAAATGACATTCAAGAACAACATTAATTATTAAATAATGATAAGTGGGGGTGATTGAGGGTTAAACTTGTAATTAATTTTCAGCTAGTAGCTGAAATTTGGAGCTTTTTCAAAAAAACTATCAAAAAGCTACCTTCCCAAACACAATTTTTTTAGTTTTAGTTAATATTTTTAACTTTCAACTAGCTGAAATGGCTAGTCAAACACACTCTAAGGTTGGTCTTTATAATAATGCCTAGTTGCCTTAAATTAGATTTTTTGTTCTTGATAACTCTTTAATTATATATTCATGAATTATCAGATGCCGCCCTTGGATTTTAAATGAATTATTAGATTCTCAGATGATTTTAATTTCCTAAACACGTATAAGGTGACAAAGTAGATAGAATTATTAATTAGGCATTATTCGAAAATAGATAATCTCAGGTAGCAATAGCGTAACTATCAATTAATTAACTACGAGGTGTGCCTTAACAAAAAAAAAGAGGACGCGCATATATATATATATATATATATATGAGGAGGGTTATAATTACACCAGTGTAAGTTACACCAAGTGTTACACCGTTGAATAATTTTTTAACGGATCATTGTATTAAATAATCCACCGTTGGATTGAAAGTTACTATCATATAGATCATACATATAAAATTTTACATTAATCCGAAATTATTTAATATGTCATTGAGATGTCTCAAGATTAACGTTATATATACATTTGAAATATGTGAAAAATCCAACCATTTGATTAACAAGTTATTAGTGTCAAAATTTTACGAAATTTGGCACATATAATCATGATGATGAACAAACATAATTCAACGGTTGGATTACTAAAAAACATATTCGATTTGTAGTTATTAGCGGTGTAATACTTGGTGTAACTTACACCGGTGTAATTATAACCCTCCTATATATATATATATATATATATATATATATATATACCGTCCGTCAAAAAAAAAATATATATGTACCCATTTTTAGACGGGCTAACCACGGACCAGGACGAGCAAGAACAGGTCGGCCCATATTGCCATCCCTACCTATGCAAATCCAGAACATCCAATTTAACTTGATAACTAGTTAATTAAATTGGATGCTCCTACTCCTAATCATGTGTATGTACTCCATAGCGATATTACCTAATCTAAAGTGGAATATGGGACCGGATCCTCTCCAATTGAAAAAAATTGGTTGGGATATTGACTAATCATTTTTTCAATGCATGAATTAAAAAAATAAAAAGTTGATACAAAAATTGAAGTTTATTGGATTACAACTGCATACTCTCCCGTTGCATTTTCAACGGGAGATAATCCTGACCGAAGAAATATATATATATATATATATATATATATATATAAGGGTGGGGATCAACTTACTCCAGGAGTAAGTTTGGGTAAAGTTACTCCGCTTAATAACTTCTTATCAACATTGAATTTCATCAATCCAACTGTCATATTAACAGTTTTCATTGAGTAGATCAAGCCTGCAAAATTTTATAAAATTTAAAAATCATTTGATGTTTCATCAAATCACTTCAATTTAACGGGCAATATACTTTTTAAAATATAAGTAAGTGTTCACTCTAAAATTACATACCTATGAATGTTCAGTTAATCTAAAATTTGGTGTGCATAATCATCATATTAGTATCAAATTAATCAACGGTTAGATTTGTTAAATTCACATTCTATAAGAAGTTATTAAGCAGAGTAACTTACCCATACTCTTGGAGTAAGTTGATCCCCACCCTATATATATGAGAGAAAGAGATTAGATTGGGATGAAGATATAAAGGAAAGGAAAAAAATAATAACAATTGTTCTTAGGATTATGATTTATTTATTTATTTTAGTATTTCCTCATTTCTCTATTTATTTATTTATTCACTCGAACAAAGTAAAATTTAATTTGTTCTTATTTATTTGTTCACTTATAAACTCATGCAATACAATATTAATTATACACATGTTAATTCTCAATTAATAATAAAGGTTTAAGAAGTTTAATTTTTAAAAAATATAAATATTAATTATATTTTTTAATCTATATATATTTTTATTTTAATAGACAATTAAATAATAAGGGAAGTAGTAGTTAATTGAATCTTAATTTCACCGACAGCAGGAGAAACAATGTAAATGGCGGAGGATTTATGATGCTTACCTTTAGCACTATATATATTTCACCTTTTTCTTTTCTTCCACGTCCTCATAAAGAAACACGAATATACAAATAATACTACAAGGAGATGAAAGTGATGGTCAGCAGTTTTAGGTTATGCCATATCAAAAAATCTGTGTGCGCTGAGCTTAATTGTGTCAACTTTTGAATATGTATCCTTTACTATTATTTTTCATTTATAGCGTCCACATTTCATTCCGAGTGGTTCTATAATTTGTATGTAGTAATTAAACACACATATAATATTAGTGACTTTACTTATCAAATGCTAGAAGGACGTTATGGCCTTATGGCTTATGGGATAACATAGAAGGAAAATAAGTGGTAACATCTGTAAATTTCATTTATTTAATTATTTGCGATGCACCCGATTGCGGCCTTGATATGCACTTACCATTTGATTAAGCAACAGCTATAATAAATTTGGCCTTTTATTTTTCATAAAAAAAAATTTGGCCTTTTATTTTTAAAAGTCAAATAAATTTTATATGTATTTTATATGTAGTCTTATTTTTATTTTATTATATATGACTTATAAGACATTATATTTGTTTGTCCCTAATTTTAGCACAAACAAATGTATCTCAGATCAATCTAGGTCGAGATACGAATCCTATATTTTGTGTGGGTTCTACCTCGTGTGAAACCTATGGGTGGACGTAGGAAGAATGAATCGGCCCTTGAAAGGGCCTTTAATTGCATTAAAACGTACGTATACAGTGCGCAAGAAAACAACTGAAAGTAACGATTACAACTCCTTTAATTCCTAGCCTATAAGGAGCATGAGCATGCATGAAAGAAAGGAAGAAGAAAAGAAAAAGATAAACAACAAAAGGAAAAGGGTTGGTCTGCGCGATCCCTACTCTCTTAGAGCGTTCTGGGTGCCTTTGATCGTTGTGGTGGATGCTACGACTTTCAGGGTGCTATTTGAGTGTTCAGGTTGCGGACCTTTGCTCATTCTCCTATTTATAGCCTCCCCTGGTAATCGTTCCTGGTAACCTCCCAGGACTTCACGTAACTCCCCATGATCCACGTTCTCTACATGTACCTTGGTAAGCTTGTATCTATTAACTGTCGTTGGTGACGTGGAAGACGTTTAAAGCAGCATTTAGAAATACATGAGGAAAAATGATCTTCTCTCAAACTGATGGACGAGAATTCCTTCGAACCCGATTGGAGAAAGAGCTTTGAATCCAATTAGAGAAGGAACTTCGAATTAACTAAGAGCTCCGCTTCTTCGAACCCTGGCTTACTTCGAACTTGCTTTGACCTCTTCTTGATTCTGCCTTCCTTTTTGAAATCCAAATCTTCCCTTTGCTCTTCGAAGCTAGGTACCTGTCGTCCAAGTTACTTACCTTGACCACCGTTCACCTTGGTCAATGTGACTATGACTTCTTTTGATTGGCTCGTTGGAGTAGCACTCTTAACTCTTCCATGGCCTCCTGCCCCCTATAAAAGGAAAAAGACTTCATTTGGATTCCACCATTCTTCCCTTAGAACATGGAGTTATCCCTAATATTGGTTGCCATGTATGACCTGATCTTGCCATTACTATTGGCCTTCAGGTCGACAGGGTGTCCAATATTTCATAGTGGACCTTGTCCTTAGGTCGAACAGCGCAGCCAACATCCTAGGCCTTAGTCACATGCGTGGCCTGGTATTATTCCCACCTCCTTGGTTCCAGAATAAGGTTCAGGGTAATGGGTTTCCTCAAGGCCCATTGCCTAATCTTCTGATTCTTGAGGGAAGAGGAAGATGAGGATGTGGGGGAGGAGGAAGAAAGCAGATGGAGAGGATGGCATGAGGTTCTCATCCTTTTGGATTATTTGGAAGATCCAAGGCTGAGAACCTCATTCTCCTTTAGATTCGAAGCCATATCTTGCTCCTCTGCCGAAAACATGACACTGACTCCTGGGTCGAAAAGGACTTCTTCTTCCGTTCGAAGCTCCGGTTCGAGAATCAACAAACCTACAAAAATGTAATAGGAAGTAGTGTTAGGTTCGAATAGCGAACCTTTGGGACTTAGTTCGATCCCATTGTAATTTCCATATAATCCTTTTAATAAAAAATAAGTATTCCTTATTGGCTTTCAATTAGCCACTTCGAGCTTTTATTTTTTTATTTTTATCAAGTAACAATATTAAATTAAATCAGTTTAATATTTTCATTAAATATACATTTAATAAAATATTTTTAAACTTTTTAATTATTACTTAATTTTTTTCAATTAATAAATATTTGTTATATATAATAGAATATTTATATATTACCGGTATAAAAAATCTTTTATTGAATAACTAAAAAAAATTAAATGCTTTTTGAACTTATATCTTATATTTTATTTTTAATAAAAATTAAAATATATACCAATGTAATTGGTGCGATATTGGATAGTTTTATAAATAACAAGGTTCGATCACTATGCCAAAAAACATCTTTTACCGTGGTTAAAATGGGCTTTTTACCGCGGGTAGAACCGCGGTGTAACGCAGTGGGATAAAAGCCT
This sequence comes from Sesbania bispinosa, assembly GCA_026901365.1. Taxonomy (NCBI): domain Eukaryota; kingdom Viridiplantae; phylum Streptophyta; class Magnoliopsida; order Fabales; family Fabaceae; genus Sesbania; species Sesbania bispinosa. Next base: position 1,554,825 of record QLOH01000060.1, on the reverse strand, counting down.
TTTACCGCGGTTGATTTTCGGAACCGCGGTAATTGGTGTTGCTTTTTACCGCGGTTCCGAAAATCAGCCGCGGTAAAAGGCTGTCAACCGTGTCAATTTTTGGACCACTTTTTACCGCGGTTGGCCTTCATAACCGCGGTAAAAAGTAATTTTTTTAAATTATGGAAAACACATAGCAAATTAGTTTAGTAACTGATTTTTTCCATTTGAAATTAACTGTGATTTACCACTACCCTTTAACCTATAACATATCACAATGAATTATTTGATATTATCATTAAATTAGCTAGAAAAGTCAGTACATATAACATACTACAATCATGCACACCTTATTCCAATGTGGACATAAACCCTCAATGTGGACATAAGCACCATATTAACCTATTCCAATGTGGACATAAACCCTCAATGTGAACATAAGCATAGTAAGCACACTATAAAACCATATTCACCTCTAGGCAAGACAATAATTGATTAGTGGCAAAATTCTCAAATTCTAAAGAAAATTGGACAGAGTTTCCCCTGTAATTTAAGCTTCCCAAAATAGCTAAATTCCTGTCAAAGCTCAATTGCAACCATTCCAATCCAGCAAACAGAGTTCAAGCACATCAATCAATACATAGCAACATTAATCCATACATTCATGTAGACAATTTATGTTCATTATCTGTTATTAGCAACATCAATCCATACATGCATGTAAGCAACATATACAAGTATATTTTTACTTATTGGTTATAATAGTCTCGAGCACATATCGGCACCATTCTTGCTTGACTTCATCTATGAGTTCAGTAGAGTATTTCTCCAATCTGTAGGTAGAGAAGTACTGCAAAAGAAACCATGAAAGTAAACAGTAGTTAATATTTAATTTGCATTCTTATGCAAGAAATTATGACAGAATTTTATCACTATGAAAATAAAACCGTACTTTATGTGGGATTACTCCTTCTTGACTGCAGAGTAAAATTTCCTTCATATATCTTAACACATAATACCCACAGTCTGAACCATTATCCTGGGTAGGACACTGCAAAGTAAAAAAGAAATATCTTATGAACAAACCTTTATCATCGTCCACTTTATGTTGCTAAATTTGACTTTAGACACCTTAGTGCCTTTGTTAGCACGATAAATCTTAATAGCACTAACAAATGAGAGAAATGTCATGCAAGTTAGTAAGTTAACAAATGGTATTTCCACAACTAAAAAAGTGTGTAAACAAAGACATTCTTACTTATCAAACATTCTCCTCAATTGTTGACGTTGTCCAATATTGACACCCAATGAATCCAAGTAATAAACAATTTCAGTTGTGGGATTGACAACAACCAACATCCAATGATCCCTACAAATTAAATTGATTAAGGATGTACAAGTTAGAAATATTTGTAACTGACAAAGAAACCAAAAAACAAAACATTACTAACCCTGTGTTGTATGGTGATAGAAACAACGTGTTGGGTTGGTTTCTTTCAATGAAGGTCTGACCAATATACTGACTTTGTTGTGTATTCTGGACCTATCTTTGTAGGATTTATAAAACAGAATCTACTCACCCACATATTTGGTACCAAGAGCAGATTGTACAACAATCTGAGGGATGAAAAAGAAAAAAGATTATACATATGATCTAATCTTAATTAAAAATAAGGCCAAGTACATAGAGTTAATAGTCATATGAAATACCTGACATACACACATATGGTGCAACTGCCTAGCCATTCATGATTAATAATCTCATAAATGTCAGAATGGCTTAACAGCTCCGTATATTCCTCATTGAAGATCTCCTTCGGCATTGGAACATCCCATTAGTACAAGTAAAAATATACATTAATCATATAAAAGGACACAACAATATAGTAAAGCAATCTTATTAGTACAAGTAAAAACTAATTAAAGTTATGGAGCACTAACCTCGATCAACAACACTTTGTGGTTTCTTGAAAATGTGTCAAACTACCTCAATCAAGCCCAACCTTTAAGTGAACTGTAAAATTAAAATTCTATGATTAATATTCTATAAAATACAACACACGTCTTCATATTGTTTATTACAATATTATCATTTAAACCTGTTGATATAGTTCATAATACTCTACCGAAATTTCGGCAGAGTCTCCCCTATAAATTGGACAAAACCAAATTTTTCTTGTCAACCTGAAACCCAGAAAAACCAACCAATACAGTGTATGACTTCAGTTCTAGCTTCTGCCAGAAAACCCTTTTCATTAAACCAACCTAAAACCATTTTTTCAACTCAAGAATAATAATACAAATACCAAAAAAGCAAATAACTTAAACAATGCATCAAATCATAGTAATTTAAGTCACTAATAAAACACTAAATTTAAGTCAATAGAACAATAGGCAATTACATTAATTTCCCCTCATGTGACAGATTCTCCATATGAGCCCTAGAATCACTATCCCTTCTTCAATCCAAAATTTAATTGCTGAAAAGTAAACACTACTTGCCCAACAGTATATTAGTTAATGTTTTCCCTAGCTAAATGATTATAACAAAATAGAACCAGATAAATATAATTATAAGGATATTAAACTCATATTATAGAACCAAATAAAACAAGGGTCATATGTTTCACTCTAAAGAAGTTAAACTGTTCTTACAAGTTAAACAGTTGAAGACTACTGCACAATACTAACCTAAAAAATTAAATCTCAATGTTTCACTCAGAGAAAGGACAAAATAGCCTACAAAATATTTACCAAGAGGCTTCCACGGAATACTCATCCTCACTCAACCTCATTCTAAACATCAACTATGTTCTAATATAGGGTTTGAGATTGAAAACAAGAGAACTAAATAAACTCACCTACTGTGGCGCGACGGCGACGGCGACGACTGCAGGAAGAAACGGCGCGGCGACGGCGAGGCTTCACAGTGGAAAAGAACGGCGACGGAGGGGGCTGCTGCGGCCAGAGCGAGTGCGACGGAGAGGAAAGGCTTCAACGGCGGCGCACCAGCAGAGGATAACGGCGACGGCAGGGGAGGGCGACGGCGGCCAGTGAGGGAAGAGGAAGAAGAAAAGAAGAAGGAGAAGGGAGGAAGGGACGCGGGGGGGGGGGGAGAAAGGGTTTAGGGTTTTTTTAAACCCATTTACCGCGGTTCCGTTAAACGGCCGCGGTAAATACTCAAGTTAATTATTAAAACAATTAAAAAATAATAATTTCACGCCATGCTATTTACCGCGGTTCCTTTTCGGAACCGCGGTAATTGAGTTTTATTTTTTATTTTTTTTGCTTACATAATCCCATTTACCACGGTTGTTTTACGGAACCGCGATAAATTCCTGTTATATGGAATTTACCCCGGTTCCTTAAAACCACCGTGGTAAATGGGGTGCGGTAAAAGGGGTTTTGTGGCATAGTGGATGAAAAGGAAAAAATTGCATGAAGGCTTGAAAAGGATGTTTACTGATCATAATGGTAGACCCCATGAATCCAACAAGATCTAAACATAAATTGAATAAGTTTAGTTAGTGAAATTAATTAAATCAAGTCAAAGATAAAGAAATCTGAACACTGGGTCAGTTTTTGTTTCATGCAATATTCAAAACCATTGAACTTAATTAGGTAGACTCAAACCACCTTCTCTTCTCTTTTTATTTTTTCAGTTTTTACTTTGATTTAATTTTTATGCATACTATTCTTTAAATATTAGAATAAATACAAAAATATATAAAGAGTTAAATATGTTTTTAATTCACGGACCTGAATTTGATTTTAGTCCAGGGGCATAACTAAGAGGGCTAGCAGGGGTCACAACCCCCCTAAAAATTGTTATAATTTTTTTCCTTTCCTTTATATCTTCATCCCAATCTAATTTCTTTCTCTTCTCTTTCTCTCTCTCATATATATATATATATATATATATATATATTTCTTCGGTCAGGATTATCTCCTGTTGAAAATGCAACGGGAGAGTATGCAGTTGTAATCCAATAAACTTAAATTTTGTATCAACTTTTTGCTTTTTTTAATTCATGCATTGAAAAAATTATTAGTCAATATCCCAATCAATTTTTTTCAATTGGAGAGGATCCGGTCCCATATTCCACTTTAGATTAGGTAATATCCCCATGGAGTACATACACATGATTAGGAGTAGGAGCATCCAATTCAATTAACTAGCTAGTTATCAAGTTAAATTGGATGTTCAGGATTTGCATAGGTAGGGATGGCAATATGGGCCGACTTGTTCTTGCTCGTCCTGGTCCGTGGTTAGCCTGTCTAAAAATGGGTATGCATATATATATTTTATCTATGATCAACAATGTGTCATGAGAAAGATTAAAAAATGGACTGACTTTATTATCAATTGAAAAGTAAATGTTAAATGAAATTGATTATATAAATTTAATAAATAATTTTTCATCTTAAATAATTTTTATGCATGAAAAAGAGGGTGACAAATGGTGTTTTACAGGGGATTTCAATTCTATAATACATGAAAGAGAGAGAAGAGGAGCACCTGTAAATTTTAGAAGAGAAAAGGCAGATTGTTTTACTGAATTCATTCAGAATTTGTCTTTAATCGATTTACCTTTGATTGAAAGGAAATACTCTGATAAGTGAAAATCATATGATAAATTAGAGCACTTTTTAGTTCACTTATCAAGGATAAAATGGTATTTTTGCCTCAATTTAATCCCTTTTTATTAAATATTAGATAAATTGTACTTATTAATCTTGGATTTGAATTTGATGCTATTTTGATATAAATTGTGCTGATTTTTGCAGAATATTGCAAAGATTTGATATGAAGGAAAGATAACATTAAATAAGGGAGATATCTGCAAGATTTGAAGTTTAATTGAAGACATTTAATGGAGATTTGAAGATTATTTGAGAGCAATTAATGAAGATATCAGCTGCCAATTAAACAAGGATCCTGCAGACAACCTTTTCAATTAAATTCAAGATACTCAATAAATACAAGATTTCACCAAGGAAAAGGGAAACAAGGAAAGACAACCAACCAAAACCAGTCTCGGGGAGAAATCAAGCTAAAAAGAGAAAGATTGAAGCGCAACAATTAAAGATTTGCTGTCTGGAAGCTGGGCTGCAGCGCAGGTGAAGCGCAGAGCTGGGCTGCACCCTGCGCTGCAGCAAGGTGAAGTGCAGCAATCTGACTTCTGCGCTGCAAGCTGCGCTGTAGCGCAGGATACAGGATTCTTGCCCTGTTGCCGTTTTTAGATGGATTTCTCCCCAATTTTCTTTGTCTTTCCTTAGCCTATAAATAAAACCCTCTTGCACCAGATCAGATGTGCACGATTATTGTAATTCAGTTATATTTAAGTGATAATGCACCAGTTCTAATTTTAGAATAGGAGAGGAGGATCGCTTCACAAGGATTGAAGATGGTGACAACATCTTCGGGTGTTTGTATGGCTACTATGTGTAGTTAACTCTCCATTAGGATTGAATGTAATTGATTCTATCCCCAAGTGTATGTAAACTCTATCTTATTATTTATGAGCTCCCTATCTATAATATTGGTAATCTTATTCTGTGCTTAATTCCTAATTTTCGCGCTTGCGCCGGAGTTATAGGCTAGTTTCAACTAGGATTGAGGATGGGGGAGCGAATTCTGAAGAAACCCATTCTCTGAGTGAATAAGAGTACTCGGTAGCCAGTGAACCGAAACATGGGCGTTGCTAGTGATTGATGGGTAGTGACAGTATCCTAATGAAGGGCGTCTACGGGATAGGCATGGTTATTAAATTACCGATAGCAAGGGTTAGTTGATTGTACTCCCAGTGATTGAAACATGGGCGTTACTAGTGATTGATGGGTAGTGACAGTACTCTAAATGAAGAGCGTCTAAATGATAAGCATGGTTTGTCAATGAGTCCCTTTACAAACGGAATAATAAACACAAAACAAGCCGAGGGTAAGTTTGTCGCCTGGGAGAGCCCGCACGGATTACCTTTGAGTGGTGAGGCCGCTGATAACTCGGGGTCTTAGCAATTTAGTTTGTCTACAGTCTTATAGAGTAAACCTAAAATAATAAATAGTTTTTACATGCACGAAGGGTGTGATGATATGAAGTTCAATCCTAATCCAAGTAAAGTGTCTCTGACTCTTCCTTTCTATATTCAATTGATTATTAATTTGCAATTTAGATTTTCCGCACAACAATATTCTCACAAACCCGTTGTTTTCTCTTGATAAATAGATCACGACTATACACGAATTGACCGTTCCCTGTGGATACGATAACTCTTCTTACTATTATACTACTGGATTTTTGGTTCGCTTGCCAGAAACCCATCACATTCATGGTATAGACCAGATGGTACTTGTATGAGTAGGATTGATCGTTTTTTATTGACAACTGGATGGTTGGATCAATGGAGTACACTATCCCAATGGGCATTAAACAGGGGTTTTTCATATCACTGTCCCATTATTCTAAAAACTGATGATATAAATTGGGGACCTAAACCTTTCAAGGTGTTGAATTACTAGCGCAATGAAGTGGGATATTCAGATTTTGTCAAGAATGAATGGAGGGGGGTTAAAGATTGAAGGCTGGGCAGGTTTTGTATTGAAAGAAAAGCCGAAAGGATTAAAAAGCAAACTCAAAATATAGAATAAGGAAGTTTTTGGTGACTTGAATAAGAGGATTATTGATGCATGTGAGCAAGTGCGAAATTTAGATATTAAGTGTGAGGAGAATGGTTTATCAGCTGAAGAAGTGCATCAAAGAAAGAACTGGTTGGCTAAATGGCACCATTACTTACATCAACTGAACAACTTACTGTTTCAAAAGTCCAGAACTCAATGGCTCAAAGAGGGGACGAAAACACCAGATACTTTCATGGGTGTATTAATAACAAAAGGAAATCTAATGAAATACGTTGTTTGAAGGTTGCAGGCAGTCAGATACTGCACCGAAGCAAATTAAGCATGCACTTAAGGATCACTATGCAAGTTTTTTCATGATAATCAACTACATCGCCCGACATTACAGGTATTGAATTTCAAAACTTTAGCAAATGAAGAAATTGATCATTTGTTAAAGCCTTTTACTCTACAAGAGATCAAGGCAGCAATGTGGGATTGTGAAAGCTCAAAAAGCCCAGGCCTAGATGGATTCAACTTCTACTTTATTAAAGATTTTTGGGATGTTATGCAAGATGATTTTATGTCTTTCTTCAATGACTTCCATAAACACAGCAGATTAGTCAAAGGTTTGAATAACTCATTTATTGTCCTTGTACCAAAAAAGGATAGCCCACAATGCGTAGATGACTACAGGACAATATCTCTCATTGGATGTTTGTACAAAGTTCTGTCTAAGGTACTTGCCAACCGACTGCAGAAGGTTATTGGAAGTGTCATATCTGATACTCAATCTGCTTTTATTAAAGGAAGACAAATTTTAGATAGTATTTTGGTGGAAAATGATGTGGTGGAGGAAGTTAAGTGGATGAAGAAAAAATGTTTGATGTTTAAGGTTGATTTTGAAAAAACATATGATTCGGTAAATTAGAGCTTCTTACAACACATGATGGCTAGCATGGGTTTCCCTTCAAAATAGCGTGATTGGATTGCAGAATGTCTAAATTCATCCAGAGTCTCAGTGCTAGTAAATGGTAGCCCTACAGAAGAGTTTGGTGTTTCAAGGGGTTTGCGTCAAGGAGATCCTCTAGCACCATTCCTTTTTCTAATTGTAGCAGAGGGTTTGAGTGGGCTATTTCAAAAAGCAAGTCAGATGGGCCACTTCATGGGGTATGAGATTGGTAGGGATCATATACGGGTGGATGTGCTACAGTATGCTGATGACACTATCATTTTGGCCAAACCTTCAGTGTCAAACATTTGGGCCATCAAATCCATCTTGAGACTTTTTTAACTCACTTCGGGTTTAAAAGTCAATTTTCTCAACAATAAATCATTCGGTTTTCATGTTAACATGCAATGGCTGCACTCTATGGCAACTTTTCTGCATTGCAAATTGGGGAATCATCCTTTCACATACCTTGGGTTGCTAATCGGTGCAAATCCAGGACGTTTACAAACATGGCTGCCGGTAATTGACATAATTTACCAGTTGTAAGTCAAAGTCATACAACAGAGCTCTCCAGTTCAGTAATTTGACATAATTTAGCAAATTATTTAACAAATCACAATTCATGCATCCTTTATTCAGGTTTCACGCTGAAAGTTTTATCTCATGCATGACAGTGGCATATGAGTTGTAAAATTCCTTGCAGATTCTAGTTAGTTTAACATATTCATAAAGGCACTACCGAGATCAAGATTCGAACAGCTTCGCACTTCACACTATGCTACTAGATGGTATAAATTCTAGAATTATGTAGACAATTACACATAGATAGAAAACTCTAGAATAGATATCTCTAGAATTCTCTACATAAAACATGAATGGAGGTGTTGAGGCCTATAAATAGGCCAACATTTGTAACCAACCAAAAAACTAGTAAGTCATTTCCATTCAAAGCTATTCCAACTATTTCTTTAAACTACTTTTCTTTCAACTAAGCTATAACACAAATTGGCCTCCCCAACTTTTCAATTAATCAAAGAAGTTTTTACTATTTGATAATTCATAGACTAACAATATATAATCACAAACCAATTGTAAGAGGAGAACCTGATTCCACGCTGTGATGAAACGTCCTTAGGGCAGAGTTAGGGGTGATTCGGAGGCACGAAAACTATTTGGACTGCATTTGTTTAATTGCCAAGGATGTAGGTTGTGCAACAAGGATGAGGTTGTGCTATAGGGATGACATTTGTGCGAGGATGAAAAGAAATTTAGAGAGGTTTGCACGATTTGTGGGTTTTCTAGAATGAAAGAAATTGAAGCTTAGGGTTTGGGTGTAACACATGTGTTTACTGATTTTTTTTATTAAGTCCCCGTTAGTGTTTTTTGAGTTATAAAACCCCTTCAACCATGCATATTTTTTATTTGTGTACATTGATATATTTAAGAAATCACACTCTTTTAATCGCAATCTTATTTATCTACGGTTAAGAATTCGTGGACTATTTATAAAATATAGTTCTAAAAACGTGGCCTAAAATAAATAGACCATGGTTCCTTTTTTTCAATTTCAATTGAAGGCAAAACATCTGTATGATTCTCTACATCTATAAAATTGTAGCCTTTATCTTTTTTAAACCACGATTTTTAACGCGTGGACAACAAAACCTGGCCTAAAATGAAAAATGTTGTAGAGTTTCAACGAGTTAATGAGATCAATATTTATTGTTTTTTGCAAAATAAATCTACATACTCTCTCTTTAGTTTTTCCACCAACTTGTGCTAAGTGATTAACAATTTGATGAAATTATTGATAATAAAGTTGTAAAATGTCCTAAAAAATAATTTATGATTGATTTTTTTATATATAATAGATTAAACAATTACTACACTTCAAAGTGAATTTGAACAATTTAAATTGCGTGAAAATATATTAGTTTTTTATTTAGTGTTGAAAATTAAAGTAAATAAAAATGTCTTAATTAACATTGAAAAATATTTAAAACATAATGATAGCTCTAATATTATTTTATTAGAATTTATTTTGAGAATTAAAAGTTTAAAAAGAAATTATACAAGTATAAAATGGTACACTACCAATCGATATACTTAATTATGTAAAATAATCTTAATTCTTTTCCAAATGCATATATTATTTGTGGAATAATGTTAACATTCATATATAGTTATTATTGTGGAAAGAAGTTTTTTTCCAAACTAAAACTAATAATATTTTATCTATGATCAACAATGTGTCATGAGAAAGATTAAAAAATGGACTGACTTTATTATCAATTGAAAAGTAAATGTTAAATGAAATTGATTATATAAATTTAATAAATAATTTTTCATCTTAAAAGACTTAAAAGATAATTTTAAATAAAATTATAATACTTTAATATATTTTTTTATTTATTTAAAAATGTCTCGTCATGTATAAAATTCACTTTAGACCAAGAAAAATGTGGGGATCATATATATATAGTCGGGTCATATATAATATGAATCAACGATTGGATTGTCAATTTCACCTTCAACAAAAAGTTATTAATTGGTGTTAAGCGACCTTAAAATTTGACATCCGGTGTGTGTGTGTTTGTGTATGTGTGTATAAACACACACCATATAGAGTGGGGATCAACTTATTCTAGGAGTAACTCTTGGCAGTGTTTATCAATAAATTAATATTGAATTTTATCAATAAAAGATTTAGAATTTGCAGCATCGATCATCATATATATATATATATATATATATAGTAATTAAGGTGCTAATAAATTAAAAACATTGGGCATGAAGAGCAGCGCATCTTAGCACATGGCGGAGCATGCAGATGCAATAGTGTGAACTGTGAACAGTGGAGGCGTGGAAGGGCCTAAAAATATATACATTAAGGCTGGTCTTTATAATAATGCCTAGTTGCCTTAAATTAGATTTTCTGTTCTTGATAACTCTTTAATTATATATTCATGAATTATCAGATGCCGCCCTTGGATTTTAATTAATCATGAATTATTAGATTCTCAGATGATTTTAATTTCCTAAACACGTACAAGGTGACAAAGTAGATAGAATTATTAATTAGGCATTAATTATTCGAAAATAGATAATCCCAGGTAGCTATATCAATTAAACACGAGGTGTGCCTTAACAAAAAAAACACTAGGTGACAAAGTAGATAGATAGAATTATTAGGCATTAATCGATCTCAGGTAGCATATATATATATATGCATACCCCTGTGCACGTACACTTCATGCACTACGTAACGTAGAGAGTAATTGAAATTAATTATCTTATAATTATGGCTTCTCCTAATTATAATGGTCTTGGATGGCATGACTTTTGCATTGAACACGGTGACCTCCGTGGTGTTTCCATTGGCTGTTCGATCGGTATTTGAGCTGGGCATCTTTGACATCTTAGCTAAAGCAAGTGATGAAGGTGTGAAGCTCTCTGCAGCGGACATTGCGGTTCAGATTGGCTCACAATCACCCACACTGATTGACCGTCTTCTAAGGTTGCTGGCTACTCACTCCATGCTACATTGCTCCCTTTCTCATCAATCATCTGAAGAAGATCCTCAGAGGCTCTATAGCCTCGCCCTTACTCCAAATACTTTGTCACAGATCATGCTTCATTGGGACCTTTGTTGGACTTAAATCTCGACAAGATCCCATTCCAATCCTGGTCAGTTTAATTAAATTAAAATCAAAATTAACCTATTAATTTTAATTATATAATTAATCATTTCATTTGCATGCATAAATTAAAGGACGGAAACCAAAGGAGATATGTTTCAGAGTGTTCCTAATGGAGATGCCATTTTTATGAAGGTCAATTCTAACTTTAAATAGGACTCATCTGTCTATTATTTTATGAAAACCTAATTTAGTTACATGTTCTTTGGAACATGTGTTATTCATATAGAAAAATAAGTTCAAATTTATTAAACATGTGATTAATTATAAGTTAATTTTAACTTAAATTTCTCATGTATAAAAAGAATATTTTAAAAGATGCGGTCATTTTAAAGAGATAATAAATTCATACAACCAAAACATACAACACACTTTTTCTCTCTATACCTCTCCATCACATCACCTATCAAATCTCATATTTCTCTCTCTTCTTTCTCTTTTCTCTCTTTATCTCTCTTAGTTGTATTGTTGTATGGTTGTATGAATTACATTTCTCCATTTTAAATATTTAACGGCATCTCGATCAACATATCAATCTCTTATTTACTTACCATGTCGGAATTATATATCTTAAAGAAATTAACAGTTTTAATATGTATAATACAAGAATAAATAGTACGTATCAAATGTAATTAAGTTTAAGAATTCATTATGGAATCAAATATTTTAAACCAAATTGTCAGCAATTGTAATATTATATGAATTATTGACAAAACAACTTTTTTGTACTAAATTAATTTTCAGTGGATACTTCACAATTGGAATGATGAAGATTGCTTGAAGTTGTTGAAGAATTGTCATAAAGCTATTCCTGATGATGGAAAAGTGATTGTCGTGGACGCAGTTCTTCCTGTTTTGCCTGAAAATACAACTATTGCAAAGGTTGCTTCCCAAGCTGACCTCATAATGATGACTCAATTCTCTGGAGGAAAAGAGCGAACCCAAAATGAATTCATGAAATTAGCATTGGGATCTGGATTTAGTGGCATTAGAGTCGCCTGTCGTGTCTCTGTCTTCTGCGTGTTGGAGTTCTTTAAGTAGACATATATATCTATTATATGTCTCAACTTGTTCTTCTATCAATCAACTATTAATTGTTGTTTATGGTTAATGGCTTGAAAACCAGTACATCTCTCACGAGATCATGATTTGCACGTGTTGTCACCGTCCTCTGAACTTGGTCACTATCATTTGTGGTGATTTTATTGGACTTTCGTACCTCTCATTGTTATGGTTTCACTGTTGTAGTTTCATTGTTGTTTTTGTTATTGTATTGTTCCCTTTGTTGTACCAATAAAAAAGTAATGGTTGTATCATGGTCTTTTGAATAAAACGATGTTTTCTCATCATTTATTAAGTGTTTATGTTATGGATTAATGTTAGAAAAATTATTTTAATTGATGTGCAAGAATCATTATACTTTATCATAAATCCTAAAACCAAGTCGTGCCGACACACAAACCCAGTTGACAAATGATGCATTTAGTTTGGCAAGCCTAACAATGACCACAAAATGATTGGAATAAATTATTTCCATATTTTCGATCAATATCCCAAAATAACAAATTTCTACCTATAATGTATATATCCCACTGGCAAGATTCCAAAAGAAAAAAAAATCATATATCAAATCCAATGAACAAAATATCTAATAAAATCAACATAAATGTGACACTAATCTCCCTAGAGCTATATAATATATAAAGAACCAAAATAACGCAAAAAAAAAAAGCCACCTAAACAATGAAGGCACATAAAAAAAGAGAAAAGAATGTTGGATTGATCTAATATACAATCAACAATTTACTATTTGGCCACTTGAGAATCTAGATGAAAAGATAAGTGAGAAGGGTAAGTCACAGTGACTTAGTGATGACATAAAAGTCATCATGACCTAAAAGAGGAAACACCACTACATATGAATTATTTTTCTTTGAAATATTTGCTCATTTTCCAAACAAAAAATATAATAAAGACGATGAGGGTAAATATAAAAGGTTTTGTGATAAAAATGAAATTTGTGACAACTTCTCCACAATAAAAAATCATTAAGAAAACAGTGTAGTTGAGAGAAACAACTGAACCTTGCAAGAAATACTAATGACGACGCTTCTTGGGAATTTCCTTCTCGTATGCTTCTGAGTATTTTAGGATATGAACTTCAAGGAAGAAAAATTAAAAGATGATTAATTGGTGAGAAAAAAATGAAAGTCTCATCTCATTGCAGCTAGCAAAAGAGCTTAAATTCATAGTACAACCAAACTAACAAATGAGGGGAAAATAATTAACTAAAACTGATTGTATCTAACCAACTAACAACTTAAACCTGAAGTTGTTAAATAACAACCAACTTAAATAACAACATATTGATATCCCCCCTAAAGTTAGGACATGGATATTTAGAATACCCAACTTGGAGACATTGTCAAGGTTGAGGAAGAAGAGCCTTGGTGAATAGCAATCTAGTTGGAAGAACTAACAAAAAAGAGTTGAATTAGGTCATTTAGAAGCTTTAGACGAACAATATGACAATCAACCTCGATGTGTTTGGTGCGCTCATGAAAGGAAGGATTCTTGGCAATGTATATGGCAAGTCGAGGTTGATTGTTAGCAATGTATCTAACGTAGACAATAAGGGAACTTACATTTAAATAGGGACAGGGACAGGGCAGAGCTAGAAATATTTCTTTAGACAAAAGTTAATAGTTTATTCTTCTATCGATCCTGGACATAAGTTATTAATTATGCAATTATATCTATTTTCTTCACGTTTTTTTGGTGCATCAAGCTTAATTATGAAGCACCAATTCATTCTTCAAATAAAATTTCATTTATATCAAGAAGTTGAATAATGTAATTCTTGCATAAACAAATACAATTATCATAATGACACATTTTACTATAATCATTTTTAATAGCAAAAATCATAGTTTCATACTAATAAAATAAAAAAATTACTTAAAATTTTTCATATTAAAAATTTGATTGAAAACTCAGTTGGATAAATCAACTATCTATATTATAATTTTGAGACTCCACCTTGGAGAGTGAGATTCTCACTCACTCTAATTTCTCTCTCAATGATTTTTATCATTTCCTTTCCCAATCCTTAATTTTAATTTTCTCTCTCTTTCTATTTGAGTTTTAAAATGCTAATTCTAAATTTTGAAATTTATTAATAATCAAAATCTTATCCTATCTTTTAATATTCCAATTCTTATTTTTATTATAAATCTTTATTTTTATTATTATGATTTGAATTAATTTTATTATATTTTATTGTCAAACAATAATGTTAATTATATTTCAAAATCATTATAAAATATCATCAAATAATAATGTATATTAAATGTCAAAATTCCTATTTTTTAAAATTTTTAATATATTAATTTATTATAATTTTAGTTATATAAAATATATATTTATCACCGTATTATGCGCGTTAATATACTAGTTACTATTAAAATGAACCAAAATAATTTATTAACATTAATTTTTGAAGTATTAATAGATTAAAAAATAATTTTCTAAGATTGGATAATTTTGTATTTTTGAAAAAAAAATAAAAAAAGTAATAAAAAATGATTTTGATGGAATATATATTCGTAACGAAATTAAATTAATTGGAATTTTGTGTAAATTTTTAAAATAGAGGAGATTTTGAAGTAGTTTATTCATAAAAAAAAAATATACAATAAGCTATGTACAGGATATCTTTTCTTATCCTAAACATAAATTTTAAATGTTATATATTAGTTAACGTTGTTGGAAATTAAACGTTTTCACTATAGTATGGCAATTGGCAGAGACCACTGCAAAAACTACTGGGAATGCAACAGTGATGCGTTGCAACCACTCCAAGAAAATTATACCTGAAAATGAAATTATTTAAAGCAAAAGTAATTTATAACAAAGTTTTCCATTGTTGTACTACTTAATTCACTCAATTCATTGGATTGGATGTTGTGCTTTATTTACATCGCCATATTGTGAAGCCACCAATTCATCATATAAACTCCAAGCTATAGCTAGTTGAACAAAATGAATACAGCGGTTGCACCCTTGAAGCATTCAACATCATCAGATTCAAGATTTTCTGATGTTCAAGTCTCAGCATATATAGTAACGAAATAGAACATAGAACGTACCTGATGTTCTCAATTTATAAGCATAAGATAAGATAAGATAAGATGAGGGTGAGTCACGGTCACCCAAAGGTAGCTAGCTAGATTCATTATGTTAGGCCATCTTTATTTCAGAACTCCACTTTTTCACTATTCACGGATCTTAAATGGGCCCCACCAGCACACATCAGCAAGTTCTTATTAAGCACCTCTCTTCTCTAATCCAACACCTCACTTTTTTACTATTCACAAATCTTAAATGGGTCCCATAAATACACATCACCCAATTTTTATTATTTTTAGTCATAAATTTAATAAATAATAAAAAAACTAAAATAGTAATTATTTGGGTTTAAAAAACGTTGCTGCAACGGATGAAATTTTTTTAAAATATCACTTATTTAACGGGGCTGCAACCCCCGCTAATTTCAAATTTTAAAAAAAATTAATTTAACGGGGTTTACAACCCCCACTAATGTTAAATTTAAAAATAAAAAAATTAAACATGACTGAAAAAGCTGCCATGGCACAGTAACTTTTTCAGTTGCATTTAGACGGGATTTAAACCCCCGGCAAATGCTAAAAAAAATAAAGTTCACAGGTGCTCAACAGAGCACCAGTTCTTTCGGAATTCGTGCCCCTGTCAGTCAATATCGGTGGTTCTTATCAAGTTTTGCTCAATAAGACCACCGTTAAATATGGCCTTGTAACCTTCACTTGATGTGAAGATCTCAGCGATTCGATTCAGTACATGCGCCTGCAGGAACGCCTTCATGCGGACTCCTCATTAGCTTTGGGCCTTTCGATTGTTCATTGCTCGGGCCTGCTATCCACTTTGGGCTGGAATGCTCCAAAACCTAATCCGGAAAGGAACAGTGCATATGGCCTCTTAACTTCGTCCAAAAAAAAAATTCTTAACTAAAAAACAAAAATAGATAAGGGTCGCAATCTTGTACCCTCTCCTAAGAGAGGGTTTTGGTACCTTCTTGTTTATTTTTTTAATTAAATGGAGACATAAAGACGAAAGTCATAAAGGAACAAGTTGTGTACTTCCTGGTAAATCATTTCGAAGACATCAAATGGATTTTGAATGG
Source organism: Sesbania bispinosa (assembly GCA_026901365.1). NCBI lineage: Eukaryota > Viridiplantae > Streptophyta > Magnoliopsida > Fabales > Fabaceae > Sesbania > Sesbania bispinosa. The sequence continues at coordinate 1,538,363 of QLOH01000060.1, read as the reverse complement.
AAAACATGTGAATTGCAAATGAGAACGTGAAAAAATGAAGCAACACAATAAAAAATACAAGATAATAGTTATAGGGGGTCAGAAAGTCTTTTCGAAAAATAAAAATACAAATTCTAATAGTTAAAACATGTCCACAACTGTAATAATACTAAGATTATTTAAGAAAGTTAAGAGAAATTAATTGAATGGTCAAATTAGAATTTCCCAATAGATAATACATAAATGATCAATATTTTTCTTTCATTATTTTCGTTTTCAGTTCTACTTCTACCAATTACAGAAACTCAGTGAATATACACAAAAGTTGAACGACAATTAATGTTTACAGAATTTGAATAGGGCGGAAAAAAATATTATTCGGACTTGGGACAGAAATTAAAAGGGATGGAGAAAAAAAAAATCCATTGATAGTATAATACTAGAAATTTGCATGATGTGCCTTACAAAGTCAACATACGTACTTCTTAGGATTTTACATAACCACAGCTAAAAACTATATATTACTTTTTTTTTCTGAATTAAACTTAAACTCCTTGATATATATATATATATTGCCTAGGTGGTTAGGATTTATTGAACTTAAATGGAGTCCTCTTCCTCTTCCTTTGTGGGGACAGGAAGGTGGCCTTTCTCCTGAAGGTTCTTAACGGTTTCATATAAACACTGCTTCACTGGGGTGAATTCAAATCCCAAGTCTTTCAGCTTTTTATTTGAAAATATGTAAGGCTTTACCCTTGGGTTCTTCTCATCTGAACATCTGCACAAGTCAAATATTATATATGTTATGTTTTAGCTCAAATTCAAGTCATCAAATCCATTTTTGAAGTCTTAAACCCAAAATTATTTTCCCCTTTTTTGCTGTGTATGACAAGCATCTTTTTTTTTTTACTTTCTATTTGTATATCTGTCCTATCAAATCTTCCCAAAAGTCAAAAAATGTAGGATATATGGGGAACTTACATTTAAATAGGGACAGGGGCAGAGCTAGAAATATTTCTTTAAACAAAATTAAGTTAATAGTTTCTTCTTCTATCGATCCTTAACATAAGTTATTAATGCAATGGTACATCAAGCTTAATTATGAAGCACCAATTCATTCTTCAAATAAAATTTCATTCATGTCTAGAAGTTGAGTAATGTAATTCTTGCATAAACAAATGCAATTATCATAATGACACATTTCACTATAATCATCTTTACCTTTAAGGGATAATAATAGTTTTTTAGATGTTACATAAGAAGTTACACATATTATATAACCAGAAAATTCAAGGGTGGTAGGTTTTTTAGTTCTCTGGACAGTTGTAAATGTTTAGATTGGTCTTGGGTTGCAGTTTTTGCAATATGTGACATGTTCTTCTAAGAAAATCCTCAAAGCAGGTCACTTTACCCATTCTTCTAAGCATGCTCTTATATTAATTAAAAGATGTAGGTAAATAAAAGAGACCAGGACAAGGGTTTGGTAAGGGCTTGTGAAGTTGTAAGTTCAACTCGCTTTTACCTATAAAATCATTGAATTGTTCAGAGACTTGAATTCAATTTGACTCAACTCTAAAGAGGTGGAAGTTGGAAGTTGAGAAAGATAAAGAAGTCAAGGTTGGTATACCAACATCTCCACCATTGATCTGTTCTGTATCCATCTCCACAATGTTTAACATTTATTTAATATTTGTATTCTACATTTCTAGCCATCTCCTCAATAATGGGTTATGATCACTTATCACCATGTCTAACATTTTAATATTTTCATTAATTATTTTTTCAAAGTAAAACTCCACGTGGCATGAGGAGAAAAAAAGTTGTATTGTATGGAACTATGGATACAGTTTTTGCACCCCTCCCCTGTTGATTGGTAGGGAAAAAACTGAATTTTGTTTACCTTCCATAATCCTTGTAAGGCATTCTCAACTGCAAACGTCTGAGTCCAAAAATTCTTACCCAATTCAGAAGTTATGGTAGCTAAATCCCCATTTAATTTTATTATCTAGTTTTAATTCTTTGGATTCTGTTGAGTACTAGTCACAACAACAATAATAGAAAGTAGTGACAACAAACAAAGACTTACTTGGTAGGAAGTGGGTACTCAGGGAAGTACTTGGCCAGAATTTCAACTAGCTCACCACGATGCAGAGAACTTTCTGCACAAATGTATCTACCAGAAACAGAAGGTGTCTCATAAACAAGAGCATGTGCTAATGCCACATCCCTGACATCTACATAAGCCTGAGTGGCATTGACATAAGTCTTAGCAGAGCCAGTGAGGTACTTGAGGATGTGAACTGTGCTGGCATTAATGGTGGATTGTAGTAATGGTCCAAGAACCAAAACTGGGTTCACCACAACCAAGTCCACCCCTTTCTCTTTTGCTACATCCCATGCTGTTTTTTCAGCCACTGTCTTCCCATAGCAATACCAGTTCTGCAAATTAATTACCATTCAATATTCATTAGCTATTCATATATATATATATATATGACTATGTTTGTATCAAATTAATAAGGCTATATATATACATATATAAGTAATTGAATTTGATAATTGATTAGTTGAGGAATTAAGGGAATTACCTTAGTGTTTTTGCAGTACTCCAAATCACTCCAGCAGGACTCATCAACGAGCACATCCCTACTGGTATTGGGGTCCATATAGACTGTGCCAATGGATGAAGTGAAGACCACGCGTCGCACTTGTGCTTCTGCAGCTGCCACAATCACATTCTTTGCTCCATTCACTGCTGGCTCTAACATCTCTTCCTGATCGATCGAGTCACCAAAACAAAACAAAACAAATTAAGGATTTAATTTATATATATATCATCAGTTTAATTAATTTGTATATATAAAAATATTAACAAACAAAGCTGATTTATTATTTTTTTTTTGGGCTGAACTGGTGGGCTCAGTGTCGGTGTTCAGGAAAATGTGTCTTTCACAAAGCAAGGAAATTAAGGACCATTCGTGATTGATTATTTACGATCGATGTGTCTCTATTCCTTTGAAAAAGAAATTGTCCGTGGTGGGTCTCACTAGCTGTGCAATCTATATTTGGACATTAAATTGAAATATAAATATAGGATAGAATAAAATGAAAAGAAATTATAATTCCATTTATTGTTTGGATATTTTTATATAATATAATAATGAAAAGATTGATTCCATCTTATATTTTAAAATTAGAGAAATGAAAAGAAAGCATCTTAATTATCATGTTTTATTTCACCATGTATATGTCTAAGTTGTAATTAACATGGAGTGTGATGCATAAGGAATTACATGTAAAAAAAATGAATTTAATAACTATACCCGTCAGTGTAAAAGAATTTTATACAGATATCCAATGATTTGTTGCCACGTAATTTAATTGTCTATGAGGTGTCATATTAGAGTTTAGGGTTTAGGTGTCATATTCATTAAATAAGGTGGCAACACACGATTGGATGTATGTGTAAAACTTTTTTACACTGATCGTATATAGTAATTAATGAAGATCGATAATTCCCAAGTAAATCTATCTTCTCAACATCAAGATTGGGCATACGGCATAATAGAATCCATCTTATATATTTTAAACCATTCAAACAGTAAAAACTAAGTATTAATTGTTTCATTTTATATATTTCATTGCATTCTATCAATCTAACATTGAAGTATCCGTACAGTTTTATATATTTTGATAAAATCTAATATTGGATGTTAAATCAACTGGTACTCACAGGGTTGTCGGTGACCGGAGAAGCTGTGTGGAAGACACCATGGCATCCTCGAAAAACAGGTTGAATAGAAGGAAGATGAAGAAGATCAACCTTGTGCAGAGTTAGCCTCTCCTTCGCTCCTTCCAACTCTTTCAAGTGATCATTTTTTGGATCATCTGATCGATCAATGACATTAAATATATAATTAAGCAAATTAAAGAAAATTAAGAAATTTCATGTCATGTCATGTCATGTGCATGCATATATATATATTGATGATAGCATGCCTGGGTTTCGCACGGTTCCTCTGACAGTGTAGCCTTTCTCTAAGAGAAGTTTGACCAGCCAAGAGGCTATGAACCCACCGGCGCCGGTGACACACACCGTTTGCCCCCAAATATTGTCGCCACCAGCAGCGGCAGGCATCTTTAATTAATGTGAATATTTGGTGGATCAAATTAAGGAAATTAAAGGAAGAGAAAGATTAATTAAAGAGAACTCAACAAAGATCAATCAATATGCTCTTTCTTTCTTTCTTGAGGAGTGTAGAAGAAGATGTATGGCATATGAATACGATCGAGCTTGTTGAGAATATGTGGCACAACGCAACATGGCCAATGCATTGCTTTTATAAAGGAGTCTACCCACCTAATCCTTAAGGAATATCTATATTTATATTTTTGGCCATTCATGTTAATTCAACAAGTAATTTCTTCTTCATATTAATATAACGTTGTCCACACATGTGAACATGAAATGGTAAACGATAGATAGATTGACACGGTTTAACTCAAAATTTAGTTGACGCGCGTAAAACTCCTCCTATTTTATATAATTGTACTAATAACTTATTTACCTCGTGATTTAATTAAAAAAAAAATCTTAATAACATGTATACGATTCATCTCCAGCTTCGTATGTGTTTTCGTGAAACTAATATTACACTAATTAATATTTTACTATTCATCAATAAATTAACTAAGGTTAATTGAAATATATATATATATATATGCGCGCGCGCGCGCTTGCTCACGGGCACGGGCATGTTTGTTTTATGTCCTATATCCTTCGGTAAGCAAAGCATGCTTAATAGTAGTCATGCTCAAGTATATCCTGGGCTAAGATTGTTTTAAAGTAAATTTATCTCTCCTCATTTGGTATTTCCTTTCTTATCTTTCAATGAAAATTTACAAACTCAATTAATAAAAGAGACATCCTTTCTTACCGTGAATTGAATTCATTTTTAACAAAATAAGTTATCTAATCCAATTGCTTTAGTTTTCTTATTTTAACATGCAATCAATTTGATTTAATATAATGCAATTCAAATTTAAAGTGGTTAATTTTAGCTTAGATTATATTAACCTGTGTATGGATCTTTTTGTGTGGTATGCCTCTCCAGCAGGTTTAGCTACGGAATAGCTAGGAAACAGTTACGAATTAACTATGGAATATTTTCTGTAGCTATTCTGTAGCTATACTTGCTGGAGGCAGCAGTGGAGAGGATCCAGATCCAGCTAAATATAATTATCATTATCATTATTGTGATAATATATAGTCAAACATTTTTAATAATACAGAAACAATAATAGAATAAAAAGTAAAACAAACGTAAGGTAGCTAGTTTGCCTGATTGATAAATAATAGATGATGAGTGAATTAATTAATTGATCTTTTATTTTAGACTTTTAGTTTGCATATATATTTTAGTAATACAATATTTTTTTGTACACTATTTTAATCTCCCTGCATCAAAGTAATATAAGTGACCTACCAAAAAATAATATTATATATAGTAATAGAAAAGTGATGTAACGCGTAAATATGCAAAGATTTCCCATTTTTCTCCATTGTGTAGACACGTTGGTCAACCGGAATCTGCCAATAATTTCCTGCAATCTAGGGCTTGGATTGTCACTATGGATCTGCATTGCAGTGTGTGACTCTGGATGTTGACAACACAAGTGGGTGTGGGAATGGAATCCTAATTAAAGACAAAGTTCTACTAATTCGGTTGGTGAGTGAAAGCATACATGATACATACACACAAAATCAAAATGAAGCATAAAAGTACAGTTAGCCCAGCGCCGTAGGGTAAAGCCCAAAATCAACACACAACAACCCCAACCCAATGAAAGAACCTCCCTCGATCTTTCCTTCCAAAGTCCAACACCTACCTTAGAAAGGCAGCAACAAAGGGAAACTTGGCATTTTGTTTCAAATGGTTTGGTGAATGGCGATACTTTTCGGCCTTTTGACTTTTTTAGCCATGTCAACAAATCAATTAACCAACACCTCAGAATCGTTCTTATTATATTCCATACTTCAGAATTCAAACTACAGTTGTGTTGTGTTGTCTCAAGCATGAATTTGACCCACACGTGTTGTTGCACTAGCAGCACATGACAAATGTTTTTTTTTAAAAAAAAAAATTAGCAAAATTGCACCTGAGCATATATGATGCTGCTGCAAATTCTAATTGTTATTTTTTTATTTAACGTAATTGCTGATGTTAGCGTATATGACATATAGTCATATAGTCATTATGTTAATCTTTTGCTAACTCCAGTAAATAACTTAGACTTTTTAAAATTGATAAGTACATTTGTATTATCGCTTTAAATACTCAATTGCAAATATTAGACCAACTTGAAATTTCTTATGCAGGATTTTTTCGCATGAGAAAAGTTTTGATATTTTTCTCCCCCCTTTTAAAAAGAAGAACAAAGTTTTGACAAATGGAAAAGATGAATAATACAAAAGATTTTGGCACAAATTACTAATTTTAAAAAATAATAAACCACATCATGAATAATAAAATATTAAATTTTAACAAAGGGCCTTTTGACGTAAAATCAAAAGACGATCTTACAAAAAAAAAACCATCTTAAATATAAAATCACATGTCATTCTACAGTGCATGTGACCAATAGGTCATGCACCTATACTCAACAGTTTTGACATGTCATTATAGGTTACCCCTCATAGATTCCGGTAAATCATCAATTTACATAATTGTCCCATATTTTCAAAAAAATGGTTTTGGGCCTTATTGTTTGAAGTTCTCTGTTTCACAACCCAATCTAATCAATTAGGGCAGAGACGCAGGGCACTCTTTCTTTTTGCTCATTCCTACCAAGCTAAGTTGTGCATCCTTATGCCACAATTATCATTTTCTCGTTGTTGTGCCTTTTTGTTTCACGATTGTGTTTCTTTCCTGTGGTTCTTTTTGCTAACTCCGGTAATCAACCACCAACATCACCCTTCCAAAAAGGACCCAGCCACAATTTTCCCCCATTTTCCCCCATTACCAAATAATTACTATTGAATTTTCTTTGTTTTTTAGTAATTAATTCACAAAAATTAGTACAAAATTAAAAAAAACACGAAAACTCACCACGTGGTCCAACTCAACAATCACAACATGCATGCAAACTCCAATGCCAAATTTCCAATGTTCATCATGTACCCACACCCTATCCTTCTAAAGTGTACTTAGGGTTAAGATTTATAGACTTCTACCACCGCCTCAACTAGGTCACCCATCCCACCATTCCTTTTCACCCCACCAATCAACCACCAACATAGCCCTTCCAAATAGGACCCAACTACTATTTTTCTCCATTTCCAAATAATTACTATTGAATTTTTTCAAATGTTTTTTAGTAATTAATTAACCATAATTAGTACAAATTTAAAAAAAAAAACACGAAAACTCACCATGTGGTCCAACTCAAAAACCACAATATGCATGTAAACTCCCATGCCAAATTTCCCACGTTCATCATGCACTCACCACCCCTATCCTTCTAGAGTGTACTTAGGGTTAGGGTTTATAGACTTCTACCGCCACCTCAACTAGGCCACCCATCCCACCATTCCTTTTCACCCCACCAATCAACCACCAACATCAGCCTTTCAAATAGGACCCAACCACTATTTTTCCCCTTTGCCAAATAACTACTATTGAATTTTCTATGTTTCTTAGTAATTAATTCACCATAATTAGTACAAATTAAAAAAAACACCAAAACTCACCACGTGGTCCAACTCAACAACCACAACATGCATGCAAACTCTCATTCCAAATTTCCCACGTTCATCATGCACACACCACCCTCTATCCTTCTAAAGTGTACTTAGGATTGGGGTTTATAAACTTCAACCACCACCTCAACTAGGCCACCCATCCCACCATTCCTTTTAACCCACCAATCAACCACTAACATCACCCTTCCAAATAGGACCCAACCACTATTTTTCCCCATTTTTCCCCATTGCCAAATAATTACTATTAAATTTTCTTTGTTTTTTAGTAATTAATTCACCATAATTAGTACAGATTTCAAAAAAATAAGAAAACTCTCCACGTGGTCCAACTCAACAACCCCAACATGCATGTAAACTCTCATGCCAAACTTACCACGTTCATCATGCACCCACCACCCCCTATCCTTCTAAAGTGTACTTAGGATTAGGGTTTGTAGACTTCTACCAACACCTCAACTAGGCCACCCATCCCACCATTCCTTTTCACCCCACCAATCAACCACCAACATCACCATTCCAAATAGGACCCAACCACTATTTTTTCCCCATTGCCAAGTAAATACTATTGAATTTTCTTTTTTTTTAGTAATTAATTCACCATAATTAGTACAAATTTCAAAAAAATACCAAAACTCACCACGTGGTCCAACTCAACAACCATAACATGCATGCAAACTCCCATGCCAAATTTTCCACGTTCATCATGCACCCACCACCCCTCATCCTTCTAAAGTGTACTTAGGGTTTATAGACTGCTACCACCACCTCAACTAGGCCACCCATCCCACCATTCCTTTTCACCCCACCAATAAACCACCAATATCACCCTTCCAAATAGGACCCCGCCACTATTTTTCCCCATTGTCAAATAATTACTATTGAATTTTCTTATTTTTTTAGTAATTAATTCACCATAATTAGTACAAATTTAAAAAAAAAAAACACGAAAACACACCACATGGTCCAACCCAACAACCAAAACATGCTTGCAAACTCCCATGCCAAATTTCCAACGTTCATCATGCACCCACCACCTTTATCCTTCTAAAGTGTACTTAGGGTTAGGGTTTATAGACTTCTACCACCATCTCAACTAGACCACCCATCCCACCATTCCTTTTCACCCCACGAATCAACCACCAACATCACCCTTCCAAATAGGACCCATCCACTATTTTCCCCATTTTTTCCCATTGTCAAATAATTACTATTGAATTTTCTTTGTTTTCAGTTTAATACAAATTATTTCCTCATATAAAGTTCCTAATTTCTATTATTTTTCCTTCTTTGTAAACAAAATCTTAAATCAACCATATACATCGTTAACTCCACGCATTCACCAAATTTATTATTTTTAAGTACAACTAAGTGACTATTAACACTACACTAATCAAAAGCGGGCCCCAAAACTAGTACAAAAGCCCATATGCCTAACACCCCTAAACCTATTGACAATTACACTTAAGACAATAACACACCAGAACACAACACGTGTTTCTCGCCTCATAAACTCTAAGTTCAGAAAAGGTCTCCAAGGGTCACACTTTACTACCATCTTCAACAGCACAACGATGAACTCCTCCTCTTCACGATCAGTGCGACGTTCAGCCACGGAACTACGTTGCCAACGAACGACACACAACACACATAGGTTAATTCTTCAAACTCGCTCTCATTTTACTGAATGGTTGCGAAGAAATAATACCTAACCATTTCAATATTAGTCACTTTTTTTTACAACGACCACGCCACCATTTCTGCTAAATCTTCATGGGTTTTAACGTTTTTTTTTTCAACTCTTTCAATTTCATGGTTACATGCTTCAAATTCGCTCATGCTCTGTGTTCATTAAAAAATTTACTTTTTAGGGTTTTAACTGTACTTGCAAAACACCAACACTTACCTATGTTAAATTGGTTTTATCGTACTTATTTGTTCGTATTCTGTGTTCATTAAAAAATTAAGGGTTTAAGGTATTACTTTACTCGAAAAACATTGTCACTCACCCCTCTTAAATGGAATAAATCACGGACTCCTATTGTAACAATGTCAAATAACAATCTATAATCTCAATTAATTTTACTATTTGAAAGACGAGTAAACAAAATTCCTTTTATGGATCTGTTTTCCACATAAGGTAGTAGACAATGACTGCGTTCACCCTCCACAAACTAAGATACGTCTAACTAGGGAATCTTGTCCATTTTAGTATGCACATGTGAGGGACCACTTTCATCAATTTAGAATTGAAAAAATACCATATACAATACATGTCAGAATAATACCCCCTTAATTAGGTAATTTTTGTCTTCTTTCAAACATTTTCAACACAGGCCTAAAATGTTACCATTATCCATACTATTGTCATATATATGCAACTCAAAGTCCCTAATGTTCTTTTAACTCATAACAGGTATCAAAGATGTATGCTTGGATTTGCATTCAAAACAACTTGACATCCATATCAGATTACTACTGTCCTTTCAACCTCAATTAACTATATCATTGTTTTCTCACCCTTACATGTGTGCATGTTGTTTTCACATTCAGCAATACCTTAATTAAGGTTGTAAAGCGTTTGATTGACAACCTAGGAGGATCCTTGCCAGAAGTTGTAGAATTCAGGGACCCACCAGGCAATGCCAGTGGCATTACAGTGAGAATTAGGTCTGGAAGACACTGTTTTACTCATGGTTTAGGGCAAATGTGACAATTCTATGAACTGGACGATACAATTCACCTTTTTTACACTTACATGGGTAATGGCAAGTTCAACATTAGAATAAATAGGATTAATGGCCTTGGTGAAATTTTGTACTCTTATCCTCCACTACTACATGAACACCCTACCCCTGATGACCAACAAAATAACCTTCATGTTCCTAGACAACCTCCACAACAACAAGAATATGGTCTCCTTGATGACCCAGAAGAGGTCCTGGGCGTGCCTGGGCGTATCCTATGGAAATCTCGACTCACTGAGGCACACACTAGAGGAAGACAGGGTTTGGTTAAGCTTCTGCTACAATTATATTACAATTTCCATTCTCTTACTACACCTAACATTACCTTTAAGTTTACCAATCTATTTTTCAATTGTAGGTACTCCCTGTAAGAATTGTGAGTACGTTACTACAGGAAGACCAAGAAATTATTGAAATCAAATTGCCTGTGGTGAAGTCCAGCAGTGGGACCTCCTTTGGAACACCAAGATTCACCAACATTGCAAACTAGGCCAAGGGTGGTATCAATATTGTAGGGAAAAAGATCTGCAGAAAGGAGATGAGCTCACATTCTGGAAATTGGATGGTGAGGAGTTCCTTAGGCTTGTTGTGCGACGTAATATGCATTAGACACTTCTTCAACCTTCACACCTTTTAGAGATTGCCATAACTCATCTTAAGGCTAAACTCGAACTTTTAATTATCTATATTTACTTTTTGTAATATTTTGTTTCAACTTAATATTACTACATATCACATAAGGTTTCTATACTATATAAATTAATATCGTTTAATTTACGTCTCCATAGATACTATTAACAAATTGGGTAGTAATTAGTGTGCTTCTTTTACTGATTATTTACTTGTAATTAACTTAATAAAGAGCCAATAAATATAAATTAAGTAATCTCATCGTGGAATAACGTCAAAACAATAAAACTTACATTATGTGTCACATTACATAACATTAACACGTACTGGGCTATTCTTTGCTGAAAATAGTTCAGTTGCCAAAAGAAAAACTATTTACTATCGGGCCAGATATAGGCCCTTTAACCCAATAATGCTTTTGTAAAAAAAAAAGTCAGCTATTACCTTTGGGGTCAACACATAATTACTAAAAATGCTGGGTAACAAATAGAAATAGCATTAAAGGAAAAGGGTTACAGGTCATGCATCCTGACCGTCCATTATATTTAAAGTAAATCTAACGGTACAATCAGTGTCATGTTTCCATACACTACCCCTCGGTACATGTACCGTAGACAAATTCTAAAATCACGGACCCGGATTATCTGCAATCGGTTTTCCCCTGCATTCACGCATTCAGCGAATCCGGATCTCCATCGGACGGAGATCGGACGGTCCAGATTCACTGAATGCAGTAAAGTCGACTGCACAGAATCCAAATTCTAAAATCACTCATGTGATTTCATTAAATACTTTTCAAATTTTCTATTTGCATAACCAACATCTTCTTGGGAAATTTTTCTTCTCCACTTCAGAGTATAAAGTATAAAATTATTACCATTGATTCACAAATTAAAAATTGAAATTTTAAAAATATCACAATTTATCCATATACTTTGAGCTCTAAAATGCACCTCATCATTTTAGAGGAACCTCTCACCTGCACTTATTATCATTCTTCATTCAAGAAATACCTGCGTTGCCCACAGATAGGAATGAATGAAACAAACCTTTATACCGCAAATGGATGACATTATAATTATTATATAAAACCAAGTTTAGAAAAAGGAATCCTTCTGCAGTAAATAAATAGTACACTATAATATGTCAAACCATGCTAAAGACTGATCAGTTTGCAAGGTTCTTGAGATTAACTATGTCTATGAAGCATAACAGACTAAAAATTAACCGATAATCCCTATGGTAAAGCCAAAGTTAACTGGTAACCTTCCTATACACCTTTCTTTGTTTTTTGGACACATTTCCATTCCTGCTGCAAAATCTAATGCCCATCAGTCTTCATTCTTTTGGTTTTCCGCTTCCCAGCAGACTCTTTCCTCCCAACAGTTGCACCCTTGGCTGATGACTCCACTTCAGAGTTTTCAATTATTTTTTCTGCTCTGCATATTATGAATAACTTGATAGTATAAGCTTCATAATTCAGATGACAATTAATAGCAGGAACGGAAAAAAGATGCCTTCACTTTGATTTAATTAAGCTAAAAGTTGACATACTAATTAAGAGATAGGTGCCATAACACCAAGTTAAAATAAAACAAATAATAAGAACAATGCTCCATCAATAACAAAATTTCAAAGCATCTAAAATGTATAATAGAGTCATACTGAGTCTACTTGTTGGTGAGGAGATTATACTAAAACTAATGACCAATTATTTGGGCTAATAAAAGGCACAATAAATGAACTCATTATTATGTAGGAGTAGGACTAATTGCATGTGGTAGAAGTATATATTGTTGGACCTTCACTCTAATGAGATTTCATGGCGTTTACATCAAGTTTTGTCCCTAGATTTGAGGGCTCAAAACTCATGCAGCACCCAAATAAAGAGCTACTACATGATAGATCTTGCTCTTGCAAAAGACAAACATAATAAGCCACAAAACCCAATATTGTTAAAAGGGTAATATACCTATCATGACAACATCATACCACAACACCAGTTACCCTTTGACAAATAAATGCCTTATCTTATTATATATATTTTTGAGGAGGGTGTCCATGTACCCCATCATCATTTATCAAGCTTTGCTCTTAGTTATTAAATAGTAAAAAATAATAATATAATACCAATAATATTAGGCATTAATGTCTTTCAGACCAGATTATAGTATTATACTTACATATCTGATGCTTCTGCAAGCTTCTTAAGTCCAAGTCCTTCTTCCTGGTAGCAGAATATCACATATCTACCAGTAAGCATGACACACACACACACATCTATATAAATGTAAAACAATACATAAATAAGTATCGGAGCTTTGAACTCACCGCCTCACCTGATGAAACATCAACATCAACTAGTTCCCAGCGCTGTTTTTTGAGATTTAACACTTCCTCATCACCATCAGCATACAAAATCTATTGAAAAGTCAATAAAAGATTAACAAATATAATTATCTAATTCAATATTTTATCCTTTTCAAGTTGTTATTCACACCCTCAATCATGGTTCATAATCAATGCATGAATTTCAATTATTACATTTGTTTTAAAAAACTGTGCATCAGAGGAGTGTGAAAAAATTGAGATTATGAGAATGACATTTTCCTTCCAAGTCACCGGTTAGTTACTACCACAGTATAGTAGCAGGAGGTTTTATTAAATTGCAGCTCTCCTGTATTCATCTAACTTAAAAAATAAGTACTAAATTTAGGAATCAATCAAAAGGAAATATTAGGCCCACTTTTGATGAAGAGACACCTGGCACATTAATAAAAATACATCCTCTTCAGTAGGTGAAGCCTTAAAGTAAATTGTACTTTTTATTTGCAAAGCCCAGAAATAAAAGAAAAACCTTATCATGGTATAATTAAGATTGAAAATAAGAACGATTTGAAAGGTTATATACCACTAGTATATTATCAAAGTCAATGCTACAGTTTGTCACATGTTTTTGGTTTAAAAATAACTTACGTAATGTGTCCCAATTAAGTGCAATAAATAAAGCCTACATCTAAAGAGATGCATGAAAAAATCAAAGAGCTAAAGAAAGCATAAAAAACTAGGATTAGTAACAGCCATCTCACCTTGTGTTTTCCTCTGACAGGATCATAAGAATCAATAACACCTTCATAAAACCTGAAGAAAGGAATTATAAACACGCACATAAAAATTACTGAATAAAATGAAACAAGCAATGGACACAGACAAAGACACAAACCTACACTGAAACTGAAATTATGAAACAAGATAAACATCTAGTTGTTTTTTAGGGAAGATATTAAATACTCCCTCCGGTCCTATTTATAAGAACCTTTTAACTACTTCACACGGATTAAGGAAGTTGATTAATTTAGTTTATTGCAATAAATTTGTCATGAATGTGTATCATATTTACTAAACTACCCTTGAATTTATTGAGACCCATTATCTTTCTCTTTCTATTTAACTACTCAATTGTGTCATACTCTCTCTACTAATTAATTACTCACCTACCTCCACTAATGGGGTATTTTTGTCAAATAATAATTAATGCATGAGACAATCTGAAAAAGTTTTTATAAAAAGGACCAAGGCCCACCTTCAAAAAGGTTCTTATAAATAGGACCTGAGGGTGTAACAATTTACTGATATATTTACAGGAAAAAACTTCATAGCATTTAGCTCCTAAGCTAAAGTTGAAAAAAGACCTGATTCAAATACTTAGCATTGAAAAAACTTCCACAACATAGCATTGAAATGTTCTACCACAATCCAATAGGCCAACCTAGAGTAGGGATGGCAGATGACCAGATATGCATCCACTCTACTTTCAGAAGCATATGCAATTATCTTATCTTATAAGCCTAAAAACTCAGAGAATATATCAATAATAAACCTTTGTGATTAATTTTTTAAAATCACCCCCCGCCCAATAAAACAATCATTATAAATGAGAACACTATTGACAGAGGAAGTCCACATCATAAAAAGACCAATACCATTAGCTTCCCATGTCACACCTGTATCCTCCTTTTGTGTGTGTCTATGATTTAGAAATGACTATGATTTAGAAATGACTATGATTTATTGCATTCTTTCCTTTAAATATAAGCATTGTACTAAACCCATAGATCATGAGCACAAACCTACAGTATCATATGGCCTAAATCGAATGTGGCTAAGGTCATAGTATACTTGCTTTGTAATTGGTAATAGAGGAATGAAGAGAAAGAAATAGATAACAAAATAGTACTATTGAGATTCTTACGTCTTGTCCAACGGCCACCAGACCTTGATCCTTCTACCAACCAATGAGTTACGAAGTTCCAAAGATTCAGATGCCTGAAGAAAAAAGTACAGCAAAAGTTATTTTATTAAGAAAAAAGGTTATAGGGTATAAATTACCTGAAGATTAAATTTTATGTCAAATTTTATTACTATCACTAAGAGTATGGAGACTAAAGTATAATTTTTTATGTCGGATAGTGGCCCGCACGCAGCACTCACACACGCACACACACATATATATAGAGAGAGATTATACTAAAAGATACAAAATTTCATCTAAGAAGTCAAAAGCATCAGTAGGAAGGCAATATACCACCGTTAGCCTTTCAAAGGCATAACACTTGTTAGTACAATTAGCACATAATCCTAGACCAGAGAGTGTCGCATGTAAACCAAAAAAGAATACAGGATCAAATAAAAATTTAAGAAAATGGGACATCTCAAGGAGTTTTATTGGAAGAAAACTGAAATTTCTATGACAATTTTCAATAATTCTGCTAGATTTCAAATGCATACCTCTCCACTCGCAGTGATGTGCCTTCTCCTCAACCCTGCCTGTGGGGTTTCCTCAATTCCACTTAATGTTTTATTTGCAGACTCTGTAATCAGACCCTGTAAAGTGGCAACATGAACCCCAAAAGACAAAATAAGCGAGGTTTTACTAGCACATTGCCTGTTGTTCAGGAAGATTGTAAAATGACACTTGCTATACCTTCATTGCAGATGATTTGTTGGGACTTTTATCAGGAGTAGCATTATGCCTCCTCTTCTTCTTAATTTCTGTTTGAGCTGAGGGCCTGCCTTCTTCTCTATTTTCTACCTCAATATTCATTGCTGACTTGTGATTCCCCTCATCTTTACAAAAAAACTCAGATTCCATAGTTTTTCCATCAAACTTCACAGAAAATTTGATTTTCCTAATTGATGACTGAGGTTTTACTTCAGATTCCTTTTCCAGTCTAACACCAGGGAATTCCAAAGAAGTCTTCTCAAGCAGAGGATTCAAATCACCTTCCTTTAACATTGACATAGAATTAGGCTGAACATCTTTATTCCCATTGCTACTTATTTTCCTTGGCCGACCTCTTTTGGGGCGGCTTCCATCAGGAATGTTATGGTTTGTAGAAGGAGGAAAAGCATCAGTATTCTCATCATTTTTAGGTTTAGCAACTAAAGTTTCATGACCTTCCCTCATATCTTCAGGCTTTGACAGTACATTATCCTTGCTGGAAGCAGGCTTTTCATAAGGTGGAAAATCACTGCCAACATCGCGAGTCTTTCTGGATTGAGCAGGTTTTGCAATGTTCTCATTGTTTGGCTTAGAAACAAGAACTTCACTTGTAGTTTTAGCATTTGGCTTCAACTTATCCTTTCCCGAAGTAGGATTTTCGGAAGGTGGAAAAGCAGAGCTACTATTGGGAGCCTTTCTAGATAGAGCTGGTTTTGCAGCTTTTGTTCCCACATAAATCCAAGAGTGATCATAGCCTTCCTCTTCATTCATTAAGGAATTAGGCTTTCGTCCCCTCTTCCTTGGCACAGTATTCAGCCAAGTTTCTGATTTTGGTTCCTGGACAGAATATGGTTTCCTTTTTGAACCAGACTTTTTATAACCTCACCATCCATGGTAGTAGCATTTGCACTTCTAACATTTGATTTTGAATCATCCATAATTTGAGAATCTCTCACACAAGTAATATCTGGTTCAAGCCCTTCGGTAACCTGATTAAGAACAAAAAATAAATGTTTAATATTGCATTACTATTGACTGATGCTTTGTGATAAATCCATAACATCAAGTGGATTTATATAGCATTTTTAGAATAGTTATAGTGAATTAGGATGCAAAACATGTATAATTTAGGTAATATACTTCGGAATTCGTGTTTGTAATATTTTCAAGCGAGGATTATGAAAATATAGTGATTTTGACTTAATTGAGTACTAACATAGTTGTTTAATGCAGGGGATAATCATTGGAAATCAAAAATAAAAAGGAAGTTGCCTCTGTATAGCACTTTGATGAAGCAAGCATCACAATTTTAACGGAAAATTTAATAATTCAATAACTTATTGGGAAAGGAAAAAGATAATTTACATCACAAGGTTGTTCATCTGCATCTTTAGGTACATCAAGCTTGTTATTAACTTCCTCAACCTGAAACATTGCAACAAAATCGATCCTAACTTCAATCTAGCTCAAAGCCTCAAACCAAGTAACAGTTTGATGCAAATAACACACAAATATGAAGGTATCAAAGTAATAGTTGGATGTGTAAAAAATAAGCACAACTCATGTTCCCCCACCCACAATAACAGAACTCTAGAAGCTATGATATATGGAAATAGCTTGAGTGAACATGAATAGTTTATGGATATTTTGATGGTAAATTACCTGTTTATACCAACCAAACTGAACCTGATTATTTTTCTCTGCTGGAATTTTATCAGAGATTACTGGTGCACAGGTGACATGGTTGGTAACTGTTCATCTCCTACTTGAGTTTTAGTATGCATATGCTTTTTGGGCATGTTTCAAGAAGGAGAACCAGTATGCTTATGTTTAAAAAACATTAATCACAAGCATATTTCAAATTGGTTATTTGACGTTTTAAACCCAAAAAAAAAACAAAAATCCCACCATGCTTCACTGCCTTCCATTACCTAATTTATTATTCCTTGCATTAATTTCTTTTGGAGCACCATTTGCTTTCTCCAAAAGAATTAATTTAAAGGTGGTTCATTTAGAAAACATACTAATGAAACAACAGCAAGAGTTGAGGTTCTAGAGAACTTGTAGGTCAGCTAAATTTGTTGCATGGTTTCCAACATGCAGCAAGTTGAGACTAAATAGGAATATCACATAATAGCTGTAACAGTTTATCAGTATTGATTGTGACAAGTAAAACGCACCACTGTCTTCTTAGAACCAATTGAATGATCACAATGGGGGGATTCAGATTGACTCTGGCAAATAGAAATTACTATCTGTGCATACTCATGGAGAGCTCTGCCTGAGGATTCCACTGCTATCTTGAGATAGGGTTTCAGCTTAATGGCACAGTTGCTGATTACTTTCTCCCCCAAGGTCCAGGAAATAGGTGAAATAGTCTAGGAAAATAAAATAAACCAGATTAACAAAGTAAAATAAAAGGAAATAAAATAACAAATAACCAAAAGAATAAATAAATAAATAAATATAAGAGGGGGAAAAGAAATAAAATGAGATGAAATCGATATAATGTAAAACATGTTACCTGGTTTTCCTTTCTCACACTATCTAATAAAGGTCTAAGAAGATCTGGGGAAATTTCTTCACTTTCAAGCAAGACAAGGGTCATTATTGATTCCATTGAACGAATTGCATTACTGGGATGGTTTGACCTTTAAATAGAGCAAACAATACCTTAAGTCATAACTCCAGAAGTGAATAAAAAATTCAAAATGGGAAAAGAAAGAAAGAAAAAGTAATCAATTTCTTCTCTGTAATAAGCAAATTACTTTTTCATTAGTATTTATCAATGTAAAACAACTTCCCCTAGCTTCATCTACTAGTCATTTGCAAAAGGAAAATGCAAAGAAAACCCTAATTTCCTTGGCTGCAACACTTCTGTATTGATATGTTTAACATACAACAGAATTCATAAAATATAGTCCTTCAGAAGCACCTCTCAGGTAAGTTGATAGGAAACTATAAAACACAGCACTATCCACTAACATTTCATTTCTTCTAGTGATACAAGAACTGGTGCAAAACATGAAATAAAATAGAGACTGTTAGAGATAAAATCATTCATGAGGCTTCAGCTAACAGCAGCTTAAGCTGTTAGGTGAAGCCTGAAGGCTCATAAATGATTTTACATCCAAGGCAATGATTTTGATCAATTCCCTGCTGCTACAAGCAAAGGATTTACCTAAGGGATGAAAGTGAAAATCACCAAGGTACTTCTTGAAAGAGCTACCTACTAAAACCATTACACAGCATAGGAAAAACATACTACATTGGCTCATTCAATGGGAAGGGCAATCTATAGAAGAAATAGCATGGAAGGAGACTTTTATAATCAGCAATCAGTATCCAGAATCTTTAGATTCCAGCCTTGAGGACAATGCTGAAATTCAAGCAGGTGGCAGTGATGGGATCCATGGAGAAAGGCCCAAAGGAGGGAACACAGGACAAGGCCACAAGGGGAATGGATTGAAATTTAGTGTGAGTATAAGAGGAGAGATAAGAAAGGAAAAGAAAAAAAGGGAAAGGGCTAAGTGGTCAAGTTAGTTACTGCTAAGGGGAGGGAGTGCACATGTAAGGGAAGTGATATAAGGAGAGAGGACGGAGGAGAGGAAATTAGTTATGCATTTTGGCATTTTATAGCTTTTTAGTTGGGGCAATGAGTGAATTATCTCTCTAAGGAGCTTAGCTCTAGGATTACAGGGCAACCTTCTGTAATTGTTATATATTTTTACAGTAAATAAATCATATATAAAATGTTTCATACTCGGGGTCTTTATCAGAATTTTATAGAGATGATATGCATTTATTAAATTTCACCTAGACGAGTTTGGAACAGGAAGAAACAGATAAAAGATATCTTGTTAAGGCCTAACCTTATAGTTCTCAAGAAATGCTGAAACATCTCAATAATCAGGTCATCACATTCAAGGTCCTGCATGACCAAGAATAATCTGACCTTTGAAACATTATCAAGTATATGAAGTGCTTTTTCATAGCCACGGCCAGATACATGTGACAATTTCTCAAAAGCTGCCACTGTGAGCTTGAAAATTTCCTGTTCACCATGAAATAAAAAGAGTATATGTATAATTTGAACAAGATAATATGATTATAGAAAAGCATTAACAACATCTATAGCACACGGTATACTTGAATTGGTTAATTGAAAAATGATAATAACATCAAACTAAAATGAGTACCTTCATTTGTTCATCATCGAATGGGGCATCTGGCGCTGTAATTCTTGAAATCTCAGAGAAGCAAGATGTAACCGAAACCTTAACATCCTCGTCTGTGTGTCTCAACAAAGTATCAGAAATCAATGCTTTCATTGAAGGCACAAGTGATTCTTGAATTATCTTGGTAGGTGCTTGATCCAAGGATGATAATACCAGCTCCAATTTCTAAAAGTTAGAAAACCCAAAAAGAAAAAGAAAGAAAAGAGTAGTCACTAGTCATAGTTCAATCAGGCTTATAAGGCCTGTTGTAACAAATTTGTTTAAATTTGTTCCAAAATTCAGAAGAAGCACTGAAATACATGGGGGAAAACTCCTAAGTTACGTTTGTAACTTGCGAAGAATTAAAATACTAGTAATTCCACTTGATTTTTTTCAACTCAAGTAATGGCATAAGCTAAGCCTTTTTTTTTAAATATCCACATTGCAGTGCACCTTATTTGAAACCCCAAATGTCAAATATTAAAAGCAAACAACTGCATAACATGAAATCTATATTCAATGCTAGGAAACAAAAATCCAAGACAACCATAAGATTTGTTAGCATCTAATCAACAAGCCAAGTAACTCATGATCAAAAGGGTCCTATGTTATACTTATAACTTCAAGGAGTTTCAGAGCATGAACCTCCCCAGGTCTATAACTATTGTGCTGTCCTTGATAGCTGGAAGAATTTTTTTCTACAATAGAAGAAATTCATTAGAACAAAGAGAAGAAAATTACAGGAAATTGGAGGACAAGAGATCCTTCATAATGCAAAATGAAAAAATAGAACAAAGAAATAGATAAAAGATCTGGAGCAAAGCTGTCCAATTCATTTGTATGTCAATAGGGAGTAAATGGGATTTTAAGGTTCTGGTTTGGAAGTGTGTTACATTCTTTACGCATGGCAAGGTTTTTATCCTGGTCCAAAAGGAATTCCTAGGACATTGCTCTTCGGTGAAGTCAGAAGTGTGCCCTACCATGCAATTGATGTAAGGTTGGTCATTGACCAGCAAGCCTGCCAAGCTAAACAGAAGTGTGGGCTTTCTGGTACTGGTTAATGGCTGCATTGGACTGCTGCTACAGGTTGATGGTTAAAAGTCTTGAGTAAGGGTCAAATTTCCAAGGTTGTTAGCATCAATGGATAATAGGCATCATATGGGAAATAGAGGCAGGTAAACAAAGCTGATATGGCCTTGTTGCTTATTTGCCAAGAAGAGCTCAAGGCTTCCCTAAGCCACTACTTGCAAAGGAACCCTTTTGTCAAGATAGAATAATTGGCAGGGTCTCCTTTCCTTAAAATCATACCAATCCGCTGAAAGCGTAGTTCACTAGTACAAGGGGAGGTTGGCTCCCTTTGCAATGGAGCATCTTTTGCCTTGCTCTTGTCTTGCCAATGTGTTCACCTCCTCATGGTGAAGCACTTTGGTGTGGTATTCCAGATCTCTAGCCATCAAGGGAAATCTGGGAATCGCCCAAGTTATGCAATGCAGTCCTAACAAAAGACTTGATCTTAAAGAAGGCTTTGGACTTCCAAAGGAGCTTATCAAGATGAACAATCACTCTATTCAACCAATGAGCCAGAAATTGGGGAAATGATTTGCAGGCTTACACCCAATTAGACATATGAATAAAGCCACCGAGACCCAAACACTCCCATTCGGGAAATTCAAGAAAAATGAAAACTTGAATGCTATAGAAAAATCTGGAAGTCGAGTTAGACCAGCAGAATAATCACAGTACTAATTTTAAAACTCAAAATGTACAGAATTTCATTGAAAAATATCCAGAATTTGGGTGTGCCAATCCATTTGACTGTAGAAATGCCAAACACCAGATAAACAATTACCAAGGAAATCATATATCTAAACCAAACATAAGAAAATCAGGGCAATAACATAGGTGATCAACAATCAGATAGAAATTCATAATCAATTCAGAAGACAAAATGGAATTCATGATACAAAAATCCACCATGAACAAATGGATATTAAAAAAGAGGAAAGATAAGAAGAGGCATTACATCAAGCTGTTCAAGAAGCTTATCAACAGAAGGCAGGTTTCTGAGCAGCTTCCTTCCCATATGTTTAAGTCTCTTTACTGTATCTCTCTCAATCAAATTCCCAGTCTCATTGGGAGTGGCCATTTTTGCTCAGAAAGTTAGAGCACATTTACACTGCAATCAGGCACTTTATAGACCTAACCCAGTCAATGCAAACAGCTCAGGGAAACTGAATTTAGGGGTTGGTGACAAAGTGGAATGCATGCAGGAAGACACATACAAAAATATCAGTTTCAGAATCCGCCAATGTTTTTTTAATATTTTTTAGTTTTTGGATTTGAAACCCCACTATAATCCTATACAGTGTATCAGGAATTTTAATTTGAACCCTTTAATTTGGTTTCCTTACAAATACTTCCTAAAGGGTCCTTTCCTTTCATCTCTCATTGGCGCTTTAATGCTGAGGGCAGTGCTAAATGAACTGAGTTTTGGTCATCATCTGCCCCGTAATTACCAGCGTACCCTTTGTTCTTTTAATATTTTTTAGTTGAATTGAACTCTACTCTTGCATCACACAGCACAATGTGTCACTGACACTCAGCTCACAAACCTGGTTTGGTCATTGCCTCATTGGTGTCTGTCTGTCAAACTATTCTGCTGACAACTACAATATGCACTGAAGTGTGCAACAGGGATTGGTGTGTGTCCTTCACCATGGCAACTCTAAGTGAAAATTTTCACACTTTAGCTATAAAAAATAGTTTCTTTTTAATTAAAAGCCTATCAAAGATCAGAGGAGATTCACCATTAAAGTAATGCCTAACAGCCTAAGTAAGGATATTTTATCCAGTCCAGATATTAAACTATATATAAAAAATTAGAAGCAGTTGCAGTTGCAGTTGCAGCGGAATGAAATGCAAAAAAAATCAATTCAAATAAATGTTATTGAGATAAGTGTTGCAATATGATTTTATATGAAACCAAATATATCAATAAAATAATATGAAAAATCATCCAATCAATTTTGAATTTAGATTTATGAAAAATGTACAAATAATTATAATTATTTTATGTACCTTTCTTTTCTTTTCTTTTTCTTTTTTTATGTGTATGTGTACTTTGAGGTCATAGCTATTTTCATCTCTGGGGACCAACACAATTAATTTACAATGGACCCTGTAAGAAAACAAATAAAAAAGTATAAAATGTTATATGAAATCAAATATATTAATAAAATAATATGAAAAATCATCAAATCAATTTTGAATTTAGATTTTTGGTAAAATGAGAAATGTACAAATTAGATAATTATAATTATTTTATGTACCTTTCTTTTCTTTTTCTTTTTCTTTTTTTGTGTGTATGTGTACTTTGAGGTCACAACTGTTTTCATTCCCGGGGACCTGCTATAATCACCTGTCAACGTGGTATTCAACTCAATTAATTTACAACGGACCTATAAGAAAAAAAAATAAAACTGTATAAAATGTTATAGTTATTAGAAGTTTAAGGATTTAGGCAAAATCTCAGTTAGTAACCTTGCATGCCATTCATTGATTTCCAGGAACTAAAGGAATAGGGGGGACAAAAAGAATCAAAAGTACAGCTCGAGCCTTCACCACTACAAGCACTAATAGCTCGTTTGGAAACACACTATTTCCATTAGAAAATATGGTTTCTAAAAATTAAAACTAAGTTACTTAAATTAAACATGTTTTGTAAGTTATGTTAATTTTCAGTCGTTGATTTTAAAATCAATTTTATCCAAATGTAAATAATTAAACTAGGGTGCTTATAGATTTTTGGGTATAAGTGCAAAATCTCTTTAAATTCAAGTGTGTTTCATTAGTGATTTCAATAAGTGTTTAACTTACTTCATTACTTCCTCCGTATTTTTTATATGTCATGATTTTATTTAAACACAAATTAAAAAATGAAATTAATCTTTACCTATTGGACTATTCTCAATTCTGTCAACCCTCCTTACATGCACTTTTATGAGTCTTCTCTATTGATGCCCAAACCACCAAAGACAAGACTCTACCATCTTTTTTACAATAGCAGTTACCACAATTTTCTCTTTGATGATTGTATTCCTAATCATATCATATATTGTGTATCCGCGTATCCAACATAGCATTCTCATGTTTGCAACACTGGGTCTACTTTTTTGTTAACTCTTTCCCACCCAACATTCAATCTCAGACAGTAATGAAAAATAGAGTATATTTTCACTCCTAAACATCCGACAATGGTACACCAGTTTTCTTCCTCTCCATGTGTGATGCTATGTCTTTTGTTTATTATCTCGACACTATGCTTCACATCTCTATTAAGCTACTAGGTAACACATTATTTCTATCATAATTTATTAGTTGACTAAATAAATTCACCTTAAGATCAACAAAAAAATCGTAATGATGAATACATGTAAAGGAACGGGCTTAACACTAAACAATTGTTTATGAAGCATTTTTCTAGGTTTGACTCTAATACAAACACAAACAACATGTATTTATGCAAGGTTGTTAATATAAAAGGTTTATTGGTTAATGTCAAGGTTAAGCCCTGAGGATGCAGTTGTATTAAATGCTCACAGAAAGAGCTTTGTTGCACCTAATGATCGAACCTGGTTCAAGAAAAATTGCCTTCTATTGAGATACATGTGGTCTCAAACAAATACACACACACACACAAAAGTTAATACTCAACTGCATAACCCTACACAATGTTCTTCATGTCCTTAATTTGTCATGAAACCTTTTGTTTATTAGTAAATTGACACATGATCTAAACTGTTTGGCCATTTTTTACTGCACTTCTTGCAAATTTCAGGAGTTGGGTTTAGGGAGGGTGATTGGAAGTGCTAAGGAGGTTGATGGACTCTATCACTTTGAAGATGAAGATGTTTTTAAGGAAAATCTCAGAGTAACTATCTTAACTCAATTTCTGTTCATGATGATGAAGAAATAATGTTATGGCATTGTAGGCTAGGTCACTCGAGTTTTTCGTACTTGAAACATTTATTTCCACAACTTTTTAAAAATAAAAATCCAAATCTGTTTTCTTGTGGAGTTTGTCAACTTGCAAAGCATCATCATTCCTCTTATTCTCCTCAATCTTATAAAAAATCTAGTCCTTTCACTTTAATTCATAGTGATGTTTGGGGACCTAGTCAGGACCCTACACCAAATAGAAAAAGATGGTTTGTCACATTCATAGATTATCATACAAGATTAACATGGGTTCATTTGATGAAAACAAAATCCGAAGTTGAGAACATGTTAAAAAAAATCCATATGATACAAACTCAATTTCAGGAAAAAAAATCAAAGTATTTCGAAGTAATAATGAGAGGGAGTATTTCAACAAACACATAAATAAGTTTTTCCTTGAAAATGACATCATTCATCAAAACTCTTGTGTTAACACTCCACAGCAAAATGGAGTGGTTGAAAGGGAAAAATAAACACATACTTGAAGTTGCTTGGGCCTTGTTGTTTCAAAATATGGCACCAAAATATCTTTGGGGTGAAGCAATCTTAACTGGAACATATTTGATCAATGGGATGCCTAGCAAAGTTTTGAATTTCAAAACTCTTTTTGACGTTTCCACAAATATTTTTCCAAATAATAGACTCTCATGTGCTTTACCTCTAAGAATATTTGGGTGTACTATTTTTGTTCATACTCATGAACCAAATCAAAGTAAACTTGAACCTAGAGCAAAAAAAAAATGTGTATTTATTGGCTATGCTCCTAACCAAAAAGGATACAAATGCTTTGATCCCATTTAAAAAAAAAAACTTTGTTTTTATTGATGTTACTTTTTTAAAAAAAACTTTTTTTTTCAAAATCATCTTCATGGGGGAGAAAAGAGGAAAATGTTATCCAATATGTTCAAACTTTACAAAATTCAGAATTTTTAGTTTTAGATTCCTTGTGTAGAGAAGGAAGTTAGAGGCTTCAAATAAGGGTGAACCAAATCAGCAAAATAAAGACAACATTCCAAGATCTGTTTTGATTTCAGAACCTTCTTTAGAAACTGAAATCATTCCTAGATCTGTTTTAATTTCAGAACCTGTTTTAGAAACTGAAATATCAAATTTACAAGTTATGCCAAGTTCTGAAATTATTGAAATTGAAAAAAAAAAATGAGACAATTACAGTGGGTAATAAGGGTGTAAAACCCCCTTATCTTGTTTACTCCAGAAAGAAAAACCTTCAAAGAATAGAACCAAATGATCCTCAAGGTTGTCATGAATCCAAGGACCCATTAGGTAACAATTTTTCTAATTATGTCCAGCATTTTCAAACTATTATTGCCTGATGATTATGGCCTTCCTATTGCTATTAGAAAGGGTGTAAGATCATATACAAAGCATCCTATTTCAAATTTTGTGTCATGTGAAAACTTGTCCCCTTCCTTTCGGGATTTTAATTCATAATTGACAAGAACATAAATTCCAAAAGATATTCAAGTTGCTCAAATAAGGGTTCCTAAGTGGAAGAAGGCTGTCTTGGAGGAGATGAGAGCCCTAAAAAAATCAGACTTGGAGAAAAATGGACTTGCCTAGAGGAAAGACAGTTGTGGGGTGTAAATGGGTGTTTACCATCAAGTATAAAGCAGATGGATCTATTGAGAGATACAAAGCCAGGTTAGTTGCTAAAGGCTTCACTCAGACTTAATGGTATTGATTACTCAGAAACCTTTGCTCCTATTGAGAAGTTGAACACTATTAGAGTTCTTTTTGTCATTAGCTGCAAATTTAGACTGGCCATTACAACAACTAGATGTGAAGAATGCATTTTTAAATGGAGATCTGGAGGAAAAAGTCTACATGGATGCACCCCCAAGTTTTTAATTACATTTCAATAAAAAAGTTTGCAGGCTTCATAAATCCCTCTATGGATTGAAACAATCACCTAGAGCCTGGTTTGAGAGATTTGCCCAATTTGTTAAGAAATAAGGGTATGCTCAATGTCAAAGTGACCATACAATGTTTGTAAAACATTCTTTTGGAGGAAAAATGGTTGTGCTAATTGTTTATGTGGATGACATTGTGATTACTGGAGATGATTTCAGTGAAATAAACAAGTTGAAACCTTCCCTTGCAGCTGAGTTTGAGATTAAAGACCTCGGGTCCGTAAAAAAATTTTCGGGGATGGAGGTTACAAGATCAAAGAAAGGAATTTTTGTGTCACTAAGAAAATATATTTTAGATCTTCTCAAAGAATCTGGGATGATGGGTTGTAAGCTAGCTTAAACTCTTATAGATACTAATAGAAAACTAGAAACTGAAGACAAAGGAGATCCGGTAGATACAGTTCAGTACCAAAGATTAGTGAGAAGATTGATTTATTTATCTCATACTCGAATAGACATGGCCTTTGCGGTAAGTTTAGTGATTCAATTCATGCACTCACCACATGAAGAACATATTGAGGTAGTTTACAGAATTTTGAGGTATTTAAAAAGTGCTCTGGGCAGAGGACTATTTTTTAAGAAAATTGGGCAACAAGGCATTGAAGTGTTCACATATGCGGATTGGGTTGGATCCATTATTGACCGAAAGTCAACATCTGGCTATTATATATTTGTTTGGGGAAATTTGGTTACTTGGAGAAGCAAAAAGCAAAACGTTGTGGCCAGAAGTAGAGCAGAGGCTAAATATAGGGCAATGGCACGGGGAGTTTGTGAAATTCTATGGCTTAACATAATTCTAGAAGAGTTACATCTTCCTATGACTCTTCCCATGAAGATGTACTATGATAACAAGGTTGCAATTAGTATTTCCCAAAATCCAGTTTAACATGACCAAACCAAGCATGTAGAGATTGACAGACATTTTATAAAAGAGAAAGTGGATTCAGGCCTAATTAGCATGCCATATGTTTCTACTTCACAGCAAGTTGCAAACATTCTTACAAAAAGATTGTTTAGACCTAATTTTGAGTTCTCTGTGAGCAAGTTGGGTATGTTGGACATTTATGCACCAACTTGAGGGGGGTTTATTTTGTAACTGGGTGGTTAGGATATCTCCTAGCCAGCTCTGCCTATATAATTATTTCATGTAATTTTAATCATATAGAATAAAAATATCATTTTTCTTCTCCTAAAACTACAATTATTTATCTTGTGCAAAGTTAATTCCACATCTAAAGAACATAAAATACATGTATTGGACAAAAAAAATCTAATCACCTCACCAATCTAATAGCTTTAAAGAACATCTCAACCAAGTCTTTTAAAAGGTCGCAAATATAACAATTAAAACAAAGTTTGGGTAAATGAATCAATTCAGCTTAACCTACTAAAGTAGTAAAGTGATTAGAAAAAGAGAAATCATTAATATTTTTTAGTTATTTTGACCTAACTCACTTAACACACGTGTTGAAACGTACAAGTTAGGGTTAGACCCAACTTATTTTTTTATAAAAAATCCATATTTGAAAATTCATGATTAAGGATCTTAAAAATAGAGAAATGTTAAAAAAAAATTAACTTTAATTCAAAACAACCAAAGTATAAAAGGAATTGATTTTAAGATTTCAAATGCACAACAAGTTAATGGTGAGGCATCGAATAAAATGGTTTACCCCCTTTTAGTCTTTGGCCACAAGTGTGTGGGATAAAGTCTTAAGTAGAGAGTGATAGTTACATAAAACCCTCCCCATAACAGTGATTTCATCGTTCAAACTTTCGATATTGGAGAAAAAAATTCATCTCGAGATTGAGGATTTCATAAAAAATAGCAAAGAACCTAAGAAAAATATTTTAAAATTAGGGTTCAAACTCTTGACGTTGGAGATAAAATCCTGTTTGAAAAAATGGTTTTAATATTGAGGATTTTATAATAATAGCAAAGCATTTAAGAAAATTATTTGAAGATTAGGGATTTCAAAATGAACACGAAGTATGAAAGGATGTATTTTGAAATTAAAAATCTCACAATAAAAGAAAATGATTAAAAAAACCTTAGGTATAATTGATGTATAAAATAACTTTGAAATTAGGGATTTCACAACAATGGATAAAAAATTCATAAACAAACAAAATGAGAAATAAACTTGATAATTAATAATTTCAAAAGCGTAATTGCATCCTTTAGGTTAGATTTACCTCGACGACCGAGATTGTGTGCTTTCACAGTGATCTTCTCGATCGATCAACCATATAATGGAATCTAGAATAAAAGTCGACCAATCAATAACCTTGTAATTCAGAACCATAATAATGATTTAAGGATAGATGGTCAATGCCCTTAAAATCTAAATCAACCACAAATTGAGAAAATCATCAAAAAAATAAAATCCCTAATCCTATGTATGAGAAATGACGAGATTTTACGACAAGAACCATATAAACAAGCATAAAGGAGAATAATGGACATCTTTACCGTAATTCTAGAGACTGCCTAGCGAAGGCATCATCACTGCCTAATTCAGTCACCAAGACACGAGCCGAGCGTGAACAATAAGCAAACACTGAAATATCGAAGAAAACTGTTTTGGGGTTAAAGATTTGAAACCAATAAAAATAATGAAATTTGGAGACTAAAAATGGTGCAATAAATAACATAATACAAAAGGGAAATCTATTAAAAAATACTAACTTATGAGAAGTTTTATAATAATAGTTTATTAATTATAATATAATAACTTCTTCTTGCTACTTAAAAAACTAAAAGAGAAGAGACTACTCATTTAAGGGTCAAGGCGTGTAAAAGGTTTATGTGGTGGCAATAATGCAATATTCACCTTTCAGAGACTTTATAGGAGAAAACCCAAACTTAAAGCTACAAGTAAAATATCTTAATTGATAATTTTTTTAGCTAATTACATCGGTGTATATTTTTTAATATAACCTTGAGATTAAGCAATGAGGGAAAAAAAAAGAAAAGCAAAATAACAGGTTTCTAAATCCAATAATTTGTATTGAAAAATACAATAATAATTTTGTAACTAAATATTCCATTTTAATCATAGCATTTTTATGGGTACGATTGATGCATATTGAAGGATGGCACAAATAGAACAACACATGACAAATTATTGGGATCCGGATTCTATCCTACCCTCAAGCCAAATTTAGCTACAAAATAACTAGGAAATTAAAATCTGTAGTTATTCTGTAGCTAAAATTGGCTTGAGAGTTGGAGAGGATCCTTACACAAATATTTGAGTTATAGGATTTTTTATTTTGTATTTTCTTTAGCAGCCAATGCACAACGCAAACAATTTTGTATTGCACATTGTTTGATATGTATGTGTATTAAACAGAACAATGTGAATTTCACTATACTTTGTACTCTATAATGTTTGTTTTGTATTATGAACATACACCGGACAAGATTTTATATTTTAAAATTATTTTAATATTTTCCATGAAATTATTTTCATAATTTTTTCTTATTTATAATTTCTCAATAATGTTGATATAATTTTATTATATTTTATATTTATAACATATTACAAATAAAAAAATCATAATTTATTAATAATATTGACATATTTAATATATTTAAAAAACTAAAGATAGACACTAAATATTTAAGTAGGTTTTTTTTTCTAAATTATGTTTTTTTCAAGAGAAACCCATTTTTGGTTCATCCGATGTATGTATTGTTAGAGTTATGCTACACATACATAAAATAGTGCTTACACTATTTTTACCATTGTGTGATGGAAGCTCAACAAAAAAAAATAGAGAGAGAAAGCAGAAATTTGTGCATAAGTACCGGTGTGGTAAAAATAGTGTAAGCAATATTTTATGTATGTGTAGCATAACTCGAATTGTTATCACATGAGGATCTAAGTTACACTTGGATAGTAGCCAGTTCGTGTAGAGGTAGAGGTGAGACCAAATTGTTGTCACTTGAATAGGAGGAAAATTATGCTTTTGATGGTTGAGAAAGAGAATGGAAGAGAGATGAACAATTGAAGAGGGAAATCCTTACTTTCTTTTTTTTTTTGGTCAATAGGGAAATCCTTACTTCATGTAGAAGTGAATGTGTATTGTGGAAGTGGGAGTTATGGGAGAGTAGTTGAGTAGATCTAAGTATTTGGGCCTAAGCCTGCGAGTTGCCCCGTATAACTTGTGATCTAGGACCCGGATTCCCTGCAGTCGGTTTTTCCTGCATTCACGCATTCAGCGAATCCGGACCGTCCGATGGAGATTGGACGGTCCAGAGGTTGAGATGGTGTAATAACCATCTCGACCTCTTTCGAATTCACTGACTGTAGTAAATTCAACTGCAGGGAATCCAAATTCTTGTGATCTATGCGATGTTTTTTTATCAACACTAGGGGAAGAGGCACTCCGTGAATCATTAAGTAAAAGATCCTCAAAGGTATCATAACATTACTTGTTTATTAAATTAAAAAAATACAATGTATTATAATCCACAAGAATTGTTTAAAGTTCTAATATCATCATCATTAAGAAAAGGATTTATCATTGAATTTTTTTAAGGACGGTTTTTATATATGTAGGTTTTTTCCTTACAATGTGAATTTCATAAAATGGTATGATCTTTTTAATTTATATATCTATATTTAGTAGACTTGAGTTAAACCCGAAGTTATGTGGAGATTTTCAATAAAAAAAAAAGGCTTGACAATAACCCCTATGTTAAATTCTTCTTAGGAACTAAAAATTCCATCAACTATGCAATTATACAAACTGAGTCATCCACTCACAATTAGCGGTGAGCAAAACTCGGCCCGTCCCACGGACCCGTCCCAATCCAAGTTATCCGGGTCAGGTTAGACCATGTCCCACGTGAAAGATTGGGGTTTAATCGGATCTCATTCAATAACCCGGTATCGGGTTGAGAACGAGTTCGAGTTAATCTCCGGGTTACCCAACTCGTCCCATATATGTATATCAGTGTATATATATAATATATAACATTTATAATTTTATATTACTTAAAGGCTTAACATCATTTTAACTTTCTAGAGATTCTTTAATTTAACTTTTCTCTATGATAGAGACTCTATCTACTATGAAAACACATTTCATACATAAATTATATAATAATATAGTGATATTTTTTTCATAACAATATTTGAAAGTCCATAAGAAAGTAAAATATTAGGATTTAGAGTGTATGGACGAGTTTTTTTGGGTTGTAGATAGATTCGTGTTTCAAGTAGTCTTATACATTTTCGAGTTCATGGACGGGTTTGGATCTAAAAATTTGGTCTAATAAAAAAAATAGGGTCGGGTATGGGACAAACAAAACTCATCCCAGTCCCACGCTCACCCCTACTCACAATGACAATGATAACATGTGCTAAATCGTAAATTCCCATGACCTCTCGTCTCGATTTTCCAACTGGTCAATTACTTCTAGCTACTCGGCTTTTCCCACACAGACGGCACTAAATTTTGTCTAAAGAGGAATAATAATAGTGAAACTACTAACAAATTGAGAAAAATCCGCATAAAACCATCCACCGCAGCGTTCAATATTTATCTAACGACAACCCATTAAACTCTTTCCACCAGACCCTACTAAATGCTCTCTACAGACATACAAGTTTAAACATAAAAATATCGGACTAACATTATAATAATATCACAATACCGCAATATAATTTATTCATCTCTTTCAACTAAAGAAAAGAATTTTTGTATATCTAAGCTGTTTAAAAAGTACAATTCCATCTTGCTCCTTCATCACACCAGTTAGTTTGCCAATACGATGAGGCCCAAGGATTGGGACTTCAGTTCCGACTATATCATCCAAGGGGCTCAACAGGGAGAGCTATGAAACATGCATTGAGAACATGGTCCAAACCCTACAATCACGAAAATCCCATTCCCAGCCCCCATCCCCTAGACCCAAAAAAAAGGAAAAAAGAGGGCTATTGCCTATTACACTATACTCCCACACACCAGAGTTTCTTCTTTATAAATGGCGATAATTATCACATCTGCTGAATTTGAATCAATGAGAAGATTCAATTAACAGGGCATAACAATAACTACAAGCGTCCCACAACACTTATTTTAAACCAACCCAACATGTACTGCCTTTTCATATCACATTCCCACAAGGTCATTAGACATTAGTAGAGGTAGAATAGAATTGAGTGACGCCTCTAGGGTTTATATTGCATCCATATATAATGCACAAGATAGATCATTAGTTCACTTTATAACACAACTTGCCATACTCAACCAAATTGTCAGTCTATGTAAAAAATTGCTGCTATGCAGATGAAATAACATACTCATCTGCGAAATAACCCTTCTTTAACGATTAATTCAGTGCAGAGTTATTAAAGCAAAACAAAAGTATGTATTTAAATTAGAGTAACATAAATAACGAGAAGGCAGCATAAACAACAATTCTTTCTAGCATAAATAACAATCAAAATCCTAGAGGCAGATACTCCAGCTATAAGGTAAAATTCTTTCTCATGGAATAACCCCAAATGAAAAGTGAAAGGCACAAAATCTATGTATCTGACAACTCAATTGGATTTCACGTGCTGCAGAACAACATTATAGGCTTCGTGTTCCTCCCCAAAATCCTGCAAGTAGACAATAGTTAAATAATGATAAAGCAAAGAAACACTATTAACAAACATTTGCATTTCTATACAATTCATACCTTGACAACCACACAGGAGCAACCAGTCACCTTCCTAGCTTTTCCTTCTGAATCAATCTTGCACAACTGCATGGAGAAGGCCAATCAGAATTAATAAAGTAAAACAATGAAAAAAAGTCATGCAGGGAACAGACTCTGTCAGGAGAAACATTTGAAAGTATAATAAGAAAATATCAATATTCAATATTACCCAAATTTGATATTCATTTAATCCCACAAAGGAAAGAAAGTAATTAGATTTACTGTCAAAGACACTTACCCCAGCCCATTCTCCAAGTGTCTTTGCACTGGGAACTGTCAGCAGGCTAACATTGTGCTCTGCACAAAGGGCCTTGACGAGTTTAACATAGTCAGGTTGGTCACAGTCCTCTGCAAGAACACAGAGCTGTGCGGCATGCTTCTCAATCACTTTTGCACCTTCATGAAGGCCTCGTGCAAGACCACCATATGCCAGGGACTTTCTGAGCACAAGTTGCAAGGCAGTCATGATATCCATTGGCTCACCTGGAATTGAGGCAGCTGGCTCAGCTGCAACAACACCTTCCTCACTGCAGAAGAAAAATATCATGAACAGAGAAACCCTTAGAATAATTGCTACTGAGACAAGCAGGCCATAATGGGAAAAAAAAACAGAAGCATGAGGCATGAAGACAACTACTACTAATAGTCTGCAAAAGAATGGTTTTCATACAATGAAAACGTGATACATAACAGTAGTTTGCTAGTAGGGCTTTCAAATCCAATTCTCTAACAAATCAAGTTAGATAAACGAGACTAAGGTACCCATCAATCTCGTGATATAAATAACCAAAATAACTACAGTAACAGGCTCCTACTAACATTCCAATTTTCAGCTTAAACAAAACATCCTCTGCACAAAAAAATTTATCCTAAGGACAGAGAGTACAACCAATCAGATTATAATCACACACGAAAGCAACATGATCATACCCTGACATTTTCCTTGTTGATTTCAAAAAACAAGCTCTCCTTCCTGCACAAACAAAAATACCAAAAAAAAAAATCAGATCTGGTACAGTGAAGCAGCAATCAGATACTCCTACAAAAGCTTTATCTCCTTTTGCATTTGTTTTTGAAAGATACTAAACTACTGGAGCAAGAGCAAATACAAAATTGGTGCTGCACCATTGACGTAGGTTAAAATTAAACTGGGGAATTACCAAATCTCCAACATTGTTCACGTGGCAACAAAAAATACCTTACTAAATAGAAAATCAAACATCTTCTACCATAAACCACAAAAATTATAACAATGAAAAAAAAAATGTACTCGCTATTCACTGATGCTTAAAACCACAATATAAATGTAAGAGTTCGATCAAATAACAGATTTAAGAAACAAATAGAAAAAGAACAAATTCATGAAGAGAGCGAGAAAGTAACCTTGAGTCTGAAGAGGATGCCGCCGAAATCAGTTGCTGTAGACGTACGAATCCAAACGAAGAGCATAGAAAACGGACTTAAAATAAGAGAAGAACCCTAGTCCCTGCCTCACACCTCAATTTACTAAAATGTCCCTCTAATTCCAAAATTGGGTTCAATTTGTATTATCACGGGCCAACAGGCTCATATTCAATTTGAATGAGTTGGGCCAAAACAAGGACCTTCATAGGCTTAAACCCAGAATAAAAACTATTCGTAAGGGGAAAAAAAAAGTTGGAGGGAGATGATTTTTACACATTCCTTTTTAATCCTACACACCCCTTTTTTTTCTTCTATTTTCCAAACTATCATTTTTTAATTATTAAATATTTCAACCTGTTTTTTTTTTGTTACTCTATGTTCAAGACTATTAGGTGTCCACTTGTGTTATCTTTCACCAACTTTTAGATGCGAATGAGTCCCATATGTTATTTTTTCAGT
Organism: Sesbania bispinosa; assembly: GCA_026901365.1. Classification (NCBI taxonomy): domain Eukaryota; kingdom Viridiplantae; phylum Streptophyta; class Magnoliopsida; order Fabales; family Fabaceae; genus Sesbania; species Sesbania bispinosa. The sequence continues at coordinate 1,502,516 of QLOH01000060.1, read as the reverse complement.
ACTTATCAGAGCATTTTTTCGTCCTCTTCATTTGCTTGTGGTTCTCATCCACCACCTAGCTACAAGCAAGTCAAATTCAAACCCAATTGATGAAACATGGTGTTGACCAATTTATACATGTAAATACACCTCCTATTGACTTGTACATGAAACTAGGGTTCACCTTTCATGCACGCCAAATGATTGAAGATATGTCTTTCGGAGATGATGTTTCATGGAACATAATGATTTGTGAATATTCACAAAATGGGTATCCTTTTGATGCCTTCAACTTTTTGTGTGCATGATTCCAGAAATATGATTATGATTTTGGTAACTAAATACTGGTAATTCCAGTAACTACCAACAATTAGAAGCGGGTAATTTCGAGGTTTAATTTTCGGTAACATCTGAAAATTAGGCCTAGGCGTAGATGATGAGGATAACGTTAAACGATTTAGTGTTGAATAACTATATAGCAATGATTTAATTAACGATTCAATCACCACATATTATGGTGTAGGTAAACAATTTAGAAGCTTTGCATAGGATTACTAACAGTGAGAGGGAGAGGTTGGAGGAGAAGAAAGTGAGGAGGGCTGACATTCTTGTGAGAGAAAAAAAGAAATAGGTTTAAATATTTAATATATAAAAAATGGTAGTTTCGGAAATAGAAAAAAAAAGATATAGGATTAAAAAATGATGTGTAAAAATCATCTTCCAAATCTGATTACCTAAAGTCACCTTACCTAAAAAAATGAAAGGAAAAAGTCTAACTATTTTTACACTTTTAAACAGTTTATATGAAATAAATATGTTATGTTAATTTAATTATAAATAAATTTGAGTAATATCATATCGATATTAAATTTCACTTCAATAATCTATCAAATGTTGTATTGATTAAATAAAATCATGCCGATCCAATGTTGATAGGAGTTTAAAACGAATTTTATAACGAGACATTTTTTATCCTTCAATCCAATATATTCATGTTTTTGTTAGAATAATTTTTGAAATTTGAAAAAAAATTATTTTTTATATATAGTGTTCTATTTAAATAAATAAATCTACTCACACTGACAAAATAAAGTCCAATCAAATGAAGTAACAAGCTTATTTATGTATGTTATGTGTAAAACATTAATATAACGAGTCACATGTTATTATAATTCATTCAAAATGAGCGATTTGAATTTTTTTTATAGGAAATATCAAATTGACGTAAAGTCGGGTGGAGTATATAGGGGTGTTCATATCCAATCCAATTAAATGCAAACCACGTAAATCGAACCAAAAAATTTAAAATGAATCAAATCGAAATCCAAAAAATTGAAAACCGTAAAAAATCGGATTTTTTTATTTGATTGAATTGATTTTCAGATCTCATGTTAAAAATCAATCCAATCCAAACCGAACTTATATACACATATATTATTACTCATAAAATAATCATATATTTATTCTTGTATAAATATATATTTATGAAATTATTTATACTAATATACATTTTATGATTTTATTATCTAATATCATGTTAATATTTCTATAAATATATCAATTTTAAATTAGTTTTAAATTAGTTTTCATGGCTCATGTGAGTCCTTCTTTTTAATATAATCTTATATTTATATTATTTAATTTTATCACTTTTATCTAATATTTATCGCCTCTTTAAAAAATTAAAAATCGATCATATTCAATCTAATTTAAATTGAATCGGATTGGATCGAATTTGAAAAAATATCAAAACTGATTGGATGATAAAATAATAAAATCGCAATAATTGAATCGGATTGGATCGAATTTGAAAAAATATCAAAATTGATTGGATGATAAAATAATAAAATCGCAATAATTGAATCGGATAGTTTTTACCTCAAAACCGATCTAAAACGAACCACGAACACCCCTAAGAATATGATATTAATACCTCTTATCCAATCCAATCTATTTCTTTAGTTTTTCATGGTGGTTGAGCTGATATTATACCTAAAAGGAACTTGTCTATTCAAAGAGATGAAAAACGATGTTGCTATATGTATATATATACTTCCTAGTCTATCATTGGTGTATATCAAAATTAGAATGGCAACTGATAACCATTTTGGAAGAAATAATGTTTGCTACTTTTGTTATGGTGACATAGGTTTGCTGCTTTTGTTAACGATTAATTCGTCTTGATATTAGACAATTATGTTTATACATTTCCTAGAGCATTAAGGAGAAGATCTTGATGAGAACTTTGTTGCTGTTTTAGAAGAAACATCTTCATGTTTTCTTCTTTCTTGTGCGTTAAATATGCTCTCGTGCAAGATTTTGGCGTCAACATAAATAGGCCTAGTAGTTTCATGCTATGAATTGGGAAGGGATTGCACGCACTCTACTTTCCGCTGCTATTGTTGCAAAAATTATGTCATACAGACAGAAGGTGATGGAATCTTGATTTCTATTTCAACATTCTTTCCATTCTGAAAATGAGTTGATTAATAGTCTGTACTTAGTTTTGGACAGCCTTAAAATTTAAAGGTCAAAATAAATTATAATGATCAAATTCTCATGTTAATCTCTATAGTTTGTAATTTATTTGAAGTCAGCTTGTAAGGCTTTTAAATTTTTGTAGTAGTTATATTTCAATAGCTTAATTAAAATTTTCTATTAGTTATAAAATTTTATAGCAGCAACTCATAACTTGTTAATGACGGTAAACATTAAGTAACTGAGTTTAACGACCATTAGCTAGTAAAAACTTGTTTAATCCTTTTTTAAAAAATATAAAGACTTCATTAAAAACTATTTAAAATTTACAGTAAGTGAAGGGAAGTGGGCATATCACCGGCATAAAACATACAAATATGTAATATGAACCTAATGGTATGTTTATGAGTTGAAAAATGAAAAGAAAGGGAAGGAAGTGAAAAGTTTTAAAAAAGCTCTTCTCTCTCTTTTATTTTTGTTTTTTGTTTTTTGTGAACAAGGCAAAAAGAGGAAAACCAGAAAAGACACAAAAAGAAACTAAAAACAAAAAGGACTAACGCAATCTGGGGTATACACACCCAGGGGCATCAGCTGCTAACAAGGTCTCTAACTCCGAAGGAGGATCCTCTAGAAAGACAAAAGATGAGGCACGCTAAACTCCACGCTTGGCTAGGAAATCAGCACTAGAATTTCCTTCTCGCAAAATATGGTTAATAGTCGCATTACATTATCTTACTTGTATTTGTGAGTTCATCTATCTCATTTAATAATTTATAAAGTTTCACCCCTCTTACCTCCCCTTCCATTCCCCCCCCCCCCCCTCCAAACCTTCACATTCTCTTCTCTTATTGTCTAGGTTTGTCCCATTAAACTTAAGAAGGAAAAGGAAGCTGGGCGAGATAACACGATGTTTCCAGCACATAATAGACAGCACTAAACAAGATCCCTCGATTTGGATGATGGGGTTGAAATTAGAATCTCAATTGTTTCACCTTCATACCAAAAACACAATGGATGGATGCAGGATGTATAATTGCTTCATGCTAGATATAATCCATTATGTTCCATTCAAAAAACGATCGGATTATCAAAGAGATGTCGAACGTTTTACATTAGAAAAAAATAAATATAAAAAATGCAGCTTTACAGCTTTATATAATTTTAGTCTCCGCAATAATTTCTTCCCCAGGTGATATGTCCCAAATTGTTGATTTTTTTAAGACAAAAGGAACAAAATTACAAAGAAAAAAACGGATACTCTAAATCTCTTCCGCAGTTATGCGTATCCAGTTATCTTCATTACTTCTGTCCTTTTGAACTTGTTTTGTTGATTATATATTGATAAACATCCAAACATAAAATAAGTCCGAGAATTGATTCATCAATAGTATTAAGTGAAATTTTAGAAACTGAAATTCTCAAATTACAAATGTTCAAATCCACCATCGAGATGTTTCATATTCAACTCTCATCTCCAGTAGCTTGTTATTTAAGGCTCATAGAATCCCATGAAAAAGGTCCAACCTTCCATCTTCTCATCGAGATATTATATATTTCCCCTGCAAAGCTTCAAGATAGAACATTTGTTCAGATTTTAACAGGTATATAACTGAACTGAAATATGTATCTCCGAGGGCTATAACTGCAGTGGTCAGAATATCAGAATATCTCCTTCCCGGGAAAAAAAAAACTGGTAAATTTAATTCTATCAGTCATCACACGATTTTATTTCCATCTCCTGCTTCTAAAAAATATTCATAATAAACAGGGATATTCAAAAGACCCAACTTCTAACAAACCAAAAACCTATCGGTGGCAGTGATAGAATAGTAGATAACTTGATCTTAGTCACTCACCTAACCCATTTACATAATTTCATAGTTCATAAACAAATTGTAGAATAGGTTAATGCATTAAATTCAAATAATCTATTAGGATATTGAATAATTAAAAGAAAGCTCATTCTACAAATTAGACAATAAACCAAAATAATTTATTACTGCACCCAACAAGAGTCTAAAAGTTGTTACATGTGCATATGAATGCAGCCAAGTCCTTATTCTTTCTTTCCAAATTCTAGTTTATTCAGTGAAGCCATCAGAGAAATATCAGTAATGCTTGCTCATTAGTCAGCCATTCAAAGCACTGCTCAACAAGAACTCAACAAAATGTCTGAAACACTATACCTTTTGCTTATGTTCTCTTGCGCTTGAGTGGTTTGATGTGCTCCACAATATAATGGATAACTTCTTTTAATGTTGCCTTCCTATTTTCCTTGAAGTTCCATAGCTCCCAAACAGTATATCCCCCACTTGCATTGTATTCATTCAATTCTTTCAAGGCGGTAACAACAGCTTTATATATCTCATCTCCCCATTCCAGCTTGAGCTTTTGTAATTTATCATCTTCCTCATCTATAACTGCCTGTATAAATACAATATCATTATGAATTTTCAGTATTACTATTCTTTTCTCTAGAAGTACTGATGAAAGTAGCTGGATCAGGAGCTAAAAGAGTCCAACTGTGTAATGTAGGACTTCTGCAAATGTCAAGTCATCTGTATAACTTAACAACAAAAGATATAATTACTAACAATAAAAACTTAATTTTTGAACAAGAAATCATATAAAGCAAATTTCTGCAATATGTGAACATAACATATACAGGTAACCATGTAAACCAAACCAATTGAAGCTGAATCATATAAAGCATGTCTTGATGGTACATGCCTCTGGTTTATCATCAACTTTGATCACTTTAAATGGATGCCAAGCTGAATTCTTTACGTTCTCCTGCCACAAAGAGCAAAGCTCAACTCCCTTTGTCCCTGCTTCTTCATCAAGAGGAAATCTTTTTTTGCAGCAATTCACAAAAACCTTCTGATCAAGCTCTCCCATACACTTGAGCCCAATATTAGTTTTAGGACTATTCAGGTTGTCACGTAACCCCTAAGAACATTATAAATTAAAAAGGATTAACTTCAGTCTCCATAACCTACTTATGAAACAATAACAGAATATCAAAATTCTGATTTCATGTAGAAAGGCGAAGAGAATCTTCTTGCAAATATGTTTACAGTTTAGCATGAAGAGATGCATGTACAGAAGCAGTTATCGGTTAGTTGGTTCTCTCTTCAAGAATCTATGAAGAGAAAGTTTAAAGGAAAGCAACTAAGTGTAAGTGACAACAAAAAAATTATTAGAGAAGGTAAATGAGATCATACTTCTATTAATACTTTCCGAGCTTCCTGTAGTTCATCATTGCTTTGGCGCTCCTTGACAATTAGAGTTTGATTCAAACTATCCAAACTTTCCAAACCATCTATTTTTTCTTGCAATTCATCATTCATTTCTTTCATCTTACTCTGGACAGCTGCATCATCTTCATCTCCAAGATGCTTCATAACTTGCAATTTCCCTTTTAACTCTTCAATTTCCATTTCCAACTTTTGTTTGGCATCTAGCTGTTTTTCCAGCTGAAGTATCTTGTTCAAGGCCTCTTCTTTCTCTCTCTGTTAATTTTGAAATCCACAACAGCACAAGACATTCACAATGTACAAGAATTTAGTAAACATCATAGCTACTGTCTTTTCATGACCGCGAGAAACAAAATAGAAGGCAAACCTGTTGCTCTGCAACAAGCCTTAAGACATTCTCATCAGCTATCTTCTGCTCCTTCGAAGCTAGCAAGAGCGATTCATTCCTCAAATCTTTCTAGAAGGACATAGACATTATTTCCGTAAGAGCACATATAAATGCTAAGGATTTCAAAGCCTAAAGGCACCTCAACATTGACAAGGATGGAAAGCGAGATATCAGATAATGCATCATCTGGTTCTGGGGGCAGTTTATGCAATGAACGATTTTTTTTTTAAAAGAAAATAACATTGGCTCTTTAGAGTTTAATGTAACAAATGAGTATACCAATCCTTTTTACGAATTATCACATAAATGGCGCAGTTAAAACTAAAACCATTTTTATAAATTGATATTTCCTCAGAATGAACAAAGCAATATATTTAGCGACATTGACTTTAGGCCCAATTCACAAATGGTGAAAGGCCAATGCAAGAGGGAATTGGTTTAAAGAGATTCAATTGGATAAAAAAAATAGCTCAAATCAATAGGAACCAATAATATTAGTAGTAGTAGCAGACCAAAGACAACAACAGGCCAAAAAATTTGCAAGCACAATTATAGATAAGTAAGATCAATGGTAAAAAAATTTAAAATGAGATTACTAGCCAAAAAAAACGTAATACACATTACCTTCTTCTTGTCCTCTTCAAGTTTCTGCCTCTCTTGATCAGTCAGTACCTCACGTTTATTTAGATCTCTGCTCCAGGAATCAAGCTTCCGCCTTTTTTGCTCCAATTCACTACTCAACTTTTCTTGCTCTTCCAAGATTCTTCGTACCTCATTACGAGCTCTTCGTTGCATATTCCTTGATTCTGACAAAGAAATGAGAAAATTTTGTAGTATTACCAACTGTGCAGTTTTTGTATTATTCTGCTTTCATGAACTTATAAGAATAGTGAAATACACACAGCAAAAAGTGAAACACATGGATTATAACATGCAATAAGGAAAGATCAGATGCTAACAGAAAGTATACAAACCTTCAACAAAAGCACTGTGTAGCTTGTCTTTCTCCTCGAGCATCCTACTCAAAGACAGAGTCTTCTCATTATACTTATACTGCATTTCATCAAGGCTTTCATTTGTAATATCAATTTCATTTGCTAGGTTTGCCACAATACTATTTCTGCTTTCAGATGCTTCTTGAACAATATCTGAAATTGTCCTCAACCTTCCTTTGTTGCGAAGGTATTCCCCTATTGGCCCTCCACAATTATAATCATCTTCCCGTGCAACCCATCCATAAATGTCTGAGCCGGCCAGCAACTTTCTTGAATTCCAATCCTTTTTACCATGATGCGCAGTTTCAAATGATTTCTCAAATTCACTTGCATTCATGAAACCATTCCAGTCATTATTAAAGTCTATTACAGCTTGAGCAGTCTGGTCACCATCTATCAAGAATACATGAACATCTACTGGTCTGTACTTAGCAAATTCTTTCAACCAGTAACCAGAATCATGCAATTTACTCTTTATGTTAACAATTATGCCCGTCCAGGGCCAAACATAAAGATCATCTTGCTGTAGAGGTTGATTGACAGGTTGGGGTAAAGCTGGGCGCTGGATTTGCTCTGCTTCACTGGCCAGGTCAGTCTCCAAATACCTTGCCAGAGCAAGGTGGTTTGCCTTTTGTTTTGCACTTCTATTAGCAGAACCCTTGCCAACTCCAGATGCATGTTGCAACAAGTCTTTATATTTGTAATCTTGTTTCTTTTTCCCAGCACAGAAAGGACATCTAAGAGTTCCATTCAAACTTTTAACCTTGTATTTCCCAGCCCTTAACTGTTCATATGGTTTCTCAGAGTAGTCAACAATCTCAGATTCACTTATATCAGACTCTTCTTCGGAGCTGTAATCCATTGAAGCTCTGCATACAAATACAAAAGTCAGTCCAGGATTCTAATAATTTGATTTGGGGGGGGGGGGGGGGGGAATTCAAAAAGTATCAAAGCAATAACATGTAAAAAAAAGAAGGAAAATGCTCCCTAATGGTATTGCACCCAAAATAATCCAGGAAACAATGAAAAAAAATAATTTTACTGAGTACCAAGCAAACAGCAATCTGCCTTACTGCATCCTGTCACCATTTGTGATTTGACACACCCACATCTTTTCATGAAATTGAGTATAGTACCAGAAACAAACAGCAACAGTAGCAAAAAGTCCAGGGCTCCCTCAGTGTATGCATAGTATTTGGAAAAAATGCTATTAATTACCTTTTTTTGGTATTATAAACCCAAAAAGATAAGCCACTGTCTCACACAAGACTAGGGCTTTATTTTTTTTAATGAGAGAATCTTGTCTCCACCATAGACTATTCTATGAGCATCAAAGCATGAGATAGACAGTGAACAAATGCAAGTTCCATGAATCGAAATTTAACTTGTGTATTATGATATCCATATAAATGATATCAGTAAAACTCACAGGTTATTGAGTTTAGCATCTGACTTCACAGTTAATTTAAAACAAGCACATTACTCAACGATAAATAGTTGTATATAATTAAAAAAAAGGAATTAGCAGAACAAAGGTTAAAATTTATGGATAAAACTCAGAAAACTAGTTGACCAAGTATGAAAAATAGACACTTTCTGAGAAAATGAACAGGTTAAACAAAATGGTTATTCAGAAAAAGTAAACAGAGCTAGTCATGCACAATTTAATATTCGGAATGGTGGTTGTGACTTGTGAATAGTAAATTTTACTTAGTAGAGGAATTTGCCTCAATGGTTCCGGATAGAGAACAAATTTGAAGAAGCATATCACAAAATTTGGTAAATAGAAGCATTACCCAATAAGGTGTATAATCTATTTTTTTCTGTAAAAGAAAACAATAGTGTTAATAGAGAGGGGGGCAGAGAGAGAGAGAGAGAGAGTGAAAGAGAAAAAAAAAGGTGACACTAGGAGGGAGGATAAGATATCCTCCAAAGCAAAACAAACTGTTGAAGGAGCATAAAATATTGTGTACAAAAAAGAAAAATGATAGTCATACATGAAACAGGGATACATCAAACAAATACTACTTTGCCAAGATATAGAATCCATTACATGTGCATATACACTCTCACGCAAGAAAAATTACATGTGAATAAATAACTAGTATATGTTAAAATACAGTCTGCTACTGATTGGAAACATGACTAGTTAAATCTAGGGAGCATAATATATTAAGAGAAGACATTCAAGAATGCAGTGCTAAGAATTAATAAAACTGATAGGAGGTAACATGGCAGATACAGTTTCAACTTTCAAACAAAGGCAGTCAACTTAAAAATCACATATCCCAAATTAACAGAAGTACAGAAACCATGACATAAAATAACAGTCAATATATACAAACGGTCAGCAAAATGCAGGAGCTAGGAGAATAAAAAATTGTCATCGTTCCTGCGTTTTACTATGTCTGGCTTGTTCAAGTCAACAATTGTTTAGGGTAATTTTCAAAGTCAACTTCTACTCTAACCGCTACTTTTCAACTTGATTAAAACGGGCATAATCATATCACGGAAGCCACATAGCCGTACATATATGTAATTAACTCGAGAGAAACTTCAAACAACGCAACGATTGTGTAAGTTTCTTCCAACCTGAGTATCAGGCACGGAAGTTAGTACCTAAGACTTCAGCGTTTGGAATGCCAGTTTAATTAGTTAATCCGCCATTTATTGGGTTGTTTACAAAATCCCTTAATCGGACACAATAATGAATTCACTTCATCAGAAAACGAGGAAATTCCAACGATGCAACTCCAGATACATGCAACAAACTAAAAAACGAAAATAAACACTGCATTTTGACAAATCATACATCGAATTTCATCATTTTCAACGCAGAAAAAACTCAGCACCATTGTCAGCTCAGAGAAGAACACTTTCAAGAACAAAATGGGTAGAGGGAGAAAAAAGCTGCACTTACAGTGATGAGAGTGCTTGAGAGAGCGATGGTCACTGCTGTTAGCTCGGTGAAAAGTGAATGATGGTGAATTAGTGAATGAAAATTGGAAAAAGCCCTAGTTGTTTTGGTCCGGTGAGAATGATATTGATATCGGTGCGAGGAATTATCATCTGTGTTGGCGCCCCACGGATACCAGGAGAACCTGTCTTTGTTACTGGTTGAACTTGAATCTAACGGAATGGAAACGTTAGGGACTGTTTGTAACTGAATCATCGGTTTGATGATGAGGTGTAACGGTGTCAAATTGTGTACGCGGGAGTGTATGATTGCTTGTATTGGTGATTTGGATAATGTGACTGACTGTGACTGTGAGGCTCAGGGTCAGGGTTTTGGAAATTGGAATGCTCGATGAGGCCATGACTGTGGCTTGCATTTGCACTGCATGTAATATGAATGGACCGTTCTCCACATAAAGAACTTGATGGGCTGGGAAATTTGTTCGAGTGATCTACACAATGAACAAATAAGCCCAAAATTAATTAAGAGCCCATATGCTCACTTTTTTATTTTTAATTAAAAACTATTAAAATATAGAAATTAAATAAAATTTAAAAATACTTTAAATGATTAATTTAAGTGATAGAAAAATGTTTTAATGGTAAGAAAATACATTAAACTATAAAAACATAGATATAAAGATTTAAAAAAATTAATTTTTAAAAACAAAAAATAATAATATTGATTGATGAAATTAAAATTTATATCAAGTGAAATATCAATAATAAAATAATGATATATATTGATAGAATGATTAATTGAAAAAAATCGATATTAATTTGGTTTGATTTAATATAAAAAAAAATTGAATACATGTACCATGATATGAAGAAGGCACGTATTATAAGAGTATGTATCAAGGTTATTTCAAATTTAATATTTCTATAAGTTAGAATTTTTTTTTTTCAAAATATACTCCTAAAAGAGTTTCATAAAAATAATATTTAAAAGTTATCTAATTACGCTCTTTATAATGTCTTTGAAGTGAACGTGAATAGTTTCTATATTAGGACAAGCAAGTAAATACCTAGTTAAGTACACACTTACCAAAGCCTTCATTGATGATTGAACAATCCATTAGTAGTAAAAAAAATAGGGGTCATTTAGGGTGGCTGTGTGCTTTTAATTGTTGGTTTTTAAAAAAATGCAATTAAGTTTTTACAATTCAAAATTAAAATCTAAAAATCACTTTGAAAATCATAAAAAGTGATTTTTAGTTTTCAGTTTTAAGTTGTAAAAATTTAGTTGATTTTTCTTAAATTAACAGCCGAAAACTTGCAACAAACGCAAACCTAAGTTTTTAATATAAAATTTTCACTTAGATACTAGAGTGGCAAAGTGATTTAAGGCCTTATTTCCAACCATCTTAAAATGAGGGGGTCAATTGGCCTGCTTTTGGATAGGTAGGTTGGCCTGCCAAAAGTCATGTAAAGATACTCGCTAGAAAAAGTGAAGAAACTGGAAAAAAATGTAAAATATGTTTTTCGTCTTTGTATTTTTTAACAACTTTGGTCTTCGTTCCTAACATTTAAAACCTTTATTTTATATCCTTATACTTTAAAATGTCTTAATCGTAGTCTCTAGCGTTAATTAGCTTTAATTTTTTGTTAAGTTGTTTAACTGTTTAGTAGATTTCCACTTTACCTTTTAGTGTTGAGTCTTATTTAATCTATATAGATGTTGGGTTCATTTATTAAGCAGTTGAATTTAGTAGCAATTTAGTGATGTTAGGGACTATGGTTAAGGTCAGTGTAATCAAACTCGGCTCGGACCGACCGGTCGAACCGGTTGGACCGGGAATCGGTCATATAACCGGTCCGAGCCGCTTATTGGATCGGCCATGCATGGGAACCGGTGCAACCCGGTTTGACTCGGGTGGTTTGGTCTAAAAACCGGTGACTCGGCCGGGTTTGATTGAACCGGGTGGATGAATCGGGTGAGTCACCCATTCTTTTTTTATTTTTAAATTAACATGAAACGACGTCGTATTGTTACATAGTTAAAAATTCTGCAATGATTTTGCTAAGCAATTTCTGAAATTTGAAATATGGAGAGTATCCATTCTCGAACAACACATCAACCCATGTTTTCCCTCCATTCTCGAACAACATGGCACTGCCGCTGCACATCACCACCGGACGGAGCATTCACGGATTCATCGTCGGAGCCATCACTGGATCTGCTCCTCTTCTCGTCGCTCTGTCTCTCTCATTGAGTACCGCCACGCATAGCTGCTTCTCCCTTCCCTGAACTGTCGCGACGCGCGCCAGAAAGCCCAGAACCAGTCCTCCGTTTGCCCACCGTTCATCGCTGCTGGAGCTATGCTTGCATCCCATCTCCGTGCTAATTAACTTCGCTATTCATCGAGCCTAATTTTGTTCACCTTGTGAATGGTTTATATGTGATGATTACTAGAGTTCTACAAGATTTTTCTGTTATTCAGGTGAGGTAAATTGGGGATACGTTTTTAATTTATCTTGCAATATAAATTTTATCTCTTCCTTACGCTTAGTTGCTGTCTGATTATTCTTATAAAATGCTAATAAGTTAATTAGTAGTACATGAACACTTCTTTTTTAAGTCTAATGCACATACACTTAACTATGATTATTTTATAGTTCCCAAAATCTAGACATGTCATTTATCTTATGATAGTTATCAATAATGTATGAACACTTGTAAGTAAATTGTAATATTGTGTTAGAACGTTGGATATAATTTAATTGTGTTTTGGAATTATGTCTTGTGTTAAAAACTTGAAGCATGCTGGTTTTTTTTTGCTTAATTAGGTACTTTTGTGATGATAATTTTTTTATTTGGAGTGTGAACAGGTAAACTAATAGCTTATATTATGGATTTTTTAAAAGTTTTTAATATAGGCCGGTTCAACCGGTTCAACCAGTGACTCACTGGTTCGACCGGTAACCCATTAACCCAGTGACCTAACCGAGTCGATCACCGGTCCGGGTTTTATAACATTGGTTAAGGTGTTTTAAAAGTATAATGTAACGCCCCGAGCTGCTTGCAGGAGTGATGAGGTCCCCACAAACCAACACGAGTCTTTCTGGTATGTTTTGTCCTCACTTGCACACACTTTTTGGGAAACTTCCCAGAAGATCACTGATCCCAAATCTTAAAACGTTAAAAAAACTAAATTAATAAATCTTAGAAAAAAGATGTATGATATATATATATATATATATATATTATATTAATAATTTTATTTTGTTTTATCTTAAACTCAAATTTAAATTATTTATATATTTAAAAAATTACACATATCTTCATATATTATATTATTTTAGTATAAATTATAGATTTTTAAAATCTACTGGTTCAACCAGTTAATCACTGGTTCGACCACTAACCCATTAACCTAGTACCATGACCGAGTCGATCACCGGTCCGAGTTTTATAACATTGCGCTTGACCATGAAGTTCTTATGTTATGGGCTTTTCTAAAAAGAAGATGCATCTTGTTGGTATAGTTCTCCACAACAATTTTCTTCAAGTTATCCTCAACTATACAGTCCTATACTTGCACAACTTCTGGATCACTCTTATTCGGGTGTGGGCTCGGTTCATCAGCGTGCCCCTTTGCTTAGAAGCCTGCCAGGAGTCGCTCCTTGTTCGTTCCTCTTTCCACCAGTGATCACTCCCCGCCCTCATCAGCCTCAGGCTCTCACATTCCCACCAGCTTCCACCCGGTTGGTCCACGAACCACGCCGTACTGGGAGAGGCTCAACTCCGATACCATTTATAACGCCTCGAGTAGGGATGTCAACGTACCTACCCGTACAGGTACCCGCTAAAATTAACGGGTACCCATGCGGGTAATGGGTATCTGCGGGTATTCACGGGTACCCATTAATGTTTAAGAATTTAAATTTTATTAAAAAAATAGAGGAGATGTTATATAATAAATTATAATATCATATTATATATATAAACAATCATTATATAATACCATTACATGTTAATATATTAAAAATTTTATAAAAAATTAATATAAAATAAATTATATCTCATCATAAAATAATAAAAAATCTTAATATTCAAATATATTTAATAGAAAAGTATGTTTTAATGAGTATGCGGGTACCCGCGGGGGGTAGTATAATATCCGTCCCCACCCATTTAATAAATATGCGCGTACCCATTGCGGGTATATCCGCGGGTATTCGCGGGTGCGGGTTTTTTTGACATCCCTAGCCTCGAGCCGCCTGCAGGAGTGATGAGGGTCCCCACAAACCAAACAAGTATTTTCAGTATGCTTTGTCCTTACTTGCACACTTTCTGGGAAACTTCCCAGAAGGTCACACATCTCAAATTGCTCCAAGTCAAGCACGCTTGACCATGGAATTCTTATGTTAAGGGCTCTCCGAAAAGAATGTGCATCTTTTTGGTATAGTTCTCCACAACAATATCCTTTAAGTTGTCCTCAACTATATAGACCCATACCTGCGCTACCTCTGGATCACTCTTATTCGGGTGTGGGCTTGGTTCGTCCATGTATCACTTTGCTTAGAAGCCTTCCAGGAGCCGCTCCTTGTCCGTGTCTCTTTGCATCGGCGATCACTCCCCGCCCTCGTTAGCCTCAGGCTCTCACATATAGAGATATAAAACAAATATTTTAAAAGTTGGGTACGAATATTAAAGTTTTCAAAAAGTGCAGGGATGAAAAAATATTTTACTAAAAAACAAATCAAACACATTTAATCAAAGTCATTACATCATATATATATATATTATAATAAAATATCATTTAACTTTTTTTCTCCTATCCTAAGTCTTTAATTAAACAAGTTTTTTTTTTTAAAAAAAGAAGTCTAATATATCCAATGAGTTAGCTCGAGCCATTGCACCCTTGACCCATTAGGTTGGGTGAGGGCAGTTAGGCGAGTCTATGGATTGAGTCACTCAACCTACCCTATCATTTTTTTTAGGTTAAACAAGTTGGTTTGACAAGTTCAACCTGTCTTGTCACCCCAGTCCCCTACTAAATGCAAAAATCATAATTTATCATGTATATCCATTAGAGGCTGGTAAGATCAAATTTTGTTTAGAGGATTCAAATATCAAAGTTTTCTATCACATTACATTGAAATTAGCATGATTTTACAATGTTGAGTGTGTTTGACAAGTTATTTCAGCTAGTTGAAAGATGGAATTAATAACTGAAAAACTGATGTGAATCTACGAGGATTGGATTCCAATGGCCCAATTGAAGGAGTTTTATTTCTAAATTGTATTAATCGAATAAATATAATTTTTGTTTGTTGTCTTTTTCTTCTTCTTTAAATTGGATGATCTTCACTTATTGGGCTAAGAGGTGTGTTTTTATCTATTAAACTCAATTTAGGACTAATGACTAAACTTGTTTTGTATAAAACATATATGAATTTTTAAGAATACAAACAGAATTTTCAGCATATGTGCGAGGCTTTTCTTTCCCAGGGTTCTTGCTTGAACCACTTTGATCTTATCAAGAATTTACCAATTCTTGTGGCGATCCTTTGGCTTATCAAACATCCTTGTTTGTGGCGCCTTCTTCTTCATCTTTCCTACATTATTTTTGTTCATTTATTCTTTTCCAACCTTGTTGTTCAAATCTATGTTTATCTCTGTTTCGATATAATATTTATCTAATTACAAATTTCCATATTGTTTCTACTTGTCCAAGTCCTAGTAAGGTTCGAATAGTCAGAGGAAGGAAGAGTCACATAAAAAACTCATCAAAACATTTCAACTTTTTTTTGTCAATATTCAACCTTTTTGTTAAAGTAGATATTTTAGTAGCTACTATTTTTTTTTTCAAATGATACTCTAGATGGCGTTTTAAAATTCCAGCTCCTAACTAAAATATATTTACATTTTTATCCTTACAGATTTTCATAATTTCTAGATTTCAAGTTATGGTTCATACTTAACAATAATATTATCTATTATTTTATATTTATTAACTAATTTTATCAAACACTTTCAATTCAATTAACTAATTTATCAACTTTATATCGAGACCAACTCAACATATAAGTGTAGTCCTAAATCATATTTTTACTATAGGCCTTTTAAAATTAATTAAAATAATATAAGAAAATCATTGTAGTTTTATTTAAGGTTATCTTTTAAATTTTTTGAGATGTAAAATAACTCATTAAACCAGTAAGTATAATGTGTAATATTTTAAAATTAAAACATAATATAAAAACACTCAAGAGAAAATATATTTAAAAAGAAGTCCTTTATAATAAATAAGACCGTTAAATTAATTAAAAAATCTTAAAATTATTATAATTTTATTTTAAATTTATCTTTCAAGATTTTAAGGATGTAAAATTACTTATTAAATTTGTATAATGAAAATATTTTCCCCTCAATTAATAATACAGGCAACTAATAAAAAAATAAAATAATTACTAATTAAGAAAGAGAATTGTAATATATTAAAGATTTATATTTTAACAGAATTATTTTCACTCCTAATATTACTTATCAATTAATTAATATTTTTTAAATATTAATAATGAACAATTAATAAAATTTTAGGACCATTATTTTTAGAGAGCCTCTAGGAAAGACTAAACATCTACCCTACTTTCCACTAACTTTTTAATTTTTAACTAATTTATTGGCTTATTTGTTATTTACCAAAACACACTCATTGTCTAACTAATTCAAACTTTGTTTATCTCTTTCAACAAAACCAATTGAAGTGCACTTAACACAATCATTCTCTCCTTCTTTTTTTTTCTTTTTTGGTAAATCTTGCTCTCCCTTTCTTAAAGTTTTGTGATCCACATATTATTTGCCTCCCCTTCTCCTTTGTGCTGCCTTTTTCTTATTTAATTGATTTTTTTTCCAGCACGGGCTATCTTTCCCTTTATTCTGAATCTTCCATTTTTCATATACAAAGGAAACAAAATGAAAGGAGAAGCTTCTCAGCACCTTTGAATTTGAATGATAATAACAAATCATTAATTACCAGATCCTTCATAATCAATATGCACCAAGATACAATATATATAAAGTTGAGAAAGGATTCATTGTCTAAGGATCTTACAATTAATTTGTTTCACTCTTATCTAGTACTAGTATACAAAATGATCAATATGTGTGTAGGGTCAGCGCTAATCAATGACAACAACCACAATACAAGCAAAGTATTCTAAGGGCTGAATAATTGGTGTTCTTTTATTCATTTGTTCATACAATATTAGTTCTTCCAGTGCCTGACCAGAGCAATGATGAAAAATAAAAAAGAAAGGATATAAGTGTGGGCATACTGCTGGGTGGCCGTCCCATTACAAGGCTAGTTTCCATCCATAACATCAAGTCTATCTATTGAAAAATTATTGGTGTACACCTGAAAGAGGTTGATACATCTTTTTTGTTTAACCAAAACAATATCCTCGGCCGATAATTAGAGACTAATTCCTTTGGAGGCGTAGAGATCATCGAAGTGAGCTTTGTCTCTTCCAATAAGGTCTTTTCCATACACACTGTCAGGTATCGAACACCTGTTAAGATACTTAAGAGACTTAGCTATCTGACAACTGTGTCTGACTTTGTTGGTAAGAGGTCTATACATTTGATTGAAGAGATATACAAGAAAAAGTGAAAGATATGATAACTAAACCCTAAAAATAAGATGAAAAAAAACTATAAATTTTTTTCTTTGAACTATATGTATACTTGATTGATATACATATATATTGAGAATGTGATAATGCTATTGAATCTTAATAGGCTCATATATATGGTGGGCATGGACTTAAATTTCTATGTTCGTCGAATACTTCCAAGCAATTAATGAGATGGAGCAATCAGAACCAATCCTTTTTTGTTCTCTGTTGTGCATATGAGTAAAAGGCTGTCTTCTAATCTAATAAACACACTATAAAATTGGTAACTAGGGAATGACATTGAAAATTCCTTCTAGTGCCGAAGAAAAAACAAAAAAGAAGAAAAGTGCTTTATATGGGCCATCTTGAGGGATATGTTTTATTATTATTATCCCTACAAATAAGTTGAGCGTGAAATCCCATTTAAAGGAATTTTGGGGTATAATGCTAAACTTGCTGCGTCATCAAACTCATTTCTTTTTAGCTTATGCATGGATTGCACTAGTATCTAAATATTCTCTCTGTTAGTATAAAGCTGTCTGATTCCAAAGTGCTAATTATTTGTTTTCCTACATTCACACGGCTTCATTGGACCCGATCTGATTTTGGATTCAAAACATAATTAGCTATAAAATTAAAGTGATTACATGATTGAGGCCATCACATAAGAAAAGGAACGGCACAAATTGAAACAACGTAGTATTTAACTTGTGCAAGCAGAATTCTATATTTTCATAGTTGACCAATTGATGTAGAGTGAGTGGACTAAGTGGAGGACAAAATGATACAAAATGCCAGCTAACTTTGACCCTTTTAGTTTCATTATTTGCTGGAACACCCACTTTATACATCCAAATGCATTGCTTTGCGTTCTTGTCTTCATTTGTTAGAGGAATTGCTCCCAATTACCTTCCTTTAAAGCATGCATGCCTGTAGCATATATCATTTTCACACTTGAGTTAGTGTAACAATGTATAGATCGAATGACTACAGACTACAGTTTAGCTTTGCTCCACACCCATACACTGATTAATTATAGTGTCCAATTTCATTGGGCGGTGAAAGATATATAGAAAGAAGGTAATGATTAAAGAATTAATAATAGTAGTCATCGTTTTCCCTCTCCCATGTTATCACATTCGATCCATCAATGCTCATCCAAAAAATTAAGCTGTTGTGGAAGGCACTCAACCATCAATGTGTTAGTTAATTCCAAACTGATGTTGGTTGGCATGTGTCAACAATTTTGAGATGACAACAAGTACAGTAATCTGAGACTGAGAGTCAAAAGGAGCTACCTGAGGGAGCAACACAACCACAAATGTCCAAGTCACAAACAATTTGTGCCACTGCCAAATCCATGATTGTCTCCTGATCCCGATATGATTTGATGTTTCACTTAGCAAAATATAGTTCAGACATTAATCTCTGATTCTTCAGCAGTAACAACAACGACGAACCCTCTATTTGCAACTCCTACCTCTAATTAATTTCAACCGGTGCAATTTTGATTTCATGTTATTATGTAAATTAAATACTTTTGTTTTTTAAAATTAAGTAAATATTGATATGTTAATTTAGTTGAGATCCTCTCCATTACCGGTAATCCTGAATAAGAGATATGAACACATCCCTGTTGTGGACGCATAAGGATGTGTCTATCTCCCTCCTAGAACTTGACAATTCGGCTTATTCAACCCGATACAGGTAGTGAATTTTTGTGGGTCAGGTTGAAAAATTTGAGATTTATTTAAATTTTTAAAATAAATGTCTGAGCCTTATATTTTTATGGGTGATCCGTTTATTTTTTCGGGTTATCCAAAATTTTTACAAAGTTTTGTGTGGAGCGGGTTTTATCATGCTGAGCTGAAAAGCCCGGAAATTATTCAAACTATTAAAAAAATATTAAAGGCTTATGTTTTTGCCAGTTTACTTTTTCCTATTGAATTTGTCCATTAAATGGAGATCCCAATCTCTAATAATTGTTTTTACCCTAAAATTTTTAAATTGATTTTTTACTAAGTATTTTCATAAATTAAATTGATTAAATTATTTTAAATTTTCTAAAATTTAAAATCTACCAATAGAAATATCAAATTTTAATTAAAATAAAAAATCCAATCTTTTTCTCTCTTTGAATCCTAATCCAACATCTTACCATATCTTTTAAATTTTATTAAGTTTTTATTAATTTCTTACTTTTAAACTTTTAAAATTATCAAATTTATCATAAACTCTCAAATATTTTGATAGAAAATAAAAATTTAATAGTTTCATGTATATATAACGACTGAGGGAGGAATAGGCTCAATTTTAAAAATAATTTAATTTAATTTACACAAAAAGCCTGGAAGGATCAAATTAAAGAGCAATCATATAATACACACCACAAATAATATTAGTATCCATTTCACACCATTATATTTAATTTCTCTTTTTCTATCATACCTGAATAGGGATAAAAAGAGGTAAAAAAATATCACATATTATATCATCATTTTTTTCTCCCCTCTTCTTATCCCTATTCAGGTATAACACACACTTTAGATGTGTGTAAATGATTTTACGGATCAAAATTGCATATATATGGTCCAATCTAGTGGACCAAAAGTGATTTTTTTTTTTAATTCTACTTGCACCGTTTTAACAAAATAAAGTCTTTTTTTGGTATTGAACAAAATAAAGTTTTGCACTCATAACATTCATACTATAGATATCCTTCAATATGAGCGGTCAGTGTTTCCCCATAATCATTTTTAATACTTTTGAAGGAATGGTATCTTTGTCCACCGGAATATTATTAAATGGATAGCAACAATATAACAATGCAACCGCTATTTTACCAATCACACACCCTTTACAGGGGAACAATTTCTGATCAGTATACAGGAGCCTTTTAAATGCATGCACTGTGCTATAGTATACTAGTATTTTATCCACGATATAATATTATAATTAATGCACCAGAAAGTATTTTTATATTGTTGAGAAATCAAATATAAAAGTTAATATATTTTAAATTTTAAATAAAAATATGTAAAAAATAGAAAGATGATATGAAATTATGATTAACAATATATTTTAAATTTTCAAAAAAAATAGAATAATTTTTATGCTAAAAATCCTAATTTTCTGTAATAAAAGAGAAATTATTAGTTAATTCCAGACCACCATATTCATGATCTAAATTAATAAATAATTAATTTGACACATAAAAGAAATATAAAAAAATATCAATAAAAAGAGATTTATGTCAAAATTCTCCACTTCTCTGTTTTAATACTTTACAAAATTAAATTTCATTAATTAAATAAAAATATTCAATATTCAATAATTTTTATTAGTTAAGAAAATATTTAATATTGAAAGCACACATTTTTTTCTAGAAGATTATATCGAGTATTTCTTCACGCTTTAAAGCTTTCAATAGCTCAGTTTAAAAAAAAAAGCTTTTAATAGAATCAATTTTTTCTTGTAACGGGGTAAAAACAAAGTTAAAGAAAATGGGGGATAAAGCAAAATTAAAGACTAAAGACAGACAAAACCGCTCTTGCGTTGCGTCTGCCTCCAGCAAAAAAAAATAAAAAATATTTGCATAGCAAAATCAAAGTCCCGGACTCTCCCGGATATAAACTTATGTAAAAAAAAAAAAAATACGTGCTTTCAACATTAAAGTATTCAATAATGAAAAAAGGATTGTATATATAGGCAGCCTCGGATGCAGGATTCATATCAACGGGGCTGAATTTTTTTTAATAATAAATATTAAATATTAGTCAAATTTATCATATTTTTTTATTTAAGTTATACATATAAAATATTCATGTTATGAAATTTTCTTTCATTATTCGATTTTATTATTATGTTTTTTTATAAAAGAAGTTTTTTCATGAACTGCGGGTATTTTTCACGGAATACAGCCATGTTCCTACTATTTTATTTTTTTCCCAAATAATATCACTTCATCCTTTTTACATTTTTTTAATTTTTTTGTCAAAATTATATCTCCATTTATTTAGCTTCTATTGTATTGTTTTTTATGAATCATAGGTATCTTCCACATTATGTAGTCTTAATCCTTTCATTTTCTTTTTTCTTTTATTTTTTTAACTCATTTTCATTTTTTTTATTATGATATTAAAATATTTTCTGTCATTATTTGTTTTAATTATTACGCTTTTTTCTAAAAGAAGTTTTTTATAAACTGTGGGTATTCTCCACGGGAGACACTCATGTTCCTACCATTTTATTTTTTCTCCCAAAAACATCACATCATCCTTTTTACATTCTTATTATTTTTTTTGTCAAAATTATATCTTCATTTATTTAGCTTCTATTGTAGTATTTTTTATGAATCATAGGTATCCTCCACGGGAGGCAGTCTTAGTCCTGTCGTTTTTTTTTTCCTTTTATTTTTTATCTCACTTTAATTTTCATTTTTTATTATGATATTAAAATATTTTCCGTCATTATTCATTTTTATTAATATGTTTCTTTATAAAAAGAAGTTTTCTTATGAACTGCGGGTATTCTCCACGGGAGACAGTCCTGTTCCTACCATTTTATTTTTTTCTCCCAAAAATATCACATCATCCTTTTTACATTCTTTTTTTTGTCAAAATTATATCTCCAATTATTTAGCTTCTATTGTAGTGTTTTTTTATGAATCATATGTATCCTCCACGGGAGACAGTCTTAGTCATGTCGTTTTCTTTTTCCTTTTATTTTTTTATCTCACATTAATTTTCTTTTTTTATTATGATATTAAAATATTTTATGTCATTATTCATTTTTATTAATATGTTTTTTTATAAAAAGAAGTTTTCTTATGAACTGCGGGTATTCTCCACGGGAGACTGTCCTGTTCCTAACATTTTTTTTTCTCCCAAAAACATCACATTATTCTTTTTACATTTTTTTTTATTTTTTTTGTCAAAATTATATTTTCATTTATTTAGCTTCTATTGTAGTGTTTTTTTATGAATTATAGGTATCCTCCACAGGAGACAGTCTTAATCCTGTCGTTTTCTTTTTTCTTTTATTTTTTATCTCACTTTCATTTTCTTTTTTTATTATGATATTAAAATATTTTCTCTCATTATTTGTTTTTATTAATATGTTTCATTATAAAAGAAACTTTTTACGAACTGTGGGTATTCTCCATGGGAGACAACCTCGTTCCTATCATTTTATCTATTCTATTTACTCTATATTAAAATTGTTCCCACAGTACATGTGTCGTGTTTTCAAACTTCCATTTTTTTGATTTTTTTATTCTCAAATATACTCTATATCAAAATTGTTCCCACAATACATGTGTTCTATTTTCAAACTTCCATTTTTTTTTCCTTTTTTGGTTTTTTATTCTCAATTTAGTAATGCAATGAATAACATGTGTCCTCCACGGGAGAGTTAAGCTTTTGTTGTTTTCTTTTATTTCTATCGCACTTTTGTTTTCTTTTTTTATTATATTAAATAATTTTCACTAATTATTCGTTCTTATAATTTTTTTATTATAAGAGTAATTTTTTTAATGAACTGCGGGATACAATCTTGCTCTTATCATTTTTTCCCTTTTTTATTATACTTTAATTTTTTTATTATTATATTAAATCTTATTCCATTAATATATAAGTATTTATGATAGTTAATATTTTACTCATGCGAGGCACGGATCACATGCTAGTTAAAGACTAAAGATAGACAAAAACGCTCTTGCGTTGCGTCTGCCTCCAGCAAAAAAAAATATATATATTTGCATAGCAAAATCAAAGTCCCGGACTCTCCCGGATATAAACTTGTGTAAAAAAAAATACGTGCTTTCAACATTAAAGTATTCATTAATGAAAAAAGGATTGTATATATAGGCAGGGACAGATGCAGGATTCATATGAACAAGGGGCTAAAATTTTTTTAATAATAAATATTAAATATTAGTCAAATTTATCATATTTTTTATTTAAATTATACATATAAAATATTCATGTTATGAAATTTATCAATAATAATATTTGTATCAAATAATTTTTTTGATAGAAATCACTTAAAGTGATTAAATTTTAATAACAAATATTAAATAAAATTCAGATTATAAAAAATAAATATATGCTACTCATTTTATTTAAGTTTTTTTATTTATTACACATATATATTAATAATATTTTATTTTTTATACATAATGTGTGCATGTAGTAGAATGGGGGAGGGGAGGGACAAAGCCTATGCTTGCCCCCCCTTCAATCCGTCCCTGTATATAGGTGCTGTTTGGAAGAGCTTATTTCAACTTATTTTATAACATAAGCACTTATATAACTGTTTGAGTAAACTTCTGAAAAAAACTTATAACATGCTCATAAACTGTTTTTAACTTATTTCAATAAGCTCCTGAGAATAGCTTATAGAAGAGCTTATCGAGTATTTAAGTACACTGCACCATCTTCAATTTTCATCAATATTTTTATGAGCATATTCATTAAGTGCTTATTAAATAAGACCCTAGTTTATTTTATTTTTACTTCTCTTTTCTTCACTTCTTTTCATTACTCCACTTTCATCATTATAAAAAAAATTATATAATTACAAGAAAAAACATTTATTGATGAGACACTTCTTAGTTTAAAAGAGAAAAACATCAATAATGTCTTTTTTAATAATCCCTGAATTGTGTGTAGGAATCGTGCTACTATGAACATAAACACTTTTGGAGGGCACAATCACAATCATTAGTCATAATATACTCCTTAATAGGTTGGGAAGTTGCCTCGATGGGAGGGAGAGGAAGCATTGGACATGATGATTATTGAGAAGAATACTTTAATATTCATTAGCGTGTGTGATTCTTTGCCCAACTCTTTCCTCTTTTAATATAGATTAAATTTACAAGAATCTTTCAAAGTTGATGAAATTATAGATTTTTTTTTTTTATTTCACTATGACTTATCTTTTTCAAAGTGGCTTTTTTGCTAATTGTTTTGTGTTATAAGAAATGTTTTTAAAAATAAATTGGTAATTTAACCGGTGAAAACACTGATTCATGATTTATTAATTCAATCATGATCGAACCTATATTAATTAAAAATATATATATTTAATATTACATAAATATTTAATTAATAGAATAACATAAATTTATAAGGAATTAAAATATATACAATTATAAATTAATGTAAATAACCTTACTATATATTTTATGAGTTTAATATATATACTGTCAATCTAAAGAAATTTTACACAGATATCTAATGATGTGTTGTCCCATCATTTATTGAATTTAATAACACATGAGGTGTCATATTCATTAAATGATGTGACAGCACACCATTAAATGTTTGTGTAAAACTTCTTTACACTGACGGTATATACCAACTAAATCCATATTTTATTTATAAAATAAAATATTAATAATAATTGATAATTTAATATATATCTACGTGAAATTCTTAAATTATATCTATATTTATCTTGAAAATATATAATACTAAATAACAAAAATTAAAAAAAAAGTTTTTTTTAAAAAAAATTTACAACGTTTTTTGAATTTTTTTTAAAAATCTAAGCTCAACGGATTTTTTAATATCAATTTTCTTTTATTAATTTTCACCAATTTTAGATTGATTTTTACTGGTTCTGAGAACAATCGATTTTTAAGGTGAATAAACCGGTCACCAAATTGGTTTCCAATGATTCAACCAGGCGGATTCGTTTTTTAAAACCATGGTTATGAATGTTTGGGTGACTTCATTAATTACATGAAAATTTATAATCATTTATTTATTCATAAATATTAATGAATTTTGATAAGATTCATCTATTTAATAAATGTTAATGAATAAAGAGATAAGTATACTTTTTATTTATTTATTTAAAGAGAGATGATGAAATGCTTGAAAATATTGGCATGAACTTGTGCGAAGAAACACTTTGACTTTCCCCCATGTATCACACTATCACCGGAAAACATGAATGATACGAGAATTTTAAGACGAATAGCAACCAATTTCTTGATATTTAGATCTTATTTTCTTTTGATTTTATCTGAAAAACATAAAGTATTTGTCCTGATTGGATATTTATTGTCCGTTTCTTCTCGTCCAGAAATATACCAACGATACAACTCCCACACATTCTCTATAAATTGACGATTAAATAGGTATCACCATTTGACAAAAAAAAAATACATCACCATTAAAAGTAAAACCCACATAGTTTGATAGAATTTATATGAAAGATTGTGTTGAAAAGAATAGGTTAATAGAAGTCCTAATTAAGATTTCAAGCCATATAGCACTGTTGTTTTAAAATAATTAATTGTTAGTAATATGTTTGGGAGTTTGAAAAAAATATAAAAAGAAGAGGAAAAAAATGAGGGAAGAAATTTATAAGCCAAAAGTGCCAAAGCCAAACAAAAGCAAGAGAAGGAAGGCTTTTTGTAAATCACTAAATCTCCCAGTTCCCTCCCTATACCTTTTTCATATTTCAACTTGCAAATACACTATTGAAAGATGGGTTTTTTCTTCTTCCTTTTTTTCAGCTTTTGGAGGAATGGGGATGAAAACTTACTGATCCATTATTCAACAGTGACTTCCAACCATGCAATACTCATATGATGCTTAATTTACTAGTAATTAATTACATAATATGCACCTGACAACGGGGAATAACCTGTTACATAAAAGCAAAGGAAGGCACGGAGAAAAAGTAATGGCCGAGAAATGGAAATGGAGAATAAAAAACTGAAGCCACCATTAATGGCAGATATATATAAAAGCAGAATAATGTTTTATGTAACATAAAGATCATTGCCAATTAGTGTTGCGTTTGGGTTGTGATAAAGAAGAGAGAAAGAGTGTGTTATAAAATAAAAAAAATATTGTATAAAGATGTTCTGCAAATGACATAACTAATGTAGAAAAGCCATGATTGATGTCTGATGTTTAAGGAAAGGATTTTGCACCTTTAATATGATGAACACATTTTAAAGTGAGTGCACTTTGGAGTGCTCCTAAGTTAACAAAAAAATATTCTTTCATGTCTCATTTGTTTACACCCTTACCCCTTTAACCCCAT
The DNA here is from genome assembly GCA_026901365.1 of Sesbania bispinosa. Classification (NCBI taxonomy): domain Eukaryota; kingdom Viridiplantae; phylum Streptophyta; class Magnoliopsida; order Fabales; family Fabaceae; genus Sesbania; species Sesbania bispinosa. The sequence continues at coordinate 1,475,772 of QLOH01000060.1, read as the reverse complement.
TTTTTTGGTTCAAAAGAGGCAGGGGCAGGGGTGTAAATTTCTTTCCAAAGTCCCATACTTTATATATTCAAGCTAGGCTCCCCTGCAGTATCCCACCATCCACTTCCAAAGCAACAGGGTAAAGCAACAGCTACTTGATCTTTTCTTTTTTCATTGGCATGAGTTTCAACCACTAATTTCATTTCTAACTTTCTATTTAGATTCTGTAAGTCAACTACCTCCCTCCTATATAATATATATATGTGTGTGTGTGGTACTACCTCACTCTTCTCATCACAATACACAAAGACAAAACAGAACAGTTGTAGCATATCTCTCTCTCTCTCTTAATTGAATTCTGGTTTTGGTTGTCTTGATTTGAGTGAGAGATATGGACAATGAGGAAATCCCTTCTACACCTGCTACACCAGGGACTCCTGGTGCTCCTCTTTTCGGTGGGTTCAAGTCTGAGAGAGCTAGGAATGGTATTGGCTTTAGTAGGAAGTCCCTCCTCAAGAATTGCAAATGTCTAAGTGTTGAAGAATGGACCATAGAAGATGGAGCCTTGCCCAGAGTCTCTTGTTCTTTGCCACCCCCTCCTATCCCTCTTGCCAAAAAGGTATATATTTACTATATATGATTGATTATGATAACAAAACAGATAAACTGAATTGATGAGTTATTAATTAATTAATGTTGTTGGGGTGATGCTATGCAGGTAGGAGCTGAGTTTATAGGTACATTCATTCTGATGTTTGCTGGGATAGCCACTGCTATTGTGAACCAAAAGATAAATGGGTCAGAAACTCTGATTGGATGTGCTGGAGCTACTGGACTTGCTGTCATGATCATCATCCTCTCTACTGGCCACATCTCTGGTGCTCATCTCAACCCTGCTGTCACCATTTCCTTTGCTGCATTAAAGCACTTCCCATGGAAGAATGTAATTAATTTGCTCTCTCCTGTTTGTTTGTGTGATTTGGTTAGTTTCTAAAGTTAGATGATTTATTTTACTTTGTGTAGGTACCTGTGTATATTGGTGCACAAGTTTTGGCATCAATATGTGCTGCATTTGCTCTCAAAGGGATTTTTCACCCCTTCATGAGCGGTGGAGTAACTGTTCCTTCAGTTGGAGATGGCCAAGCTTTTGCTTTAGAGTTCATCATCAGCTTTAATCTCATGTTCGTTGTCACTGCTGTTGCCACCGACACAAGAGCTGTGAGTATAATATATCTTATTCTATTAAGAACTTTAGTCCATCTGATATTATATTATCAAATTGAACAAGTTAAGCTTTCACAATAAACATATAAAGAGAAAAAAATTGATATGACATGGCTTTGCATGGATCGATGTCTCTCCGACAGGGGTACTTAATTAATTGGTGGATGAGACTAATTTGCAGATAGGAAGTGCTTGAAATTTGAAATTACTCTTTAGGCATTCAATTACTACTTGTTACAATTGTTTTATGATTCTTGCCACTCACCCTTTTGCTGAAGAATAATACACCTAAGGTAGTAGTCATAATACACTGACTTTGATTGAAAAGAATAATACACCTACTGTTGTAGTCATAAACAAATATCTATATGTACAAGACCAATGCACCATTAAATAAAAGTTTGTTCATAAATAGCATGCACCAATAATAATGGGAAAATTTAAATGAATTCTCCAAAAAATTATTGTTACTTTTGCATGCATTTTTTGGTGAATTCAAAAGCACCAAAACTACTTTTCGTGAAGGTTAAATACTCTTTAGTTTCTTTCTTTAAACTTTCCTAGCTAGGATCTAATATGCATTTAAGAATAGTAATACTAATATATCCTATATTATAATTTTGTATCAAACATATTTAGGAGCCCTTCACAATTTCTTAGGCTAAGAACCTTCACAAAAAGAAAAGATGAATCATATTAAACAAACAATACTTTACATTTCTTACGCGGAAAAACAGAGCAACCAGGAAAAAAAAAGCAAATTCTGGATAAAAATTAAAAAACAGAAAAAGGTTAAAATAAAAAAATAAACAAATAAACAAATAAACAAGCTTGCATAAGATGATGGAAAAAACAAAAAAGAAAAAGAAAAGATCAAAGGCAGGAGGGGCAGTTGCAGAGTAGTTTTGAATTTTCTCTTTGTTCTTTTATTGGTTTACTCAATCAGTGTTTGATTTTCAAGAAGAGATGTGATAATAAAAGAAAATTTTGGAATATTAATTAATAAATGGCTTACAATTATGTATCAAATATATTTTGAAATAAATATTGAGTATTTTTTAATAATAAAAGATCTAAAATTTTTTAGAAAATAAGGAGTACTTGGACCACAGTTTTTTTAATTGGTTGAAAGAGTGTTGTTGTTAGCATTTATTTCACAAAATTTTGAAGGATATCCTGAACTTTCTTTGCCATGCCTTTTAAATAGATATATAAAGTAAGGTTAATTTCTCTTAATTGGAATTAAAATTTTATACAATTTAAATTTTTTGTTAAAATTTTACGTCTCAGAAAAAAAGAAAAAGAGTCAACGCGGTAGCAAAAATCCAAAAGGCTATGAGTGCCATAAAACAAGAGTCAATGAAAAAGAAATATCTGCAGATCTTGTCCCCACTAAATGGACTTGAAATTCGTTCATTTGTGACCATTGAACATGTAAACAGATGGGATTTGGAATCTTTCTTGTTGCACCACATCATATCATAATAATTCAGCATCCTTATTGAATACATATATAACAAATTAATCTAGTCTAGAAATACACATATTGATAACCTGGCCGGATTGTGATTTTGGCGGTGGTGCAGGTGGGAGAGCTTGCGGGAATCGCGGTTGGAGCCACTGTTATGCTCAACATACTCATCGCCGGGTATGTCCTAAACCGATCATACTACAATCACTTTGTTTTTTTTTAACGCATTATTGGCTTGCATCACAATATATATACTCTTTATTTTTATTACATAAAACAAATTAAAATTCATGTATTAAGTAACATCTCTTATATATATGGTGGTGTACATGTAAATTTCACCTCAATAAAATAATTGATATATATGCCATATTGTTCAATTCCTAACAGGCCAGCAACTGGAGGTTCAATGAACCCAGTAAGAACATTAGGTCCTGCAATTGCAGCGAACAACTACAAAGGCGTGTGGTTGTACCTGATAGCTCCCATACTTGGAGCTCTAGGTGGGGCTGGTGCCTACACTGTCGTCAAGCTTCCTGATGAACAATCTGAGGCTCAGGCAAAGGCCTCTTCAGCTCCCGGCAGCTTCAGAATGTGATTCATCACACTAATTAATTAATTCATCAATCAAGAATTAAAACAACTTAATTACAACCAGTGACGGCTTATGTGTGTATGATAATATATATAAATATTGTGGAATTAGTTAATGCAAGTAAAAATGTCAAAAATAAGTATTGTTTAGTAGATGCATATATATCTGTGTTCAGATGCATCAATTGCGTAAAATATATCCAAAAAAAAAGAGTGCTAGCTGCTTTGTACATATGCACGTACCATGTTCTTGTTCTTCTCCTTGTTTTTTTCAATTGCTTTTTTTAGCAACAATAATGCAAGAAAAAACTGAAAATAATTAAATGATAGAAAGCAATAAATAGGGCAAGGCATGCCAATGTCATTGCTAATTGAGTTAATGAATTCATACAACCAAAATTATACAACAATTCATATAACACATTTTTTCTCTCTATATCTCTCCATCATATCACTCATCACATCTTATATTTCTCTTTCTTCTCTTTCTTTTCTCTCCTTCTCTCTTTGATGTATGTTGTAATGATGTACAAATATGATTTCTCTTGCTAATTAGACAAAACAAAAGGAAACTAAAGATTCTAAAGAAGGACAAAAAAAGTAAAAAGAAGTACAGTTGTAAATATCTCCAAGTGGAGTCCCGCACATAGCTAGCCACGGAAATAAATAACCAAATAGCAATATAGCACCGCAAAATCAACTAATTTATCCATAAAATGAAGATTGGTATATACGCAGAAACTTATTCTGAAAGAGCTGGTGTTTTCTCTCCACCAATTTCGGCGCATACACAGCAAGGTGTCTCATAATTAACTTTTTCTTTAAATAATTCCAAAATGTTTACTGATTACTATTTTTAAGAGTACGAGACAATAATTCACATGTGATGGATTGGACAGTAATTTGGAAATGTTTTATATTTAGCTGAGTACAATTATTTCGACCAAAAAAAAAAAGCAGAGTGCAATTAGCGACACAATTGTGAATTCCTCACAAAATACCAAAGAAAACCGATGCCAAACAATTAGTTAAAAAAGATAAAGAAAAAAAATTTTCTACCCCTCTTTGTGGTCGGATATTATTACGTTTTTTTATTTTTTTTATTTTTTTATTTATTTTATATAGTTCATTGCAAACCGTGCTACAAATGGTAGCTCAATCAAAACTCTAAGAAAAATAAGACATCGTTCCGAATACTTATTGTCAAACAATAAACACATAAGGACAAGATTCATTAATGTGAAGTATATGTTTGTATGATTACTAGTACAGGACACGAAATTTATCCTTAATATATTGTATAAAGTAAACATATTTAAACTGAGTGATACTAAATTCAAGAAAGATAATATAATTATTTAAATAATTATAAATATTAAAGCATTGTAATGATTAATAAAGTAGATGATGTGCTAATTAACTTTCACATGGTCTAAAGACTCTAAACATTAACATAATTGTTATATTATGCTTCTAGCTTCTGCTGTCGACCAGAAAAATAAATTAAAACTAATTAGAATGTGTTTGGTAAAACTAACTGAAAAGCTAGCTGAAAGCTTAAAGCTAGTTGAAAGCTGAAAAACTCACTGAAAGTTTAAAGTTGGCTGAAAGCTGAAAAACTATTGAATGTGTTTGGTAAAACTAGCTGAAAATGGTAAAAATGACATATAAAGACAACATCAATTATTAAATAATGATAAGTGGGGGTGATTGAGAGCTAAACTTGTGATTAATTTTCAGCTAGTAGCTGAAAATTGTAGTTTTTTTAAAAAAGTTACCCCAAGTACCTTCTCAAGAAAAGCTAGTAGCTACCCAAAAAAGCCACCTTATCAAACACAGCTAAAATGGTTTCAGCTACTAATTCCAGCTTTCAGCTAGCTGAAATGGCTTACCAAACACATTCTTAATATATTTTATTGTAAAGATTTTATCCCGCACAATATAAAAAGAAGGCTTAAATATGTTTTTGTCCCTCTAAAATATACACGTTTTCATTTTCATTTTTGTCCCCCTAATTTTATTTTTATCTTATAGTCCCTCTAAAATTTTTTCTTTTCAAAATAGTCCTCACCGTTAGATAACTTAACATAGTGCTGATGTGTCCGTTAACCTCTATGCTTAGCTGTTGATAAGTTCTTAAATTTAGTGAAATTTTGTTATAAATTAAGCACTTAATGATAACAAATGCATGCAATTATGCTCATGAATTACCCCTTTCTGATTAATTCTTAACTGCTTGTAGTTGTTAGATTCGAATTAGAATTCGATGCTATTTTGATAGAAAATTTGTTCATTTTTACAAATGAGAACTCAGCATATAAATGGAGACATTAAGTGTACAAAGCCAGGAGTAAAGGATCAGGAATAGAAGAGATACTGAGATAGGTGCTATTTTCTGCGCTCCAGCTGCGCCCATAGCGCAAGCTGAGCGCAAGATTGTCAATTAGAGGAGGTTACTGTTTCCTGCGATTCACCTACGCTAGAGCGCAGGCTAAGCGCATGTTTGTTCAAATGTTACCGTTTCCCGCGCTTCACCTGCGCTTGAGTGCAGGTTCGTAAACCTAGCGTTTTAATGAGCCGTTAGACAGATTTTGAATGGGGAATAGAGTTTTGGAGAAAAACATAGAATTCTAGCGCAAAGGAGAGAGAGAACTATAGAGTTGGGAAGCTTTGGATGCGATCTTTCTTATCTTTCATTTGGTTTGTAAATGCTACCATGAGTAGCTAAACATCTCTCTGGGATTGAATGTAGTCAATTCAAACCTGATTGTATTTTGGATTCTTTAATATATAGGAATTTCGTTCTTCTCAATATTGGTATTCTTATTCTACTCTTAATGCTTAATTCTATTAACCCAATAGGATTTTGATTTTGATTTCTTGATTTGGCTGGGAAGCAATTCTTAAATCTGATTTGGATAAGAATACTCGATAGATTGAAATACTAGGAATAGGTTTCGATATATCAATTGCTCTAAACAACTTTTCTTAAAGCTAGGCAATCTGTTAAACATCCAAGGGGTTGGTGAACATACTTGAGGAATCAATGTGAATGAATTGTGCTTGTGCTTCAAAATTGTATAATTCGAATTCATGTATGTTAATGGTTTCTCGAAATACAGAAGGAAGCGATAGATGAGATTCAATCCCAATTCTCCAACTAAATTCTCCTACTACTTTTTACTTACTATTTTCTAGAATTTACATACCATTTACAATTCACTTTTTCACCAACACAAATCCAATCTCTTTTTGTGCATATTCGCTTAGTGAGATTGTTTGCCAAGAATTTGATTGTAACCCGTTCCTCGTGGGTACGACAACCTCTACTTTCTAACTATTATACTATTGCGATATCGGTACGTTTGCCAAGATCTCAACACTTGTCCTTCTCACTCATATGTGGTAGCCACTGTGTAAATTAATTAGTTTTATAATTAATTTTATTAATTAAAAACGTTTGGAAAAAAATTCAAAATAAATGAAATTAAAAAATCATATTTGGGTGGCTCTCTCTCCCGAAGAAAATCAATCTTCTTTCTTATTCATCCTTCTCCACCATTGCTGTCGCTTCTGGATCTCCAGTCCACCATTGTTGGCTTCCTCGGGAGCTTCATTCCCGTAGTAGGTATTTCTTCTTCATTAAATAACAAACTTCCTCTTTAAGCTTGCATTGTAGCTTGACCACCTTCTTCCTTAATACTGCCACTTCTTCTTTTAATTCATCCAATTCTTGGCTTGGACAAGGTTCACCGGGTTTATTACCATCCTCACATCAACGAAAATAATTACAGGTTTTTGAAATCTGTAACAAATTGCAGGACAAAATGATTAACTTCTTCAAGTGTAACACGAGGGACTAAAATGAAAAGGAGGAAATATTAGAGGGGCTAAATTGAAAACAAGTTATAATTAGATGGACTAAATAAGTTAGGTATTCCAGTTTCTTACATTCTAGAATCTGCATCTCCAGAACTGTTTCCCAAGATTAGATGTTGAATTAGATGTTAGCAAAATCAAATCCTTTGGGAGAAACATGATGATGAGGATGATTTCATTTTGAAAAAATTCAATGGAAACGCTTTAAGTCAACATCAGCATGAGGAAGTTTGTTATGTAATGAATAAGAAATACTTGCTACGAGGAAGCTCTTGAGGAAGCTAACAATGACGGACTGGGGCTCCAGAAGCGACAACAATGGCGGAGAAAGATGAATAAGAAAGAAGATTAATTTTCTTCGGGAGAAGAGCCACCCAAATACGATTTTCTAATTTTAGATATTTTGAATTTATTTTTCAAACATTTTTAATTAATAAAATTAATTATAAAACTAATTAATTTACATAGTGGCTGCCACGTGTGAGTGAGAAGGGCAGGTCATGCAATATGGGTTAGCAGACACGTCAGCGCTCTGTTAACTTATCTAACAGCGAGGACTATTCTGAAAAGAAAAATTGTAGGGGGACTAAAAAATAAAAAAAATTAAGGGGACCAAAATGAAAACGCGTGTATTTTAAAGGGACCAAAAATATATTTAAGCCTAATGTCGCGACTGAGGCCACGACGGGGTCGGCGAGCCGAGAGAAAATATTCAAAAAATGATGATTTTTGGGGAGTCGCCACCAATATATTTGGTTCGGGGAAACTGGAAAACCCAAAAAATGATTTTAAATTGAAAAACTGGTCGACGAACAAGAGATCCAAATTCGGGAGTCGATTATGTGTAGGGAAGGTGTTAGCACCCTACAACATCCGCTAAAAACGGTTACCTTTAATTAATTGTGCAAAATTCAATAACTCTAAAAATATTTATTTTACCCTTTTTTTTTAAAAATGATTATTTATATTCACATTTTTAAATTAAAGAATGATGAGAAAAATTAACTTGAAATCAATGGGACAAAATTTTTGAAAGTTTTATTTTGGCTCGACGAGGAAATCCCGCTCCTACGTATCCTCAGGTGCAATGGAGAAATCAAAGTTACGTGCGTAGTTCTAAAAATGTGTTTGAAAATGTTGATTTTAATTTTGAAAAGAAAGTGATTTTTTAATTATTGAAAAAGAAAGGAAAATGGAGAAATTGATTTTGAAAATGTTTTTAATTTAAAGAAAAGAATTTGGGTTCAAGTTAGCAAATGACTATACTATGAACCCTGAAAATGTTTATTGATAGAAATGCTATTCAATAAACATCATCAATTACTGTGCAAATTTGATTTAATTTTGAACACAATTTTGCAATTGCACGCATTATTGAGTTAGCAAAAGGCTATACTCAATAAATTATTTTAATTCAAATGACGTTAAACGATAAAATGCTATTTGATTAACGTAATGGATTGGTGAACAAGTTTATTTTAAAAGAATTTTTCTTATTTTCAAAAGCGCATGTTATCGAGTTAGCAAACGACTATACTCAATAGTTCTTTTTAATTTGAATGACGTTAAAGGATAGAAATGTTATTCCATCAACGCGATTGATTTGATAAACAAGTTTAATTTACAAAGAATATTTTCCTTATTCACAAACATGTAGACTATTGAGCTAGTAAATGACTATACTCAATAATTCTTTTTAATTCGAATGACGTTAAAGGATAGAAATGTTATTCCATCAACGTAATTGATTTGATAAACAAATTCATTCTTTAAAAAAGGTTTTCTTGTTTACAAACGGGCAGGCTATTGAGCTAGTAAACGACTATGCTCAATTATTTTTTATTTGAATGACGTTAAAAGATAGAAATGATATTCTATTAACGTCAAAAATAAAAAGATAAATCAACTAATATTTACATGAATGTATAATTAAAGTTACAAATAATCAATTATTTACAAGGGAATGAAATTAAACAAATATTTACATTCACAGAGGACAAATAAAATAAATAAATATAAATATTTACAAGAGATACAAGATGGTGGGTCAAAAGGACAAATTAAGAGAAAATAACCAACAACAACAAATGAAACAAAAATAAAATTAAAACAACTAACACACATTAAAAATAAAAGGGTTGGGCCTCAGCTCCCATCATTGGCCCAACACACAATAAAAGAGACACATAAAACAGGCTAAAAAAACGAACAAAGAAAAAAACAGGTTGGGCCTCAGAAACCTTCATTGGCCCAACCCCTACACACTTCAGAAAATTAATAATAACACATTGATAAAAAAACAAGGGTGATTTGAGATTAGGGATGGGAATAGGCCGAGCCGAGCTAGGCTTTTCAAGGCCTGAGCTTGGCCTGCACCTTAAATTCATGGCCTGAGTCTGGACTGTTACCTTACATAGGCTTTATTTTATGGTCCAAGCCCGGCCTATTTAAAGCCTGTTTAAAAGTCTGTTTTATAGTAAGATACTTGAATATATCATAAGCATATATACGAATAGACTTATAAGCTCAAGTTTTTAACATACTTAAATGTTTATACAAGCTAATAAGTATATAATTATAAGGAAAAGTAATAAAAAATCTTTATAATAATAATAGCAATATAAAAAATATTAGTATTTTATTTATATTTAATTAAATAGACCGGCCTGATAGACTCAAGAGGCTTTTTCGATGGCTTGAAGCCTGACCTGTTTTGCTATATAGGCTTTTAAAAAAGTCATGGCCTGCTCTATTTAATAAATTGGTCTGGCCTGGCTTGGGCCTGTTGTAGGCCGGGTAGTAGGCCCCTGACAAGCGGTCTGGCCTGTTCCCACCCCTATTTGAGATAAGAGTAATTCTTACATAAGTACAAACCTGACACCTCATTCTTAAACACAACCAATTAAAATACTACACCTCATACAAATTAAATTTCAAAACTAATTTATAAAATTCTAAAAGTTCCCACAAGCGTGATTTTCTCTCCATTGCTTCCTCTTTCCCCCTCTTTCCAATCCCTATAAACCCAGATTCTAATGACCAATAAAGGAGAAAAAGAAACGTTGAGGATATGGCTATCGATTGATGAAGGCAGTAATTCAAAAATAATTCATCGTGGATCAAACAAGTTATCACTTTCACTTGATTCGGTTATGACCACAAACGATTTGTTCTGCCCAAAAGGAAGTATGAAACCACAATGGGAGAAAGTGATAACTTCTTTGATTCAGTTATGACCACTAAGCGATTTATTTGGGTGGACAAAGGAAGTATGAAACTGATAAATCCACTTTAATAGTAGATTTATAGAGTAATTTTAGGGAGTTTTTAGTTGTTTAGTTTGATAATTTTGTAACTTTGTAGCTAAAATTTGTATATAATTGAGTTGTTTGTATTTTAGGTGATTTTAGTAAATAATAGTATTTTTTCTCTAATTTTTCTTTGTTTTGTTGCTTTAGGATTTTTTTGGAAAATAAGAAAGAAAGAAGTGAAGAGAAGCATTTTTGAAGTGTGAAGAAAAGTCAAACAGTGAAATTTTAAGGCAATTGAGGTGCAAATTGAAGGATTTACATTCTGCCAGCCTCGTGTGGGAACATGATTTTTTTCATGTGAAGACACGATAACTCCAGAAGCTACAGACTTTAGAAATTGCTCTCTGCCATGTTCGTGTGGGAACATGGAAGAGCCTGTGTGGGGACACGATTTCTACATAATTACTATAAATAGTATCAGTTAGGAATTAATGCGGGCAGTTACTCATTTTTTCAGATTCTTTCCTTTTTCTCTCAATTTCTCTCTCGTTTTCTCTCATCTCTCTCTGAGGATTCAACTCAAAGGTGGAATCTAGGGCTATTCTCCATGGATCTCATTATTGAGTTTGCATCTTTCTCCACTTTCTTCTTCTCTTTTGTAATGAATTGCTAGATTTTCTTAGGTTAGGAGTTGATGGAACTTGATCTGAATTTTGTGTAAGCATTTCACTCATTCAATTCAATTTTCGTTTACATTTCAATTGCTTTCTTCTGCACTTAAAGCTTCAATTGAATTGGCCAATCAATTGTATGAATTGAAAGCTTCCTTCACAATTGGAAAATTTGAGGAAAGTTTAGATCTGAAGCAAGCAACATAAATTTCTGATTGCCTAGGAATAGGATTCAGTTTTTATGTGATCTTTAGCAATTCTTGATGATAATGCATGCCTCAAGTAGGTTCACCTAAGGAATTAGGGTATTTAGTTGAAGACATAGGGTTAATCTACCAAGGAATTGGATTTTAACTAGGTTTGTGAATTGGATCATTGAATCACTTTTAACAATTGAATTGAGTGAAGTGTATGCTTGCATGAAAGGAAGATTGAGTGAAATCAACCCTAACCAATTTTATAAAATTCGTATTCCAACTTTAATGCATTCTTATCAATTTGATCAAAACAAGTTCAAGATTTCTGGTTTAGTTGTGAGATTTAGCTTACTGTTTTAGTTTTACATCATTGAACACAATTGAATTTCTCCTATTCAATTAGATAAGTTCCCTGTAATTTGGTACTTGAGCTTCAATCCTTGTGGATACGATACTCTCATTTACTTCGAATGCTTGACGATATTGGTGTGCTTGCCAATTTTCCATCAAGTTTTCTGGCGCCGTTCCCAAACTTAGAATTTTGCTTGTCCCCAAGTAAACAATTGAAGCTCAATCAAGAATATTTCTAGACAAAACAAGGGGTGAAATCCACAAGTGAACATCCCAATTCTCCACAATTCTTTTCACCACTAATCATTCAATTCTAATCCATTCCTCAAATAATTAGCATAAGTGCTATCACAAATCAAACAATTGCAATTCCTAGCATCAAAATATCTCAGTCCAACTTGAAACAATGCAAGATAAAATATGCAAAAGTTTCACAAAGAAAAGTATGAATTATATTCACAACCCTCACAAGGTAGTGTTTCCCTCATCACTCTTAGTGTTTAAAGGGTATTGTTTCTCTCAAAATTACTGCCCACTCAAGATTCATTACCATAGGCTTGACAATGCTCTAAAATTTCCACTGCAAACACAAGTGCAACCACAAATCATGAGGACTTTTATTTGGGTTGTAATGGGGCTTGGGACAAGGTATGAAAATTTAGGATCTAGTTAACCCCAAAAGAATTAAAGGATATATGTGATGAGCTCAAGAATTAAGTATGAAGTTAACTCATCCTTCCTTTGATTTCATGTCATTGCCCCCTTTTATTTTTTCTAAACTTTTCTTTTACTTTTCATCAATTTTTTTACTGTAACTATGTTTTTTTTTTCAATGTACTCTTTTTTTTTCTCTACTGTAACTCTTTTTTTATATCAATGTGCTTGCTTTTTTTTTATATCATTCTTTGCTTTTTTTTTTAACAGCACATTTTTTTTTGAAATAAAGCAAGTTTGCTTTCCCACCCCAAACTTAAAACATTTGCTTGCCCTCAAGCAAAAATAGAAAATAACCCCAAACTTAATTTCAAAAGCTCATCCTAGAATGTGCCATATATCCTTTAATCCTAAAGGAGAAGGACATTAATGATTTTTCACTTAAGGCTTGTAATGAGCTTAGAAAGAAGAATGGGAAAAAGGCTCAAAGGGGTTGAGCAATGGAAAAAAAAATTCAGGGTGGTTTATTTAGCCTAGTAGGTACTAAAAGAATGCCTCAATCATGTATGTGGATGCAAATGAGAAACAATTTCAATTAAGAACAAGGTCAAGTTCTAAAATTAAATCTCAAGGAGTAGTCAATCACACAACAAAGAATCAATTAGAGTGTATGGCCCAAAATCCTCACAGGGTAATGTTGTGACTACAATCCAACTAATTCAATGATCTACTTCCACATATCTATCAAGCAAATATCAAGAATTTCCAATCAATCAAGATGTTCAGAATTTGCAATTGAATAGTGAGGAACACTTATGGAAATTGTCCAGGAAGAAGATTATCATTAAATAGATTAGAATGGAATTAAAAAGAAGAGTCATGGGAAACATCAGAAATAATCCAACACAGAATTCAACATTTCCTAAAAAAAAAGGAAAAACAAAAAAACCAAACAAACTATTATTTACATCCTACACTATACAATGACTAGCAAAAACTACATCCTAAAAATATTTACAGAGCAACTCTATGAAGCCTTATGAAAATCAAGTACCAAACAATGAGTCATGGTGTGTGAGCCTCATATTGTGGTGCAAAATCTCTTTGGTCCTCAAAGCCTTAATGTGATGCTCTCAAAAATTAACAATCAATATGCAGAACATTTTTTTTATGCACAACGTGTGAAGTATAAGAAAACACAATGTTCACTATCAATTCTCACAAACATTTTATCAAGCATCTATCAAGCATTTAAAACACAACTGCAACTCAATTTCATTCCAAGAATAATACCTCACAGTGAAGACATAATCAATATCTCGCACAACTCCAACAACTCATAGTGAAAATTGGTTCAAACAAAGCCAATCACTTACTTAATTACTAAAATGAAAAAGGGAGAAGAATGTACATACCTGTGAAGCCCAAAAAATATGAACACCCTGAACCTGTGAATACCCGCTATAGCAAACACTAAGACTGCGAGCATAGAAAAGGAACGGGGGTGTGAAATGTGCACAAAGTAAGAAACGGATGAATTGTGACAAAGATTGAAACGAATGAACAGTGGGGAGAAGAGAATGAACAATTGCGTAGAAGAATAGTGAAAAGTGCGGAATAAGAAAAAAATTGCAAGAGGGAGTGGACTCAAATCAAAGGTAGAGGGTTATCTAATGGGGAGATGAAAATGGTTTGAATGAAGACGCACAGAAAGGAAGAAGAGAACGGAATGGGTTGAAATGAAAAAGAAAGGGACGTTAATTTTTTTTTCTTATAGAAGAAGAAAAGAAAAAGGAGAATAGCAGGAAAGAAAAAGATATTAGATTTTTTTTAGAAAAAAAATAAAAGAACAGTATAGCAAGAAAAAGAAAATTGAACAAAAAGTTATAGATTTTTTTTATTTATTATCATTATTTTTTATATAAAAACAAAGAAAAGAAAACTGAAACAAAAAGAATAATAGTTTTTTTTTATGAGAGGTGATAACTGTTGAAATTGAGTAAAAAAATTGTGTCCACACATGAGCAAAAGAGTGTCCTCACCAAAATTAGGCAGAGAGCACCTACTGTCACAATTCCCTTCTTTCTTTTCTTTTTCACTTTCGTGTCCCCACATGAGTCAAGGCTTGTGAGGACACGATTCTGGCAGAGGCTAATAAGAGCATCAGACTTGATCAAACTTTGCTCTTTTGATTATCGTGTCCCCACATGGATCACAGAGTGTGAAGACACGATTCTGGCAGAAACAATTCAAGGCATATGTATAATTTTCTTCAATTTCCTGCAACATAATCCCACTTCTTAGTCATGCAAATTCACTCAAACAAGTAACAGAATATCACAGTACTCTTAATTTTCTAAAATTGAACTATTCTTAACAAAACAAATCCTATGACAAAAGTTGAACAACATGCAGAAAAAATCAAACTAAAGCTTTTGAAATATGGGTTGCCTCCCATATAGCGCTTCTTTAATGTCATTAGCTTGACACAAAATTCTCCTTCAAGGTGGCTGAAAGCATGATGGGAATTTTACTCCTTTTTCCTTTACTGCTTTATATTTTATTCCATCATCAAAGATCTTTAAAAGTTTCCTTTGGTGCTTTCCTCCAATTATCCATGACAGTTCAAGCACCACTTGAGGGATGGTTAACTTTGGACTTTCATCACTTTCAATTTCAACTTTCAAAATAGAGATTGTTAGTCCAATTGTTGCTTTATTCTCTCCAATCACTGTCAATAATTCCTCTTCATTTGTTTTTGATAAACCATTACACTTTTCTCCAATCTCTTTTTCTGTTTTTATGAAGTCATTACTAATGATCTTTATATTTGCATCTCCCTCTTCAAGAAAAACATATTGCATATGTGAGGGTAGAGGCTCAATTTCAATCTTTGGCTTCTCTTACTTTTCCTCCTCCTTTTGCAGCTCTTCTTTCATCAAATTTATAGATGAGTCATTTTGTGCTTCTTGGTTTGGCAAACACTTATCTATTTCCAAGTCTTCCTTAGAACAATTATCATTGATATCAAGGAATTTGGCAAATTGCTCATCCTTTTCTTTCTTCTTGGTCACAATAGGATAAGGTAGCTTGACACAATAAGGTATTTTCTGCTCCTTCTCTGAATCTCTCAACAATTGCTTTCTTGTCTTCTTCCAAGGTGCATTTTCATCAACCAATTTCAGTTTAGGACTCTCTTCTTTTTCTTCCTTAACTTGCTTTATTTCTTCTTCGCAATCAACTTTTTCTGCAGAAACTTCTTCAAACTTGTATTGTCTCTTCACTTGAGTCTCCTTAATTTGAGGTTCAATCACCTTGCCACTCCTTGTAGTTATTGCCATGCATTGTTCCTTTGGATTGACAATGGTGTTTCCAGAAAATCCTCCCTGTGAGAGTTCAGCCATCTGTTTGGAAAGCTGTCCAATTTGATTCTCTAGATTCTTGATGGAAGACTCTTGATTCTTGCGACTTGTATTTGTGTCCTGCATAAAAGAAAAAGTTTGTTGAATGGAAGAAGTTCTTTGTTCTGTTAGTTTAAGGAGAGCATTTTCTAATACAGAAAGTCTAGAAATCTCTTGCTCATCATTTTGCACATATGATTCTTCTTGTTGGTATTGCATGTCAATTTTGCCACAATACACTTTGATTATATCCATAATATTCATGTTGGTAGAGTGGATAAGGATCCATAATTTGCTGCACAAATCCTCCTCCTTGCTGAAAATTGACATTACTTTGTTGAGGATTTGGTTGTCTCATTGCATAATTTGAATTGAACTTGTTCTGCCGATAAGGTTGCCTTGCTGGAAAATTTTGTTGTCTTTGATAATTGCCCATAAAGTTTACTTGTTCAGAATCTTGCTGTGGAAAGTAATCTTGAACATCACAAGCTCCATTGGGATGATTCCCTTGACAGAAATCACAAACCAAAATAGTTTTCTTTCTAGTTTTGAATTGCATATTGTGCACTAGTTGACATATCCTTTCTACCTGCATTGAGAGAACTTTATTCCAAGCAAATAGTGCTTCAAATTGGTATCGATCCATGATCAAACAGTAACTAATTCAACTTTCTGTTCAAATTTTCTTTAGACACAGAGAAAGGAATTTTCATAAGTAAGTTAGTAGCAAACAAATAGAAAAGAAGAAATGAATCAAAACAGTTAGTGTATCTAATCTAATCTAATCTAATCTAAAACAAAAACAGAATCCAATCTAGCAAATCCACTGCACTGTTGATATTGAAACTATCAATCCCCGGCAACGGCGCCAGAAAACTTGATGGAAAATTGGCAAGCGCACCAATATCGTCAAGTATTCGAAGTAAATGAGAGTATTGTATCCACAAGGATTGAAGCTCAAGTACCAAATTACAGGGAACTTATCTAATTGAATAGGAGAAATTCAATTGTGTTCAATGATGTAAAACTAAAACAGTAAGCTAAATCTCACAACTAAACCAGAAATCTTGAACTTGTTTTGATCAAATTGATAAAAATGCACTAAAGTTGGAATACGAATTTTATAAAATTGGTTAGGGTTGATTTCACTCAATCTTCCTTTCATGCAAGCATACACTTCACTCAATTCAATTGTTAAAAGTGATTCAATGATCCAATTCACAAACCTAGTTAAAATCCAATTCCTTGGTAGATTAACCCTATGTCTTCAACTAAATACCCTAATTCCTTAGGTGAACCTAATTGAGGCATGCATTATCATCAGGAATTGCTAAAGATCACATAAAAACTGAATCCTATTCCTAGGCAATCAGAAATTTATGTTGCTTGCTTCAAATCTAAACTTTCCTCAAATTTTCCAATTGTGAAGGAAGCTTTCAATTCATACAATTGATTGGCCAATTCAATTGAAGCTTTAAGTGCAGAAGAAAGCAATTGAAATGTAAACGAAAATTGAATTGAATGAGTGAAATGCTTACACAAATTTCAGATCAAGTTCCATCAACTCCTAACCTAAGAAAATCTAGCAATTCATTACAAAAGAGAAGAAGAAAGTGGAGAAAGATGCAAACTCAAGAATGAGATCCATGGAGAATAGCCCTAGATTCCACCTTTGAGTTGAATCCTCAGAGAGAGATGAGAGAAAACGAGAGAGAAATTGAGAGAAAAAGGAAAGAATCTGAAAAAATGAGTAACTGCCCGCATTAATTCCTAACTGACACTATTTATAGTAATTCTGCAGAAATCGTGTCCCCACACAGGCTCTTCCATGTTCCCACACGAACATGGCAGAGAGCAATTTCTAAAGTTTGTAGCTTCTAGAGTTATCATGTCTTCACATGAAAAAAATCCTGTTCCCACACGAGGCTCGCAGAATGTAAATCCTTCAATTTGCACCTCAATTGCCTCAAAATTTCACTGTTTGACTTTTCTTCACACTTCAAAAATGCTTCTCTTCACTTCTTTCTTTCTTATTTTCCAAAAAATTCCTAAAAACAACAAAACAAAGAAAAATTAGAGAAAAAAATACTATTATTTACTAAAATCACCTAAAATACAAACAACTCAATTATATACAAATTTTAGCTACAAAATTACAAAATTATCAAACTAAACAACTAAAAACTCCCTAAAATTACTCTATAAATCTACTATTAAAGTGGATTTATCAGAAACCAGACAAGGAGAAGGAAATAGATATGTAGTTCATTCTATTTTTTATGTTTTCTTGCTAATGAAATGCTCAACATAATTCATGGAAATAAAAAGAAATACGAGACATCATGGGGGTGTGGTGGTTAGGCAAAAGGAGGAAGAAGATGGTGGTTTCCCGTTATGGATTTGAGCTACGGTAGGAATTTTTAAATTTTTAAATTTTTTTATAATTTAATTTTGATAAGGTGTAATATTTTAATTGGTTGTGTCTAAAAATGAAGTGTTGGGTTTGTGTCCATATTAGAATTTCTATTGAGGTAATCAGTGAAAAAAGTGGGTTTCAGATTCACTCACATTAGGGTTTCATTTGGAAACCATGAAAGGGGGCAGCCATGGGGAGAGACGGTGCATGGCGGCCTGTGGGAACGACGGCGAGCAACGATGAGCATCTTGCGGGTGGTGGTGCCTGGGGTCTTGCGCGGCAGCGCCAAAGACGAAGGTGGGCAACACGCGCAGTGGTCGTAGGCGTGAAGAGGGGGACAGACGAGGGAAAGCCGCGGACTTGCCCGGTGGCGCGCGACAGGGAGGCGGCGATTACAGCCGCCTGGGGGTGGTGGTGCGGCGGGTAGAAGATGATGGTGATGCTAGGCAGTGCAATAGGGGGTGGCTTGAAGGTCAAAGATGGAGCTAAGTGGTATAACCAGAATTGAGGCTTAAAGAGATTAAAATTATTTCCTGTTTATTTTCCTCCCATTGTTTCTATTAAGATAAGATTTTGAGCTTATAGATATGAGGATTATGTGTACAACTTCTCTTTTCACCCCTCTGTACATAAAATGGACGCTTGAATGGAGATAGAGCATATGCCCTTATCATTTAGAAATGCTAGGATCAAAGAACTATTGGGTATTATGCAAACAAATAATGCTTTAAGTCCAACTTGACACCAACAGTCATGTGATATTACTTACTCGATGATGTTGTGTGGTGTTTTTATCTGTTTCCCTCTCCTTTGCCTTTCAATTTTGTACTTGTAAATTCTCCCTTTTTCTGATCTTTTGGTCCTGAATATAAATCTTTGTGCTTTCTTTGTATGTGTTTTTGGTTCTTTGATTCTGAGATTGGTTGTAAAGTGTCCTTCTGTTCGAATTTCCCACCCCCTTTTATAGGCAAATTCACGGGAACGGATCCTCTCCGTGAGGATGAAACTGGAGAGTATCCAGTTGGTTATATTTTAACCATTGATTAAAAGATATTTTTATCAACGGCTCAAATTGAATTTATAGTAAAACACACCAAAATGTTCCTCCTCCCTTCGTGTGTCTAGCTCCACTCAAGGTCTGGTGCACAACATGTCGGTGACGGGATAGAGCGGCGTGTAGCATGCGGAAGGGGTGGTTCCAGCTTCCAGGTGGAAAACTCCAACAGCGGTCAGGGAAGCATGCAGTGGTCTCTCTATCTCTATGGCTCTTTCAATTTTTCCTTTGTTGTTGCTTCTTTCATCGTGACTCTCTTTCTTAATTTTCTTTGTCTTATGAGCTATCTGTAATTTTTTGTTTTGTTTCTCTTTTTTTCTTTGATTCCTCTTTCACTCATCTTTTTACAGGCCTCTCTTTTTGGTTAGTGGTGTGGATAGTTGCTAGTTGCAGCAACAATGAAGGAAAATTCCAATTGTAGAGTGGAAATAATACAAATAAATTTTGTATTTTGTTCTTCATACTGTTTGAATATTTATTTATTTATTTATTACAAAGAGGAAAAAGTTCTGGTGGATTTTTTTTATTTCTTGGTGAATTTGAGTTGTAATTCTAACATTCCTCTTGGTGATGGTTGCTCCTTATAAGGATATGAGATTAAGGTAAGCAAATCATTCTCTTTGCCAGGGACACAAAAAAAAAGGCATTTTAATTTCATTATTGATTGTGGTGTATTTGATATTTTGATTTCCCAGCATTTCATGAAGCAGAACCGGCTTCATAGATTGATGCGGTTTGAACGGGAGAGAAAGGGGTAAAAAAGGAACTTGGAAATGTATTTTTCCCTTAATCAAAATAGGCCAGCTGTAATTTAATTATGGTAAAATTATAATAATCGTTGGATTCATCGGAGGGCTAATAACCCAATAACTGGACGTTCTGTTCGCGCCTAAAAGGGAGAGAATCCGGACCCCAAATTCACTACCTTTATTGGTGCAAATTGCACTGCAAAATGTCACTTGCCCATGTCAGTGCAAATTGCCTGTCTTTGCCATACTCTCTCCATGCCTCTCTCCATGCTGTTGCCGCCCAAAGCCAGTGCAATTTGCTTGTGCAAGTTGCACTGCAACAAGTTTGTGCCATCAGCAAGTATTATGAGTTTTTCTCCTCTTTCACTTCTTTTTTTTTTTTGGTGAACTAAATAATGAAAATGGGCTATATTAGCCTAGGATTTTTTTTCAGCTTAAGCCTCACAATCAATGGGCTCAAACTGGCCAAAAAAAATCTGAAACAATCCCCTCTCTTTATTTATGCTAAGTTTAAAAAGCAAATGGGCCTAGGTTATGTGAAACCCTTTTTCATTGGGAGTTGCTTTTGGAACCCCCCTTTTTGCTATTCGCACCCCCTAATATACCCCCTTCCCCATATTACCCCTACCCCTACCCCTACCCCTACCCCTACCCCACCACCAGCCACCCCGCCAGCGCCTCCCCCTTCCCCACTCCCCACTCCTCACGCCCCTGTTCCCCTCCATTTTTATTTTTTTTCAGTTTTCTGTTTAGAGACGGAAATTTTCCGTCTCTAAACTCCACCCAGCCACCCCACCGTCACCTTTAATTTTTTTTTCAAGCGTTTGATTTAGAGACGAAATTTTTCCGTCTCTAAACTCGTCCCCCCAATGCACACCCCCTTTCCGGAACCTTCCGGAAATTAATTTCCGAAATTTAATTTCCGGAAGGTTCCGGAAAATTTTTAAATCCGGAAAGGGGGGTGTGCATTGGGGGACGAGTTTAGAGACGGAAAGCTTGAAAAAAAAATTAAAGGTGACGGTGGGGTGGCTAGGTGGAGCTTAGAGATGGAAAATTTTCGTCTCTAAACAGAAAACTGAAAAAAAAAAAAATGAAGGGGAACAGGGGCGTGGGGAGTGGGGAGAGGGGGAGGGGAGGGGGAGGGGGAGGGGGAGGTTGGGGGTGGTAGTGTTTTTTTGGGAAGGAGATATATTAGGGGGTGTGAATAGCAAAAACGGGGGGTTCCAAAAGCAACTCCCTTTTTCCTTTAACAAAATTCAAGTTCACAAATAATGAGCCAAACTAGCACAAATGGAAGAATAAAAAAACTGAAAACACATTTTTTGGGTGAAATGTTTAACTAATGAATTAATTAATTAAATGTCAATAATTAATTAATCAACTAATTAATTAATCAATTTTAGTTTTTTAAATAATTATTTTTTTTTGGATTTTTTGTGAAAGTAAGAAGAAAATGATTAAATACTATGAATATATATATATATACATGAAAAAATAAAGGGAATAAAATTGGGTGTTGACACCTAAAAAAGAATAACAACACTTTATAAAGTTTTTACTATTGTGCAAAATAAATACATACTTATCATTTTGGTTTAATATTACAAGCTCAATCTAATAAATTAAATAAAAAATAGATAAAAATAAAGTGAAAAATAAAACATGGCACAATCACCATTAAAATAATTTAATATTTTCACAAGAATAGTTTTTATCAACTAAATTAATATTTATAATATTTATATTCTCTTAAAACATCAACGCAATACATTGATTTTATTTTAATTTCAAAAGTTAAAAAGAAAATAAATAAATAAATAAATAAATAAGGAGAAAAACACAGAACAGAAATTCACTAAAATAATTTTTCAATATTTAAATTAATTTTAAACATTTTCAAAAATAAAAATTTCAATTATCTGTATTTTGTATATTTTACAAAGATGTCGTATAATATATGAGATGCTTGTTAATTTAATTTTAAAACAAAAAATTATAATAAGTGTAAGAAAGAAAATAATAAACGACACCGCCATAAAGCTATATTTTTAAAATTTTTAAATAAAATACTTTAAATATATATTTTTATTAAATTTTTATATATGAGACTAGTTTTTTATCAGTTAAATATTTTGAAATTTTTTTCATATTAATTTATATTAATATAATTAAAATACTTTTATACACTAATTTAATTTTTTAAAAATATTTTTAGTTTATTTTTTGGTATTTTAATAAATAGTGTAATCTTGTAGTCTTAATTAATTGACCTCTTTGCCCTTCTTCTATTTTTTTTGGGTTATTGTACAATGGCATGTTTGCCTCTGCTTCCAATTTTTTCCTAACTCCGAGCACCGTGACATTACCTCCCTTATTAGCAACAACATCATTCTTAAGTCCATCTTTAGTAGTAATAATAATAAGGGGCAATGGTGCATGATGGCTAACACTACAAGAAAAAAAAAACTTACCAAAGATTAATTTTGGATTTAGCGGGGGGGTTTAAATCCCCATTAAATGTTTTTATTAGGGGTTGCTCAAAACAACGGGTAATTCAAGCGTGGAAACATGTTACCCATGACTCTATGCAAATGCTCATAAATATGAGATTTACCAGGGATTTCAAAATCGTAGATAAATATGGTTGCTTCTTTTAATCCCGGAAGTGTTAGTTAACGTTGCAAGCGCAACTTCAATGCGATCCGCGATCGAAGCGGGTATTGAATTTTTCTAAGGCAACTTCCATCTTTTCAACCCATGCATTGGAATTCCGACCATGATTCTACAACACTTTCACACTTTCAAGCAAGTGTTGCCATCCATGGTGTGAAGAAAACACCAAATTATAAGAGTTATTGTTATAGGGAATAGAGAAATATTGAGAAAAACAAATAGTTGCAAATATGCTGAATAAAGATTTCATACTATTATTTACATATGTTTAAAAAAAAGGCATTGCTAAGGAAACAAATAATCATCAAAGTGCAGAATGAGAGAGTAACATTAAAGAAGAGAAAAACCTACAAAATAGGAGATACAAGGAAGAGAAAATTAGACTGAACTCACCAACAATTGCCTCATTCTCTTTCATATATTTTCTTTTATGTCCCCCATTATTACATGTGTAATCCTTCAAATGTGAATCAGAAGTCCTTTTGTGTGGCCCCTTCCTTAACCCTTGAATGCGCAGATCACCCTCCACCTGACCACATCTTTTAACTAATCTCTTTGCCTCTCTTTTGTTGATTTGGTTCCTGCACAGTGTCGTGTTTACCTTAGCTTCCAATTCCTAACTCTTGATACCATGAATATGCAATATTTTTACTCTCTTTAAAGTTTAGAACATGACTGAGAGAATAACGATAATATATTTTTAAAAGTAGATAATGAAATTCGAAAACCTTAACTAAAAGTATTGTTATAGTGCGGGTTGGATAACTCAAACGTTGACTCTGAACTTGACTCTGTTCAATATTAAGTCATTGAATCAATCTCAAATAACATGTTTGGTTAAAAGTTCCAAAAGTACATATGTGACATTCCAAAAATGAATTGTCCGTTCCAATGTCATTTTTTAGAAGCAACATAGTGTTGGATTTGGATCCTAACTTACATTTACTCAATGAAAACGTTTTCACAAACATGCTATTAATCACTAATTTTTTCGTACAACACGATTAGACCCAACTTAAATAATTTATTTGGGGTGAATAAAACCACCGAATCACATGTTTTTTTTTTTTCAATTTTTGACAGTCAATTAGCATAATCGTATTTTGTATGATATGAGAAAATTTGAGTAAATCGACAATTTAGTCCCTGAAAGTGTTGCTCATTGTCAAGTTAGTCCCTGAAACTGTATTTCATCCGTCAAAGTAGTCCTTCTATTAACAAAAGTATAATTTAGTCCCTGTAAGTTGATACTTACTGTCATTTTAATCCTTCAAATTTTAGTATGTAAATTCAAATAAATCCCTAAAATTATCAAACCATTATCAAAGTAGTCCCTGAAAGATTTGTTTTGAGTAAACTAGCACTTAGGTCCCTGACTTTATTAAATTGATCCCGTAGTCCCTGATTTTAACCTCCGTCATGCACTTTAGTCCAAACGTTAAGTTTCTGTCAAATTCTCCTGACTTTAATAGAGGGACTGTTCTGACGGATGAAATACAATTTTAATGATTAATTTTTAGTTTCTGCCAATTCAAGAACTAACTTGACGATGAACAACCATGTTAGGGATAGGAGATTTTTTTTATTTGAACACTGCCGACATAACTTTAATTGGATTGAGGAGATAAATTAGTTAAAATAAACACACAGGTACGTAAACAAGTAGTATAGCAAAACAATATGCATTATTCATTAGTTGCGTTTAAACATTTCTTCAACACGCGTCTTCTCTAAGAAAGGAAACGACTCAGTTTTGGATCTAAGAAGAATTCTTTCCGCATTACAAAGCAAGCAAACTCTCTCTGTTTTTTATTTATTTGAAAAAAAAAGAGAGAGAGAAAGGAGAAGGGAACAAGCAATTGTCAAGTCGTCTGCTCTGTCCCGCGGGAGCAGACGCCCTGTCTTCATCGCCAAACAAACCCTCTCCTCTCTTACCTAAAAAACAACAACAAAGAAGATCAACAACGTTCAGATTCAGATTCACTAAAAAGTTTCAATTTTTGATCTTTGTTTTGCATTGCTTATTAACCATGGAGGTGCCGAGTTCCTGGGATGCCCTTCGCAAACAGGTTCCAATTATTCTCCCTTAATTTCATGTTTTGACTTTTTCTCCTGCTTCTGTTATTGTTGTAAATGATATAAACTCATATGGGTACGCATAATTCGAATGCCCCTCGTGCCAAGTTTCGTTTTTTTCTTTCTAGGGTTTCTTCATTTTGTCGGTGATGGGAAATTCGTGGGATGAGCTTCTACCCCTTCGCTATCTGTGCTTTGAACAAGATTTAGTTTGGTTTTTGAATTGCTAAGGGATTGAATTATGAATATTTGAAATGCTTCGGATTGAATTGTGTTCATTTTGATATAGGACTGGTGGCAGCTTAGAAGCGTGCCTAATTGTTTGGGAGATAAGGTTTTTTGCATTGTGATCTGCACCCAGAGAGTGAATTTGAGTCAGATGAATATTATTTAACGGTACCTAATCAGGGTTATTGTAATTAGTAACAAAAGGTTATGCATAAAACAGGTGATCATAGATGGTGTAGGGATATTGTTTGTGGCGTACAACATGGGAGCACAGAATGATGAAATAGAAACTCATCAGAAATGTGAAGTTATTTCGAGTGACTAAATAGTTGAGCTGTAAGCTGTATTCCATTCTTGCTTTTGCTTTATATGTGTACATTTTGGTGATGAATGGTAGACAGTTAAAATCAGTGGATTTCTTTAGATAAGCTTCTTGATACACTCTACATGGCATGTGGTAGAATGGTAACTCTGTTGCAACTAATGCAAACCTTCCAGACTTTTGATAGCACATGTATTTGCTACAGTACTGATGGAAAGCTTACATAATATGCAATTCATTTTTTTTTTCAATTTAATTTTTCAGGACATTAAGTTCGGCCATCATGGAAGAATGAGTAATATATTGAACAGTTTGATTGCCATTTTTGTGTTGTTTAGCCTGCTTATATAACTTGGTTTCTGTTCCCTGGTCATACTAACATGATGATAATAAATGAAAAAAAGATTACTTGTGAAATTAGTAATTTTTGAGTGGCTTGAAGTTGCATTCATTCAAGTTGTTTTTGCCTTCCTTTGTGGTTACCTAGCTATACATATTTTTGTTTTCTTAGGCAAATGATTGATAGCTGAATTTTTACCTCCGGTCTTTTGCAGGCAAGAAACCTTGAAGCTCAGTTGGATGAGCGGATGAATTCTTATCGTAAATTGATTTCGGCTAGTGTTTCTGCAAAAGCTGATGCTGCAGAGAGTGATTTAGAGTCTTGGATTGAACAATTACTAAAACAACTCCAACAAGTAAACTCACAAATGCAAGCTTGGGTATCATCTGGTGGTTCAGATATGGTTTCTCATACATTGACTAGACATCAAGAAATTCTTCAAGATCTCACTCAGGTATTCTATAGTCCGAGCTTGAGTTACCCTATATCATCTTGTGTGAGCCTATGCCTTCCATTGTGCTATCATTATTCTGAATTGCTTTCTGTATGCAAATAAGGGATGGACATTTCATGTATCCTGATGCCAATGGTTTATTTTGATAACTTTGGATTTAAAATAAATATGTTCAACTTCCCCACTTCCATTAATGGGAAGTAAATATTGTAGGAAGTTTTTCAACCTTTTAAACTTTTTACACTAATTTAAATAAAATTGAACTGCAGGAATTTTATCGTCTTCGCTCAAGTCTTCGAGCTAAGCAAGAGCATGCTTCACTATTAGAGGATTTTAAAGAATTTGATCGGACAAGATTAGACTTGGAAGAGGGTGCAGGATCTGAGCAG
Source organism: Sesbania bispinosa (assembly GCA_026901365.1). Lineage (NCBI taxonomy): Eukaryota > Viridiplantae > Streptophyta > Magnoliopsida > Fabales > Fabaceae > Sesbania > Sesbania bispinosa. The sequence continues at coordinate 1,449,399 of QLOH01000060.1, read as the reverse complement.
CATGCACTCCTAAAAGAGCGCGCATCTATCAGCCGAAGTACAGGACATGTCAGTGATGTGAAACAATTACTATGCTCTTATATAAAATGCTGTTTTATTTATTTTTAGTCTATATATTTCTAGTGGAATGCTTTTGTCATACTGTTTTATGTATTATATATGAACCTTAATAAATTTTTTCTTTTTTGGTGATAACACACATCTGATTTGGAAATTGTCTACTTTTTCTTTAGCTGGGTTAAAGGCTTTGAAACTTACAAGTCATGTGTAAGCATAACAGATTTGTATTAACCTATTAGGGTTTAGAAATGTTTGATGCTAGGGTGAATGGAGTTGAGCCATGAGAATTGGGTGAATATCTTGTTAAACTTTCAGGATAGCAATTTATTATCTTTTTTAATTAAACTGCAGAGGTTAAGATGTCTTTAGGGAGGGGAGTTGGGGCCTAAGTGATGTAGAGAAACTAACTACAGGAACACTATTCCTGGGATAGTGAATTGTGCTTAAGAGGATTTTTAGGTAGTTTGATCTAGTTATTGTGTGTTTAAGTGTTAGATTGGAAGAAAATGTTTTGAGCACCATTAAACAAAAATCTACTTCTTTCTTTGGGTGCATTAATACTGAAATATTAGAATAAAAACCTCAGTCTGTTTCTGTTATGCCTTCTTGGAATTTCGTATGCAAGAAATGCAACAACATGCCTTGTATTTGGGACACATCAATCGTAAAGAACTGCTTTTAGGAGAATCCTTTTATTTTTCTTTTAAGTTCTATCCAATCTTCAATAGGGGTATGCTTGTTTTGAACTGTTCTGCTTATTCCCGTGCTGCAGATGGACACTGTTATTTCACAAGCACAAGCAACACTTGGTGCGCTTGTCTTCCAGCGTTCAACATTTGGTGGCATCAATTCAAAGCTCAGCAATGTGAGCAGTCGCCTCCCGACGGTATGACTCTTATCATCATGGATTGTTTTGGTGTTTTAATCTTTATCCTGCTTTGTATTGTGAGATTGAATAAGGAATACCAAAAAAGGCATTGAATAAGGAGGTTAATTTATACTTGAAATAAGATGGTGAATTATTTCATATTTCACGAGAATGGATTATCTGCTTAAAGATGTTGCCACCTTTTGGTTCTGAAGTTTTTAGTCTGCATGGATTTTGTTTGCAGTTCTGCTGTTTAATGTAACCAGTTGTAATAATATATTGCAGGTAAATAACATACTCTCAGCAATAAAGCGAAAAAAGTCAATGGACACCATTATACTTTCTCTTGTAGCATCTGTATGCACATTTCTCATTTTCATCTACTGGCTAACCAAGTGAGGTTGTTTATTTTAGTGGGTACTCAATTTGTGTACACTGTTGTATGTCTGTTGGCCTTAGTAGCTTGTGCCTTGCTGAAACAACTCTTTTGGGGGTAGTATATTTGTTCATTTCATTATTTTTCCTTGTATCAGAAGCAATGCTGAGTAAAGATCAAGAAATTACCAAAAAAGAAAAAGTCTTCAACATTCCATTTCTTGGTTCCAAAATATCATATAAATTTCGTTAAGTGGTATAGATTGGAATTTAGGAAGAAAAGCCTTATCAATATTGAATTCGGCTCCTCTAAGATGTAGGAGTCACTTTGAAAGATAAAGCAAATGGTTATAACTATTGGCTAAAAAATTAATGGATGAGAATTAAAAAAAATTGTAATTTATCATACATGTGTATATATATGGTTACAGTTTTAATTTTGTAATTTTGGATTAATGTCCATAATTATTTATTTTACTTTATAAAGTGAGGTGTAAAATTCATCAATATTAATGTGGCAGAATTGGCTCTCTTCATAACTCCATTATTGTTCTAAATATTGCTTATTCAATCCAAACACCTCTAAATGTAAGTGCAATTTTAACTGAGTTCCTTTGCCCTCAACAAATGTCTACTCCAATTACATAGGCTTTCAGGCTTCTTCTATGAGGATGGCAAATCTAACTATCACCATCTACAGCACTATCTTGTAGAAGTGGAATTTCTAGCGTAAAATAATATATATCTCCTCCAGATGAAGTAAACAAATGTGCAGCAGACATATGACTCAACATATTAACAAACGCAACATAGCTCACCCAAACCACAATGATGCACAGCTTGAAAAACATGAGATTACCAATTTTGAGGGTAGTTGTTAGTTAAATCCATTCAATCCAATAAATAAAGAGAAGGGTTCAAATTATACCAATGTAAGTTACACCAAGTCTTATACTATTGAATAACTTTAAAATAGATCATTGTATTAAATCCACCATTAATGTTTTTCAATGGTGTAAGATTTTGCGTAACTTACATAAGTTGAACCCTCCACATAAAATAAATTGATGCAAAAAGAAAGTAAAAAACCAAAAACTGAAAAAACTAAAAACAAAGAAAATATTGGATTAGATTATATTACACTTCAAATTTAATGTTATGTGTGTATTCACCGAATTTAGGAGTAATTCATAGGGATGACAATTGAGCCCAGACCCTATGAGTACTCGCAAAAATTACCCGCAATGGACAGGGTAAAAACCCGCAAAGCGGGTATGGACGTGGGTACGGGCAAAAGCCCACATTTTTTCATGGGGACGGGCGCGGGTACGGGCACTTTGATGCCCAGCCCGCCCCATACCCGCACTCATATATATAATTATTTAATAAAAAATACCATATATTAATTATATATAGGGATATATTAATTTTATTAAAATATCTGATATATGATGTTCAAGTTTATAAAATAGTGTGAGGTGAAAGTATATTGTAATATTGTAACTTTTTTAACTGAGATATTGTTTTCTTAAATTAATATATTTTAATTAAGTTGTTAATTTTTTACTTAATAAAAGTGTGGGTAACGGGCGCTGGTACGGGCATATAGGTGCCCAGCGGGTTTGGGGACGGGCACTAAAATTACTGCCCACGCGGGTACGAGCTTTTTTTAAAAACGCAGCTACGGTGACACACTGTAGTACCCTGCCCAGAGGGTACCCATTGTCATCCCTAATAATTCATTCTCATTGAAATTACTTCGCCCAATAACTCTTTTTAAAATAAAAATTTAATAAATATAACCATTGAATAATATTAATTACATCATAAGTATGCACGGGAAGTTTTAAATAAATTAAACATTTATATGTATGTAATGTAATCTTATAGTTTATATTTACTTATATTTTACTAAATATTTATTCATTGAAATAAAACTACACAATAAAATATCAATTAGTCTTTAAATTGTATGATTTTTATGCACCTGCTCTATTTATCTAAAACTTTTAATCTAACAATTAGATTGATAAAATTCAGTCTTCATACAAATTTATTAAACGGACATATCATGTGTTATCAAACTTAATGAATGACTTTTTTAAAAAAGAACTCAATAAATAATACAGAAACATATCATTAGATGACAATGTATAAATTTTTTACATTGATAGTGCATACTCATTAATCTTATATGCATGTATGCACATACATATGTATTGTCATATAAATATATCATACAACTCGTCCTTACATGTTTATTTTTCTGAATATTTATAAAGTTATCATATAACTTACACTTATTTATAGAAAGTATATAAATAGTTGAATATAGATAGAGTTTTTAATAAATATTTTAGAGAAAATATAATAAGTGAACAAATATAATCGTAATTTGTTAAATTATAAATTTTTATTAGTGAGTTCAAATGCAAAAAAGATTATGGAGTGGTATAATTTTTTTTTTTATTAGTATGGATTTGAAAGTCTTATTAATGTTATTCATGTCATGACTTTTGGGATATTTGATATTTTGAATTATTTTATTGTTATCTTTCTTATACTTATCATTTATTTATTATCTTTTTAAAGAAGAAAGGTTCAAAATGAATATATAACTGATTGAATCAAAACCATTTTATATTAGATTGGATTAAATCGGCTTTTTAATTTTAAAATCAAATTATATGGATGATAAAATAAAAAAATTAAATCGAATAACTTTATTCTTTAAAACCAATTCAGGCTCAATTTGGATACATTTCTACAAAAGAACTTTTAGAAGAAAAAAATAGAATGAATTAAAGGAGTAAAATGATATAAATTCTCCATAAATTGAAATTATAGTTATTTATGGAGAAGTTATAAATGTGAGAGCTTTTAGAGAAGGTGAACTACAAAGGCTAATTTCAACTTGGAGAAGTTAAATTGATTTGACCTCTTTGTTTCATTCTATTTTTTCACCTAAAAGTTCTTCTCCAGAAGTGCATCCAAACTAGCTATCAATACAACCCAAAACACCCCTAATTAGAGCTGTCAATTTAGGTTGAGCTCAGTGAGCCAACTCGACCCAACCCGGCTCACCGGTGGGTTGGGTTGGTAAAATATAGGCTAACATTTTCGCGGGTCAAAAGTGGGTCAACCCACTTAACTCGCGAGCCAAAGTGGGTTCGAGCCGGGTTGAAGTGAGTTGGCTCACTTTTTAATTTTTATATTTTAATAAGTTTTTTTTTATAATCTTTTTTTTTTTATTTTTTTTCTAATTTTTTTTACTTCTTTATTATTTTTATAATTTTTCAAGTTAGGTGAGCCAACCCGCTTAACCCACTAACCCGCGGTGGGTCGAGCCGAGTTGGTATTTTTCCAGCTCACCAGAAAAGTGAGCCAATCCGGCTCGACTCACTTTCAGCCTAACCCGTAGTGAGCCAACCCGGGTGAAATTTCTCAACAAGCTATTTTTTTTTTCAATATCTAATGATTTGAAAAAGTCTTTGGGATCTAAAGTTGAATTAAGTATAAAAAGTTCAACTGTCTTTCGTTAAATCTTCTATTTTTTTTGGTGTACAAGGAAAGCAAATGAGGTTTGAACCTAGAACCTCATGTTAAACTACCCAAACCCCCGACCACTAGGCCGACCCTAGTGGGTATTTTATATAAATACAAATCAAGTTTTTAGTTTTTCTTATCATGTAATTCAAAAAAATAAATTCAAATTGAACAAAATCACTTTTAAAGTTATATTATGTTACCTAACGATATTTTCTCCCTTCTTTCCTATTTTTTGTAATGCCCATATACTTTCCCTTTTGATCATGTTACTTTTTATAGACTAATATTTCTAATCAAATATAAGCAATATTTCTAATTAAATCTTATCTGTAATTTTAAATATTATCTTATCATCTCTAAATAAGAAAAAAATAATTAATATAAAAATAAAATAATAAAAAATTAAAATTTATTTTTTTTAAAAAAATAAAGATAAATAGCAAAAGTGTCATAAAGAATTACTTAATACTATAAAATCTACAAAATTTTTAAGGGTCAAAATAATAATTTATGAAATATATTGTACTAAACCTATATAGTTAATAAAAAGTTAAAAAAAAATTGGGGGTCGTACCATGCTAACCCCTTAGCTAGGCCCCTACTTATACACATTTCTTTAATTGCTACCTCTCATCAAATGAGCAAAGTGTTACATAGACATGGAACCTACAATTATTTGATAATTCTCCCCTATTTCTATGTGCCTGGATCCTATCTTGTGGCAGTACCTCTTAAAAGTATTAGCTATAAAATAGTTATGAATTAACTATTAATTTTAGTTATGAAATGATTTTAAAATTAATTTCTAACTATTACACAATTAATTCTGCTGAAAAGTGTTGAACAACTAGAGATGATCAAAATCTCTACTTTCATAGCTAATCTCACGTGTATTTAGTTTTCTCTAAAATCATATTTTAAACATAGATCCGGAAAAACCAAACACATTATAAATTGAGAAAGATAGGTTATTTATTTATTTTTTATCTCTCTCCCCTCTATTTCAACTAAACAAACACATTGTAATGCTTTAGGCCAGGGAACCTTTCCTTGTCCAAGACCAAGAGTCTTAACTCAAGTGACAACAAATTCCTATGGGAATTAGTTGCCATTGGTTTTAAATACCATCCAGGCCGCTTTATACTCTAGCCTAATTTTCTCCTACTACACATTAGATCTTAGAAATATTTTGAAATGAAAATATTAAAAAAAAAAGGAAAAATCCTGATTCAATTGGTAGCAACATGACCGGCAACTAGTGAACCATGGACACGTGTTTACCTATCTCTCTTTTGTCACACTCATATAAACACTTCCTTGGAGCACATGTTGATGTGAATTGTATCAAACTATGATAGTGGAGATAAGTGGTCATGTTTGAGTCATCCTTAGATTAGATGTTCTCATGTTGGTATGAATGTGATCGGTTGGTAATGGACAAATTCTTGAATCCCTATTTATACAGAATAAACAAGCAAGGAGATCTTATAAAGGGGATTTTGATTCAAATTCGGCCCAGCAATCGCAAAATAGTACAAAAGTTGAGAACTTCAAAAGCAACTCAACACTTATCCTGTTACATCTTTATCTTCAACCACATCAATGCATATTTTGATGTTCCCTTGACTTCTATCGACAACAATGATTTTTCACACGAATCATAGTTTTCTTTTCAGTGGAACCCGATATACACACACAAAGTTTTAAATTGAATGTGAATTTTATAGATTTAATCGTTAAATTATAATCATTCATCATTGTAATTATTTGTGACAAATTTTATAAAATTTTAACACTAATTAAATCATCTTTATTTTCATATATTTTAAAGTATATATGATGTTAATTTTGACATATCTTAATGATGTATTGAACAATTTTGGATCAATATAAAATTTTATAGATATTATCTATATTCGATCTAATAAATTTACACAATTATCATAATTTATTTTCGTATTTTACATAAAATTTAATTTGTATGTACTATTAAAATTTAAAAGTTATACTATTATTTAATAACATTCTTACATATAGCTAGGTACATCAAAATTAAATTATTGTGTCTAATACCTTATGATTTTTAAGTACTGGAGTTAAAACAGATTAAAGAGTGAGACTTTTATAAATCATCCTCCTTAGAGCATCTCCATTAAAGCAATTTATTTGAGTTAATAAATTTACTATTTTATAATTTTTCATATTTTCTTATAATTTCACGAGTTTAATATATATATACTGTCAATGTAAAATAGTTTTACACAGACATTCAATAATATGTTTGTCACATTATTTATTGAATTTAATTACACATGAGGTGTTATATTCATTAAATGATGTGTCGACATACCATTGGATGTATGTATAAGACTTTTTTACACTAAAATTGTATATTAATTAAATCCTAATTTCATATTGTCATTTATATATCTAGCTTAACCAGTGGTCTCGAGTTCTGAGTATGCAATTGTGTTAAATACTCGGAGGGAGAGTTTCGCCGCCCATAAAAGTTGTACTTGGTTCGAACAATATCGTTTTCCATAAAAGATACGTGTGGTCTTGATCCAAAAATATTGTCATTTATATTTAAGTAATTAAATTAATTTTTTCTCAACCAAACAACTTTAAAAATATTTTATGTTTTTAAATGTACAAAAGTACAATATCGAACCACTACTTTTAAAAAAGCACCCATCGCTACATATAGCAATTACTGCTTGAGTAGAGTTTATTTATTCAGCACACAATAATACATCTTAGATAGATAAAGATAGAAAAGTGAGAGAAGAGAGAAATATGAGATGTGATAAGTGATATGATTGAGAGATATAGAGAGAGAAAAAATGTGTTGTATAAGTTGTTGTATGAATTTATTTTTGTCTTAATGCTTTTACTTTTCCTATTTCAATTGCTCTCCAAATAGATATAGAGTTACCATGTGAATTACTACAGCAATAGCAGCTACAATTGGAGATGGCCTTAGTGACAACCATGATTAAATTTAAGGAGCTAATGTGAGACTCAGTTCCACATCTACTTATTGGCCACATGTCACAATCTCCACTGCTAATGTGCAACACAGACAGCTGACCAAAAAATTAAAAGTACAACACGACAAGAGAGAGCCAACAGTTACAGTTTCATTCATATAACTGATTAGATTAATTAAGGGCTGCTAATGCTATTAATTAGAACAATATCCATACCCAAGCATAATAGACTACAATAAAATTAAGAAATTTTGTGGTGGACTTTCAATTCTGTTCATGGTCATGTGTACTTTTTAACTGCGTGATACCCTCTAACTCTAAGCTTTTCAAATCTGAGGCAGACATACAAGATATCCTGTTTTTGTCACTATCCTTTCTTGTCAAGGATTTGATTCCAAGCCAATGTGAACAGAGGGCAGAGGAGTTAAACAATCTCAAAAGTTATTACTTATCCATCAAATGTCCAAGAATTCAATTCTTTGCACAGCATGTGTTTTTGTAAGTTAAGCCAACCGTGCGGCCTTAGTTGCTTGTGTTAGTGTTTTGGTTGTTGTCACTATCACAATAAAATGAGGTTGCAAGCAAAACGGCTCCAACCCTCGGGAAAGGGAAAGACTTAGAACAAGAGAGGGGTCAGTTACTCCTAGCATGTAAGATTATATCATCACCAATTTTCCTTTAATTTGTACTTATTGAAGATTAGAAATTGATTTATGCATAGACTTTATGTGAAGATGTGGTACAAGACAAATATACAGCAGTGTAGCTTTATGTTCGTGAAACTTACCTAACACTAACATTTTGCCATGGCAAATTCAAATGTATGTCATCTAAACCTAGTTGATACTAAAAGATAGCAGTTCCACATGATAGAGAGATAATGTTAATAATTGTGTGTTTGGTTTAATGCAAAATCATGTTTCAAACGTGCATCCGAGAATAGCGTCGGTCCGGATCCACATTTAAAACGTGGTTTCGAGATAAACCAAAAACACTACTCAAAAAACACGTTTAAAACATGGATCCAAGTAAATGCTACTGAAAGTAGCACTAATTGAAAGTAGCACTAAGTAACTTTGGTCTGGATCCACGTTTCAAACATGGTTCCAGACAAAACCAAATATGCTATAAGTTAATTCTTCAAGATAAGGGAGAGGGGAGGGAATGTCTAATTTATGTGGGGGTGGTTTGGAAATTGAACTGCTCATGGCACATGCTGTGTGGGACAGAAGAAGCAAAATGGTATGTGATCAATGGCATAAATGATAGATGAAGCCATAATAGGGGAAAAATGGGACTAGTTGCCCCTACATGGCAAATTGTTCATGTCACGCTTTACTAGTAGAAGAAATGATATCAAACTGCATTCTGAAATTCCTAGAATAGGCTTCAATTATTAAGTGTTAAGGCGTAGCATTATCATGCATCTTAACAAAGGAGAAAAAGCATAGAAAGGACCCATGCCTAACTATGAAAAGGCAATTGCTTCGGATAAAACTAGGGACCTTAGTTTATGATGTCATATCAACTGTGACATCTCTGTAGGTAAAAGCACAGTAATATGGGACAGTTGAAACCACACAAGTACACTTCAATCTAAATTTCAATAGGAACATATATCAGAAAGGGTGAGTCTGTAACTCAACTTACATTACAACAGTTTCATTCTGAAAGATTCCAGAGAAAAAGGTGATTAAGTATCTGAATGGTAGTTACTGATATTGATATAGAAGAACAGAAATGAAATAAAGTGATTAGTTTTTAGGATCGCAATTTGGTACCCTCAAGGCATAGAGGATTTTAGTATCTTCTTATTTTTTTTATTGAATGGAGACATAAATACCAAAATTACATAGGAATAAGTCGTGTACTCTATCATAAATTATTTCGAAGACATAAAATAGATTTTAAATGAGACACATGTGTATTGCAAATGAGAATGTGAAAAACGAGGGAATACAATAAAAAATACAGGATAATGGTTATACGTGTAACACCTTAAATTTCTAACAAGAATTTAGTCCGTTGGAAACCAAATTCCTAGTTTAAAAATTTGAAGTATAACGAATTGAATATCAAATCATTCATGAAATTGTAAGTAATCCAACAACTAACCAACAATCCATGAATAAAGTAGCAAATATATTTATTTATATATATATAATAGAGTCCAACTTATACATCATAATTTATGATAGAGAAAGTCAAGCCCAAATTACATAAGAAGGCTCTTCTACTACAACAAGTCATCAAGGATACAAAAAGAAAACTAACTTTCTAAGCAACTTCAATCCTACTTATATACATATTGCTATGTAGCAAAACATCTAGAACAAACATAAACAATTTAATGCCTATCTCCCGAACTCTTCACTTCCCCAGGTTGGGAATTAGATATCGGAGGTACCTGTTCAGCTAAACCAAAATCCACATAACACGTGGTGAGATAAAAATCTCAGTGAATACAAAACACATACATAAATGCAAGAGAAATCAAGTAAGTCCATATCAGTCCACAATTCATCATGTCAACCAATCTATCAATAATGAAATAAAATGCACTATGATGCACTCACTGCTGTGCCCAGCAGACATGTTCTTATCACTTTCTAGAGTTAGACCTGAGCACTACGGGAACCGGCTATCCCAGGGACGTATCCCACTCAAACTAGACCGAAGTCGTGTTTTCAATATCATTGTTTGTTCATTTTTACTCACGGCACAAGGCCGGCTTGGATTTACTTTGATTTAATCATGAATCATAATAGAACAACATCATAATGTCTCATGCATAACAATATCAAGCAATTAAGCTAATTCCAACTATTCCGAGATTTCGACCCTTACGATTCAAAATCCCAATCTTCATTTCGAATTTTGATTCAAGCTATAACATTTGATAACTATAATTAATCGAGGAATTACAATCAATCGAATATGAATATAAGGTGGAATCAAGTGGAATCGTTAGTTTCTATAGTTTCGATAGTTCAAAAATGTCGATAGTTTCGGAAACCTCGAAACTAAGGATTCCGACATATGCTCAATCCAACAATTACCACATCAATACATATAGAATCTACCAATACAATCCACAATCAACAAGGTTAAAGAAATGGGAGATGAGAGAATGGGTACATGCATAGGGATCTTTCTAAAACCTAAAGAGAAGTGAGTTGTACTCACCTATTCAAGCAATTCAAGAGGGAAAAGAGGTTTGGAGGTGATTAATTGATGTTTCCTTGCCCAAAATTCCTTCTTCAAGCTTCAATTCTTCTTTTTCTCTCTAGAACCCCGCTCTCTCTCTCTAGGTTTAGGTTTTTCTCCAAATTCTATTTTTAAAATCGCTCCTGGTATATATATTTTTCGTGCTGGTAATCGATTACAGACTCTCTGTAATCGATTACCATAGGCTAAAATACACTCAAGAACCCTTTCTGGTAATTTGGTAATCGATTACCACTCCTGGTAATCGATTACTAGGAACCCAGATTCTCTGTAATCGATTACTAAACCCTTAGTAATCGATTACTAAAATTCAACTCTCTGGTAATCGATTACTAGCTCTTGGTAATCGATTACCAGGGACTTGATTCTCTGTAATCGATTACTAACTCTTGGTAATCGATTACTAAAAATCCAACTCTCTGGTAATCGATTACTAGCTCTTGGTAATCGATTACCAGGGACTTGATTCTCTGTAATCGATTACTAACTCTTGGTAATCGATTACCAGAGACTTAAACTCCTAGATTTTACTTATTTTAAGAATCCCAAACTTAAATTTTATTCCCTAATCTTATTACTTTCGGTTCTCAACTAAACATACACAGATTACACTTAAAATCTTATAAGTTATAATAGCCTAATATGCGGGATGTTACGATACGGGGTCAAAAAGTCTTTTTAAAAATTAAAAATACAATTCTAATAGTTAAAAATTGTCCCGTAACCGTAAAAATACTAAGACCATTTAAAAAAATTGAGAGAAATTGATTAAATGATTCCCTAGAGGGTATATATAGTAGAATTTCCCTAGTTTTTATTATTAATATCCACATATAGAAATTATTGTTATAATTTATAAATGCAGTTTAAAAATATAAAATCACTGTAAATTAAGTAGTGCGTAAAAAACAATTCTGATGCATAAACATTACGGGAATGAAGAAGGCATATATAATATACAACGCTGACAAAGATATCACTATGCAGCATAAGAGAAAGTTTGACGTCAAATACTTTTTTGGGGCACAACATGAGTACATGACAGTTATTATGGAATTCATTTTCTTCCGGGAGAAAAAAAGGCTAAATTCTTATTATTCCTTGTCCTTGGTTTTCAATTTATATTCTTCCATTAAAATTATAGCACATAATATGTATGGTTATTTTTTTTATTTAAAGGAATTATTTTGAGAAAAAAAGTGGAAGAAAATTGTAAATTAAACAGTTATCTGAAATCATTTGGATTAAGTTTTTAAGGGATCAAGTAACCAAACAACCATTATTTCCAAGTTAATGTTATTATGAATATTGGCAGTCATGAACAATTTTTACATGAATAAAAGGTACAACTGATAAAAAGTTTATAATATATTAAAATAATAACAATAAAGTAACAAACTTTTTATTGAATTTATTTTAATGTCATCTTAAACTTTTAATTGATTGTACCCTGAACACTTTTGAAGGAACCTATGAAGAAAAGCAGTTGTGAAATCTAGTTGTCTCATTTGTCAATTCTCTCTTTGCAAGAGCTAAGGAGAGTAGTGCACACTTGGGACTGTGGTTGGTTGAACGACACATGAGAAAGTTTGATGATAGTGAATCCCATAATTTTTTATGAAAATTCCTGAGCAACCCAACAAGCTTTAAGCATTTCCACATATCCTTCTGGTTTGTGTTTAGTTCGACATGTCCACTTAGGCCCTACTACATCGACATTAGGAAGTGGTGACGCCAATGTCCAGGTCTAATTGGCAATGAGGGCACAGCATATTCTTCTTGGATGGCTTTAAGTCAATTCGAATTTGTTTGCTTGATTGCATGTGTATACTGTAGAGGGTTCATCAGAAAAATGCTGAACAAATAAAGAAAAAGAAGGCCTTGCAAAGATTACAAATTGAGATTAGCCACAACACCATAAATAAAAAAAATGACCTTGGATCTCATACAGTAGCCTGTAGAAATGTGAAGATACTAGGAGTGTAAGTGTTCTTGAGATGGGTTGTGACGAGTTTCGTTTGTCCCTTATCTGGTCCAAACTTTCAACCAAGACAATTCTGAATTCTATAGATTTGAATCCGTCCATAGATTCAAAGATTCAAAGAGACTCGATGATAAGTTAACCATTGTTATAATAAGCTATGATGACTTGAATTAGAATGAAAAGGTTTGTTGACACAGAAATTATATATTATAAATAGATAGATAGGAGTGGATTACTCACTGCATAGGATTGGCATATGTAATTGGTCTAGAATCCAATCAATGCTTATGAAGGGATTGAAATTATATAAAATTGACACTACAAAAGTAACGTACAAACTGCAAATATCTTCTTATTAAAATAAATTGACAGTGTGCAATTGTGGACAAGTCTATTTCCTATGATCAGATATACAAACAATAGTGCAGGACAAGGACGGAAGAGTTCCTGAGAAGATACCGCAAATCCACCAACATGGTTATGAAATTCAGAATACCACAACTTTTATAAGACAAGTCCATTCTACATCACTACATTACTCTGAAATTCAAAAGTAGGCTATTGATCTTATCTTGCATTTTTAGCCTGTCATAACCTATAGACTGACATGAATATACCAATAAAAGGCAGATACCAAAACCAGAAATGTAAAGAGACAAGTAGGAAGACAAATAAAAGTTATTAAAAAAAATCAATGGGGTATGCGTTAGCAACTAGCAAGTGGTACGTGGGTATTCTACATAAGTTCCAATCAAACTAGTATGCAACATAAGTCTCTCTCTCTCTCTCACACTCATACAAAAGGATGTCTTAATATTTAGGTCTTGCTTTATTAAGACCTTGTAACTGTAAAATAGTGCTATCTACTACTATACATAGCACAGAGCACTTATTGTTGTTACAACATTTACAAACTTCATCTTTCTTGCTGTTAAACCCAACTTTCATAACCAACACTAAGTTAATTGTTGCATATTTCTTGCCATATGGATCTTCCAAGGCCAGAGTCATGCCCATCTGAAAATTTGAACATCATCTCATTTTCAGAAAACCTGCCATGCCAAAAACCTTCTATGGATACTCAAACAGAGAGGAGACAGACAGAAAAGGAAGATAAAAAACACCAACATGTCTCAGCTCCTCATCTTTTACTAGATCTAAGTCTCTCCAGCAAGGATTCAGGTGATGATGACTCAAAGCCAGAACTCAACCTCCTCAACTGTTTCCACACAAATTCATCTGAAAACTCCTCAGAATCTAGTCATGAAAATGAACTGGATCCCCGGGTTTTCTCATGCAACTACTGCCAAAGAAAATTTTATAGTTCCCAGGCACTTGGGGGACACCAGAATGCACACAAGCGTGAAAGAACTTTAGCAAGAAGAGGATACAAAGCTGGTGCTGCAGTTTCAGTAGATTTTGGACAGAGGTACTCCAGCATGGCTTCTCTACCTACACATGGCTTATATAACAAATCACTTGGAATTCAGGTGCATTCTATGATTAACAAACCTTCTTACCAAACACCCCTTTTTGGTTTCTGCCGTCCCCATGGCCAAAATGGGTGGCAAAGACAGCCTTTGGATTCACAACCGGCAATAGGGAAGCTCACATCCGGCAATTTTCATGTGGGGCCAGAAACTGAATCATCCTTTGCTGGTGGCATTCCAAGGTTAGGCAAGTTTTCTACAAGGCTGATGACAGAGGGATTTGGAGGTTACTGCTTGGGTAGTACTAACCATTTGAAGTCTAAACAAGAGAAGTTGCAGAAGCTTGACTTGTCCCTCAAGCTCTAAGTAGTCCCCCTCCAACATGTCATACCCCAGTTTATTTGTGTCATTTCTCATTGGCCAAGAGCTTTCCACCTTTTTACTTCTTTTGTCCTCATGTATCTCTTGTTCCAGAAGGTCTAAATGCATTTTGGTTACTTACCAGAGTTTGTGTTTTGCTATTATTTGCTTTATTTTGTCATGAATAATGGTTCTCTCCATGAATTTATTTCCAAGTTAAAACATTCATCTAGCTTTAAATTACTTTGTGATATTATGAGTACTTCAAACCCTCTTATCACTAAGAGCTTATACACTTGATAGGGAAGTTAGGTAAACTTTGAAACTGCATGCAGCCAAACTTTCTCAATTAATTGCAGAGACAATTCTTCACTGCTTTTAGCTGTCAAGATTTAATTTGAAACTGATAAAAGTTGATTGGTCTGCATGTGTTTGATTCATCCAAAAACATAAGCCAGTTCTATATATTAAATTAGGATTAGGAAAAAAACAACAGTGAAGGTAGAGAGGATTTCACTTGACTACTGGTATTTTAAATATATTTCGGTCAAGCTTCTATGTAGTTATGTGCTATCCTATACTATTGGATACCGAGCATCTTCTACTCCCATGTAGTTATTGAAGTTTCCTTCTCACAAGTAAAAAAATGAAGACATTCAAGAGAATTGTCTATCATTGTAGTTAACTGGTTATATTTGACAATGGACTAAATGTCAACCTGGGACTGTTTGGATCAAGAAATATGTCTAGCATATTGGGTGACAAAGGTCCACACTGTATAGAAATTTGGATGCTAGTGACTGTCATTTTTTTCAAGGGAGATTGGTCCACCAAAATGCACAGGTTCAATGGCTGTGATTGTCTCACTGACCCCTACTTTGACCCACCTGTTGTTGGAGAAATCGACCATCTCTATTGGGATCAAAGAAGTAGGTGAGGCAAGCCATGTGAAAGTAAGCCAAAATGACACTCAGCTCTGCCATCACATCATTTTAAATGAAATATTATTGATTAAAATCTTGAATCTTGATTGCCTTGATTTCTTACCTAAAGATATCTGTAGGTCCATATCCGCCTGATGTTTACAGTAATCTCATGCTAATCATGAAACATAAGTAATATGATGGAATTAAGGTGCAAAAGCAATTAAAAGTCTAGTCATTATGACAGTTAATAATCATAGTAATCTCACGCTAAGATCTGAGACTTAGATGTTTCCAAACATGGATTCTGAGTTTGGGCTTTCTTTTTGCCATATGTAGCACTTCGGTTGGGCTGTCTATTTTACTTGTGGTGGCATACCTCAGTCTTCACCATTCGTCCAATAAAATACTCACAGCCTTTAATTTTGCCTCCCAACCAAGAAAGAAACACAAATGAACAAACACAACGGAACATGTGGAGCTATCATTTTGCTAAGATTTGGTGACATTGTTTTGAAGCAAAAACTGCTTCTTGTTCGTCAAGATCTTGTATGATAATCAAATTTGAGTTTGTCTGTCCTCATCTCCAATAAAAGAGAGGGTATCAAATTGAATTAACATCAACATCTCAGTTAGGCTAGTGAAACAGCGTTTGTCGTTTCTTCTTTTCTATTCTCATTATTCTACTTTTACTTTGGTATCACTGTTTGTATGTATATACCCTTTATCACATTCGTACCATATCAGATAATAGATTTTGATGGTCATTATATAGGTTATTTCCCTTTCACCGAAATAAGTCAAGTCATAATCACTTCATCTGTAAAGAAACACGCAACGTTAGCAAATTTTATGGTTTGATTAATAATACCACGTGCAATGCATGTATGATATGGAGTACATCGTTAATTATATTTATATTTAGATGTCTTTTTCTTTCTGGTCTTTTACCAGGCTAAGTTCATCTAAGCACAACTGGTCCCTTCAAAGATTGCTCTACCAGATAATTATTCGCTTTATGAACCTATAGGAAGGATCATTTTATTGGTTGGATTTATGACTTAACATATATTGTATATGCTTCTCTCATCCTCTAAGTTTGAGTCAATTGGGTATAGCTTAGTATAGTTCTAGTAATTAGTAAAATGAAATATTTCAATTTTTAAGAGATAACAAACCGTTAACTAATATACTGATTGACAAAGCCTGCATATTTTAATATGAATACATATCTGTCCCAAAAGTGACTCAGCAAAAAGAAATCTATGGTACTAAAGTCCATCAGGTCCTTTATTTTCAACTAATTAATAAGGACCTCATTAATATCACAACAATGAAGCAAAGCAAGTTAAACTAGAGCTGGCATTTTCCAACCAATTCAAAATCTGAGTGCTTGAACACCAGCAGTGATCGATCATATTAAATCACAAAGCTTCAAATAATAAATATTGCAAGAGATGCGTATAAATGAGATTGACTGGTGCAGTACGTGGATGGAAAATGACACTTCAAGAATATATGTTAGTATGAAGAAAAAAAAAATTCTCAGAAGTGAGCTTGTTTGTAAATACACAGGCCAGGGTGTGTCCATCTTTAAATTTTAGCCAGTTATTTGAATTTTAGCAGGTTAAGATTAAAATGTGTTTTAACTAAAATCAAGGGTGCATATAACTTGTGCACTTCAAGACAGGCTCACCTTAGTAGAACCTTGTCCTATAATTATAAGCAATATCTGCTGAGCCATTGTTTTGAAACAAGCTCAAAACACAATTATAGCTATTATTCAACTTTTGGCCACCACTAATCAATTGTCCCTGATCATAAGTTTATCATAGATTGTAAACCAGACATCAGTCATGAACGTGAATAATAATAATCATTTTCTACAGAGAAAAAGACCTTCCGTTAAAGATGTGGTAACTCAACTATGTTTTCTCTCTTTTTTCATGGGGAGAGGGATATCGGTAGAAAAAACCACAAATACAATATGGCCATTTCCTATTTATGCTATGCAATTCCCACAAACACTAACTATAAATCTAAAGCAGTGGTCAACAAAAAATAAAAATGTTTACCTGCTTAGATTTAGACTTCAGTGATAAAAAAGGTAAGAGATAATGATCCCATGGCTCATCTCATATAGAACATTTAAAACGCTCTTACTTCCTTTCAATAAAAGATTTAACTCTCTCCATCCACTTTATGAACTCTGTTTTATCCTTATGTTTCATGTACTGATGCAAGAAAATGGCAAGTTCATCATTTATACCCCTTACTTCCAAGAAATCATAAAGGCTGTCTTGCAACTCATCATCCAAATCCCTGTCAAGAAACAATGGCAAGAGATGTTAACACAATATTCAATCTAGCTATCATCCAAAGTTTTAAGCCAACAATCACGAGTAGAAATGAGGGAGTAAACTTACTCGAAGTCAGGACCAGCATAGGGTTCAGCATGGGTCTTTTGATCTCTACGTATGAACAGCCTTTTTATCTCTATAGTGTCTGGCCAAGCAGAGCACATGAGTTCCAGCACCCCACCTTCTCCCTTGGAGATGTTAACAATTAAGGTAATGTGCAGTTGCATTTCATCCGAATTAGCTACACCACCACTTGCACTTGGAGCAGGAACAGCTCCATCAAACATGGTGACTTCAACTTTAATATCTTCATTTGCGAATTGTCTTTTCAATGTAATCCATCGCTCCTCAGGTCTCCCATCCACCAAAAAGGAACCAAACTTGGTAACAGGCTACAAAACAGGAACAGCTCCTTAAGTATCAATGTCCAAGAGTATGACTTCACCAAATCCAATTGAAATTAAAATATTACCCCAAATGATGCTAATAACATATTCACACGTTTTCAATTGCTTTGTCAAAATAAATAGCAAATTCCGATTACCCTATTTTCCTTGATCCAAACGAAACCACGAATTACGAAAAAGAAAAAAAGGGGAAAACTTAGGTAACTGTGAAGTTAGAGGGAAAGGGAGGAAAAGTAAACCTACGTTGTTGGGAGGAGAGGATTGGAGCTCGTACTGAATCTCATTGCGGAGGAGTCTCAAAATGTTTCCTTCGAAAGCTTCTTTTCGCATGTCTGAAATGTAAGTTCTTCGGGGAGAAATGCATAATTGTTGTCGTTGATGGTGAATTTGGTGGGTTAGGGTTAGGGTTTTTCTGAGGAGACGGAATAGGCGTGCCATTGGACAACACAAACACAAAAGTGCAGGGTTTAGAGGGAGGAGGACAGGGTTTATGAAATCACAGAACAAGAACTAACAAAAACAAAGGCCACAAAAATTTCAGAAATACTTTTTTTTTTTTCGTTTTTTTCCCCTCCTTTTGCCTTTTGTGAGTATTTATTTATTTCTTATTTGAATATTGGGTTACAGAGAAAAGAGTTTCGCATAACGCTTAACGGTTGGGTCAAAAATATAAAATTGAATCAGTGAAATTGAAATAAAAATTGGACTGACATGTAAATTGAGACTCTGTGCCTATCTTTTTCTGCATTGTGATTGGCATTGCCAAAAATAAAAAATAAAAACTTACGTGAAAATAATTTTAATGGAACATTTACTCCAAGTTAAAAAGAAAATTGAAAAAAAAAAATAGTCATCCCTGTCTTTTTTATGAGTAAACTAGCACTTAGGTCTCTGACTTTACTAAATTGCTCCTGTAGTCCCTCATTTTAACCTCCACTATGTACTTTAATCCAAACGTTAAACTTCTGTTAATTCTTGTTGTTAAACTAAATGCCTATATTAGAGACATTGAATAACTTACATTTCTCTTTCCTCTCGTTGCTCTTCACTTTCAGTGGCTCAAAAACGGTGTGTGTGTGTGTGTTCGTTTTCAGGCTGAATCCACACAAGCTACACATATATCTTTATCTTCATGTTTGCTTTGGGGTCATAGAAAGAATTTGGCAGATACAACTCCAGGGAATTTGGGAACCCTGTCACCACAGCAAGCTTTTATTGATAAAAAAACTCCCAACTCTAAAACTTGTTCTCTACTTATTCCCTTCTAGCCCCCTGTAACTAAATAACTAACTGTTTCTCTCCCTCTCTTAATTCTGACAATTCTTTTCCCAATCAACAACAGAAATGGGCTCTAATTGGGCCCTATTGTTCCTTCTACTTCAAACTTTATTAATTGGGGGCCTAACAATTTGTTACTTCAAGCTTTCTGATTCATTATTTTCTTTTTAAATTATTCTTTGCATTAGATATTTAAAGATAATTATTTGTTTTCTACCTAACGGACATGTTGGCCTGTTGAATTGTTTCTTTTGTCTTAAATTTTTGTTTGTTAATGACCAGTGAAAGGGAAAAATATATATTCTGAGATTGTATAAAGAACATACAGTTGTTATTTGATATTGACTAATTCTTTGGGATTCATTTTATTGCCACAATTTGGAACCATACCATTTGTTCTTCATGTTTGATACCATTTTCTTCTTATCATTTTGTTTCAACATGCAGAGATGTATTTTGACAGAGGGAATTTTTATGACTTTACTTCTCTCGGTGAGTAACTGAACATTGAGTAAATTTCTTTTTCAGAATGGAAATTTACTACATGGCTGTAGTGCTACTATGAATTACTTATACTGCTGAGAAGTTAGGAATAATAGGTAGGACTTGATAAGGGAGAAAAAGAGAGCTTTTATCCTTTTTTGTCCTTTCTTTTGAATTAATATAAAGACTCCATTTGTTATTCTTTTGTGTGTGTTCTTTTTGTTGACCATCTCTCTAAGACCCCTTTGCCCTGACATATTATGGCAGCAAAATTAGATACCAAGAATCCAAGATCATGCATTTCAACATGCACAATAACTGATTCAAAGTTTAGTAGTGGAATTGTATCATTGTGTACAGTACATTTATTGCTAAGGCATTTCTTGTTCACTTTCAGTTGAATGTCCAAATTTCAGTTATAATTGTGGGCTTTTGTTTTAGTAATCCTTGCCTCCTTATCAATATATCTTTCTTTACATATTTAATCTAAAAGCTGTTGCTCTTATTCGTCAAGGTTTTTAAAAATAAATGACAAAATGAGAGCTTTGGCATATCATTGTCTAGCTTCATGCATGCCTCCTTGTAAATTAATAGTTATTTTTAATGCATTGTCAGGTTTGTGTTTTGTGATAAAGAAGAGCAAATTATTGTATATTTGATTGCTGACATAGAAATTCATAATCTCTTGATACAGCAAGGTGACCTTCATTAATTAGTTCTCCACCTTCCTACTTGTTCTATTATCTAACATGTTATTGATTAAGGTCAATCAGAGGTTTAAAATATCTGCATGAGCACTGTTACCCTCCAGTGATCCATAGAGATCTGAAATCTTCTAATATTCTTTTAGATGCAAACTTCAATGCCAAGGTAAAAAAGGACCATGTTAAAATTGCTGAATAAATTGTTTTCTTTTTCTTTTTCTGCTATACATTTGTGGTGTTAACCAAAGCTTCTTTCTGTGTGCGCCCTTGGTGGATTCAACTTTGTGATTTTGGTCTTGCCATAACCCATGGGTCCCAAAACAAGAAGAAAGAGGAACGAGGAGGAAAGAGAAATGTAAGTTCAGCTTTGACCGTTATTCAATGTCTCTAATACAGGGGTTTACATGCAAAACGACAACGTTTGTGCCAGCCTGGAAACCTAGTCAGCAATTTAACGACAGAAATTAACAGAAGTTTAACGTTTGGACTAAAATGCATGACAAAGGTTAAAGTCAGGGACTACGGGAACAATTTAGTAAAATCGGGAACAATTTAGTAAAGTGAGTGACCTAACTGCACGACGCCCCAAAAGTCAGGACCTAAGTGCTAGTTTACTCCTTTTTTTCCCGTATTTCACAGACGTTGCTGATGAGTGTGGATTTCTATATACCATTATAACTCCCGTCTGTGAGGAGTGAGGTCTTTCACTATACACACATACACATAAAAGCAAAATTGATTTTTTTAAGTAAATAAGGAAATATATATTACTATTAATTTAATTTAAATGATAATAAGTTATTGATAAGTTGTTCTCATGAGGTACTAAATTACTAATGATCTGTTTAAGATCTCAGGAGTATATTTAGCTTGATGAAAACAATGAAATATGATAAAATAAAATGAATCATAATGAAATAGATTTCAAATTTCATTGTATTGCATTTAACATTTCATTTTTTATGTCCCTTCAATTTTGGATATACATTGACAAAGTGTCATGATTTTCATTCAAAATACAGCCAACACCTTCGTATGGAGATGCCATGCATGATGCATTGCATCCGAATTTGCCAAGACATGCAAAATGATCGTGGCCTGGAGAAAATCTACTAATTTACTGAATCCTTACATGATTGCAGACAGGAACTAGGAATTGCTTTCAAGCATCTTACCAATAGCAATTAAACTTATGCACCAAAGATGTCTTTCCCAACATAAATTCAGAAATCTTTCTCACGGAAGAAGGAGGATGACAGGTTTGGTAATCTGTGAAACATGATTAAATAACTATTCACTTCTTAAGAAAAATACTATCAACCAACAGCCCTACAGCTTCTGAATAATTATGTACTTTGACTCCAAGTACCTTAAGAAGCCTTTCCACTTTGATTCTGGCCTTTCGGATCCAGAAGAGAAGAATTTGGAGTTGCCACTGAACCTTTACTCTCCTCACCTAATTCTGGCTTTGACTTGAGAGAATTATGCTTATTAGAACCGTCTTCCTCTGCAGCTTTATTCGATACTGAACTGCTACTTGTGTCCTTTGATGTAGAAGAATCTAGATGTTTTTTTTCATTATCAGTTACGTGTTCAGTGGCTAGGTTGCTGCTTGATTGTTTCTTAGTTCCAACCACAATCTCCTTCACAGCCTCTTCAAGTTTCTCAAGTCTCCCTTTCACCTCCAAAAGCTGGGGATCAGATTTTGCTTCCTTTTCCTTGGGGGGATTCAGTTCCATTTCTTTTTCTTTTTCCTTCGCTTCTTCTTCTTCCTTCTGCTTCCTTTTCTGCTCTACTTCCTATTAAGTGTTTTGGAGAAAAGCCATTATCAAGAAGGAAAACCAACCCAAAAAATGGAGCAGATGTATAATTACAAATTTAGATGGATATACAGATAAAAATCAACAACTTCTGTTCACAAAGTACCAACAAGAAACAAGTCCAACAAAAACAAAAATCAACAACTTCTGTTCACAAAGTACCAACAAAAACAGAGAATATATAACAGGAAAATACTATACATTTCTGATAGATAGCAAATAAGTAGCACACCATTTATCTCTCATTAATTCTAATCCTACAATTCCATAGTGCTGCCACAACAAGTAATTGCACAATGTATGAACTATGAAGCATCTAGGATATCATTGATTCATTTATACACAACCAATGTATAGCCAGGAGTCCAGGACACTGAACAGTCTAACAGAAGTCTTGCCACATTAAAGTTCCATTTCTAAAAGGTTCCGTAGGGGCTAGAGAGTACACCTAAACAGAGCCCTGAACTGAAATGGTCTAATATGAATAGATATAAGTTGATCACAATATCAGTATCACATGCATGATGCATCTTACCAACATTTATGTAATGCACCAAAACTTCACTCTTATATTACGACATCAGTAGAAAGGGAAAGAAAACGTACCACCTCCATTTTTCTCATTTCATAACGAGCATACTGTGCCACCAAATATACAGCTGTGGCAGTGTGGGAAAAAAAAAACTCATTTAGATGTTAGCAGTACAAGTTTTAGAAAATAACAACAATAATAAGGTTAAAAGCGTGAGTATCATACCCAGGGAAGGCAAGCAGGCAAAAAAAAATTGTACAAGATGGAAATCAAACCTGACCAAGAAAGACAGAGATGCATTGTAAGAAATTCCTTTTTTCTAATATATAAACAGTATTAAACAAACATAGGAGAATCATTAATTAATTAAAATAATCAAATTTTGGGTGCAATTTGGAGGGAAAAGAGTGCAATAAAGGTGTTCGACGAAATGCCGAAGAGAGCGAAAGGGTAATTAGTTCAATAAGCAAACAGAGGGATGGAAAGGAAATACCCAAATTTTTTCTTGGTTGGGGGTTCAGTGAAAAGCATCTTAGCGGCGGTCATCATGTCGAGATTTTCCAGCTGCTTCAATTGCTTCAACCTTTCCTCAGCGATGTTGTTGTTGTTTTTCGCTGAAGTGCAAAAGGAACTGCTTTGAGGGTTGCTGGCACTCCATAATGATGTCGTGTGAACAAACTTGAATCGCCCCGAGAAGCGCAACCACCTTCCTCCGCCACCGAACATAGATCACAACCCCCAAATCATCCACCTCAACCCCCGAAATGAAAAATCGGATCCGTAACACCCGGCCCATATCTCAATGGACTGGGCCCTTCAAGCCCCATTTCTTTAATCATTTAATGAGAGTTTCAACCAAAGAAAAATGCATTGAACAGCAGTTTTTTTAGGGTAAAAAAATAGTACGAAAAGTTTTCATACGAAAATGTAGAAAATCGTTCTAATCATATGGGTGATATTTTGATTTGTTTTTAAGTTTTATTTATAATAAGAAATAAAATAATTACTTCATAATTCATATAATCAATGCATTTTAACGGAATTGAGATTCCAGGTGGTAATTCATATAATCAAATTGATTTTAAGGGAGTTGAGATTTGAGGTGATAAAACCGGTTAACTTACTATCTGTCTTAAAAAAAAAGTAACTTCTCTTGTTTGGAGTGATGAAGAGGGTGACCTCTATTATATATCTTTTTTTTTTTTGGGTATTAAGTTACAACCCTTTAATTTGGACCGTCGAATTTTTTAGTAAAGATGCAAAGGATGAGGATTTGCAGGTTTTCTCCAAGTCACCCATATTGATGTCTAGTTTATAAAATTGTAGATTGATCCCTGTGTTATGTTTAGTAAATTTCTTTTCTTTTGGCACTCCAAATCCAAAGTAAGGGTACCATCTCATTAGGATGACATTTGGAGCTAGACACGGTAGGTACCAATAAAAATTAACTATAATGGGTAGGGTAATTACCCATCAAATGAGTCTGGATTCGAGTCTGGATAATTATCCGCACTTTTTTAATGGGTATTGGTACTATGGTACCCTACCCTACCTATGTCGCACTTATATAATATATATATATATAATTAATATTAATTTATATATAAATATGTTTCTATTATTAATTAATATTTAAAAATATAGTTAATGTTAATATATATTATAATCACCAAAAAAAATATTAATATATATTACTATTTAATTGATTTAAATGTTATGATTTTGAAAATGTTAAAATTTTGCAATCCTAAATAATAAAATAACAAAACTTCAACTAATTTTCACTCCCCCTCTCACTATTCTCGTCTCTCATCCACTTCCACGTCACCGGAGTTATTTTATAGTTAAACTTGAATGATCTATGAATTATTTTTCATTTGTGCTAAAGTGATTTTTTTAATTAATTTTCATTTTCTAATCAATTTATTATTTTTATAGTTAGCAAAAATACGGGTAAATGGGTGCGGATACGGGTACTTAAGTACCCAGCGGGTAAGAGTACGTGTATTAGAATCACTAGCCACGCGGGTATAGTCTAGGTACAAAATATATTTTTTTAAACGCGGGTATGGGACGGGTACTACAGTACCCTACCCATTGTCATCCTTACATCTCATAGTGCATATGGATGAGTATTCTTTAAGCACGGTACATTATAGTGTCTGTTGTCACATCAATGTTTTAAAAAATAGTCGTACCCGCACGTATACTCGTGTGAACAGTAATTTTAATGATCATATTTGTTGGGCACCTATATGTTCATGTCTATGAAAAAAATAGGTGATTCAGATTTGACTCATTTATTCGTAATATATAGTATATATAGTTAAAATAATTCTAGAATATTATATTGTCGAAATCCAATACATAACTTCTTAACTGAGATAAAAAATAATTCAATATTTATTTTTAAATATATATATATATATAGTATTTCTTCTACTACATTATTTTATTATTTATTTCAAAAATAAATTTATAACTTTACATTTACTTTTTTAATTTTTACTAATCTTATTTTACTTTCATCAATTAATTAATTAATATAAAATAAGCGAGTTATTCACGAATTCTTAATGTCAAGCTTATAAAGCTTGAGTTTGACTCATTTAAATAATCAAGCCCAATTTTTAACTTGAATTTGTTTATTTAATTAAACAAATCGGCTTGATCGAACATTTAACGAGCCAAGCTTAAATAGTTCATGAATAGTTTAGCTCATTTACCGCCCCAACCATATATAATAAAGTAAAAAACATAAATAATTAGCTTTTTAAAAAATAATTTTAATCTATAATATACTGTGTGTGCGTGTGTGTATATATATGTGTGTGGATTAGATAATATAATAAAAGTAATAAATATATGATATTATTTATTAAATAATTTAATTAATTAATACGTGTATGTACGAATATGAGGTGGGTTGGACACTATAGTGAATAAATAGTAAAAAATCAATGATAATTAACATGTTTGGAGAAAATAAATTGTAATAATCATTCAAAGACACTTTGAGGTGTCCCCCACCCACGGTGGTGAGGTAGTTTAGGCCCCACTTGGGATGCTTAGGAGTTTTTAGTTTTTGAATTTTTAAAAATTTCAATCAAGTTTTTATAAATTCTTTGCAGGTAGTTTGAGCTTTTTGCGGGCTTTATCGAGTCGAGTAAAAAATTCTTGGGGTTATTCGAGTTTCTAAAGTAAATGTTATGACCCTATATTTTTACGAGTTGGTCAGTTCAGCTAAACTTGTAGCACAAGTAATCACTAAATTAAAATTTTCCACCTACCCCCAAACAAAAAAAGAGAGAGAGAAATCACGGGGAAAAGAAAGAGAGGTGAAAGATTAGAATAAAGAGAATGAAAGGAAGAATGAGATAAGAGGTGAGGACGAGAGAGAGCACTCTCTCTTTTACCTTTCTTCCCTCTATTTTTTTTACGTGTGAAGAAAACGTTTCATTACCTTCATTTTGGTCTCTGGATTCTAGCTTGGTGGAATTATGCAAAGTATGTACCACATGGATAGTCATTTTGTCACTTAACGTGTCACACAAGCAAAACTATTAACTTTATGTAACTTTTGTTAATGTAGAAATTAGAGTAAAACCCCAAATTCACCCCTGACAAAACATGTTGGGACACATTGGTCCCTAACAAAAAAAACCTCGTTTTGATGTCCTTGACAACTATCTCTGTGAGGCACGTTCGTCCTTCTGTTAACTCTGGTCGCTAAAGTTAACAGATTTGCACACATGACACGTTAAATTATATATGTTGCATCTGGTCATTCAACGTGGCCTGTGTTACAATTTATAGCCATTTCATTCCCTAAGAAAACCCTATTTGGGACAAATTAGTCCTTACGTAGAAGAGGAAAAATATTGAAAAGTTAGGGTTCCTAAAATTCACTCTCGATTATTTCCCCCATTCAACTGAATAGACATGTACTTTTTCCTGTAATTAAAGAAATCAGTAAAGGCATAAAACAGAAGAAAGAAATTAGCGAAGGAAGAAAGGAAACAAAAGAAGAAAGAAAACGAAGCAAAAGAAATAAAACAAAGGCAAAAAAAACACAGAAGGGAAGGGGAATTCGCAAACTGCTGAAGGTATGTCAATATTTTTCCTCTTATGTGTAAGGACTAATTTGTCCCAAAAAGGATTTTGTGAGGGACTGATATGGCCATAAATTGTAACACAAGACACGTTGAAGGACCAAGTGCCATGTAGGTAATTTAACGCGTCACGTGTGCACATCTGTTAACTCTAACAGACACGAGTTAACAGAAGGACGAATGTGTCCCACGGAGATAATTATCAATGACGTCGAAACGAGTTTTTTTGTTAGGACCAATGTGTCGCAACATGTTTTTGTCAGGGAGAATTTGGGGCCTTACTTTAGAAACTATTTTGACAAACAAAATATAGTTTCGGCTTTCAAGGATTTATTTTTAATTTATCTCAATTCAAAAACTAACTTGACAACACCCAATACTTTTAGGGAAAATTGCACTCACCTCCCCTGAGGTTTGCCTAAATAACAAATATCCCCCCTCTAGTTTTTGAAATGCACTCACCTCCCTTGCCTAAAGCAGAATGATAAAAAAAAACTCGTAACTGTGGATATTCGTAGATATACTAGCGATGAGTACCCCGCATATTTATTAAATGAGTGGATACGGATATTATACTACTCGTCCCGCGGGTACCCGCATACTCATTAAAATATATTTTCTATTAAATCTATTAAAATATTAAGATATTATATCATTTCATGATGAGATAAAATTTATTTTTATTATTTTATAATAATATTTTCAATACATTAACTTGTAATAATATTATATAATGTTAATTTATATTATATAAAATTGATATAATATGATACCATAATATATTATATGTCATTTTTTCTATAAATCCTGAATTATTAGATATTAATAGATACTCGTGAATATCTGCTACTCGCTTGGGTAGTTGTTAATTTTAGTAGGTATGGATACAAGTAGTGTATAATCCATTCTGCTCCGTTAATATCCCTAGATAATCCTCACGGTGTCAATGAGAAGGGAGGTTTCTGCATTTCAAAAATTAGAGGGGAGGTCTTTGTCATTTAGACAAACCTCAGGGGAGGTGAGTGTAATTTCCCCATACTTTTAGGGATTAAAATGATGTTCTACTCATATTTTTTATCATTGAACAAATTATAATTTTTAGGAAATTTTTATTTATAAATAATTAATCTAAAATATTTGTCATAAAAAAGTGAAATAAAGAAGGGATTAATTTTCTAACAAATAAAAGATAAATTAAGGAGAATAAAAAATGAATAAAGACACGAGATTCCAAAGGTTATATATATATATGTATGTATATGAAAAATATGTAAAAAATAGTTTTAAAGTAAAAATTCAAAGTTGTTATATTTAAAGGAATGATTTTAAATTTTCAATGCCAAAATGCCATCCCCAATTTAAAATTTTGCAAACATGCTTGAATAGTTGAACTACATTCGACATTGAAGTCAAATTGTGTATTACACCTTTATCCAATTGAATGAATTCAAAATTCCAAATAAAGAAATAACATAATTTTTTTTGGATGATTTAGAAATAACAGCAGTTAAATTACGATTCCATTTTCAGCTGTCATTCTTTTTCAATTTTTTTTTCTCGTTATGCATTCTTTACCAATTTACAATTCTGACTACAAAACCCTTGAAATAACTTTATTCGAACTCGGATATGAATACTTTTGTGGCCCCAAAACCGGATGTGGAATATCTCATTTCTGTTTAAAAATCGATGTCACGAATCTCAACCACATAGGAATAGAATTTGTTCGTGTTATTATTTACCATACCCACGTGGGGGCGAGGTTAAAGTGTTGTGATATGCATGACATGATTATTATCATCACCAACAAACAACAAGGATAATTGACGCCTAATTATCTACTAATACTAACTTTCTTAGTTCAAAGTCATTGTCTTTTCTTTCTTGTTCACTTCACTTGACTTCGGGTAGAAGGGTAGATTCCAAAAAGGTGAATACGAATTAGTGTGATTCATAACATTAACACTCTTACCATCCTAATTAAATCCATTAATCCCCCAAAAAGATTGTTAACTAAACGCATTATAATATGTTTAGACCCCACTCCGTTTCCCCCAAAGCCAATGATGACCCTCCTTTTTCTTTACTTTAAGATCAAAACTCCACTAAACACAGTTCATAATATATATATATACACACACATAACATGGAACCCCACCCCACCCATACGCCACAATTATGAGCAAACGTTACTTTCTTTGTCCTAAGAAAGTTATTTTATTTTTAAATTTTTTCAAAATTTCAGATCCTACATCCGAGACCAGCTAATGTTGAGGCAGAACTGTAATTTCACCCCAAAACAAAGGCCATTCATGTAGAAAACACGATTTTATAAATACAAGTTACATATATGGATGTAACGCACTATGTTCTCTATTAGTATTCACATACACGCACCGGCAACACCTGCCGCCGGTGGAACCCATTAGCAAGCACAAGAAGCTTCTCATTCTCTTCTTCCCCTTCTCTTTTTTTCTCCTCATTTTCTGTTTTTTCAAAATTCAGATACCCAATTGGGAAAAGTAAATAACTTTGAAAACTTTTATCCCACCCACTACACTGAGCTCTTCATTTGTTCTGTTCTGCTTCTTCCATTTCCATATGAAACGGATGAGGAGGTAAGCAAAACGACGCCGCAGAATGCTGTGCAGGAAGAGCAGCTCCCGGAACGGCGTCGTTTCGGGATCGGTGCCGGTGTACCTCAACGTGTACGATCTGACACCCATCAACGGTTACGCTTACTGGTTCGGCCTTGGAGTGTACCATTCCGGCGTGCAAGGTTTGTCATTTTTCCCCCACTTCAATTCTCAACATCATTCTCCAATCTGCACATGAACCCACTTCAGATCTACGATCTGTGAGAAAAAACTGATGATGGGTATCTCTGTTTCTTTTTCATTTGAAAAAAAAATTGGATTTTTTTTGGGGTTTAGTTCACGGTGTTGAGTATGCGTTCGGTGCTCACGAGTACTCTTCGACGGGGATATTCGAAGGGGAGCCGAAGAGGTGCGAAGGTTTCAGGTTCAGGAAGACGATACTGATCGGGAAAACGGGTATGGGTCCTGGTGAGGTGAGGGCGGTGATGGAAGACCTTGCTGCTGAATACAGAGGGAATGCCTATAATCTCATCACCAAGAACTGTAACCATTTCTGCAAAGATGCTTGTGTTAGGCTCACTGGTAATCCTATACCCAGTTGGGTCAATCGTCTTGCTAGGATTGGTAGGTCACTACAATTGCTCTGCTACAACACAAAAGTACATAACTGTTTTTGCAATTTTTCTTCCTGCTTTTCCGGCTTTAGATATCAATTCTGTGTTTTAGTCTCTATCTATTGTTGCTCTGCTTCTTCTTCATTTTCTTAATTCATTATTGAAATGAAATTGAAAATTGAAAATTGAAACATGTTAGTCCTGTGTTGATCTTTGGTGAAAATGATAGTATCTGCTATAAAAATGTAGTGATTTGGAAATTAGTTAAATAGCGAGTTTGTAGGTGATAGGCTGATAGCGACTGTGACAAAAATTAATATTGGATAGCCATTTTTTAAAATTCTTCCACATGGCATCAGAACGTAGGTGATGAAAATGAAACCAAAAAAAAAAAAATGAAAAGATAATATGGAAGGAATGAAAAGAAATTACTTTGGAATCGTATTGATTTAAACCTAAAACTTCATGATAAACTACTTAACCTCTAACCTAGTGGGTAATCGTATTGATTCATTTGTAAATAGCACAATGTGATATAAATTGTTATGGAAAATTAAATTAGAATGACAATGACAATAACTACATTAGTTTAGTTATATCTATACCCCAAAATAAAACATTAGTCTTCTGCCACTGTTAATATTGAAAACTTGTGGAATACGCTCCTTGGATACACTTTTTTCTTTTCTTTTTTCTTCCCTTTTTCTTTCCCTCCCAACTGCTAATGTATAGATTCTTTGTGACAATGATTGAGCTAAAGCAAGTTTGGGATTAATAGTTTCCGGTGTATTATAAAAAGTAGGAAGAGACTATTATTTGTCTCTTAATTTTCATGCTAAAGTTTCGAAATTGAGATTTTGATGCTTGGGTTGTTTTGGTTGGCTTATTGTGTGGCAGGTTTTTTGTGCAATTGTGTTCTTCCTGTGACTTTGAACTCAACCAAAGTTAGGCATCATAGAATAGAAGACAAGCAATGTGAAGGAGAGAAGCAAGCATTAACCAGTGAGCCCAACAAGCTTGCTGCTTCAAATTCAACATCTTCTCCTGCTTCTAGCTCTGGATTGCGCAGGGGAAGGAGTAGAAACAGACGTGCCCTTCCTCCTTCTTCACCTTTGATTATTGAGTCTTCTTCATCTTGAAGTCCAAAATCTGAAAATTTTATATATATATTTTTTTTACATTCTTGTTTTGTTTAATTTAACAGAAGTTGCTCTAACGAAGAAAGAAAGGCAACACATCACATTGGATTATCAATTGAAAATTGTTATTCTTCATTCTTTTCATATCGAAAAACCAGCCACGAATCCCGGACTCATACTGCCTTTTTTCTTTTTTTAAATTTTTATTGAAGAGTGGACCCAGCTCTAAGGTAAGGTGGGTTATACAAAAGAAGTTCATAAGAAGGCCACCAAGAGGAGGAGGGAGATATAGATAAAAGGAGTTGAGCTGCCACAAGGGACAAGCTCATACTTTTATTTATTGTATGATTATTTTGGGAAAAATATGAATTGTCGAGTTTAAGAGAAAATTTTCAAGTTTAATTTTAAGAGCTTATTTACATTAAAATTGTATATAAAAGTATAAAACATGAGATGTTGTCAATATAAAAAAATTACATTATCATTTAATAATATATTATTATATTATTATTTATTGAATATAACGTTTTAAATGTTATTAAGTTTAATAAATAAAATGTAAAATTAGACACTAATAATATTACAATTTAAGAACAAAACTCGAATAAGTTGTCTACTATCAAATAAAGAAAAAATTATAATTTTTATGTCCATAATAGTTTGATGAATTAATAATTGATAATAATAAACAATTTTGATAATAAAAATGAATTTAATAATTAAACAATAGCAGTGCAAACATATTTTACATAAATATTTAATCATATTTTTTATATACCAAATATTTAGAGTCAGTAAAATAGGTTAAACCGACCAGGTCAGCCCATAAAAACACGTTAAAAGTGTAGTTGTGTAGGGTTCAGACATTTCTTTTAGAAACTTGAATAACTCCGGATCTTTTAACTTGACCCACAAAACCCTAAACCCGATTTGCTAGCTCTACAATTTTTCAATTATATACCATCTTATCATATATTTTTTTTGTAACCAAAACATCATATTTTTTGTACCAAAAAAACATCATATTTTGTTTTCCTCCTTTTTCACATTTACTCTAATATTGATATAATATTATTAGATGTATGTCTATAACTTGTTTTGACTACTCACTCTATAGTTATTAATTTTAAAAAAAAATTGTGTTTGCTTAGTCTACAGTTAGATAAATTTGATTTTAAAATAAATGATAAAAAATAAATTATTCACAAATTATAAGATATATTTAATCGAAAACTGAATCAAACCAAAAATAAAAAAATTGAAAATCACAAAAAGTGAATTTTTTATTGGATTGGATTGAAATAATTTTCAGATCCTACGTTAAGAACCAATTCATACCGAACTTATATACATATATATTATTTTATTTATAAAATTGTCATTTTTATACTTGTATAAATATATATTTATGAAATTACTTATACTAATATAATTTTATGGTTTATTGTCCAATATCATTTTAATAACTCTATAAATACATTAATTTTAAATTTGTTTTCATGTTTCATATTCTCTTTTTTTAATATATTTTTGTATTTATATTAATAAATATAAGTTCCAATAAAAATGTGTATAAGAGGAAAATTAAAATAAAATATCATTAGTGATACAATACAAATTTTTTTATCTAATATTTATTTACTCTTTAAAAAATCAAAAATTGATCCAATCCAATTTTAATTAGATTGGACTGGTTTAAATTTAAAAAAAAATAAAAAATCGATTGATGATGAAGCAATAAAATCATAATTATTGGATGGAATAATTTTTTACCTTAAGATTTAATCCAAACTGAACCACCAACACTCTATTCACCTTGGCAAAATAAACTTTCATCTGCAAGTACTATTACATTTACATGTTTTCGCTGAGGTTTATGCGTGTGATGTTTTTTAAATCTTTTTATGAGTATCATGTGTTTTAAATGAGACCATTTTTTATTCTCATAAAAAATTATATTTTTTTATTCTTAAAGTGTGTTCAAAGTGATGATGGCCTAAATATATGCAATGGAATATGGAACCCATTGAGTCCCTTTGCAAGCAGACATTATCTTTTTTATTATTCTGTCAAAGTTAAGTCGCAAATGACGATGAATTAATGACAATCGGTCTGTTGCTTGCATACAAACATAAATCATATTATGGAGATGCCATGGAGGACATGTATTAGTATTACTCAAGATTGGTGCTGTCATTTTCGGTCATGTCTGTCCCTATTGTTACATTTTTCTTTTTCTTCTTAGGGGAATGACTTTTGCTATTTGGACTTTGCACTTTTTCATCCTTAGGCACTATTAGAGTCAACAAAGCTGGATCTTAGAACAACTACTTTTGACTAGCAATAATGGATTGGAGGGAGCAAGTAGCAATACATAGTTTTCGCTTCTTTTCTTTTTTTCTAAACAAAAAAGCTTCATGGTTAACAACAACAAGAATGCGATCTAGATAAATTTTGATAAATTCATTTTAATAGTAGATTTATAGAGTAATTTTAGGGAGTTTTTAGTTGTTTAGTTTGATAATTTTATAAATTTATAGTTAAAAATTGTACATAATTAAGTTTGTTTGTATTTTAGGTGATTTTAGTAAATAATAGTATTTTTCTCTAATTTTTCTTTGTTTTATTGTTTTTAGGAATTTTCTGGAAAATAAGAAAGAAAGAAGTAATGAGAAGCAATTTTGAAGTGTAAGGAAGAGTCAAACAGTGAAAATTGAGGAAAAGGAGATGCATATGAGGAAATTTACTCTCTGCCAGAATCGTGTGGGGACAGACCAGCAGCGTGTGAGGACACGATACCTCCAGAGGCTACAGAATTGAAGTTTGCTCTCTGCCATGTTCGTGTGGGAACATGGCAAGGCTTGTGTGGGGACACGAATTCTGCAGAAACATTATAAATAGTCGCTGATTAGATTTTTAGCGGGAGTCTTTTCATTTTTTCAGATTTCTCATTTCTTCCACTCGAATTTTCTCTCTTTTTCTCTCTTTCTCCTGAAGATCAAAACCAAGTGGAAGGTAGGGTTCTTGATTCAATGGAGTTTCTCATTGAGTTTGCAATTCTTTTCTCTTCTCTTTTGTAATGGATTTCTAAATTTCTTAGGTTAGGAATTGGGGAATTCTGGTTCAAACTCCATGTAATTTCGTTTTGAATTCAATTCAGATTGTTATGATGCAATTGCATTGTTTACTTTAAATCTTAATGCTTCATTGACTTGATCAACCAATGCATGATTTGAGAGTGATTCTCACAATTGGAAAATTGGAGAAAACTTGGATCTGAAGTAAATAACATGAGTAGTTAATTACCTAGGAATACGAATTAATTCTTGTGTGATCTGTATCAATTCTTACTGGTAATGCATGTCACAATTGAATTCACCTAATGAATTAGGGTTCTTGATTGTAGATATAGGGTTAATTCACCAAGGAATTGAGATTTAACTATCTAAGTGAATTGGATCATGAATTAAATCATAACAATTGAGTTGATTAGTCTTTTACATGGAGTGAGAACTAAAAGGAACCAAGTCCTAATCATTTGTTGATATTGTTCTTCATCAATATTGTGTTCTTGTTAATTGTTTAACCACATAATTCAGTTTTTGGACTATAATTTTTTGCATAGTTTAGAATTCCTCATTCACACTCATAATTCTCTTTCCAACTAGATAACTCCTTGTAATTGGTACTCGAACTTCAATCTCTGTGGATTCGATAACCTTACTTACTCTTGAATACTTGTGACGATTCGGTACACTTGCCGAAATTTTTCATCAAGTTTTTGGCGCCGTTGCCGGGGATTGACAGTTTCAATATCAATAGTTCAGTGGATTTTCTAGATTGGATTCTGTTTCTGTTGTTAATTCCAATTCTAATCTGTTTTAGTTGTTCTTTTGTATGCGAGGCAAAAATAAAAACAAGGTTACAGTGGAATTTGATCCAGAGCTTGAACTCCCTATAGCTCATTTCAAGAGGAAGTCTAAAAAGGGACTGCATATTGCATCAGGACAACCAAGCATTCAAGTTTCTACCACATCTTTATCTTTACCAAAGAGAGAAAAATCAAGACAACCAATCATAGCTGATATGGGAAATGGAGGTAGAAGAACATTCGAGGATTACTCACAACCTCGTCCTAGAAATTCTGCACCTATAGTGAGACCTCCAATTCAAGCAAACAACTTCGAGATCAAGCCAGCTCTTCTCCACTTGATTCAGCAAGATCAATTTAATGGACATGCATCCGAAGATCCTAATGATCATTTACAGAATTTTTTGTCATATTGTGAGATGTTCAAAACCAATGGAGTTAGCGATGAGGCATTAAAGTTGAGACTCTTTCCTTTATCATTGAGAGACAAGGCAAAGAGTTGGATACTTTCACTACCACATGGAAGCATCTCAACATGGGATGATCTTGAGACCAAATTTTTGGCCAAATATTTTCCACCTTCAAAGACAACTAAGTTGAGGCAAGAGATACTTTCTTTTGCACAAAGAGATGCTGAATCTTTACATGAAGCTTGGGAAAGATTTAAGGAGTTACAAAGAAAGTGTCCACATAATGAAATACCTGAATGGCTGCAAATAAGGACTTTTTGTGATGGTCTTAATGAAGATACAAGATCTAAAGTGAATGCAGCAGCTGGAGGTGCTTTGAGGAAAAAGACCCCTGAAGAAGCAAAAGAATTGATTGAAGTTATGGTTGAAAATAACCATGCATTAACAAGGGAAAGAGAGTCTTCTAAAAGAGGAGTTTTAGAGCTCAATAATGTTGATGCATTGATGGCTCAAAACCAATTGCTTGCTAAACAGTTGAGTTCTTTGACAACAAAGCTTGATGGAATATACTTGGATTCAAAGAAACAAGTTCATTTAGTGTGTGATTTTTGTCAAGGAAATCACCCTAATGGAGCTTGCGATATTCCGGAAGAAGCTTTTTCACAACAAGATTTGGAGCAAGTGCAATTCATGTCAAATAATCAAAGACAGCCCAATTTCGCTCCAAGGCAACCATTTCATCAAAATAATAGATTCAATCAGAATTTTTCTATGAGACAGCCTTATTTTCAATCAAGCAATGTTAATTCTCAACAAGGAGGGAGTTTTGGGCAGCAAATATCCCAATCTACACCTGAATCTCAATCTAATCAATTTTCCATTTTAGAAAAAGCTCTTCTCAAACTAACAGAGGAAAATGCTTTGTTTATGCAGGAGACAAGATCCAATTCTAATGCTATGATGCAAGAAACAAGGAATTTTATTCAAGAAACAAAAGCAAGTTTCAAGAATCATGATGCATCTATCAAGAATTTGGAGAATCAAATAGGACAATTGTTAAATCAATTAAATTAAAGAACAGTTGGAAATTTTCCAGGAGACACAATTATCAACCCACAACAACAGTGTAAAGCAATTATTACAAGAAGTGGGAAGGTTATAACTCCTCAATCTCCGAAGATACAGGAAGATGCAAGGATGGGAAATGAAAAAGAAAGGAAGATTGATGGTGTAGTAGAAAAATGCTCGGATTCAGAAAATAATGAAAAGGAAATGGAAAGCTCTTCAAATGATAGTTCCCTTCAACCTTATTTGAAATTCAAGAAAAGATAGATCAAGATACACCAAAAAGGAAATCCAAGAAACAATTATTTGAACAAGCCGTGAAGCCAAAACCAATCTCCTCATATGCTCATGTTCCTTTCCCACAAAGGCTGCAAAAGCAAGGAGATGAAAAGAAGTTTTCAAAGTTTCTGGATGTATTCAAAAAGCTACAGATCAACATTTCATTTGCTGAAGCATTGGAAGAAATGCCATCTTATGCGAAATTCATGAAAGAACTTCTTTCAAAGAAGAGGAAAATTAAAGAGAAAGAGACTGTTGCATTAACAGAAGAATGCGGTGCAATTTTGAAGCGGAAGTTACCTCAAAAGCTTAAGGATCCAGGTTCATTCATCATACCTTGTGTTATTGGTAACATGCAGATTGGAAAGGCACTTTGTGATCTAGGTGCAAGCATCAACCTAATGCCTTTGTCTATGATGAAGAAACTTGGGATTAAAGAAGTCAAGCCAACCATGATGTCACTACAACTTGCAGATCGATCTATCAAATATCCATTTGGTGTAGTTGAGGATTTGTTGGTAAAAGTAGACAAATTCATTTTTCCAGCTGATTTCGTGGTTTTAGATATGAAAGAAGATGTTGCAATACCTCTCATTTTGGGCAGACCTTTTCTTACAACAGGAAGAGCTTTAATTGATGTTCAACAAGGTGAACTCATGTTGAGAGTTCAAGATGAGAAGGTGATATTCAATGTCTTTGAAGCCATGAAACATCCAGCTGAAGATTCTCATTGTATGAGAGTGGATATCGTTAATTCTTTGATACCAAAATTTCTCAAGAAGCATGACTTTGATTCTACCTTGGAGCATGTATTGATCACTTCTAAACAATCAAGGTCTAATAACAATGAGAAAGAAGTGAATGATTGCTTAGCACATTTAGATGCTAATTCTCCTTTGCTTATCAATGTTCCACCTAAAGAAGAGTTGAAAACAGAAAATAAAGAAGAAGTAAGTCCAAAAGTTGAGTTGAAGCAATTGCCATCTCATCTCCGCTATGCTTTTCTTGGTGACAATAATAATTATCCAGTGATAATAAGCAGTGCACTAAATGAGCAAGAAGAAGAGAAGTTGCTGCGCATTTTGAGAGCTCACAAATCAGCTATAGGATGGACAATTTCAGATTTGAAAGGTATAAGTCCTGCATTCTGCATGCACAATGTGATAAATCCATTTTAATAGTAGATTTATAGAGTAATTTTAGGGAGTTTTTAGTTTAGGGTTTAGTTTGATAATTTTGTAAATTTGTAGTTAAAAATTGTACATAATTGAGTTTGTTTGTATTTTAGGTGATTTTAGTAAATAATAGTATTTTTCTGTAATTTATTTTTGTTTTATTGTTTTTAGGAATTTTCTGGAAAATAAGAAAGAAAGAAGTAAAGAGAAGCAATTTTGAAGTGTAAGGAAGAGTCAAACAGTGAAAAATGAGGCAAAGGAGATGCATATGAGGAAATTTACTCTCTGCCAGAATCGTGTGGGGACAGACCAGCAGCGTGTGAGGACACGATACCTCCAGAGGCTACAGAATTGAAGTTTGCTCTCTGCCATGTTCGTGTGGGAACATGGCAAGGCTTGTGTGGTGACACACAAGAAGAATGCGACCTAGATAAATTTCTTTTACAAAACCAACTTACTTATCTATGACGCTGCAATTGAATAAAGTATAAGTGAATTAAAGTTTACTTTTTAAGGAAAAAGACGTTGGACATTGGTCACCAAATAACGAATCAACTTGGGTAATGTACTATTGTAATGATGAACTCCAACAACTATAAACCATTTGTTCTAGAAGATTTCTTAGTATTAATAGCAAGTTAGCAACACAGATTCAACTGAAAAAAAATAATAAGAGAAGAAAACAGACATTTTATTCCAGTATTATTTTTTTTTCAAAATTCCAGTATGTTGGATCTAGAATTTTCCCATCCCAGCCCCCTTATCCCAGGCCTAGCGTCCCTCCCATAGATCCAAAAACAAATTGGTTTTTCTGATGTTGAATAATAGAAGAAAATACTGTTCAAGATACAAAAGCACAAACAATTTAAAACGTGATTATTAGGTTGTGTTTGATTCAATTTTATTTTGAAAAAAAATATTTTTTAAGAATTACTGTTTATAAATAAAATTATTTTATTTACAGTATTTCCAACACAAAAACATATATACTAAAAAAACACTTTTCTAAGAGCATGTTTGATCCACTTCTGTTTTTAAGTTTTTGAAAATTATTTTTATAAATGAAATGATTTATTTACAAAATTTTTAATACACAAACAAAAAAAATAGTTTTCAAAAGATCTAAAAGTAGTTTCAAAATTTTAATTTTTAAAAACTAAAAAAAGAGACTTTTCAAAATTATTTTTAAAAATTGTCTATTAAACAAATTTTTAGTTTTGCTTTTAAAAACAGAAAATAATTTTTAAAAATGATAAACAAACAAGATCTAAAATATCTTAAAGTAATTTCAGAATTTTAGTTTTTTAAAACTAAAAAATAGTTAAAATTTTTAAAACTGTTTTTAAAAAACAGTTTTTTTTTGTTACAGAGGAAAAGCTAAACAAAAACAAAGCAAACAAAACTGAAAAGAGCTAAAGCTAAGCTCTCAAGAAACACACTCCCAAACACACTCCTAAAGGTTGAAGGTCAGGGGGAGGATCCATCACAATGCAAAGTCTGGACAAACAGGTTGCTCCCTTCTTGGCAAGCAAATCCGCGCACCGATTACCTTCATGGAGAGAGTGTTTAATCTGCACAGTCAACTCTTTTTGAAGCCACTGTTGAATGGTCCTAACAATATTAGCATACTTGTGGAAATCATGGACTCCATTAACGATGAGACTGCATGCCAAAGCCGAGTCCATAAGGCATTTCACGTTCCAAAAATGGCTCTCCCAACAAAGTCTAAGCCCCTCTAAAATAACGGCCAACTCGGCCTCAAGAATATCCATGTGAGGCAGCTCCCCATAGAATCCCCTTATCCAAGAGCCATCGTGCCTTCTAAGGAGACCACCCATCCCTGCAGTCCTTTTATTTACACTATCATCTGTGTTGAGTGCAATTTGATCTAAACTGGGTTTCTCCCAGCAAATGTAACAAGGAGTAGCAGTGTTCCTATGCCTCAGACAGTGAGACTGAAACACCTTCTGAATGGTCTCATTTAAAGAATTTTTTTTTGGAAGAATCTCCCAAACTGTAACAATTTTTCCCTCAAACACTAGGCTATTTCGGCTAGTCCAGATAAGCCACACTGCTGCAAGAAACAACGGTCCCCCTTGATCAATACCTGCCAAAAGCCAATCCTTCACGGAATTAATTAATACTCATTGTGCAAAGATGCGACAGACCAACATGGTACCACACTAGCTGAGCTTTTAAACAATCTTTAAGGCAATGAAGAATACTCTCTGACTCACTTCCACACCCAGAGCAGTGAATGTCAATAGATATGCCACGTTTGGAAATAACTTCCTTGGTAGGGAGAGAGTTATGAAAACTCAACCAAAGGAAAAATCTGATATTCTCAGGAGCAGGAGTTTTCCAAATCCAATCCCAACTCTCACAATTAGCTTTCTGCAAGCTTGATAACAGCCAATGGTATCCACATCGGGTGGAGTACTCACCCGAAATGGAATCAGACTAGACAATGGTATCCTTGACTCCCTCACAGAGATAAAGGAAATGTTGCAGGATGGTATTTGTTGTCTCTTCCGGAATAAAAGTCCACAAAGAATCCAATTGCCACCTATTAAGCTGCCAAACATACTTGATAGCAAGGTTCACGTCATGAATATGCA
Organism: Sesbania bispinosa; assembly: GCA_026901365.1. NCBI lineage: Eukaryota > Viridiplantae > Streptophyta > Magnoliopsida > Fabales > Fabaceae > Sesbania > Sesbania bispinosa. The sequence continues at coordinate 1,408,168 of QLOH01000060.1, read as the reverse complement.
CATAGGGGACTACCTCACACAACTGCCCACTCCTCAGCCAGTTAGTATACCAAAAATTTGATCTACCATCCCCTATTTTGAAACTAAAACCGGAAGCTAACTCCCCCTGGCCTTGAGAATGGAGTGCCAAATGTACGAGCCTCTAGAGTCAGGGATGTCCAGGATATGCGAGCCTTTTAGATACTTACTTTCAATAACTTGAACCCACAGTTTATCAGCATGCATAGTACTCCAAATTAATTTACCAAGCATGGACACATTCTGGAGCTGAGCTACCTTCACCCCCAGCCCTCCATTTCTTTTAGTACGAGTAACATTCTCCCAACGGACAAGATTAAGACCCCTGCCCCTATCATTCTTCCAAAGAAAATTTCTAGACAGCTGATCCAGCTTGTCACAAACATATTAAGGCAACCATTAGGCTTGCATTGTATAAATGGGAATAGAGCTCATCACAGAATTAATAAGGGCGAGTCTCCCTGCTCTATTCAAGAGTCTTTGTTTCCAAGAAGCCAGCTTTGAGGAGATTCTATCTAGAATAGGCATGAAGTGAGTTCGGTTGGCTCTACCTTGGAACACTTGGAACCCCAAGTATTTCCCCAAGTTAGAAGTAAAACGAATGACACTAATTTGAGTGATCCTCTCTCTTTTGCTAGTCGTAACGTTTTTAGAAGCGAACACCCTCGACTTATCCAAATTAATTTTGAGACCAGACGCCTCATAGAAGTTATTAAGAAGAGAGGACATAAATCTAACCTGTGAGTTCTTAGCTTTTAGGAACAAAAGGCAGTCATCGGCAAAAAAAAAGGTGGGATATCCTCGGGCCCTGACGCGCCAGAGACACAGGCTTCCACTAACCCTTATCAACAGCTTCAGAAATTAGACAACCCAACTTCTCCATACAAAAGACAAACAAGTACGGGGAGAGAGGATCCCCCGGCCGGAGCCCTCTCTTAGGAGAGAAAAGGAGGATCTATTTCCATTCCACAGCAAGCAAAGGGTTGAGGAGGTCACACAGTTCATGATGAGGCTAACAATGATGTTGGGGAATCCAAATTCGATAAGAACCTGTCTCAGAAAATCCCAGTCAATTCTATCATAGGTTTTCTCTAAGTCTAATTTAAAAACTAAATCTCCCTGCTTCTTCTTAGACTTGTGCATAGAGTGCAAGACTTCCTGGAGAATGATAATATTATCAACTATACCTCTCCCCGGGATAAAACTGATCTGAAGAGGACTAATTAAATCATTAAGAAAAGGCCTCAGTCCAGCAACAAGAACCTTAATAATAAGCTTGTATACAACATTACATAAGCTTATAGGTCGAAAATCCTTAAAACTGAGAGGCTCATCAATTTTAGGAATCAACACAATCAGAGTCTCAGCAATTGCGGGATTAATCCGCCCAGTGTGGAATGCATCCATGACCAGGCTCCAAACTGTGTCCCCAACAATATGCCAATACAGCTTGAAGAAAATGGGTTGAAAACTGTCCGGTCTAGGAGCCTTATAGGACTTCATGGTTAGGAGGGCTGCATACAGTTCCTCCTTCGATACTGGTTTCAGAAGGCTAATAATGCACTCCTCCTGAAGCTGAGGCAAATTCGGAGTATGGAGAGAAGGATTCTGGGCTTCTTTCATACAGAACAACTTCTTGTAGAAAGACACCGCCTCACGCTGCAGGGTTTCGTCATTATCACACCACACCCCATCTCCAATAAAGAGACCATGAATTTTATTCCTCCTGCGCCTGGAGACTGTTTGTGCATGAAAGAAGGATGTATTCCTGTTACCAAATTTCACCCATTGCTCCCTGGATTTTTGCTACCATAAAACCTCTTCTTGAAAGAGAATAGAATCATACTCTGCTTGTAGCTTTCGCTGAGTTTCTAACAGAGCAGCTGAATCCACATTCTCCAAACATTTTTGAATACCATTCAAACGGTTCTTGATCTTCCTTTTCCTAGAAAAAACATTTCCAAAGGTTTCCTTGTTGAATTTACGGGAGTCCTCTTCTATCTGTTTGAGAGCAGCCATAATGTTACCCACAACGGCATTATGAGCATTAGAAACAATAGATTCATAATCCGCGTGTGTAGCCCAAATGGCTTCAAAACGGAACGGTCTGACCCCACGAGTTCTATTTGGAGCACCACACTTGAGAATGAGGGGACTATGATCATAGTGCACCCTGCAGAGAGTCTCCACAGAAGCTTCAGGGAAGGAGAGACTCCATTCTTGGTCCACAAGGGCTCGATCCAGACGTCTGTAGAATATCCTACCACCATGACCATTCCTCTGCCAAGTAAATTTGCCCCCAAAGAAGCCCAGATCCATAAACCTGCAAGAGTCCATCATGTCCCTAAACTCAGTTGCACGGGAAGGACTAAAATTACCCCCACGCTGTTCATGGGAAAAGAGAATTTCATTGTAGTCACCAACAGTCATCCACGGGATAGAGATAGAGGAGCGTAACTGCCTCAAATGCTCCCATAAACCCATACGCGAGCTGGGAATTGGGCTTGCATAAATCCCGGAACACATCCAGGAGGAGGAGCCCAACGAAATTCGAATGGTTAAAGCCTGAGAGAAAACATCAAATGATTGAAAAACCAAAGGAGTGTCAGAAGGGGCTAGAGCCCAAACTCCTCCAGCATGTCTTGTTGCTTCCGCAATTGCCACTTTAATAAAGCCCATTCGCTTTCAAAACTTAAAGGTATTATCAAAAGAAGTGTGGGTCTCAAATAAGATAATGAGCGAAGGGTTATAGTGATTAATAAGCTCTTTAATATGCCTCTGCCCTTTCTTATTACCAGCTCCGCGAACATTCCACGCAAGGATAACAAAATGCTTGAAATTAATCATCAAACAAATAATAGAAAAAATAGGACCCACCCAGGCGCTAATCATCCTGGCCATTAAATGTGTCCGCAACCATCTCCAAATCCTCCTCCACACAATCCTCTCCATACTGTCCAATGAGCTATCCTGATTGGGCTCTTGGTTGGAGCACGCACCGGAAGGAAGATCAGGCGGTTTGGGCTCATCCACAAACCTGAGTCTATTGGGCCCCACATATGTAACATTTAGAAGAGTTTTAATGCCTCCAGGAAGCATGTTGGGTGTCACCAGCCCATTATCCAACTTCTCATGGCCTTTGTTCCCTTCTAACCGAGCCACGTCAGGCACTCCTATATTCGCACCAAGTTTCACTTGTTTCTCCCCAGCAGTCTCAATCTTGGTGGCACGAGCATCTTCTACATTATTAGGCTTTGATGTGGCATTACCGAAAATTTTTGGTTGGAAAAATACAGGTTCCTTTCGAGGCCTTTTCTTACGAGTCCACATCTTGGGAGGCCCAATACTGGAGGTGGCTTGATACCCAGCTGCAGATGTACCCTTTTCACCAGCTGTAAAAATATGCTCCATATCATGCGCTGACTTTGACTCCAATGATGCGAATTTATTCCCCAAATCATGCGAAATTTTTTCCACTATTGTAGCCTTGCCATTCTTTCCTGATTTAGTAACCGCACCCATCACGCTACTCCCTTTATTCTTGGATTTTTGTTCCCTTTTATTTTTGGAAACTACAATCCAATCACCATGCGGATTTGCGCTGGAATTAACACTCTGAATCTTAGAGGTTCTAGGGTTTGCATGTTCCTGAGGCTGCTGAGGAGGTGCCTCTGAATGTACGTGGGTAGTATTGTCCGACGGCAGAGGAGTATGGCTTGGGGAGCTGCAAACTCGAGCAACATGGCCATACCTTCCACATTTTGAGCAAATGAGGTGCATGCCTTCATACTCTACACAGTACCAATTATCCCTTAACCAAACCTCGCCCACTACAGGTTCATCCAAGGAGATCTCTACACAGACTCTCGCGAACTTTCCTCTCTCAACATTAAGCGTCGTCATATCAACTTTCACCGGCTTCCCAACGGCAGAAGCTAAGGAGAGAAGAACGCTCTCATCATAATATTCAAGTCCCAAGCTTGGAAACCGAATCCACACCAAAGTCTTGTCGATCTTACGTTCAAAAGAGACAAAATCAGGTGTCCATTCCCGCACAGCAAGGTAGTGATCAAAGATCATTCAGGGACCTCCATGAATGACTTTCTCCCTATCTTCACGACGATCAAACTTGACGACGTAAAAACCATTGCCAACATCCATAATCTCAAATTCTCCCGCCGTCTTCCATAGTTTATGCAACCTCTTTTTCATCACAAAAAAACCCACCTGCTTTCCAAGAATCTTGATTATGACAGCATCCATCCATGGTTTCCAGAGCTCATTAAGAACCAAGTCATCAATGAAACATCTGGGTTTAAGTCTGTTCCCATCCTCCAACTCAATCCTAAACAACATCTTCTCTAGAAGATCACATTTCTCTCTTCTTGGAAGAGGATATTGATCGCCCATAAGCTTGTCCCGGAAAGAGATTCTACGCTTCTCTCCTGACCCATCCAGTGGGTCTGGAGGGACAATTGTCGTTGTTGGTTGACCTGTGTCCACCATCGCCTAAAACCCTAGCAGAGCTCTCACTAAATGATTGTTCCGCTTCTGGCAAGAGGCTCTCGTGACAGATATAAATTTAATTTGCTTTTTAAAAACAGTTTGTTAAACATGCTTTTAAAGACTGTTTTTCAAAAATAACATGCTTTTAAAGACTGTTTTTCAAAAATGTAATCAAACAGGTTCTTATTATTACACCTTACTTATATAACAAATCATGATAAGTCGACACAAAATAAAACTTGTTTTTTTTTGCTAAACAAATGAAATATATTGATAGGGAGTACAATGGGTACTCCAACCCATAAAACAAAACTAACAATGACTTTACAAATATTCACACAAACCAAATAAAATAAAACTTGTTCCCATCTCTATCTATCATGATGGTCGTGTGAACTAAAAATTTGTATGTGTAATGCATCCATAGTTCCACGACTCATGCATTTGACTGTTTTTTTGTTAAGTTAAATAGAAGTATGCTGCCATTAAACCGGCTTTTGAAGCACCCATAATTACATTCCAAGATGTAAATATGATTTCACATTTGTGTAAACAGAATTGCTATGAATAAAATTGATTTTATTTCTAAACTTCCTAATAAATTGTAATTTTGTATTAAATTGAAAATTTTATTATTTTTGCAATCACTCACCAAACACACTAACTACTTCGAGATCAAATATTGCTTTCACCGAGAATGTAGAGGAAATTATATAATGGACCTTTTAGTTTAGATGCCCCATAAATCCTCAATTGTATTACTATAAAAAATAAATTAATTTTATAATTTATTAATAAATATTTTAATGTTAAATTTATACTATCATAAAAGTCTACCATAAATACCATCTTTTTATCAATTTTAATAACGTCAGCACTAGGACTGAGAATAAAAAAAAATCTAAAATGGAAAATTTTTATTTTAAAAAAGTATTTATTACATCATAAACATAAATATGCAATAAATACATTCTTTTTAGATAAATACTTTCTATTTTGCATGTTCTTATCCTTATCAAATCTTTTTTTTGTCCATGCCAATACTTCCCAAGAATGTAGAGGTTGAGGTGACGAAAAAAATTATTCATGTATGTACTACAGCCCACACTTCCAATAGGAGTTAAACGGGAAAAAAAAAAGCAATAAATTTGTGACTAATAGCGCAACATAAGACTGGTCTTTTTTTTTTGGTCAGTAACATAAGACTGGTCGCATGTGAATAGAATAGATGATGTTGGCATTGGTAATGATCACAAAGTACAAGCTTGTATCTAGGCCTCAACTGCATCTATGGGATGAAATGGAAATTTTGAAGAAACAATAGTTTATGTCTGTTTAGAATGGCCATTAACAAACAGGGCCAATAGAAGAACAATAACCTGTTAAGTACAATAAACGCATCCATCTGAGGAAGCAGTCCCACAGTTTCTCTTACTTTAAAGTTTTGCTGCAGACAAATAAATTAGCGTTAAGTTAGAATGCATAGATTTTAAAAAAAACACAATAACAAGAGTAATTATTTTAGCTTTTCATGAACTCACACATACCAATGATGGCGAATAAAGATATCTGATTAATTTTGCTTTTCTCGCAACCATTCAACGAAATTATCCAGGATCAAGGGCCAGGCAAGTTCAGGATCATAGTTATCAAGCGTTGGGAAACTTATCTGTTAAGAGATAACAATTTGAAGAGTTGAGTGCATCAACAGGTAGCAAGAGATAAACTAAACCACTATCAGATGAATGTTTTGTGTGACAAAAGTCAAAAGGTTCAGAAATATCTCCTTGATAATTATCATAAAAACAATGCAGAAATGGCATAAAAAAGAGGCTACCTCATTGCAAAACCGGAAAAATCCCATCCATTGATCCATGTTTATGACTTTGTAATCATTTTGAGCCTACCATAAATAATAAAAACATGTAAGAATCATTACTGAGAACCAAATCAATAATGCGAAACTCTTTATTTACCTTCAAATATTCCACAAATAAGTTGACTTGGGCTGGAAATGTTGAACCCAAAACAAGATTAAGTAATTCACAAATGCTCTCTATATCAATGCTTTTCTGTTTCTCCTCTGACAAAATTGGAAAAATCAGATATAGGACATATATTGAAAGAACAAAGGAAAGGTTAAAATTAATTAAAACAAAATCACATCAAAGTTTACCTGTTAGACAATATTGGAAAGCATAAGAATAGAAATCTGCAAAATTTGATGGCCTCCTCACCTTTACATTAGATGTCAAATTAAAAAACTTAGCAACTCATAAATGTTTCCACCATAAATAACAATTTCCATAGATCAATTTGTCCACAAATGATCAAAAAGAGCATCAATTAAATAATTATACCTCCTTTTCTAGGTCTGCAAGTGCCTTCTTCAATTTACTAACTGTATCAGCCCTTAGTGCCTTTAAACCTCTTCTCCACTCATCCTATAAATGTTTAGGGTTATGAAAGTGATTTCAGTATAAGGATGGAGAAAGTAAGATAGTATCAAAACTACATGTTGTGTACCAAACATAGAAGAGACCTAAGTATTTGCTTATATTTGCGCCTTCAAAATGTGTTTGTATTAAAAAAATTAAAATAATCAAAAAAGAAATTTTATGAACAGGACATGATAATATACATACCACAGTAAAATATCCTTGCTCCTCAGATTTCATTTTCCTGTTACATTTAATCTTCATCAACTCCAACCACAGACTTATGATAAAGATATAATAATATGGTATTAAAAGACAATTAAAGTGTGGCAATGTAGCATACCATGCAAGCATCAAAATCCTCACATCAGTATGATCCACCTCCATATCAGCACAAAGTGCTTCAATTCCTTCTGGACTGTAACCAAAGTTATAAAAATATAATTAACCTACTTACAAAATATAAACACATTTACCTAGTATGTACATGAAAAAAAAAGGTCACTTAAACACCAAGAATCTCACTTTCTGGCATTATAAATACATTAATGATGTTAATGGGCTTCATGGCATCTAGGTGAGTCTCCATTGCAAATGACAGGGAACATGATGGAGAAGAAAATGAAGGTGGCTGTTTGTCACTGAAACCATGTATGGTTGTCTGTCAGAAGAACCCTATGCAATTGTTTGATCATGGCAGATCAGATGGTGGGGGGGGGGGGGGCTCAAAGAAAGTCAAGGGGTGAAATTGTGGGAAGTGAGATGGATACTGGATTTGGGCTAGGAGTGCTGCTGTGAGGAATTGAGTGAGATTGTGAGAAGAGAGATGTCAAAGGAGATAGTGGAGAAGTGAAGGGTTGTTAAGTCATAGTAGACTGTCATATGTACTATTAAGTTGCTTATACTATGCGCGAACCAAATGGCTAATGGTATAAGAGCTTATCAACTTCTTTATAATATCAAGCTCCTATCTACCTATACTATCATGTTTATACCTCTGAAAATCCTTGTCCTGCATGTAAATACTTATGAAACTCACCTAGCTATATTAAATGAGCTATAAAAGTTCATTTACAGCATTAAGTAATCATTCATTGAATGTTATTTTCCACATATATCCACATCCTAGGTTTGAAATCTGAATTAAGAAAATGAAAATGGTAAAATATAATTTGATTTATACATATTGAATTACAGAAAAAAAATCCTGGATGAAGCATACTTACTCAATTAACCCAGTAGATGCATTGGCATACGAATAAAATAGACTGTCAATTCGTTCTGATTCCTTTGAGCTTGCTTTACTTGAAGCTGAAAAATTATGCTTGTAAGATTAGAACATTGAACAATCGCTCCAAAGGTGCTTGTTAGATGCTAGTCCAATTATGTTTGACCAACAGTATAAATATGATACCATAATAGACATACACAAGGAAAAAAAAATGACAAGAATAAACAGGACAAGATAAACAGCATATAAGCTTCAAAATGCATATAAGCAGGTTCAGAGGCTTGCAATTTCCATGTTCCACATGATAACAATCCAAGTATATGCAACTCTTGACACCAACCATCAATGACCAAGTTTGATCCTCACGCCCCATTCTTTCAACTAAAAAGGTTTGATTGAGCCAGTGTCGTCCATGCCTCAGTAGTTTGATCATCAATCAGTCTTTTCTTGCTAAATGGACTAAACAATATACTAAGGAAACATGTTCTTTCTTCTGAAGATCTAAATTCTTTCAGCAAGAATTACTATACTTCTCCCATGTCACTAGTACCAGCTACCCAATCCCCCAAGCCCCAACCAACCCCACAGAATTATAATAGGAATATACTTTAAAATTATAATCTTTTCACTGAAAATTTAAAAACGAGACCACGAGAAAGCTCGCGGCCATCAACATGCAGCAGCACCGACCAAAAAAAAAACTTTAAGACCCTTAATCTAAGGTTTAAATTTAATAATCGCGAATTCAAGTGTTATTAGAGAGAAAAGGTTACTGGACATGCATGGCCGCGGCCGAAAGCAGCGAGCTTTAACACCAATTTTTTTGTCGTTACAGCTTTAACACCAATTTATGGAAATTAAAGAAAAAAAAAGTAAAATTGGAATATGGAAATGAGAATACCGGAGCGGAAGAGATCCGCGGCGGAGGAATTGACGGAATTGGATTGACCCGTCTTTTTGTTTGCAGAGCGTCGCATCTTCAAAAAGAAATCCAGAGGGAAGGCGATGGGAGCACAACGATTCGAATCGAGCGACGAATCGTCGTTGCCAAATTGAAGGGAGAGCGAGAGACAGAGACAGAGACAGAGACAAAGAAGAGAAGAGAAAAGAAAAGAAAAGAGGGGTAAACGTTTTCTTTTCTTCTTCTGTTCTGTGGGGGTGGGGGAGGGAGGGGTTGAGGATGATGACGTGGATGGGAGAAGTGGGCTTTATAATTGTGGTGGCTTGGCTATGCTATGCCTATGTCTATCTATCTATCTTTTCATTTCATTCACTTACATTTGACTTTGGGTGTTTTCTTTAACATACGTACGATGAGGATCGTATCATTTAAATTAAATATCTAAACATATACGGCAAATTATTTCAGATTTTAGATATGCTAGTGTCATTAACACGGTATTTAATCCAGCTGTTTTTCACTGTATTTGATTCAATTTATAACTAATTTGATTGGTTTATAAATTTGTGTCATTTAATATTTGGTCAATATTTATTACTATTTAATACTTCTAAGAATATTGTTAAAATTCATATTGAAAAATAAAAATATAGTACAATGGAGTGAAAGTGAAAAATTATTTAAAAAAATATGTCACTCTTTTTCGATTTTATTTTCAGTTTTTTAAAAATAAATTTTTCAGTAAGTGAAAGCAAATTTTGTACAATATGGTATATGTTTAATCAAGACGAAAAGTATTTTTATAATTAAAATGGAAAAATGAAGTGAAAACAATCAAACATAGACATGAGCCAAATGATCATGATAAAAATAGATAAAATATGAATAAATTGTATTTTAAGAAATCAATAATATTGATAATATTTTTTTTATAAAACAATACATCGATCAAATACGGAAATGTTATATTCCCGAATTTACCTTTTCAGGAATATTTTTATATGCATAAAAATAAATGCAAAAGAAAAATACACTCGTATCTTATAGTAGTTTATTATTTTCTTCAACTTTTAACCTATATGTTTTTAAAATAAAATCTCTCTTAATAAAAAATCTCAAAAACATTTTATACATCTTTGGCATTTTTGTTGTCTGGTCAAATTACTATTAATATAAGACTAATGGTACAATGTACGCTAGATTAAATACTTTAAAGAAAGAGTATTAGTTTCCATTTGTCTATGAAATAAAATAATTGAAATTAAAGCAATAGTATAGTTAAAAAAAAGTATAGTTAAAAAAATTTACCTTTAAAAAAATATAAGGTTCAAAATTAATTGAGAAATTTAAAATTATAATTATACAATAATAATATATGTTTTTCATAAAAATTTTGAAATTATATGTAAAATTTCTTATAAATATTTATTTTTACGTAATTTTATATTTATCAACGAATTTAATAACCAATTTTACTAAATAATTCTAATTTAATAACCATATTTATTAACTTTTAGCTAAAAATAAATAAATTTTCAACCATAAAAAACTAACTTTTTAGTTATTTTAGTCAAATATGATCATGTATCTTTTTTATAGGAGTGTTGTAAACTGAGTAAAGTTTTGGACCAAAAATAAATAAAAAAATAAAAAAATTAAAAGAAAAAATATTAAATTACAAGAAGTTTATATATGATTATTTTAAATAAAAATTAAAATATATATAGATAAAATTAGAAGAAATATGTAACTAATTTAAAAACTTTAAATACATAATTTAAAAAAGTTAAATGATTATATACGGTTAGTATAAAAAATTTACCTTACTAACCAATAGTATATTGATACATTGATATTTGATGAATATAGTACATTATGTGTTATTAGATTCAATAAATAATATGGTAATATATTATTAAATGTCAATAAAAAATATTTTTATATTTATCATATATATATCTATTAAATTTAATTTAAAAAATTATAAATATATATCGTTATTTAAAGAATAATATAATAGTAGGCTTTATAATTGAGTCGTTTTCACTTTTCAAGACAATTTATTCTTTATATATATATATATATATATATATATATATATATATAATATGAATAAATTTAGGGTGAAAGGATGGTGCCACATTCCAACGCAAGAAATGCTTCCGAGCTCTTTGAGCACTTACAGAGGTACTTACATTTTACCTCACCCCAAAAGGACGAGTGGGGGTTCGAACTTGCGACCTGTCTGATACTAGACTCTGTCTTGCTTCACTCGACATGATGAATGACAAATTTTAATGTATAAAATTAAAATAAATTAATCTATAGAGGCTATTGAGAAAGAAAGAAGAATGAAATTATTCCACGGTGAGGAAAATTTTAATGGTTTTGATAATATCAATCCATAAGAACATCTAACATAAAAAAGATATTTATTACATGTTTGTGTTTGTGAATTGTGATCATACAAATACTTTCATTTAAGAGCATCAAGCATCGTGATGCGGTTCCTCTCCGTAAGCATCTCGTGCGAGGATGTGGATGGCCTAAGATAACTTTTTTTTGGTTAAATATATTTTTGACCCTAAAAATATAGTGAAATTTAATTTTGGACCCTTATTTAATTTTTTTATTCATTTTGGTCTTTTTCTTAAAAATACAAAAATTTTAGTCTTCCTTTTTAATTATACTTCGTTAAGTCATGTTCACAGCTCCATTACAAATCGCAGAAAATTCCTTGCAATTTCCTGTAGAAAAATTCGTCATAGTAAATTTTAAAAAAAAAAAATAGAATCCAAAAAATCCATAGAAAAATTCTCACAAATTCTAGAATCCGAAAAAATTTCTTATTAATTTTGAAATCCATAAAAAAGTTCAAGATTGAATATTGACTAAAGCAGCATTTTTTCCCGCAACATTTATTTGAAACCCTCAAGGTGAGTTTGTTTCATCTAAAAATATTCCAGGAAAGTAAGGTTTGGAAATATGATATTCTCATGTTTAATTGAAGTTTTAGAAAAATATTCTCGGGTATAATTGATTCTTAATAATGTATTTTACTCATGTTTTTACCCGTTTTTATGCCCATGGTGTGGGGTTGGGAATCTTAGGGCCTGTTTGGTTTGAGGAAACGTTTTCTGTTTTCATTTTCTATTTTCATTTTGTTTCCTGTTTTCTGAAATTTTACAAAGGAAAAACTGGAAATGCTGAAAACAGCAAATTTTTGTTTCCAGCATTTCCAGATTTTCCTTTGTAAAATTTCAGAAAATAGAAAATAGAAAATGAAAACAGGAAATGAAAATGCAAACCAAGCATGCCCTTATATTCCCATGAGAATAAAATAACTTTCCATTTTCACTTCATTTTATAATAATTTTTCTATTTTTAAATTTTAAAATAAATCAATTTTCAAATATATTCCCGAAAATATTAAACACATATAAAACACACACGCACGCACGCGCGCACACACACATAAATTTTACCTGAAAATAACATTTCGTGTAATATAATTCTCGGAAACATCATTCATCGGAATATGTTTGGAACATTATTCATGGGAATATGTTTTTATATAATTGAAACAAACTTACCCTTAGTAGTCGGTAGTCACTACTTACTGAGTACTTAGTGTCTAGATTGAGTAGTTTTTTTATTTGAAGCCCTCAATAGTCAATATCTACGTTGAATATATTGTCTGGTTTATAAAAAAAATCACATTACAAATGTAGATAATCATAGCACTATAAAGCACTAAAAGTAGCATTGTTGCTCGCAATGCTTAGTTTTTTTTTATTAAAAAAATCAAATCCAAGATGTAGAGCAAATCATGCTTCTTGTTTGTTTTCAAAAGAAAAAAAATCACGCTTCTTGTTTGTTGCTTGAACTAACACCATTCGCTAATTAGGTTTAAATATTTTCTTCCCTATAAAATACACATTTTGCTTTTATTATATATCCCTCTAAGTAGTATTATTTTAGCTCTTCATCATCGTAAAATAAAACTTTTTTTTAAATAGTTCTCATTATTAATTTGAGTTAACGGCTGATGATGTGATCATTAGTGAGTGATCACTTACATTGAAACACACTTATGTGTCATTGCAATTGTCAAGTACTAATTTTTAAAAACCAAATTTAATACATATTGGAAAAAATGAATTTGTAGTTATTTCCGGACAACAAAATTAAGGCTTCTTAACGTTGTTTATTAACCATGTCTTCTTCATTCTACCTCTGTCTTTCAAAGAACTCATAGAGTAGTATTGTGCATCAAAGTCACGCCTTCGGGGTAGGGATGACAATTGGGCCCAGACCCTATGGGTACCCACAAAAATTACCCGCAATGGACAGGGTAAAAACCCGCAAAGCGGGTACGGGCAAAAACCCGCGTTTTTCATGGGGACGGGCGCGGTACGGGCAGCCCGCCCCATACCCGGACTCATATATATATATAATTATTTAATAAAAAATACCATATATAATTATATATAGGAATATACTAATTTTATTAAAATATCTAATATATTTATACATATTTTTAAAATTGATATATATATATAATATATTACAAATTAAAAAAATATTTATATAACTATCTATTTGTGTTTTTTTACTTTACAATGTATGACTAATTAGTTTTAATAATCATTTTTTACATATCTTGAAGAATTCTAACACATGATGTTCAAGTTTATAAAATAATGTGACGTGAAAGTAATATTGTAATATTGTAACTTTTTCAATTGAGATATAGTTTTCTTAAATTAATATATTTTAAGTAAGTTGTTAATTTTTTACTTAATAAAAGTGCGGGGTAACGGGCATATAGGTGGCCAGCGGGTACGGGGACGGGGCACTAAAGTTACTGCTCAAGCGGGTACGGGCGCGGGTACGAGCTTTTTTTTAAAATGCGGGTACGGGGACGGGCACTGTGGTACCCTGCCCAAAGAGTACCCATTACCATCCCTACTTCCGGGGAAAAAAACGAATTTTAAAAATCACAAAAAATAATTTTTAATTTTCAATTTTAACTTGTAAAATATTGATTAAAATGTTTTAAAAATTAAAATAAAAAATTTGTAACTATAGAAAAGGACTCTAATATGATGTGTGTTTGATTTAGCCTTAGAAACTATTTCTAGCCTAAACCTAAACCTGAATTGAATTTACCAGATTTCAACACTAAACCAGATATGTCGTGGTTGTTTTACAGAACCGCGTTATTTTATTTAATTTTTTTTAAAAAAATTTACTTGAGTAATAGACTAAGGGGCCGTTTGGTGCACATGATAGGATATGATAGGATAGAATATGATAGGATAGGATAGGAGAGTTGGATAGTGACATGATAGGATAAGAGCAGGATAAGCTCTTATCTTATCCTATGTTTGATGTACACCAGGATAAGAAGACAAATATGATTATTTTATCATATCCTACGTCTGAGATGGATAGATTATGATATGATAGGATATAAAGAATATTAAAATGACAAAATTACCCTTATTACAAATTTAATTTTTTTTTGCTTTTCAGCAAGCACACATAAATAAAAATTTATTTTTATTAGAAAATATTTAAATTTATTTTACAAAAAATAAAATTGTTAAAAAAATTAAAATTAATATCAAAATTAGCACCAAAAATTGTTATTTTAGGGAGAGGGGAGGAGAGAAGGGGGAGAGAGGGAGGAAAGAAAGAGGGAGAGAGAAAGAGGGGGAGAGAGGAAAGAGAGAATAGAGAGAGGAGGAGAGAGAAAGAGTGGGGATAGAGGAAAGAGAGTAGAGCTGTCAATTCGGGCTACCCCGTCCGACCCGACTTGATGGTAGCGGGCTGTGTTGGGCTGGGCTAAAAAACCCGGAAGTTATTTGGGCTTCTAAAATATGTGCCCAAGCCATGCCTTTGCGGGTAGACCGTTTTTTTGGCGGGTTTTGCGGACTAGCGAACTTTATTGGGCTGGGCTAAAAGCCCGGGAGTTATTTGGGCTTCTAAAATAGGTGCCCAAGCCCTATTTTTTGCGGGTTTTGCGGTTCAGGCCCGGTCGGGCTAGCCCATTTTGTCGGCTCTAGAGGAGAGAGGAGGTGAAGAGGAGAGAGAGGAAAGAGATAGGAGAGAGGAGGAGAGAGAAAGAGGGGAGAGAGAGGAAAGAGATAGGAGAGGGAAAGAGGGGGAGAGAGAGGTGAGAGAGAGGAGAGATGGAGAGAGAGGAGAGAGAGGAAAGAGATAGGAGAGAGAAAGAGAGGGAGAGGGGAAGAGAGAAGGAGATAGAGGAGGAGAGAGAAAAGGGAGAGAGATGAGAGAGAAAGAGAGGATAAATGAGGAAGGAATTTTTTTATCTTATCATATCATATCCTATCACTCCCTAACCCAGTTCCCCCCTCAGGATAAAAATTACACTAGAAGGATATGATATGATAAGCAACAGAATAAAGTTATCCTGTCATATTGGTGCAACAAACACATGATAAGTGATAGGATAGAATAAAGTTATCATATCATGTCTCTTATCCTGTGCACAAGAAACGAGCCCTAATAGTAGGGATATCCACTAGGTTTGGCGTGCTAGTTGGGGGGGTTTGAGTAGTTTAACATGACATTTTAGATTCAAACCTCATTGCTTTCTTGTACATCGAAAAAACAAAAAAGACTAATAATAGGGGTTTTCTCACCCGGGCTCACCAATTGAGAAAAGAAATTTATACAACAAACATATACAACAACTCATAGAACACATTTTTTACTCTCTATCTCTTTCCATCATATCACCCATCACATCTCACATTTCTCTCTTCTCTCTTTTCTATTTTTGTCTTACTACGTTGTATTGATGTATTGTTGTATGAATAACAATACTCTCACCAATTAGGGCTGCTCACTAGCTAGGGTACAGAAAGGGACCAAAAACAGCCATTGGTGTCCGCTAAGCTTGTTATGCATTATATACATGATGATGACGCAAGTTTACAATATCCCACCTTTCTTTTCCCCTGTTTGTTAATACCACTCTGTTGATCATTATGAATAGTGCAGTTCACCGACCTCAAGGACATGCCCAAGAGAGAGCTTAGGGTGGCTTCTAACCAGATCCTATCCCTGTTCCATGACAACTACCCAGAAATGGTGTCTTGCGAGGTAATTTTCTGTTTTGGTAACTTTTGTTGTTTTCTTCCAATTAGGAACACGTTGAGCCAATTGGCTTCTCTACTGCACTGTGCACCTCCTGCGCGCGTTTTGAGCCGTCCGATCTCCGTCGTACGGTCTGGATTTGTTGATGGTTTTTAAGGGTTGTATGCAGAATCCGGACCGTCCGATGGTCCAGAGCTCGGACTGGAGACGCGTAGCACGGGCGTGCGCAGCAGAGAAGTCGGAGATTGAGTTAGTAAATTGCGTTGGTTGCTTGCTTGCTTGTTCTCATTGTCATGTCATCTGTGTGAATGTGAGACAAACTTTCACTGTTTTCTTTTCTCGTTTGCTTGCCTTAACTTTTTGGGGTTCAGATTTTCATCAACGTGCCCTGATACTTCGGCATGTTGTATTCAATTTTCAGCTCTTTTTTTACACAAAGAAAGAACTAAGAGCAAGTTTGTGATCTCTAAGGAAGGGAATGCTGTAGAGACACTGTACAAGAGAGTCTAATGATCTCTAATGATTCCATTCAATGTTCAGTCTAGTGCAAATCTTTGAATCCTCTGTTCTAGAACATTTTGGTTGGCCTTTTTCTTCTCAATTTTTTTTATCTATATTAAGATTTCAAAATGACTCTGAGATCTCTTATCTGCTTTCTTCTATTGTCTGAGATTTTATTCAATTAACATGGTTATTTTTCAATGTGCCTATATAGTTTGTTGTAATTTTTACTTCTCTGTTTGGGGAATGATGTCTAACAATTGCAAACCTTCTCCCCCTTAGATTCTGCTGTGATATTAAGGAAATCAATTTTTTTGTTTTTGATAACATTCATTTTTTTCTTTTTGAAGAAACTCGCTAGGAAATCGGTACCTTGAGGTAGACATTTATGGCGCGATAGAGATCGCCTTGAAAAGTCTCTCTCGATCAGTAAAGGGGATAGCGAGATCGTAGAAATTCACAGGTTTTTCACAAATTGATTGTTTTACAGACTACCTTAATTTATTTTTTTTTTACATAGATGCTAAAAGCTTAGTAAATATTGTCATGTATATATTTTCTCAGAATTTTTATTTAGCTTCTATTTCATGTTCCTAACTTGTCTCTAATTATATAGGAATAGACATATCATTAAATAGTTTTTGTAGTTTGGTTTTGATAAAAGGTGTGAAATGATTGCAGTGTTAGTGATAACTGATAACTCTTCTCTGGAAGTTAGAGGAAACACTCTCATCAATCAAGGGAAGA
This sequence comes from Sesbania bispinosa, assembly GCA_026901365.1. Lineage (NCBI taxonomy): Eukaryota > Viridiplantae > Streptophyta > Magnoliopsida > Fabales > Fabaceae > Sesbania > Sesbania bispinosa. Next base: position 1,390,698 of record QLOH01000060.1, on the reverse strand, counting down.
GAGAGAGAGAGAGAATGAGAGTACAATAGCCCCTGAGGCATAGAAAACACAAGACAATAGGTTGAATTGCTTAGCCACATGATGTGCATCGGTTGAAAATATGCTGTAAACTAAAGCCACAATGGGTTTACAGGAAGGTCTTCAATGTTCACTTGGGGAAGAATAGTGAAGTCTATGTTTGGTGGGAGAGCACTGAGGATTGCTTGCATGGAGGGAGTGGGAGAGCCAAGCGTGGGGATGAGAAAGTGTTTTATCTAATTATATTTTAGGTAAGTTGTGAGTAAACTTGTTTAGTTCTGTATTTTTTATCATTTCTTTCATCTGCCTTATTCTTATCATTCTTTAAACAAATAGTAGTCTTCTCACTTTCCTCAAGTGATGTCAGCATGGGAGATGTGGTTTGTTTAGATAGGTCTATGAAAAATATTCTCTGATCACTTTTAATAAACTTCTAGTCCCAAATTATTATCTTATAAGTCAATTATATATTTCAACCGATTTACTAAGGTGACTTGACATGGAATATATATAGGAAACAGAACTGTATCTGGGAGGGTTGTTAAGGAAAGCTATGGTGCAACTAGATAGCAACATACCTTCACTATAATTATTATTGTGGTTATTATTTTTATAAGTGCATCGAAAGGCTATACTATATTAGCCTACTATTTTTTACTTTAGCTCCCTATCATCCTTAGCATGCTCCATATCATAAAGAATAAGTTAAATGAAGAAAATAAAAGCAAACAAATTTATATATTTGTTACCTTGGGATATTGGTTTTATATGTGGTGTGAACTGTGAAGTTTGTTATTCTAATTACTTATTTACTTCATTCATGTAATTCCCCCTACTTCTACGCTAGTCAAAAGCGAGGCTATTGGGCAACTGTTTTATTTCTATTATTGACCACTATATTTTGTGAACCCCCTTCTAAACTTATGAGGAGGATTAGAACGATAATTATTCGTAGTGAGTAATGTCATATGAAATTATAGACAAAAACTACCCGAGTGTAGAGGTTGGAGAACCAACATTTGTGACAGTCCTAGTGAAAACAGCAAAAGAAGGATAGTTCAGATCCCAAACATTCCCATCAGTGACTCCTACACAGGTATAGCCAGGTCAAATGCTCATACTATAGCCAGGTCAAAATTCAGTGGAAAAGGAAAAGGAAAACACAGATTCTTATGATTTATACTACAATTTTAAAATATAAAAGAGAGAGATATTCAAATGGAATTATGAATTGATTAATATTATACTAATATATTATTGATACATAGAAACTTTAAAATACTATATATCCCGAAATCCTTGTCCCTTCTTGTGCTATATTGCATGATCTAGAACAGACTATTGCATGTATAACATGTTTATGATTCTATTTTCGTGGGTCTATTCCAGGCTTTTTCTTTTACAAGGACGCAGAAAGGAAATAAAAGTTGATTGGGGTAAAATTGAAGAAATAAGAGAAACAAGCAACACCATGGTCACTGTCCCCCCAAGTCTGCTTATTAAAGTGAGATGAGATCAGAATTCAGAAGCAGTCACAGTAAAAATAATAAATATACATACAGATAAAAATGCAGTTAAATTTACTCTCTAAATGCTAACGCTATAACTTCAGACATATAAGTTTATAACACTTTTCTCTTGTCTCCTTTAACACCAGATGGAGGAGCATTTGGAGGCCATGCAACTAGAATTTCAACACCTGGAGCTGCAATATCATGCTATAATATGACAAATTTTGCAAATTTAAGAAGTTAGCATCTATGTAATTCCAAGCAGCAATATAAAATCTAGAGAAGAGTTTTGGAGGTGGTTACTTTGAGAATGTTAGGTTTAATTGGATCTGGACCTATTGAAGAAAATGAGGCAACGTAATGGGCAAAACTATCATTGTCAATGGTGCTCTTCAATATGGTTGCAGTTGGATTATTGTGGTTAGTATTAGAAAGAACAATGTCTAATACTTTTTTTTTCAACAATTTTCCTTATTAATCCTTATTTATTGCATTTCTTAACTAGGAAAGTGGTCATTACGCCATGGTAAACCATGTGAATCTGCAGTAGTTCAACTGTTGCAATAGCCAAGCTTCAGTATTTAGCTTTAGTGCTAAATCTAGCAGTTAGTGGTTTATATTTTATTTTACTACTTATTCAAGATCAGAGATTGGATATACTGACTTTTGATTAGTGCTAAATCATGGTCTTGTTATTGTCTTTTATTAGCTCAACTGTTGGCTTCATTTTTTCTTTTGCTTGCTTCTTGTTTTTTAGGGTTAAAAATTCTTGTTTGTTATTGATGGTCTAGTAAATTCTATTAAGTTTTAGAAATTTTATTTTGTTCATTTTTCTTTGTCATTTTTATGAAGTATTATTCTTTGAGTGTTTGATGATCTGTCACACACACTTACTGATTCCTGAAAGCATTAGTCTGTTTTGTTATTGTTCAATTGTTTTCTTTATGAGTGTTTGATTCCCTGTTTAACACAAAAATCAAAACATGGGTTAGAGATGATGTGGATTCATTTGTTAGTTATGTCACTGAATTTTATAGGGGACGTGCCTCGATGTCTGTTCAGCTCAATAGCTCATGGAGCAATATCTTCTTTATTATACGCATACTGTTCAATCTATTACAATACTTGTCAATGGGCTATAATTGTATTTTACAGTGGTGCATCAACTATGGATAGCTAGGACATTTTGTAGCTAAGCAATATGCTTTTACATTAATGACTCAATCTTTTCTACCGTGGTGAATTTTTTATGGCCCCGCCCTACACCGCGGTAAAAAGCCATTCAGAACCGCTGTAAATTGACTTTTTTGGCATAGTGTTCATTCTTTGATTTTAAATTAATAAGTACTTGGAGGTTCAATGCTTGCCTATAAGTCATACCAATTTTTTAAAGCCAACAGAGTATGTATGTTGCTGGATGTTGGCAGAAGAATTAGATATTGACAAGTATTTCAAATTGCGTTATTAATGAATTGACCAAACTTTAAATGACTTTGTGGGGAATGCATGCATCCCCCCACCCCTCCCCGGGAGGATATATCATACAATGCATGCATCTTTAGCCAGTTAATTATAAGTGGAAACAGAGCCAGAGAGTATGAAATGAGTTGCCTATATATCCCATTTGCCACTTAGATGACATATTGCCTATGTAGGCAATTAAACACAGTTTGCTTACTTTTTACAGACATGTTGCTGTGATCCTTCCATTCAATTACTGAATGAGTAATTTGGTTCTGAAGCCTTATGCATGTCTAATTGCCTACACTCTATAGGTTTGTTATGATTGGAGCAAAGGTGCAGAAAATCACAATCCAGCTACAGCGAAGAGCTACATTTTTTTGCACTTACCACAGCACAAGTACTCTTTTTATGCAAGCATGTATAACTGTTTATGTATGTATTTTGTTGAAGAATTTTCTTATGAAGGTATGTATTTAAACTTATTGGATGGGTGAAACTGAATGAATACAAAGGAATGAAACAGAATTGGAAGGACAATAATGGTAATCTTTCATTTGTTATATATATCTTAAGAAAAGAGAAGGAATAATGAATGATATATGTTAGAGATAAAATTGTTAGTCAGAGATTAATTAGTCGGTTAGGAAATTAGTTAGGAACTAGTTAATAATATTGGCTATATAAACTTATTCTTCTATTTAAAAATCAATCTTTCCATTCCATTATCAATATAGAATTTCATTTTCCATCTTTAATCTATTTCCTTTTCTCTCTGTACCATGAATTTCAACATGGTGTCAACATTTGTACCCACCTTGACCATTTATCCGCTGCACTTCTTTTTCTTTCATTCTTGTTCCTGTTCATCATCAATGCATTGTTCTTGATATGAGCTTTCAGATTGGCTTTGTTTGGTTCTTTCTTCATTTCATCATCACTGTTCTTCTTCAACTTGCCAGAAGCTCAACAAATCATACCAGCGCATTTCTTCTTTGGAGTTGGTCCTTCGTTGCAAGGTCGTTCTTGTATGGTTTAGCCTCCTGTCCATCAAATGGATTTACTTCAGACTTCATCAACATGTTGGCAAGAACAAGTTGCGGCTTTCTTTTCATTTCGTTCTTCATGGACAGTGCCTTGTTGTTGGTTTAGTGGCACGTGTGCCTTTCTTTTGCCGATGTGTTTTCGGCATTTCTCATTGTGTGTTTGATAAAGATTGATATTTGCTTCTATCTGTGGTGTGGTGGATGGTTAAGCATTGGAATTTTGTTTTTCTTCTTTCTTGAGTGGTTAAGCATTATGGTTAGTTTCTACTCTTGATTGTTAAACTTGCAGCTTCTGTCTTATTATGGTGGTTAAGCATTGAAGATAAAATTGTTAGTTAGAGATTAGTTAGTTGGTTAGGAAATTAGTTAATAATATTAGCTATATAAGCCTATTCTTCTTTTGTAAAATCAATCTTTCCATTCCATTATCAATATAGATTTTCATTTTCCATATTTAATCTATTTCCTTTTCTCTCTATACCATGAATTTGAACAATATACTTGTTCATAAGACTTTATTATAGTCTTTTCATACTTTGGTCTTTCATCTAAAATTCTTTCTTAGGTTTGCCCAATTTTCTCCTCTACTGGTGTTCTCAATTTTTCATGATTTATATAGGGTTAGACTGTTATTCTTTTGTCACAAAAAAAAAGTTCATGTTTGAAGCTGTGTTGTGCATGTTTGGCCACAAGAGAAAAAAACAACAGTTGGTAATTTAGCATTTCAAACCCCCGAAAGAAACGAAAGTATGCAGCATATATATGTTTCCTCTCAATTAATGTTGCAAGCTTTAGAGGAAAGTTGAGCATGTGAAAGTGAAATCCACTAAAGCCAAAATCACTAATTCATCATTTGTATATATGGAATGTGGCCCACTAGAAGTTGATGATTAATTCAGAGCAGAGATCGATAACCCATAAATTCTTGTAAATTTTTAATGCGTGCATGGATTGGATGGAGGATAATCAAAGTGTTTGCACTAGTCATCTTTGAGTAGATGTGAAGAAAGGAACATATGATACCATGGAAAGTTTCTCGTCGTTGAAAATGATAACAGCTTCGGATTTCTATGATTCTAAAAGCACGCGTAATCTTTACCTTTTCGCTTGGTCGCTGAATGCTAGCACTCAAATTAACTACTTTATGGCTCTCTGTCTAGAACTACAAGTGAACTAGTAGTAGTATAGTATAGTATAAATAAAACAAAAGTAAAAGCAATCCATTCAGAGGTTTTTTTAACTAATGACCACGTTTAATTTCTTAATAAATTAAGTTCCTATAAATTTTTAGCATCCACTTATGCAATTATAATAAGTTTCGTTGAATATTCATAAAACTTGCATACAAATTATTCTATCAAACATAAGGCTTAATTTGTTAGGAAATTAAGACACTATCTAATATAATGATTTCGCCTCTAAAGAAATAAAGTTCTAGCTATCGATATTTTGAAGGAAACTTTTGGCGCACAAAATTAAAATAATATAATAATATTATAGATTACTTTACTAAATCAGCTGGAAGGATGCTAAATTGGATTAATCTAAATTTAATAATTGAGCTTACTCGAGATCTAAGCTGGATAATTGGATCTCATGTTAATGAGATAAAGGGTAGACAGTGATCGGTATACTATAAACAGTGATACACTGATTTTACCACTGCATGGTCGGCCGTGTAAATTCAGACTCTCTCTCCCTCTCTTTTTTTGTACGTATAATATGGTCAGTGGTAGATTTAGCGTATCCACTGTACGTGGTACATTAACAATTACCGATAAAGGGCCAGGCCAAAAGGCTCATTACCTCACGGATCCAACCCATCATTGCAAATCGGACCACCACCATGTGCAAGTCGGCTTCGGTCCTCCATGCTGGCCCGTATCTCGACGGCTCCCACACATGGAGCATTGGAGCATCACCTGCACCTCACTCTAGGGGATAATATCTTATGGATCATGACCCACGACCCAAATCCCCAGATATTCCCCTATAAATACTGCATACGTCAGATGTCATGTACGCATTAATTACACATTGACTGTCCCATCTCGGATCTTCACTGACTTAAGCGTCGGAGTGTCTTCACAGGTACACCTCATTGCCGTCATGACCCGACGTTCGAGATTCATCAACACCGGGACTCGAGTACGAAATCCAGACCAGAGATCGAGTTGCATACATTTTGTTAAGCTCTTTACAATATGAAAGTTTTGATCTAGATACTTATGTTTGCTCTAAATGGATACATAATGGATTGTTTGACTTTGACATAAATCTGATCATAAAAAAATATTTAATCTTACAATTATTATAATTATGTGGAATTTTTGTAGCTAATTGAGTTTACGAAGATAGGGAAACTGATCAATCCAGGGCCGGCTCAACATATATGTAGGCCTAAAACAAATTAAATATGGAGGCCTAATTCTAAGAGATAAAGATTTGAAATGACATATTTAAAAAAATGAGTCTATTTTGACATAAGAAAGTTATATTAAATTAAAATTTTTATTTTTTATAGGAAAAACTTATTTTTAATTATTATTTATTAACTAATAATTAGTAATTTTTTTATATTTGATATAAATATTTTATTAAATTTTGGGTAAAATATGTTTTTTAATCCTTATAAATTTAAGCATATTTGAATTTGGTTCTCATAATTTAAAACCAATGTGCTGGGGGTTTCTCTTTTCTTAAAATCACCTCAATTTAATCGTTAGAACCACTCTTGATAGGTACTAAAATCACACTTAATAAGAAATATTTGACAATAAAAATACACCTAATAATAGGGTGATTTAAAAGAGTGAGAGATTCAGCACACCAATTTTAAGTTATCAGAACCAAAATCAACTTTATTTAATTTTACATAAATTACATACATATTTTACCCTTAATTTTAATATATAAAATATACATAAAAAAATTTGAGGCCTTGTTAGAGGGGAGGCCTAAAGCGGTTGCTTTACCGACCTCCCCCTCTGGCCGGCCCTGGATCAATCTAACTATCATACGTGTAAATTTTACATATATATCAGAATTTTAATTTTTTATTTAAGAAAACTACAATTTTTTTTTGAAGAGCAAGAAAACTCCAAATTAAAGTCATGGAAACATATTATAGTTAATTGATATGTACATATTTTCACCTTTTTTTTCATATTGGAAATAAACTTACCAAAGTTAAAACATGGCGACCCAACATGTTGGGAGATCTCAAACAAATCTCCATATTAGGTCTTTTTAAAAGTATGAAGTGAAAAAAGGGGTCTTAAAAGATAAAATTCAATTAGTGACGATTAAACTCACACCCTTGAGATGAAAGAACAATTTTTAAACTAATTAGCTAAGTCTAATAATGATAATATATGTTTATATTTTTTTTAAAAGATGTTACTAAAAATTGGGGGGCTAAAACAAGGGTTTGAGTCACCTTACTCTTGGATCAGGTTAAAATAGAACCATAGTTCTATAGACCTTATATATATATACATCACCCATAATTCATGGTCCCCTGTGATGATTGTAATTTTCAATAAAAATATTTTTTTTATTTATAGGATTTTTAACTAATATCCTTATGATACTTATAAGTCGAATCCAATATTTATTGAGTAAATTAGCAAATCCGTCTCTGACTTTTTTTAGTGTCATGCAGTTTAGTTCCTGAGAAACAGAAAAACACGATATAATCTCCGACGTCTTATTTTTTTTGTCACTATACTCCAACTGTATATGTTTCCCGTTAATTTTTTTATGACGTGTCACGTTTAGTGACATTGTGTCATACTATTTGTCATCAGGGCACAAAAATAACGTCATTGGAGTTGAGACCTTCTAATGAAATAAGGGTAAGAAGAGAGAAAAAAAGAATAGGGAAATACACAACTGTTAAAGTTGAAGTATTCCAAACTATAAATTGGACAAAAACACGTTATTTTTGTGCCACATTGGACACTATAGTGACAAATACACAGTTGGGCTATAGTGACATAAAAAGCAATAAGTCATGGATTATATTAGGTTTTTCTATTTCTTAGGGACTAAATTGCATGACCCTAAAAAATTCAGGGGCTGATTTGCTAGTTTACTCATTTACTTTTAGTTTTTTTTTATGGGTAAGGGTGCATTTGATTTACAGTTGGACAAAATTGATTTTGATAAATTTTTAGAATTAATGATAAGAGAAGAATTATACACGATTTACAAAACACATTAGACGAAGTATGATGTGTCTTAGTAAATCTGCGATAACTTTCCACTATCCTTAAACCCCAACACAGATATAGGCTTATTTATATAGACACTATGAACACTGAACAAATTGCTAAGAAGTTGGAATAGTCTTTGATTAGCAAAAGGCAGTGACAATTGAATCTTTGAGAGTAAACTAGCACTTTTGTCCTCGACTTTTACAGCGTCTTGCAGTTTCATCTCTAACTTTTCCAAAGTAGCATTTTAATCCCTGACTTTATTAAAAAAACATGCACTTTAGGTAAAGTGCATGTTTTTTTAATAAAGTTAAAGACTAAAGTGCATATCGTAGGGACTAATAAAATGCTATTTTAGAAAAGTCAGGGACAAAACTGCAAAACGCTGTAAAAGTCGAGAACGAAAGTGCTAGTTTACTCGAATCTTTAATATTTGCACCACCATTCCCATTTTCCCATATTCCAAACATGAACTTCAATTCCCAATAAAAGTTCATGTTTACTTTACTTCAATTATCATTAATCTAAAATTTAATTAATACGGAAAGGAGATTTTATAAAAATTATATAAATAAGTGAATATAACTACATATTATATAATATGTGCTAATATTGCAATGATTATGTCAATATGTAAGAAAATTAAGCAAAGTAAATTGGCTAAATGATTGTATTAATGATCTAGGTATTTGATTGTCAGTAATTTTAAATAATACCAAAATTGGTTTGCGATTGTTTTTTCTGTCCATTTAAATTATATGATCTTCTTATGAAACTAATTTGGGTATTGGTCAACTCACAAGGACCTGCATTTGGCCATGAAAAGTAGCTTGCAATTTCATTAAATGTGATACGCAAAAAATTAAACTAAAAATTATTGAAATATGCACATTAAAATATTTGGATTATATTAGTATAAAAATTTGTTAAAATTTAAAATTAAATAATTGTGGTATAGGTTAAAAATAAATAATACAAGTTGAAAAAGTTACATAAAAATTAACACATTAAAATTTAATTTATTGAATAAATAAAATTATGATTGAAATTATTTATTTATTATAGGGATAAATATTTCTATTATGTAGGAATAAAAAATTTCATGAAAAAACATTCATACTTAGATAATCAAATAACAAAATATGAAGATACAATAATATAAGAGTTAAAATACACTGTATGGAGATGATCGTTATAGATGAAAATAATGATTTATAATTTATTGTATATGATAAACCCTAAAAAAATGGAATTATTTAATTTAGCACTTTTTGACAAATGGATGGTGAAGAACATGGTGAAATAGATAGTGAAGCCAGGAAGGGGTGGCAACGAACAGGGAGAATTAAAAGAGGGCTATCCGGATTCGGGATGGCAACAAGGTTGTTGGGGGCGGGTTTTGCTATCCCCGTCTCCGCCCCTGTAAAAGTCGGGGCGAGTTCGGGTTTGAAGTGAGCGGGTATGAAATTATGGAAGCCAACCTCATCCTCGCGTGTCCCCGTCGGGTTCGGGGAAACCCACAAGTTTTTCACCTTCTTTATTTTTCATTTTTTTTAAATACGTGTTTCTTAAATAAGTCATATTAATCTAATAAATTTTAATTTAAATAATACGTAAGTATAGACATTGATAGTCTTAAAAATAAGAAAGTTAAGAAATATGTTATATTTTAAGGAAAATATATTAGTTTACCTTTATTGTTTAAGTATTAGTATAATAAAATTAAATTATTGTATCGGGGCAGGATCAGGTTTAGGGTTGGGGCGGGTTCTTACACCCCCAAACCCGCCCCCACCCCTGTTAAAGGCGGGGGTGGGTTCGGCTGGGGTTTTACTTAAATCCAGTCAAATCGGGTTTCCCCGGTCAAAATCGGGGCGGGGGTAGGTCGATATCCGCGGGTTCAGGTTTGATTGCCATGTCTAATCCGAATATGTGAAAAATAAAGAAGTGAAAAAAAGGTGAAATATTTTTTAATTAAAATTATAATTTAAGTCGTAAATTTTAATCTAATAATTGTGAAATATATTGAGGTGTATATTATATTTTTACTAGGATAAATTATTTTCCGTGCATCGCACGGGCACATATCTAGTTAGAATATATAAGTAATTGTTTATATCTATGATTTAGCACTACGTACATATATATGTTGGTTTAACAGAGAGGGAGGTGCATGTCTAATTTACACAGATATCTAATAATATGCCACCAGATCATTTAATGAATTTAATAACATAAGGATGTCATATTCATTAAATAATATAAAGGAACACATCATTGTCTATATAAAACTTATTTACACTAACAGAATATATAAATTAAATCCATATTGATTAAAAATTTCATGCATTGACAAACAATTGAAAGCCTAGAAGACTACATCATTAATGAAACTTCGTGATTTTGTTCAATCATTTGATATTGTTGAAATTGTCATTATTAGCACTACTAGTACTAGGTATTTGCTTGTATTGATGCAATTCGATCGATATATACAAAATAATGCTTTAATCAGCTGCCTTACAAATGGAAGTGTCTTGATAGCGGTATTATTATGTGATAATAATAAATACATAAGATCAGATAGTGCACATGTTTTGTTCACTCAATGGCCATGTTATTATAAATATAATATATGAATAAACAAAGTCAAATAAATAATTAAATACAAAGATACATTACGCGGATGATAAGGACAAAAACAGTAGTAGCCATCATACAAAATATATGTCCCTTAGAATAGCCAGTGACTGTATCAAAAAGCCCGAAGTTGTGAAAACATAATTCTATGAATTGGCTCATTTCTACCAAACACTTCGCTTTGCGTATATAACTGATTATTAGTTCAATTCAATATCCTTCTCCTTCTTCTTCTTATTCTTTTTTTTAAAAAAAAAAAAAAACCGTTCTCCATTCTTCGCTTTAAAAACCAAGAGACATGTGTCTCACACAAATCATACTAGTATAATTCAAAGCCCCGCCTACATATATAAAAAACCTATGGTCTAATCTTTCAGTAAAAGTTGTCTGGCTAAGTGTTTGGTAAATTGGTTTAACGAACATATAATATCAGCTTTTCTATTCGTGGAAGCGTGGATGCATATACATGAGACATATATACATAAAAAAATATATATATATAAACACTCTAAACTTTTTCCTTTTTTATAAATAAATACCATATTTTTTATTTTGTTCTTATTATTTCTTAAATTAATATCATTGTTATAATAAATCCTTTCATTAATATAAAATTAAATAATTAATTAAGCAAATTTTAACATTTCGAGATTTTATATTTAAAATACTAAAATCATATAATGTAAATTATGTGACATCATATTATTAAATGATTATATAATTTTTTTTATATTGTCGATGTATATTAATTAAAATCAAATTATATACGTTTTTTAGAAATAACACAAATAAATACAGTATTTATACTTAATTACTACTAGGATACAAATATTAGAGTAAATTTTTTTAGGAGACATCCAAAAAAACATATATAATGGATTATTTATTACTAATTAACATATACTAAATTTAGAAATGCAATAAATAATTATCATCTTTAAATAACATGTGGAATCATAAACTAGTATTTAATTTATTTGATTAAACGTGAGCCATTTTCTGGAACATTATTATAACATAAAACATATATATAATCGTCTGTTTTTTCTTAATTTCTTGATGGAAAAAAACACACGATATGTACTAAAATCAATATGTATATCTTGTCTGCAAAGTGCCGGCTGTTTTTTTTTTTTTCCTCTCTCCTTTCTTCTCTTGTGAACTTTTTTTTTTAAAGTTCTTTTTTGAATAATGAGAGTAAGTCTAGTGTGTTGAGTAAATTGAAAAATCTACTGCTGGTACTGTAATATATGCAATGCTTTCAGCTAAAATTGATCACAAAAGCATTTTACCATGTCAACGAGATAGACAGACACAAGTAAGCGATGACTTTGTATTTATTTGGCTCCTATATATCCAACTAATTATATATTATAATGTCCTTTCATTCTTCTTAGAGACCCCATCATTATCTGAGAGGCGTAAGCAGAATAACTTAGAATAATTGTTGTCTTTTAGAATCAATTATTTTATTATTTGTTTTCGAAAAAGGACTTATATATAATATATTGACTTTGCCTGCATAAATAAAAGAATATATAAAATTTACCTGTGATTTAAATAAATAACTTGGGTAACAATATGTGATTAGTTCAAGACTTCAAGTGGTACAATGAGTTTTATGTATGAAAAAAATTGTTAATAAAATTAGTTCCATTTTGATATTTTTTCTTCGATTAGAATAAAATTATCTCTTATGAAAGATATCTATCATCTAGAAAAAAATATGTATAGTTATCACTGGATTGAAACATAAATTATATATACATATCCACCTAAAAAAGTTACGCACATATATATGTTCGTTATAGAATATACGAAAATAATTATAAAATTAGGCACACACGATATATATTGTAGTTATACTGTACTTTTTGGAGTGTTTAAAAGGGCATCATAATCCTACTTTAGTTGGATCCAATGAGATAAATTTGAGATTTTTTTTTCTAAACAAACTGTCAGCTTTAAAATTATAAAACACTCAATACTCAATTACTAAAAATTTTGTCCCAACGATCAGTTTTTAACTTCAACATTTATCTTGATATAGCTTGTATTATAGTAGTTTTCAATAGCCATCTTTAAAAGTTTATGATCGATCTGAGTCATAATCAGTAAAAAGAAATTATGTCAAGAATTTCTTTTATATAATTTATTTTATGAAAATATGTAATTTTTTTCCTATTGGTACATGATAAAATTAAACATGAAAATATCATCATAATTTCTTTTATAAATTACACGAATATTATACTATCCAGGCTTTTATTAGTCGTTGCTTAATTTTAGGGAAAAAGTTACGTAAAAAATTTTAGAAAGAAAGTTAAAAAAAAATTAATACTAAACTAATTTACAATTAGAATAAAAGCAAATTGGATATGGATACACACATGCCCATCTCACCCAAACTCTTGGGAGGACAGGACATATATAACAAATAGTGTTACCTACATATACTGTCAATGCATACTAATTAAACTCTAATTTTTATAGTTAAATCTCACTTCATATTTTTAACATATATATTCACCCTTTAATTTCTCCTCGCATATATATATATATATATATATAGAGTCAGGATCCGTTGACACCAGGTGTCAAACTTGTAGAGTTACACCTCTTAATAACTTTTTTTAGAATGTGAATTTGACCAATCCAACCGTTGAATTGAAAGTTCTTATAAAGTAGATCAATCTTATAAAATTTCATAAAAATCAAAAACCAATTGAAACTTCATCAAATTAATTTATTTTAACGTATAATATGTTTTTAAAATATAAATAAAAGTCCATTATTAGATAACATACCTATGAATGTCCAAATTACCTAAAATTTAATATACATGATCATGAAGATAATATAATATGATTCAACGGTTGGATTGGTCAAATTCACATTCTAAAAAACGTTATTAAGAGGTGTAACTCTACAAGTTTGACACCTGGTGTCAACGGATCCTGACTCATATATATATATATATATATATATAAATACAAAGTGATTTGTTTGATTACGTAAACCAATTAATTGTTATTCTAATGTAACATAGCTTATAACTAAAGTTTTCACACAATGGAGTAGATGAGCCTTATAATTTCCTTGGGGATAGCAATAATATCCAGCTTGCTTGGCATGTGAGGCTGACTAAGGAATGAGGGTACCGCGTATAGTTCATGTCAAAATCAATGTTAATTGCTAACCCAACAAAGTAATATAGGAGGTCAAATATAGCAGCTACTAACCCTACGAGGCCACAACATAGAGGATATTGGACATTAAAATTACATAAAAAAAGGATGGGTACTCTAACGACCGCCTTAAATAAACCAAAGAGCACTGGTTAAAGATCTATAGATAAAAAAATTTTATTAAAAAAATCACAATATTAATAACATCTCTGATATTAAATATCACACACTCCAAAAAAAAATTCACTTTTAATTTCTTAATAAATATCTTTAGGACACTCGATCGTTAAAATTTCTCATGAAGGAAAAATATATATACACGTAAATTTTTCTCATATAATATATATATATAAATTTCAATCTACCACCCAAAATTTCTCAATTATAATATTTAATGCATATTTGGATATCAGCCTGCAATAATAAAAATCAATTTTACTTAAAATTAATTTTAAATTTTCTTCTTTAATATATAGTGTATCATTCATTTATAATTAGGATTTAATTGATATACACTGTCAGTGTAAAAATATTTTACACAGACATCCAATGATATGCTGCCACATCATTTAATGAATATGACACCTCATATATTATTGAATTTAATAAATGATATATTAATAAATAAATAATAAATAATGTGGTAACATATCATTGGATGTTTGTGTAAATATTTTTAATTAATAATGTATATATATTAAACTCTTATAATTATTAATTCTGTAAATCTATAGTTGAAGGATATATAAGCAAAGATTCCTTACATGAAACGTGTATGTGTCTTCGCCTTGCTTTGTGGCATGTGGATAGGTTTCCCATTTTAAGAACGCTGTGATGTGAGCCACGTATCTATGTCCACCAACATCTTTAATCTTCAATATTAATTACTAGCCGTCATATTGAAAATCAGGGAATGAATCTAATCTCATATATATGGATATATATGAACCAATTGTTAGCATTATTAATATTAATGTTAAATTAACCGCTATGTAGCTAGCTATATATACTTCTTTATTTGGATGGATATATCCTAATTGTCTGTGTTAGTTATTGTTAATTGCATGCTGATTTTTGGGAACAAAATGTATACGCAAACAAATAGCTAGGTCGATGGCAAGTATAAATGTGACACTGAAATTAATTCAAAGAGCTAGCAGTGTTAAAATTTAATACTGTGTCAAATACCAAATACTACTTTCTTGATACTATATATATGACATAGTAGAGAATGATGAGACTATATATCTATAGATGAGGAATGAAGGCTTTAGTACAACTTCAAACTACTGATCATAGGGTATGTCCTAATTAACCGTAAGAGGCACATCTCATTATTATAAATTCAATTTTTTTCTTTCTCTAAAAAGACAATGTCATATAATTAACATTAATTTCTGGGAAGCCCCTATATAGTATTACTACAATTGACTATCAATTTCAAAGCAGCGTCCTACTTAACTACTCTAAGTACTCACTAACATCAACTTACCACAAACGTTTTGTGAGCGATAAGAAGTGAGGAAAAGCTAATTAACTAGGCCTTTAGAGGTAACCAAGGTAACTTGGTGTTAAAACGATGGTTCTAAACCAAAAAAAAAAAGCTAGTTAAAATCATTTGTTAAAGTAAAATTAGAGATTCACCTTTTCATGCAACTATAAAATTACTTCGCTTGGAAAACCGGAGAAATAAAATAATATAAGATCAGAGTGTACAATCTCATTTTAGTTCTTGATAAAAAATATATATTAATTATTTATTAAGGTTTGTTTATTTAAATTTAAACAAAAAACAATTTTACAATACATTATTTAGAATTGTTTTCAGAAGATATTACTTTTAACCTTTGAAAAAATTACTAAAATAATGTTTTAAAATTTTTACTTATTTTTAAAAATGCACACATAATTATAATAATTTTATTCAAATACATTTTATTTTAAAACATTTTTCTTTAAAAAGACAAAACAAACAAACCTATAGTCCCTCGTATAAAAATCTTTATAAATTCAATTGCTAACATTTCTATTTTTTATCCCTTTGTTTATTTAAGTTTAATGTTTTTAATTTGAAAAAAAATCCTCTAATGTTGGAATAAACATGACATATTATCAATTAGGTTAAACAGTATCATTTTATCAAACTCATATTACTTGAGACTTGTGTGTGCATGTAATATTTAAAAAAAAATGTTTATAGACTTTTTTTAGATAAATTTTGGCCTAATTAGCTAAATTAAACAAATTATACATCTTATCCATCAAAAAAACAAATTATACATCTTCTGATATTACTAATCAACTTCTAAAATTAACTTTATTATACTCTCAAAAAAATAAAAAATAAATTTAAGAACTTAATATAAAATAATATTAAAAGAAACAATTTTTAGGCAAGTAGAACTTTACTATGCAACAAAGGGGTGAAACATTTGAGTGGGCCAATTATAAATTGATAGAGAAGAAGGCTGCAAAAAGACGATTGTATAAATAAATCTAAGCCACCTCCTTCTCCTTCACTTCAGTCACCTTTCCTTCCTCTGCATTTTCTCATTCTCAAACACACGTTTGCAATTGTAACTTCATCATGGCTAGACCCCAACAACGTTATCGAGGTGTCCGCCAGAGGCACTGGGGCTCTTGGGTCTCTGAAATTCGCCACCCTTTATTGTAATTCCCTTATAATACATACTTTCCCTTTCATTTATTTTTTCATTGTAACAATTAATTGAGTCCACATATATGAACTAGTGTTTTCTACATTATTAATTATGCACTTGAAATTAACATTTTTTTTTCTTTTTTGGTATTTTTGGACTACACAGAAAGACTAGAATATGGCTAGGAACATTTGAAACGGCAGAAGATGCAGCAAGAGCATATGATGAAGCAGCAAGGCTCATGTGTGGCCCAAAGGCACGCACCAATTTCCCTTACAACCCAAATGGATCACACTCTTCTTCCTCAAAGCTTCTCTCTCCTACTTTGACTGCCAAGCTACACAAATGTCACATGGCTTCCCTTTCCCTTCAAATGGCCAATCAGAAACCACCAGAGAGACAGCCTCAACCATCCCACAGATCCAATTCATTTGCCTCTCCCAATGCCATTGCTGGAACAACCTCTGACTCTGCTTTTAGATGGCTAGAAGGCAATTGGGTTGGCGTGGATGGCCAAGTTGAAGTTTCCCACCAACAATTTCAACCTGTTCTTGAAGATGATCACATAGAGCAGATGATACAGGAGTTGCTTCATTATGGATCAATTGAGCTTTCCTCTGTTGGCTCAGCTTAGACTCACACTCTTAAAATGTAGCATTCTCCATTGGTCACTATGCAAACATCCATCTTTTTTGTGGTACTAATTCACCATGTAATAAAAGTATAAGTTTTAGTACCTTAGGAGATTCATTGTTGAGTTTCAATCACTTCACCAATTAGTGGACAAAAATGTGGAACCAGAATGTAGCCAATCATGCATATGATATGATGGACTATAATATAGAGTTAATTAGTATCAAAAGAGTACAATTTTCCAGCTTCTGTTTTTGTTTATATTTGGTATTACTGAAAGTTGCCCAAAATTCTTCGGAAAGTGCAGTATGGCATTGGTAGTGGGACCAATGCCTGTGGTAGATATGATATCCCTAGCTTTTATTTGTTTGTTAGCATTATTGTAGAGATAAACTTTGCATTATATGTCAAGAAAGACAATTAAAAAAATAAAGCAGAAAGAAGAGAAGAAAATAGGCCTAATAAGTTAGTGGTCAAATTCATCTTATAACAAAGCAAATGTGGAAAAGCCTGAGTGCTTGTTTGTTTTGTAGTTAGGAATAGAGCAAAATCAATTTCACGGAATTGATTTTAAATCACATATATCCGACATGTTTCGTAAAACGTGTATCACTCATGTTCAATTATTGATTCCAGAATCAATTCTATTTAGCTGTAAACCAAACAGACACTTGTTCATTGTACTGTCAAGGTAAAGGCAAATTATTTTATACAAGGCTAGCACTTTGTTGTTGTCATAAAGCCACCACCACTTTGGCAGTAGCAGGCCATTATGATGATGAGAAAGAAGAGAGAGAAGGAAACAGAGAAGGCAGCAATTTGAAAAAAATGATCACGTAGTAGTGATATGCACACAGATACTGCCAATTGTGATAAGTATGCCAACTTGGAGGGGTCGTCATGAAGCATTAGCATTACTTCTTTGACAATAAACATTCCTATTGTCTCTCTCTTTTTCTTACCAAAAAAAGTTTAAGATGAGGGGAATTGATTCAATTGAAAGTTAATTTTCTACCATTCCAAAACCAAAACAAAATACCAACCTCAAAGAGGATTTAAGATATATAGTGAAATTTCTTATTATCTATCTATAATAAGAGGATCATTGTCTACTAAGAAGATCCGAGATTCAAACTCAAAGTCATGTGATTGTCACTGATAGAAAGTCCACCAAGGGATCCAAATTAAAACACCCCTTGGCCGTTCCTATAATTTTCTAAATTGCTTTTTCTAGTTGATAACAGACAGACCAGACAACCTTTTTCTATTCTCTTTTGAACTGTCCTTCCATAGTTGATTTTTTTTTTCTTCTTGTTTTGGATCTAGGTAAGTTACATATGACTCCAACTAATCCAAGTTGAGTTGGACATATTAAAAGGGTAAAACTCTCTCAAAGCCTATTTTTTCCATTTATAAGACTTAAAGCCACGACTTAAGGAGACTTAGCTCACACTTGGACCAACAGGAGTGGTCATTTATCATCAATTTTGCTCACTAACTACAAGACATGTTCATGACTTCATTCACATTCCACATACTCAGCTCCTTTTAATTTTAAGCACATTTTGTCAAGCGTTTGATTATTTTTTATTTCTCATTGTAATATACTTTCTACTCCCTAACATTGAAGTTAATACATATTCATCTATGAGTTACATATTCAATTTTATAACATTGAAAACTTTTTTTTCCCTTCTGTGAGTTACATATTCAACGAGAATCATCTCTTTTTCGAACCATATCTTTAGCAAAGACAATATTGGATTTTTTAAACTCTTATAATCACAAGCTGTAATACAAGATACCACTTTAATTAATTTTTCTCCGATCCAAAGCATAAAAGATCTCCATCACTTTAGCAAATATCAACGGATTGCTTGTATCACATTGTTTACTCTTTTTCAGACCATAGTTCTTAAAAAATTGAAATATTAAGTCCATTTTTAGCAAAAATTTTCCTACTGATAAAATAGCCTATACTTGCAGTCCACACATGATGCAAACAAACAAAGAGGATGTTTCATGCATTTATTCTCTTTTCTCCAAAATAAATAAATAAATTAAGAACTTTCAATTGTATGTCACTTTGGAAATGTAATAGTTGTTGAGCTAGCAACTTTAATTAATGTGCATGGGGAGTGTCCTCCATGCTTAAAATCACGATCATGTTTGTTTCCAACATTGCGGACCCTTATGTCCCTTGACTTTGCACAAGTCATATAACATGATTTGCTCACAGCAAACAGAGGAGTATCAGAGATAAGATAAAAGTAGTGTCAAACATTGTAGCTGGTGATCAAAGTGCACATTTTCTAGCTATATGAGATTTTCTTCTACCTAATTTTGTCACAGCATATATGGATGAAGCGCAAGAGAATCAACTAATGGAAACTCATACTTTAGTATTTTTTTAGGTTAAGGTTGAAAACATTAGCCTCAAAGCTAAAGCAAAGCAACTAGATAAAGAAACACATATAGAGAGAGAAGATTAATTAACCTAGACAAAATTTTGATCAGAGTACTGTGGAGGCCAAAATTGGACTCCTGAATGTCTTTTTATGTTTGTTCTTGTCCATGGTAAATCATATTAGATTCAATGTTCTAAGTGAGTTCTTTTTGCATGTGAAATATGTTCATGGGGGTGAAAACAACGGCTGTTACAATCATAAAATGTGGCTCATCATTTTCTATTACCATGTTGATTAAACTTTTTTTTAAATCTTTGAAAAGGTGGGTGGCACAATGAATTCCACTATACTATCCTCATGCTTAATGATTACTTATGGTAATTGATTTTGTCTCCCACAACCATTTAAAAGCACAAATTTGATAAGCCTAACGACATGACAATAAAAACCATATATATTCAGATTAATTAGTTGAATAATCTCTTTAATCATGTGTCTAGCAAGGATACTATAAACATAAAACAAGGTCGTATTTCTGTCATAATTAAGCCTAACTAGGATGCTAAGCATAAGCAATTTTAAGTGAAGAAACTATGCAAACAGAGTTGATGTACTTTTACAATTTTTGGTTCAATGAACCAAATAATGTTGGTTGAGCACATTTATGTTGGTTCAGTAGCTTCTATTCTACTTCTGGTGAGGATTAGAATTTAGAACCACATTTCTGTTGTGTGCACTTACTGAGAGAGACATACCGACACAACTACACATGGGATGCCATGCATGTTTCCCTTTCAATTCTCCATTTTCTTCACATGGTTTCAGGTCCTCTTAGATCTTATTAGCTGATACTTGTTTGTTTTTGTGGTTGTTGCAGCATTGCAGGCTCTACTATCAACTGATTGCAACTATTTAGCTTCTGATTCTGGTCTTCCTCTGTTTTTTTTTTTTTTTTATTTTGTTGGCATAGTATGGACTCCAAAGAATTTGGACCTACCTATCTTGTCAAATAGCTTGCCATTAAAATTTTACTTGTTCATAGTCATATTCCTAAATTGAAAATCAGAGATACCCAAACCAAGTATGTTGAATGCAAACAACATTTAGGTCTGACTTGATAACAAGCCATTGTTAGCTGGGGACGGATCCAAATTTATTGATACCAGATATAAATCGCCCGTTGCGCGGATTTTTAAAAATATTTTTTAAGTATAACTAAATAAATTAAAAAAATATATAATAAATGAAAATTTAAGAGTTTACATTTTAATTTTTATAAATTAATAGATAATATATGTATGAAAATTAACATTGAAGCATTTAAAAGATGAACATATAGCTATAGAAAAATTGAATTTACTAACACCTATGATGTAATTTATTAATGTTTTGATACATATTGTAAGAATACTTAAAAATGTGATGATAAATTTAGACTTTAAAATGTAAAAATAATAATTACAATGGTACAAACTATAATCCTTTCATTAAAAATTATGAAGTGACCAAATATAATATACTTAGAAATATGTCTTCATTTGTATAAAATAATTTACACACAAAATGACAAAATAGACTCACACACCACCATTTAAGTAAAATTATTCCTTCTTTTTATTCTAGCTAGAGATAAAAGTAACAAAGCTCTAGAATAATGAATAATAATTTTGCAACTTAAACTATTATAGATATTAGACCGATACAAAAAGTATAAAATGAACTTAGACAATGAAACAATGGCGTCCAAATAAAAACTAAATCAATCAAATACAAAACTTATAATGAAATAGAAGTAATATAAAATCTCCTTGTACATATATATAACAACTGCATGTCATGGAAGCAATGTAGAACATTGCACGAAAATATAAAACACCAAATCGCATAAAATACAAAGATACATTTTTACATAGCACGTATACGTAGGTGTAAGAAAATTATGTTTAAGAAAAATTTTACATCATCCATAGTGCACATAGCTAGGTGTTTCAAATGTGAAAAAAAAATTGATGTTGTAAATGCATTCTATTGTATCAATTATAATATAAGAAGGCAAAGGAAAATGAGTAACAATGAAAAAATGGATGGGTTTGAGACATGGAGTAATGGCGAAATAATGCATGCAATATTGTGATGAAGTATAACTACTATTGTGTCGATTATTATAGAAGGAGAGGAAGGGGATCGAGTAATAATGGAAAAATTAATGGGTTTGGGACATGGATTAATGGTGAAATAATGCGTGCAATGTTTTTTTATAAGCTGAATGAATTAATAGGAGTACAAGGGATACTTCAACCCATTATAAAATTTCAATAAACAAAATACAAAAACAAAACAAATCTGACAAGGAAAGAATCTGTAGCACACCCGCATAGCTTAAAGACATCGTGATGAATCGCCTAAGTAGAAAAAACACATATAACCAACTGTTTAGCTTGAAAACCAAACAATAATTAACTAAGACCAGCATCCACTTGAAGAGCAAAATCCAAGAATTGTCATAACATAAGCCTATTGTAGCAGAATTAGATTCCGGAGCACCAAATTAAATTCCAGAGGCCAGAAACAAAAGTCGAACAACAACCACCATATAACAACATAATAGAAAGGCTCCAGAATGACATATTCCAAAAATAGGCGAGCCAAAGACCGACACTAAATGGATACACATCAGGCAAAATCCATAAAGGACAACAGCAGTGGGCCATTAACCACACTAAAAAGAAACATAACTCAAATTGAGACAAATAAAAGGTTGTAAAGACTACGAACATAACTGATAAGAAAAATGGATGTCTTTAGCCTTTAACCACTTCCAAGAACGCAATTTTATCAATTCTAATATATCACTTGGAGCTAGCAACTTATCTGAAAAAGTAGTTGCATTTCATGTCAACCATAAACTCCACAAAACAGTTAGCCATATCACACCCCATCTCTTTCACATTTTAGAATTGCAATTTGCAAGTCCCAAAAACTGTTCATAGTGTGCAACAAAGAAGTTATATATGTTGCACATAATGAAAACCAAACCATTCCAAGCAAAGCATCCAAATCTGATATGCAAATGTACATTCAAAAAATATATGAGAGGAGGTTTCCAATTGTTGTCCAATCCACACACAACCAGCAACATCATTGTGTAAAATATTCCTTATAACTAAATTAGCTTTAGAAGGAATTCTATCCAAAACACCCTCCAAGCAAAATAAGAAACCTTAGTTTGAACTAAGTTACACCAAGTAAACCTATGTAAAGGAATCTCTGCACACAAAGAATCATTAACAATAGTTTGATATGCTAATTTTATTGAATAAAGGGCTTTAGAATCAGCTTTCCAACACCAAGTATCTTCAACACTATCATGAACTTGAATTGAAGATAAATCCAGCAAAAGCAAAGACAACTGGGATAGTTCCCACTGAAATAATTGTCTTCTCCAACACCAATTCCACCTACATCCTCCCTCACTCCTAACAATCATATCTGCCATTGAAGCCTCTCTAAAACTAGTAATTAAGAACAATTTACTATAAAACTCACAAAAAGGAATTGAAGTGCACCACGACTCATGCCAAAAAGATGTACACCTCCCATTTCCCACAACTCTGACACACATGTTAGAGAACCAATCACAAGCTAATCCTACGCCCTCTTCAACACTTCATAAATCTAACCACCACCGAGACCCAACCACCCTCTCTCTTTTCTTACTCACTGAAGACACACCATAAATAGAAGTTAACGCTCTATTCCAATAACTCCCCCTCTCAACTAAAAGACGCAATCTCCACTTCCCTAGAAGAACACAATTAAAAGCTGACAAATCTCTCAAACCTAGACCCCCATGTTGTTCCCTTCGACGGACATCATCCTATGCAACCCATGCAATATTGTGATTAAGGGCATGTAAAAAAATTTGTTTATGAAATATTATTCAAAAATAAAATTACCTCTTCATCAACATCTTTCACAAATTTCAAAAATTATATTGTGTAAATTGTAGTTTGATCATTTTGTTGATAAAACTTTTTTAATATGAAGCGCATATTATTTTCCATTTTATAAATATTTTAAATGAAAATTTTGTGAATTTTAAAATATTAAAAATTATTTAAAGTAAGAAGTAGCTAAATAATAAAAAAGTGACTAAATAAAGTAAGAAGCAATCTATTATATGTATTATATCATAAAAATTCATAATAATTGATTAAATAATAAATATTTACGTGTAATCTTTAAAAAGTTAATTTTTATCTATCTCAAATATTTTAGATTAAATAAAAAATCAAAAAAATAAATTGAAACATGTCCGTTAAACCGATCTTCTGATACCGGTTCGACCGGTTCTGAAACGAGCCGATTTTTTAGGTTGCATGGACCGAACACCAGACCGATTTTCAGTCGGACCAGTTAAACCGGACGGTTTAATTAGTCCAATTTTGATAACCATGCTTTAAACTTTAAAGGGACACAGCGAGACTTTTGGTTAAGTGAGCCAAAAGTCCAAAACCATATAGCTTACGTATAGCTTATAGGCTATAACTAAAGAGCCTTTTAACCATTTCATATCAAATATATGCAAATAATTTTTAACTATCACGTCCATAATATATGGCTTTAATTAACACAAATGTGCGCGATTACTATAGTATCTAACAATTGTGGCTTCACACCTTCAATAATTTGGCCTTCACCCATGATGAACCTCGTGGCATTGGATGAGAGGCTGCAAACTTTGACGTCTAATTTTAGGTGAGACATGATCCTCTATTTGTGTAGGTGAGTTTGATAACGTGGAAGAAAATGAGAAGAAAAAGAAAAAAATTTAACATTTCAACTAATTTAAAATATGATCTTAAAATTCTTAATAGTGGTGAAGGCTAATATATACCTGGCTAGTAAGTGAAATACGGTATGTCACCCACTTTTACCTGGAATAGGCTGTTTTTTCGGAAACAAGCGGTCACCCAATATTAAAGTAAATATGTTTTATAAATTGCAAAAAAGACTCTCTTTTCTTGAAACAAAAACAAACGTACATAGGTTCAATTGAGAAAAAAAACCTCCCTGAGCGTCGAGTGAAAAGGAATCACTCCCTGCTAACAAACGCAGGTTCGACGAACAACGAAATACTAACAGTGCTACTCGACGACGTGGTTGGCTTGGCTTCGTGGAGGACCGATGGGGATTACTGGCATAGGATACTAGCTGCAAATTTGTGCATTCTGAGCTTGCAGAGGTGGTTCACATATTCTATTGTGCTTTTGCTTTTTTGCTTCTCCTTGTATCCTATTTGAACTGAAAAAGAGAATACCTTACCTCGAACTAGCAGCATTGGCTTTCTTACAAAAATTGATTTTGTAATGTGCATTATTACAAGAAGCAACAAGCATAATCTTTTTGAGACATGGCATGGAAGAATGCTTTTGTTACTGGTGGCGGTGACAATAATTAAAGAGAAAGTTGGATGGTGTTTGGGTTTAAAAGGATGGTTGCTAGCTCTTAGTGTGAGGCTTAGTGAATTCTATTGATTTTAGGTGTGTAGGGGAGTGATTCTGGTTTTTGTTGGTTCAAGGTACAATTACATGGAATTGTGTTGTAACTTAGCTTCCATGTGACTACGGTGGGGTGAGGCAATGGTTGAAATATCATATTGTTTAGTATTCTGATATTTCATATTGTAATTATATATTGGTTATAGAGTATATACATTGAATTGAAGTAGGTGGGGTAGTAATTAACTACCAACACATGACATATTTTAATTAGTTTGGTTTTATATTACCTGGTTTTGTTATTAAAAACCCGATTTTTTATTGAAAAAAAATATTGTATTTACAAATTTCTTTTTATATGCTTAAAATTGTTACTATTTTATTTTTATTGTAATAAAAAATAAGTTTGATTAAAAAGTGAAAAAAAAACGTCTTTATTAAAAATATTATATTTGATGTATTAAATGCTGATTTTTTTCAATAAATTTTTTTAATTTTAATTATTTAATTAATATCTTAAAAACATTATTAACATTTTTGACGTGAAAAAATTAGAAGATAGGAAAATCTTTTGTTATGTATTATTTAGCTTAAGTTATTTTAATAAAACTTCTACAGTTTTTTTGCGTAAACTATATGATAGTAGTGGTTATTATTTGAGTTGTTTATCATAATCTGATGATAGAAGTACTTTATTAAAAAAAATTTATCTCAATGAATACTTGAAATTTATTGGTTTAACTTTTAAGGTCGTATATATGATAATTGATGCAATAACTATTCACTCAAACCCATTTTATTTGACGTTTTAATAAAAAAATTTGTTCCAATTTAATTGTCATTTTATAATACTAATACACTACTAAATGATTTTTTTTTCAATTCTACCCTTATTAATTAATTAATATGTAGTAGAGTAAACCCTCAAAATGGTCCCTGAAATTTATGGGGCCGGTCACATTGGTCCTTGAAAGATAATAAATTGTAAAAACGTCCCTGAGAGATAGTAACGTCGGTCAATTAGGTTAACTCTCATCTGTTAAAGTTAACAGAACTGTAAGTAAATCCTCAAAATGGTCCCTAAAAGATATGAGTTTGGTCACCCTGAAAGATAATAAATTGTAAAAACATCCCTGAGAAATAATAACATCATTTACAAACCCTCAAAATGGTCCCTGAAAGATATGGGTCGACCACATTGGTCCCTGAAAGATAATAAATTGTAAAAACATCCCTGAGAAATATAATAACATCATTTATTATGGTTTCTTTTTCCTCATTGATTTCGTTTCATTCCCAAATATTAATTGTTGGTTGACCACCCAATACATGCATATGTTTCTACTATAATGCTCTACACACCTCTGGTCCGTGTCTGCTATTGTTGGTTTTCTCTCCCTTAGCTAATGTATCATGAACTCCAAGTCCTTTGGTTTCCTCTTTCACTATAAGCTCACGTATTGCATCCTCTTCCTCTACAGTCTAAGAATAAAAAGAAACTTCAAAACCTTTAAGGACAAAGAAAGTGCATGAGTCAAATCATCATCTTCTTGTTGAAGATGACTTTGAGAAAGCCCACCATCAAATGAATCCTGAAATAATATTCCGTTGAAGGAGGGGAAAACTTTAGAAAGCATAGAGAAATAGAAGTAAAAATGATATGGCAAGAAAGAGTAAAAGCAAAAGCTTCACACATGAGTTGGATTCACAATTCACAACTCCCTGAAATTTATCAATCATAGGAAATGGACAATCTATCCAAAGCATCAAGCACGTGTCTCATTGTAGGTCTCTTATCAGGGTTGTTATGGACACAAGCCATCACAGTTTTCAAAACTGCAATTATCTCTTCTTCCTTATCTGCATCTTCAGCCAAGTATGGGTCTAATACGTTTGAGAGAGGCTTCTTCTCCTCAATGCAAAACTGAATTCATTGAACAGGGTCCATTTATGAGTTACCCACTTGGATAATGGCTAATCGCCATGTGATCTTTTCTAACAAAATCACACCACATGAATAAACATCCCACTTCTGTGATGGTTTCACCACTTTTAGTGCTTCTGGAGCCTGATAACCATTTCCCAAAATATTAGTTGCAACTTCAGTGGACAAGCTCTTTTGTCTCTATTGGAGTTTCTCTATAGCCACTCAGTTGGATTGCACAAGGTTGGGGTTCCCCCAGCAATATTTGCAAGGCGCCCAAGTCCAAAAATCAGAGATGTAGGGTGTCATGTTATGTCCAACAAGTATGTTACTTGGCTTGAGATCTCCAGTAACATATTTTTTGGGGCTAAATTCATGCAGATAGACCAATCCTTTTTGCAATTCCTTTCAAGATTTTCAATCGATAGAACCATGATGGCGGGGTAAATGCTATTAGTCCAGCCTTTCCAGAAATGGTGAGGCATGACTCGCATTTGGGAATGAAACGAAATCAACGAGGAAAAAGAAAGCATAATAAATGATGTTATTATATTTCTCAGGGACGTTTTTACAATTTATTATCTTTCAGGGACCAATGCGATCGACCCATATCTTTCAGGGACCATTTTGAGGGTTTGTAAATGATGTTATTATTTCTCAGGGACGTTTTTACAATTTATTATCTTTCAGGGACCAATGTGACCAAACTCATATCTTTCAGGGACCATTTTGAGGATTTGCTTGCAGTTCTGTTAACTTTAACAGAGGGGATTTAACAGAAGGACCTAATCGACTGACGTTACTATCTCTCAAGGACGTTTTTACAATTTATTATCTTTCAAGGACCAATGTGACCGACCTCATATCTTTCAGGGACCATTTTGAGAGTTTACTCTATGTAGTATTTCTTAAGTGATGCGTTTTTAATATAAGAGATAATTGGATATGGTAGAGAATTAATTAGTTTATAATTTTTATAAAAACATAAAATATTAATGATATTCCTTAATTTTCGTGTCACAAGCTTAAAAGTAAAAAAAAATAGGACGATGTAGTATCATTTTGCTTTTTCTAGAGAAATGGGATTTTGATTAAATATGTTGAAAACGTGATCACAATGATATTATTTAGAATAAAAAAAATTTACGTTGAGATGCACTAATTATATAAACAAGAGAAATAAAGAAAGAAAAAAATGAAAAAATGTAATAAGTAATGTGATAAGAATGAGAGAAAAATAAAGAGAAAAAAAAAGAAAATAAATGATATGATAAGTAATATGATGAGAGAGAACGAAACATAGAAAAAAAAGAGAGAAAAAGAAAATAAGTGATATGATGCGAGAATGAGAGACATAAAAAAAAGAGAAAATAAAATAATGTGATGTGAGAGAATAACCGACAAAAAAATAGAGATGAAGTCATTTTAGATGTATGAATATTAATATTATTTTTAATATATATTTTAATAAGTTAAAAACTTATTTACATAAGTGAGATATGAGAAAAAATATAAGATTATTTTGCAATTAAATCTGTTGGGAGGACCATCATGAAAATTTTAAAATCTTGATTATATATCTAATGGGTGAAAATAGGTGGCATACCGTATTCCACTTACTAGCTAGGTATATATTAGCCTTCACCTATGAGGGGGCCAAAATTATTTCATGTATAATGTTACAAAAGCATTACAAAACTTGGGGTGGCCCCCTAAAGCTCCGTCATTGCTTCTACCCTTCTTGTTCTTGACAATTAGAAGATTTGAAGATCTCGTGGCAGTCTTTTCATTTACTATACTTTTTGTTTTATATTAATATTACTTTGTTTTATCGATTTTTTTAACTTGTGTAACATTGCACATGATAATAAATCAAATGTGAAATGTTTTTATTAGAAATTACAACTATCACAACATTCAATGCATTGGTAATATTAAATGTTACATTCTTCAATAACAATTTTCCACTTTTGATTTATTATATCGTGCAATGTTGCACAAGTTAGAAAAATAATTATTTTATGGACTTAATTAGTATGCATTGTCCGTGTAAAAAAAATTTACACAGACATCCAGTGGTTTGCTGTCAAATCATTTAATGAATGTGACACCTCAGATGTTATTAAATTCAATAAATAATGTGGCACCACATCATTAGATGACTGTGTAAAATTTCTTTACAATGACAGTGTACATATATTAAACTCTTATTTTATTATAAATTTTCATCTATTACAATTTTTTTCTCTTCATTTAATTTTATTTTTTTTAACATTTTATAAATTCACTATTTTCTCTTCATTCAATTTAATTATATATATTATATATTTTTATCGAGAACAATTGGATTGAGTACTACCCCTCTTTAATAATAATTTTTCTATATATAAATTTGGTGTGAACATGCAAGTTGGGCCACCTAGACTATCCCTGAGTAAAACCGACCCTTGCTACCTGCAATTAATTTACTGGATTTGCTTTTAGCAACTCTTTCGCTATTGACACTGCTCTCTTATTTTTTGAAAATATCTTTTCCAATCTATACAAACTAAAACTTTTATGATAAAAATTTTTCATCTCTAAAAAAATGGAACTTTTATAGTAAAATTTTACACTTCTAAAAATTAAGTTATGATTTTTTTTTGAATTTTTGTTGCTAGATATTTTCAAAAACTAATTTACAGAAGTGTATTTTTTTCAAAGATACTTTCAGAAATTAATTTTTGGAAGCAATTTTTATATTATATTTTAACTTTTAAAAGTTAATTTATGGAAGCATTTGTTTCCGGAAGCTTTGGAAATTTAATTTCCAAGGTAGATGGAAGGTATTTTTCGGGAAAAAAATATAAAACAACAATTTGTGGTGTTAAAAGCAAGAAGAGGGGTGCAGAAAGCAAAATTATTAATTTACGCTGGATGCTACAAGTGCCGCCTTTTGGGCTCATGAATAATAATATGAAGCTGTTTGGGCCATATTATTTTTACCCAATTTCAACAAATATTCATTTTTCGACAAAAAAAAAATCAAATATTCATTTTAGCTGAACAATTCATCTTATAAACTTTCGACCCTCGACCAAAAATAAAACTTTCGACCAAAAAAAAACTCATCTTATATACCAAAAAAAAAAGATAAACATTCATGTTAGGCAAAATAAAGAAAGAAAAGGTAAAAAAAAACTCATCTTATATACAAAAAAAAAAGATAAACATTCATGTCAGGCAAAATAAAGAAAGAAAAGTTTCACCTTCATATATAGTGTGAGTATTCTTTTCAACTATCTTGCCTCTCCAACAAGATTTAGCTACGGATTTTAATTACCTAATGATCTTATAGCTATTTTGCAGCTAATGTTGGTTGGAGAGGTCGGAGGGGTAGGAGAGGATTCGTGTCCTTCATGTGCCCAATGAAAACGATATGAGAAAGGATCAATGACGAAGCCACATAATGTTGCCGGTGTGCCAAATGAGATTTCGTACAACATCATATTCTTTCTGGAAAAAATCTTGAAAAGACGTATCTGGTGGTATTAATCGTGTGTTTGGTAAAACTAGCTGAAAAACTGACTAATTTTATTAGAGATATTTTGTAGAACTAGCTTAAATTGGTAAAATAACATACAAGGACATCAATCAATTATTAAATGATGATGAGTTTGGGTGGTTAAGGGATAAACTTGTAATAACTTTTCAACTGGTAGATGAAAATGAGAGCTTTTTTAAAAAACTACCCCAAGTAACTTTTAAAAAAAAAACTAGTAGCTATCTAGAAAAGCTACCTTACCAAACACTGATGAAATGGTTTCAACTACTAATTTCAGATTTCATATGGATAAAATGTCTAACTAAACACAATCTATGTCTCTGTGCCACATCACCAAAAATTTGATGTGTCATGTCTCTTCTTATCTTTCATTCACTATATGGTTCAGTGGTTGCGCAACTACCCAAATTCCAGTGCGCCACTTCCTTAAATTTTTTTTAGTAAGAACACCTGCATCTTGCTTTGGGCGTTGAACTGAACGCGGACTGGTTCTTACTGGTTCCGCCGGTTCAAAGGCAGAAGTGGTCTAATTGCTTGACCGGACCGGCCCAGGGTCCGGTTCCCGGTCGGACCGACCGGCCCGGTCCGAGTTTAACAACACTGGTTTAAACCTTCTATATTTTTTTTTTGCAAGAACACATATATCCTCCACGAGAGACAATATTGTTCGAACCGAATAGGTCTTTTATCGACAAAGCTCTCCTTTCAAGTATTTAACGTAGCTGCATACCCAAGACTCAAATTCAAGACTACTCACTAAGTTGGAACAACCCCTTATGAGGTGATACACGTGTTCGATGGTAAAACTTGTGATTTTTAGTTGTACATATCATAAGTAGCATGTAAAATTCAAATTTTCTATCTAAATAATGATTATTTGTTTGTGACGTGCACATTAATTCCGCAGGTATATAGTCGCAACGCATTGAATTCTCTTTTCAGAAAATTGATACCCTATTTAGGGTATGCTTGGATTGGCGTTTTCCATGGTTAAACGCACGTTCTGGGTTGTAAACGTGAGTTTACAAAATATGTATCTTGTTTGGCTCTCTACATGAAACGCACGTATGAGTTCTGAAACTTAAGTATGCAAAATGTGAGTTTTTGTAACTTCTGCGTTTGAAACTTGAGTTTCCTCTATATTCACTTTCTTAAACTCACGTTTGGAGCAAAGTATCCAAACATGAAATCACGTTTACTCTTACTCAAGTTTATCATAAATCACGTTCACTAAATCCACGTTCATTCAAACTCAACTTTGCAAACGCTAATCCAAAAGCACACTTAATCCACTTAATGAACCAAACATTAGGTAATGTTAAAATCAATAACTTGAAATTAGTTGTATCCAACCTCGCACAACAAGCCTTGGACAATCTGGATAGAAAGACCAAATGATTTAGCAGATGTTATTATTCAATTTGTGAAATGTTATTTGACTTATACAGAAATCATTTCTAGCACTATTAAGAAATCGTTTCTAGCAGTACTATTGTGATCTCTGCCTAGAGGCTTGTATGCATGCAAATACATGGAATAAGGATTTGACACGCATAGGACTAAGATGATTACCAGTTACGATTGCATTTTATGGGGCACGAGTTACAAATACAAAAGCATTGAAGTGAAGTGAAGTAGTGGAGAATGGCACGTACAACTAGGCGCCCTCTTTCCTTTCATTAATTTCATAAGTAATTGTTCAATCACCTCCTGCAAGTCTAAGATCCATACAGAACGAAAATGAAAAGAAGAAAGCCGCATGTTTGATTGTGTATGTGTGTCACAAAGACAGAGCGCATGGTTCATGCCACAACAGATCTATTAAAATGCGTAATTCAACTTCATCCACTTATCTCTATACTATTTACTTCTGTCTAAATATACACGCTGCATTTAAGCCTTCCACCCATATTGATAACTAAAATAATGAAATAAATATCACATATACTCTTCCTATTGTAGTAATATTTTGTGTGTTATATAAATACCATATAGTTTGACAGTGTCAACTAAACAGATAAAAAAAAAGTCCAACCAGACAGCAGAAATGAAAGTGATTACAGCTCTACTAGTAACACTTCTTTTGCTCACTCAAACTCTAGTTGAAACCAGAATCCCACATCACCACCAACAAAGGCATGAAGAAGAATCCATAACAGGATCTAGGAATTCCAAAAACAGAAGAAACAGAAGCAGAGGCAGTGGAGTAAGAGGGACAAGAGGATCAAAGTGTGATGCATTTTACTTTTATCTGTATGAAAGCTGTGGCTATTGGCCTTTCCCTACCTTTCCTTGTCCTGAAAACCCATTTGATCAAACACCACCACCAATTACTTACACACCAAGAATCCCTCCACCAGTGCAATACTTTCCACGACCTCTGCCACCTTCACCACCTCCACCCTGTCCACCACCACCTTCACCACCTCCACCGGTCTGTTCACCACCGCCTCCGCCACCTTCACCACCTCCACCTGTATGTTCACCACCACCTGTTCATCCTTGCTGCCTCTTACCCTTACCACCCCCTCTTCCAACCTGCTGCCCCTTGCCATCACCTCCACCTGCTCCACCATGCTGCCCATTGCCATCACCTTCTCCCCCACCACCTTCTCCTCCACCACCTTCGCCCCCACCACCACCACCATTAGTTCCATCACCACCGCCATTAGCACCGCCATTGATAATTCCACCACCACTTGTCATTCCTCCTCCATTACCAGGAACACCAACATTCTTTCCATGGCAATCACCTCCGAATCCCATCATCACAGACTCACCGCCACAGTTACCAGACACTTCAATTCCACCACCACTCGTGATTCTTCCTCCTCCGTTACCAGAAACACCAACAACATTTCCATGGCAATCACCTCCTGATCCCATCATAACTGACCCACCGCCACAGCTACCAGACACTTCTATTCCGCCGCCAACTGTTCCAGTATTTTGGACAGCACCGCCGGAAGATCCATTCACATTTTCTTCACCACCAACAACACCAGATATTGTGCTTCCTCCTCCAGAGCTGCCAATGGATCCATCACCAACAACGCCAGATATTGTGCTTCCTCCTGATCCAGAGGTGCCAATGGATCCAGCACCAACAACACCAGATGTTGTGCTTCCTCCTGATCCAGAGGTGCCAATGGATCCACCACCAACAACACCAGATGTTGTGCTTCCTCCTGATCCAGAGCTGCCAATGGATCCACCACCGTCTTTTGACATGCCATTGCCAACACCAGACATGCCACCAGTGATTCCTGAGCTTCCTCCAGGGAATCCAGAACCAGAACCAGAAGATCCGGTTCCGCTTCCCGATCCAGAGCCAGAGCCAGGAACAGGGGAACTGTTGCCACCACCCTTAATTGATTCGCCTCCTTTTACAAAACCATGATTTCATTTCCTTGCTACCTTTTGTTCATCACGTCATGTCACATGTGTTTCAAAATAATCAAACAGTTTCTCTTTCTGCTATACCTTAGATCTTGTTACTAGTACATTACTACATTAACGGTGTTAAATAATGTTACGTTAAGGACTAAAGTAGATTATTTTTATGAAAGTTAAGGGTAAATTAAATTATCATATGTAAGGGTAGATTCCAGCATTACAAAAAGTAATGTCACATGTGCCAGTAGGTTTTATTTGTGACATTTATGATAGAATATAATTTTACAAAAATAATGGGAAAACAATGAGCACGAAATTAAATAAAATTTTATATAGAAAATATAAAAACAAAAAAACGAGTAAAGATTACTCTCAATTTGGGATATTCATAAAATAGCCTCTCTGGATTTTTT
The DNA here is from genome assembly GCA_026901365.1 of Sesbania bispinosa. Classification (NCBI taxonomy): domain Eukaryota; kingdom Viridiplantae; phylum Streptophyta; class Magnoliopsida; order Fabales; family Fabaceae; genus Sesbania; species Sesbania bispinosa. Next base: position 1,356,138 of record QLOH01000060.1, on the reverse strand, counting down.
TTCCTGTTTTGGAGACCTTAATAATTACTCTGAAATTGTAGTAACATTTTGATCGACTTCTCCCTCTTTGCAACATTTGAGAGGATTATGAGCCACTGTGTTATTCGTAGCTAATATGTGAGTTTCATACAAAGAAAGCAGACAAGAACATAAACAAAGAATAGGGAATAACTGAATAAGCATGAGCTAGAGAAACGATGATGAAGAAACATTGAGAATGGTGAAAGAGAATGGAGAAGGAGGGTGAATAGAGAACAAAAAATGATATGGCCATTAGGGTTATGTGTGTCATGCTCTTAAAAAAAAAACCTAAAATTACGTCGTTTCTGTCCATTGTAGCATACAATGTTACTTAATGTGACACTTCATCACACAATTAACACATTTTAACGGTTTGGAGTTAATTGCAAGACAGAGAATAACGTCGGGGACTAATGGAGGTTTTTCTTAAACTCAAGGACTAAATTGTATGACGCTATAAAAATAAGTGACTAATATAATATACATTATTATGTGAAATATTATGAAACTAATGTTTTAATTTATTATATTGATTTAATGATATTAATATTTATCATTGGAATTTAACATTCATTGAGGTACAATGAGATGTTTGTTATAAATTGAGGCACAATGAGAAGAATTTTTCATTAAAAGTTTTATTCATTTTTTAAAGTCTTGTTCGTTAGTGAATAGCTTTTCTTAAATAATATAAATTTTTTAAAATAAATTTTATACTTAAACACATATGAAAAATGAAAAATGAAAATTTACAATATCAATCATAATTTGATAATTATTAATTATTAATTTTCTCACTATCAATTAACATTTGATTAATATATTAATTCTTTTATATTTGATTATTGATTATTTCATATTTTTCCTTCTTCAAGATATACAATACAACTATATGTATAAGAGTTGTTTAATTCCAAGAAGGAAGGTTAGAAGGAAGAAATTACTGAATTTGTGAGGAAACATTAATTTACATCAATTTTAGGTTTATATTATTGTAAAATGTAAAATGTTTTGATATTTATATTAAATAAAATGGGAGTGGTGGATCAATGAATAAAGATTTTTGGTATATCGTCATTTATTTCATTTGGCATGTTATAAATTATTTAAATATATTTAATATTTTTAATTATATATTTTATGAAATGAATTGTAATAAATTTTAAAGTTATAACAATCAAGAATTTAAAATGATTAAATAGTTGTTAACTATTATGTAATTGATGATTGTAGAATATTTAAATAAGAAAAATATTTGTAAGGGTATTTTATTTTTTAATTTTTTGTATATTTAACAATATAGTATACTAATGATGAAAAAAGGATTTTAGAAAGTAGTCTACTTTCATAGATGATTTATCCTTTGAAGGATTTTTTTAATAAATATTTTATATTTATTAAAATTGATTATAAATATTATTGACATTATTAATGAGGCATCATATTAAAAATATGAATCTTGTTGAATTATGATAATTTGTGTGTATTTTGTATTAAATTTTTAATTACTTTTTAAGATTTAAGATGTTTAATTGCATTTATAAGGAAGTTTTGGCGTTTTAAAAGTCTCTCATAAGAAAAAAGAAAATGAACATAGAAAAATGTTGGGAATAGTGACGCATCAGATTTTGTTGATGTGACACAAAAAGATAAACGTGGCAATATTGGAGGTGATATGACAATGTTGAGTTATGCGGGTCAGATTTAATACATTATATAATAACTAGCTATTATTTTAGCATATTGGTAGGTCAATTTAAAACGAAATTCTAAGGCGAAAAGAAAATAATTGAAAATAAAATATTTTCTTCTAAATTACTATGTCAACAAGGGAGTCACGACAACAACTTTAATTTGTTTTTTTATCTTTTTCTTTTTGGAAAAATAAAATGTAACAATATTTTTTAGTAAATAATAGTCTAACACCCAAAAATAGGTTGTGATAGAGGTACACAAAAAAAGAATCGAAAAGAGAAAAGGTAAAGAACATTGATAATTAATGTGAAGAATTCAGAATTCATATTTTTTAACTTGTTAGCAAGTGACTAATTAACAACAAAACCCGACACAGTTGGCAGATAGTTGAGTCCCTTACGCATCTTACAGGGGTTCGATCCATGGTGGTGTGTATGGAAAATAATTTATTGGGAGAGGCAGAGCCCACTTTGCTGATCTCTACACCTTGAAGGGATTAGTCCCTAGCTATCAGTTGGAGAATACCTTTGGTTCACATAAAAAAACAAGTGACTAATTAATAAATTAAAATAAAGTATATAAAAGAATTTTTAATACATTGATAGGTTTTTTAAAAACAAAATTACACACTACTTTATTTTTAAATATTAAAAAGATATGTAATAAAAAATATAAAATATTCTATGTTTCTTTAATATTGTCTTTTATTAGACTCCCTTTTTGACTTGAATGAAATATAAAAATTCTCACCTTCCACTCTTAGTCTGATTTGGCTTGTCTCCAGAGCTTTTCCTGTTGCGTGTCTCCAATGTCCCTCCAAATGACACCGCTTCTTTTTTCTAAAAGTTAAATCTTGGTCGTTCTTTATTATTTGATCTCAACCATTGGTTTCTTATTAGTAATATAATTATTTTTTCCCGCTGAAATAAAACTTGCGCAATAAGAGAAACGAACCAGTCTCCTCCTAATAGAAGCAACAACTTATCTTGAATATGAAAATCAAAGGAAAAAAAAGAAATGAACCAGTCTCCTCCTAGTAGAAGTAGCATCTCATCTTGAATCTGAAAGTCAAAGGAACAAATTATTTACAACTCACATTAGGTAATTGTTTGTTGTGAAAATTTTCAATTAGAATCGAAAATGTTCTTGATTCTCAAAGTACAATCTGGGACTAGAATCTGAATCCTCTATAGGTTCTTTTTAAAATCAGGTTTATTTAGAAAAACGCTTTCAAAGAGTAACAGAATTTTGAATCAATTACTTCTTCAAAAATGGTTTCTTCGAAAATCAATTTTGAAAGATTAAACATAATTTCAAAGAAATGAAAGTTTTTAAGGACAAAGTGCAAGAATTGAAATTGCAAAATGTAAATAAAGGAAAGAAAGATGCAGAATTTAAACAAATCAAAAGAAAAATGGCAGAAATATAAAGAACAGAATGTAAATCAAAGGAAAATGACTAAATTGTAAATGACATTAATTGAAAGATGGTATGGATACACATACTGGGCACTCTATTGAGTTAACCTCTTAGTCATTTGAATGTTAGACGTTGGGTGTATCAGAGAAGTTTCAGTAAATGGAATCCAACACCTTTGTTACATCAGAATTTGACCTATTTATAGACTTCTATTCTAAGAGACACTTAACCAGATTTTGACACGTTTACAAGCCTAGATTACGTGTCAAATTTCTAAGTATGCCACGCGTTCAAATCAGCAACGATCTTCTATTTGAAAAATAACTGACTGCTTGAGATCTTGACATCTGTCTTCAAATAATAACTTTCAATAACTGCTTGCTTGAGATTTTGACACCTGTCTTCAAATAGCAACGTTCACTAACTGCTCCATTTGAAATTTGAACGCTTTCTGAACCAACTTCCAGTAACTGCTTCTTTTGAAATTTGAATTTTTTTTAATGACCTTCCAGTAACTGTCATATTTGAAATTCAAATTTCCTTCAAAATGGCTTTCAGTAACCGCTTCTGTCTTCATGAATTCTTCTAAGTTATTGGTTTCCTTTCAAAATCGAACCAGATTTCGATTTTGATTACCTGTCAACCCATATCAGGAAACTTAACCAAATATTGACTAATTAATTTCCCTTAAGTTTCCTTCGTATTCAAAATATCTTTCGAATTCAAATAGGCATTTAATCAGAAACTTGTATTTTTTTCGCATACATATGACAGAATGTCTTACATTTTGAATTCAATATATAAATTCCAAACTTCACTAAGTAATAGTATCTTTCGATTCTCAATAAGCTGTTCGAATCTTTCATTGTGTTCATCGAAATCGAAAATACCTTTATTGTAATAACTTAGTAAAATTTGTAAATTTCACCCCAACAGTAATATTGTTTAATTAATCATTTTTCCTTTATTTAATCTTTGAAGCATCTCTATTCTTTGATTCAAAGTAATCACTTTTTCCCAACTTGTTTCGTATGCATTGGTCTTGTTGTTTGAACATGGTGATTTCATCCATATTGAGTTATATATATATATATATATATATATATATAAATATATGTTTGGAACTTATAGGGATTAATCGATGGATACAAACTCGACTCTCAAAGTTGGTCTTGAATTCGATAATTTAGAAGAGACATGGCAATTTTGGGTGAACTACGGAGGCATAAAAGGCTTTGGAGTTAGAAAACAATATTCAAGCAAGAGTATGAAAGATGGTTCCCTCACGTCTTACTTATATGTTTGTTGTAAGGAGGGTGTATGGAAACCAGACTCAAGGGATTATAAAACGACCAATCCAAAACCCGAGACAAGAACAGGGTGTATGGCAAGAATGAAAGTCAAATGTTTAATGAAAAATATAAAGTGATTAACAAACTTATAAGTAAGAATAACAGAACATGCTAGCTTCTCAACGAAGAACAACAGAACATCAAGCATATGAACTTGAAGTGGCAGAAGATGCAAGGATTCAACAGAAAGCCTCGTTTGATTTGATTAGTAAATATGTAGGAGGTTGAGAGAATCTAGGATATACTAAACAAGATGCAAAGATATATTTGAATTCTAGAAGACGACAAGATATGGCTTATGGTGAAGTTGGGTATTTACTACAATATTTCCAACAACAATTGATAGACAATCCTTCATTCTTCCATGCATACCAAATGGATTTGGAAGAGCAAATAACAGATGTATTTTAGGTTGATGCAAGAATGTTGTTTGACTGACATTGCTTTGGTGATGTCATTTCTTAGGATACCACATATTGTCCAAATGGAGATCATTGACCCCTTGTAATTTTATCGGGCTTCAACTATTATAGAAGAGGGGTGACCTTTGAGGAAGCTTTACTATATGATGAGACTACTGACTCGTTCAAATGGATTTTGGAAATTTTCTTGCAGGCACACAACAACAAAAAACCACAAAATGTTTTTACTGACCAAGAGTCCAAGACCAAACCATGGCAAGAGCACTGCGAGAGGTTATACCAGAGACAAAGCATGGTCTATGCACATGGCACATAATGAAAATGGAATAAAGCATCTTGGAAATTTAATGAAAGATGGATCACATTTCTTACGTGATTTCAAGAAGTGTATCTATTATTGTGAGAAAGAAACAGATTTTGAAGACTCGTGGAGAGCCTTATTATTGAAATATAATGTGGAAGAAAACGCTTGATTGAAATCAACATACCAAATCAAAGAGGAATGGGCAACATGTTATATGAAGAATGATTTTACGCTTGGCATGTGAAGCACACAATCAAGTGAAAGCATTAATTCTGATATAAAGAGCCCCACAAGACCAAACATGAAAATCAATCAATTCTTCAAGCAATTTGAATAGATTGTTAAGGGAAAACGATATAATGAGTCAATGTAAGATTATGAGATGCGTCAGGAGTTGCCAAGAATGATAGTACAGAGTTCACCTTTGATTAGACAACTTTCCCGAGTGTACCTCCTATGTTCAATTTGTTCCAACGAGAGTGGGAATTAATAGTTTCCACAAATATCTCCGAAAGAAAAGAAACAGTAGCTCAGCGTGACCTTGTCATAACAATGGTGGATGAAAAAGAGGAGTGGAGAGTTAATTATGTATCACATATTGAGAGTGGAGAATGGACAATTATTTGTACTTGTAGGAAATTTGAACAATGGGGAATATTGTGTTGTCATTCATTGAGTATATTATTTCACAAGGATGTCAAGCTTCTTTCAAACAAATATATATTGAAGCGGTGGACAAAACGAGCAAGACCTGATAATAATGAAAGGCATCCTAGGTTCCAAAGTTCAAATTGAAAGAAGCAATTATGCCGTATGCTTTTAAGATTGACGGAAGACGCATTTGGCTTTCCCAGAACATCTGCTTTAGTCTATCAAGGGGTGTTAGAGCTTAGCAAGAAAGTGGCTGAAATTCAATTTAATCAACAATTACATGATACTCATGATTCCACATGTGAAGCTACAAGTTGCAATGCCTTCCACGTCCAACAGAATTGTATTTAAGAAGAAAAATGGTAAAAAGATGAAGAAAAATAAGCGTTTAAAAACTTGGGTTGATGATCTAAAGCGAAAATGAAGAAAGGTGAAACCTTTACAACCTTCAATGCATAAGGTTTATTTTTTTTAGCATATTTTTTTCTTTCATTTGATACACGTGCATTTTTTTTTTTGTTCTTTTAGTCAAGTCAAGTTTTGGTGGAAGCATCAAGTTCAACCCCTTCATTAGCATATGTTCATTTACGACCTTTTGCATCTCATTCAAGTCAAGTATCATTAGGAGAATCAACTTCAAATCCTCCAAGAGCATATTCTCATGCGATACCTTTTGCATCTCTACTAAATCAAATGAGTCTTACCATAATGCTTATGGTATATGCATCGACTTTATATTACAAGAATTGTATAATTATGTTTCACATTTCAAATTGAGCTTATTTTCACTTCTTTCCATTTAGGCTCAAGATGACTACAATTTTCCATCACTTGAAGCATTGGACCCCAATCAACCAATCTCATATGGTACATCATTACACAACCACGAAGAAGCGTTATCATAAATTAACATTCATGGTTGTTGAATTTTCCATTTTTTATGTTAGAACTATTACAACTAAGTATGTTAACATTTTGAAGTTGTGTATTTGGGGTAATTGCTACAAGGAACACATTTATTTTGTATGTTTCACCAATAACGCATCAAATAATGGAGGAAGGATACTATATATGACATAACCAACTAATTAATACACAATAAGCTAAAAATAAAAAACATAAACTCGTAGATGATAACAACTGCACTTAAGATAATAACTAGTAACATGTTTACAAATCCAATATTTTGAGAAGCCTAACTCTGTCTCATTTCTCATGAAACTTCAAAACCACAAGAAGCATGACAAGTTCAACCAATAACCATGAAACAACTCCAAAAAAAGTCTAGCCTCCATCACAGAAGTCTCTACATGAATCATTAACAACAACCCATACAAACTGGCCACTCCCACAACCTAAATCCCATAATCCATAACAAATCCGAGCAAATTAGTCACACCAATCACAGAATCGAGGTGGCATAAAATAAGAATTGCTCAATTTTTTTTTATTCTCCCAAATCATCTCACTTTTCGCAGAGAAGATAACTGCAAAAAAAAAAGAAAACAAGTAAAGAAAAGTAAAAAAAAAAGACACAAAACAATGGGAAGAAGAAGAAAAAGGGAAGAATGCACCTCAATGGCCACGATGGTGGGGAAGCTTTGATAAAAGCGGTGACGAGTCTAGACGTTTATGCTAGGCACAATTTCATTATTCAATGAAAGGTTGAGTTGTGAGTTTTTGATAACCAACGGTTGAGAATCAAACAAAATGAACAGTCGAGATTTAATTTTTAAAATGACTATAAACAGTGTTGTTTGGATTTGCACAGGAGACGCACAACATGAAAAGCATTGGAGAGCCAAATCGCTCTAGGTCATGATGTACAGATAGGTTAAGTCATATATATTAAATTTTAGATAAATTTAATATTTATAGGTATGCAATTTTATAGTCAACATTTACTTATATTTTGAAAAGTATATTATATGTTAAATTGAAGTTATTTGATATAGTATAAAAAAGTTTTAAAATTTTATGAAACTTTGTAAACTTTATCTACTTAATGAGAACTTTCAATTTCAACGGCGAAATTGATGAAATTCAACATTTATAAAAATTTATTAAGCAAAGTAATTTTATTAAGAGTTATTCCTAGAATAACTTGTGTTTTGTTTGGTAAGGTTAGAAAAATAGAGAAGAGAGAAATATGGAAGAGAGGAATAGGGAAGAGAGAACTAGAAAAAATATCAAGATTATTTATAGGTTGTTTGGTGTAAGAGAAATAGAGAAGAAATAAAAGAGAAATATGAAGCTCAGTTATTTGGTTGTATTGAAGAGATAAGAGAGAAATAGAAATATGTTATTAATTGGTTAAAATAAAAGGCGCGACAGAAACAACAAAAAGTGCACCTTCATTTCTTCGCTATCCCACTGCAATTGTGCGGAGAAATGAAAATGTGTGGGGCCCACATGATTATATGACTTCTCGACATTTCATTGTTTTGCCAAATCTATTATCTATCTATTACTACTATAAGAAAAGTCTTCTCCCATGCACACGTGTCGCTCTCTTATTTTTTCCCTTTTTTTTATTTTTTATTCTTTCGAGAAAGCTATTCTTTTATACATTTTTAAATTGTTTTCTTTCACTTTTACTTTTTCTTACTACTATAAGAAAAGTCTTCTCCCATACACACGTGTCGCTCTCTCCTTTTTTTTTCCCTTTTTTTTATTTTTTATTCTTTCGAGAAAGCTACTCTTTTATACATTTTTAAATTGTTTTCTTTCACTTTTACTTTTTCAAGATGGCAACCCTTTCTTTTTTATTCTTATTTATTTGTCACATTATATAAAAATACATATTAAAAAAATGCAACAAATGTGTTTAAATTAAATTTAAAAACGTTTTTCATTATATCGTTTATTCTTTATTATATATATTCATTAATATTTTCATGTATTACCCCTCTTATCTATTTTATTTATATATTTACTCTATATTAAAATGTTCCTATAGTACACATGTTATGTTTCATTTCTTCTCATTATTTGTTTCATTACAAAAATGATTTTTTGTATGAACTACAGGCATCCCCACGGGAGATAGTCATGTTTTCTCACTTGTGGTAATTTTCTTTTAATTTTTTATTCTAACTTCAATAAAATAATTTGTATTTTCTATGGGAGGCCAATCATGCTTTTGCCATTTTTTTTAATCATGCATTCATTTTCTTTTTTTAGTATTATTATATTAAAATATTTTCTCTCATTATTCGTTCCTATTAATATGTATCATTATAAAAGTATTTTTTTATGAACCATGAATATCCTCTTAGGCCAACCCTTTCTTTTTTATTCTTATTTATTTGTCACATTATATAAAAATACATATTAAAAAAATACAACAAATGTGTTTAAATTAAATTTAAAAATGTTTTTCATTATATCATTTATTCTCTATTATATATATTCATTAATATTCACGTATTACCCCTCTTATCTATTTTATTTATATATCTACTCTATATTAAAATGTTTCTATAGTACACATGTCATGTTTTATTTCTTCTCATTATTTGTTTCTATTAATTTGTTTCATTACAGAAATGATTTTTTGTATGAACTACAGGTATCCCCCACGGGATACAGTCATGTTTTCTCACTTGCGGTAATTTTCTTTTAGTTTTTTTTTTCTAACTTCAATAAAATAATTTGTATTTTCTATGGGAGGGCAATCATGCTTTTGCCTTTTTTTTATTTTTTAATAATGCATTCATTTTCTTTTTTTAGTATTATTATATTAAAATATTTTCTCTCATTATTCGTTCCTATTAATATGTTTCATTATAAAAGTATTTTTTTTATGAACCATGAGTATCCTCTTAGGCCAATTTTGCTCTTTAACGTTTTCTTTTTTTTTCCCATTTTTTATCACATTTTAATTTTTCTTATATGAACTACAGGTATACCTCACTGGAGATTGTCATGTTTTCTCACTTGCGGTAGTTTTCTTTTAGTTTTTTATTCTAACTTCTGTAAAATAATTTATATTTTTTACGGGAGGGCAATCACGCTTCTGACATTTTTTTGTTTTTTAATCATGCATTCATTTTCTTTTTTTTAGTATTATTTTATTAAAATATTTTCTCTCATTATTCGTTTCTATTAATATGTTTCATTATAAAAGTATTTTTTTATGAACCATGAGTATCCTCTAAGGCCAATTTTGCTCTTATCATTTTCTTTTTTTCCCCACTTTTTATCACATTTTAATTTTTCTTATTATTACATTAAAATAGTTTCTCTCATTAATTATCCACTTATGTTTATCTTTTTCATTGCATAAAAATATAGTTTCTCCCATTATAAATCCCATTATACATTTAATGTGCTTTTTTTCAATATATTATATATCTCTCTATTTATTCATGAACGTTTTCACTTATTTTTTCTCTTATCTATTCTATTTATCTATTTACTTCATATTAAAATTTAATGTGTTTTTTCAATATGTTATTTATCCCTCTAATTTATTTATTGATATTTTCACTTATTATCTCTATTATCTATTCTCTTTAACCATTTACTCTATATTAAAAGTGTACCCATACTACATGTGTCATGTTTACCCACTTGAGCATTTTAAATTTTTACTTTCTTTATTCTCACATCAGTAAAGTAATTTTTATTTATGAAACCACAAGTATCCTCCACGGTAAGCAGTCTTGCTCATGCTATTTTCTTTTTTCTATTTTTTCTTTTATTTTTTCATACTTTCATTTTCTTTTTTTAATTATTATTATATTAAAATATTTTCTCACATTGTTTTTACTATTAATATGTTTCGTTACAAAAAAAGATTTTTTATGAACAAGTATCTTCCACGGGATGTAGTCCTCCTCCTGCCGTTTACTTTTTATTTTCCCTTTTTTATCATGCTTTAATTTTATTTTATTTTTTTATATTATATTTAAACAATTTATCTCATCATCAGTTCGTGATTATATGTTTTATTACAAAAAATCACACATTAAGAAATATAATAAATGAGTTTATTTATATCAAATTTAATGTAATTTTTTAACTATATCATTTATCTCTCTATTTTATTTATTATATCTCTTATCTATTCTATTTATCTATTTATTATATATTAAGATTGTTCCCCAATACATGTGTTATATGTTTCCACTTGTGTTTTTTAGTTTTATATTTATTTTCACTTCAGTACGTAAAGAGATGTTTTATATGAACAACGTATATCCTACACGGGAGATAGTCTTACTCCTGTCGTTTTTATCACACTTTCATTTTTTTAATATTGTATTAAAACATTTTCTCTCATTATTCATTTTATATTAATCTATTTAATTACAAAAAGATTTTTTTATGAACCATGGATATTCTCCGCGGGAGGCAGTCATGCCCTTACCGTTTTCTTTTTTCCCATTTTGTATCACACTTTATTTTTTCTTTATTATTATTTTATTAAAACAATTTCTCTCATAATTCTTTTAATCCATTCCTATTAATATGTTTTATTGCATAAAAATATAGATTTTAAAAATACAATAAATGTGTTGATTTACATTAAATTTAATGTGTTTTCTGCAACCATTTATCTCTCTATTTTATTCATTAATGTTTTCACTTATTATTTCTCTTATTTATTCTATTTACTCTATATTAAATTGTTCACCCAGTGCACGTATCATATTTTCTCACTTTCCATTTTTTTAGTTTATTCTAGATTTTTCTATTCTCACTTTGCTAAAGTGATTTTCCTATAAACACCAAGTATTCTTCACGGGAGACGATCATGTTCCTTCCGTGAAAATTCACATAATGATGAGGCTAACTCTAAGGGTTTTTCCTGTACAATTATATAGGTTTAAACTTTAAAGTGATTGAGTTGTGGGATAAAAACTCAATATACATTTTAAATTTATAATTACGTACTTTAATAATGTATTGGTTACTATTTTCTATAAACATCGTAACAACATACTCTTCACATTCTATTAATTAATTTATATAATTATATTATAAGTTAATTTTATTATAAATTTTTAATTCATAATGTATGTAAAAATGAAAATCACCCGCAACTTAACGTCACCCGTGCGAATGCACGGGTACCGTGCTAGTGAGGTGAGTAAAGAACTTCTCTCCCATTTCTCAGATACTCAGTTATTTGTCTACTATTTCAGTTACACCAAATAGAGGTGTAATCCACACTCATATATATTATTGATTTTTTTCATTAGAAAACTTAATATTCGTTATTTATTTCAAAAAAATTAATGGGATAATTTTTTTTAAAAAAAAATACCAGTTTTTCATTCACTCTACAACAGTAAATCAAAATGACACTTACTTTTTTGGGCCCTATCAACTTTGAAAAACAACTTTATATTATTATTTTTTTCTTTTTTAACCAATAAAGGTTTTGAGTATTCCGTCTTTGAAGAGCTTTTTGTAACCTAAGCCTGAAAGATAATGATACAAAGACGTGCGTTACATTTGTTAATAAAAGCACAGGTTATACATACATTTTCTGTGTCCTTTTATATTATTATTCCCCGTAGGCTTTTTGTTGAATTGAAATACTTGGCGGCAAGCTTGAATTCATTATTATACATACATTTTGCCCCATTTCAATTGTCAAGAAAGATGTGCGTGTTCGTCTATACTCCTTGCAGTCCACACCTCACAGATAGATATTAGTTTTTACAACAAGAACTATTCAAATTGAAACTATATCCTATGACAAACATTAAATAATGTCATCAAAATGAATAAGAAGGCTACAGGTTGGCTGTATGCTTTTATTTTTTAAATCACTTCATGCAAATTGCAAATTTTTTATTGTAAATCATGAGTGCATGGCTGATTTTGGAAGCCGTGCTCCCAAAGCCTGGATGAATTGAATAATCTTGTAGAAATCGTCGTGCATTGCATATTCACACGAAATTCATAGTCAGAAAGGGTAAGGCTTAGAAATACATAATCTCTTTTCACTGCATTATTGCAAATGACTGAACTGAAGGATGGTAATTTTATTTTTGAGAGTTTCATGTAACAAACACTTGTGAATTATGATTGTTCATATGAAAAATTTGAGCATTTGTGGGCTGGGATATTTCTTGGCACCACACTGCAACAAAAAAAAAGTTGTAGAAAAAGTAAAAGCCTGAAAAGTGAGGATTACAGATCACCATACCAGATATGCCTACCTAACAAGCAAAAGACTTTCTAGAGTTTCATGATTTTGACGGCCACTAGTCAAATAAAACATTACAAGGCTTCTTCAGAAGCTTCATTTCATCACCTTGATCACCCAGGTGAGGCGGCTGATCTGACCATTAGCCAAGACCAGCACTTTTTGACACATTCTGAACTTGTTAAATATCCACTGAATGAGGTTGGTTTGTTGTGTTGATGAATCATCAAACATCTCATCTTAGCAATAACCTTTGCCTCAAGTTCCAAACTTGTTCTGTTGGCAGTTTTCTTGATAGATCATATATATGAAGATGTCAGTGAAAGATTTTCCTGAAGAATGCTGGGAATTGATCTTCAGATTCCTTGGCCACACCCGTGATTTGGAGTCTGTGTCTATGGTCTGCAAGCAGTTCCTTTCCATTTCAAACAGGCTTCTTTTTTCTCTCACCATATATGATCCTACCATTCTACTCCTTCCTCAGCTATTATTGAGGTTTTCAAGGCTCAAGATCATAGACCTCAGTCACTTCAATGGTGAACTGGAAGGCTTGCTTCATCAAATTTCACAATCTGGGTTGGACCTTGATTTGCTTAATCTTTCCAACCAGAGAAAACTTCCAGTTGATGGGTTGAGAGAATTTGGTTCAAAGATGACAAACTTGAGAGTTTTGATCTGCTCAAACATTGGCTCTCTGCATGATAGCCATCTGGTAGTCATAGCTTATTGTTTCCCATTTCTTGAAGAGCTTGACATTAGCTTTCCATTGGATTCTCAAGCCTCTGATTTTGGGATACTAAGGCTGTCTACCATGCTTGAGAATCTACGCAAGATTGATCTTTCTGGTAATCACTTAATCACTGATAAGTCCCTTTTCTCTCTATGCCAAAACTGTAGGTCAATGGAAGAAATTTCATTCTTCACCTGTTTTAAGATAACCCAAGTTGGCATTGCTTCTGCAATCCGTCTCAGACCAAGTTTGACTTCCATTTCCTTTAACATTGAAAAGAAAAGAATACATGGACCTGGTTTGGCACCAGAACCCATTAACTTGGATTTGATTGATTCATTCAGGAGTTTGAAAAGATTAACTGCTATTGATTTGTCCAACTCTTTTATCTCGGATGAGTTTCTCTCTTCAGTTGCAGAGGGTGGTGGTCTTCTGCTGAAGAAGCTTATCCTCCAAGACTGCTGCAATTGCACATTTGCAGGAATCTCTCTGGTGTTATCCAAATGTCAAAATGTTCAATGCTTAGATCTTCGGAAAGCTGACTTTCTAACAGATCAATGTATCAGCAAATTCTCTGTATTTCTACTTAATTTAACATCTATAAACCTTAGTGGTTGTTACCAGCTGACCAATTCAACATTTTTCATACTCACAAGAAACTGTCCTATGCTCAGTGAGATCAAAATGGAGAGAACATATCTTGGGGTAGAAGGGGAGGAAGATTCCAATTCCATGCTGGATCATGTTGTCAACCTTCAAGTGAAAACAGTTTATCTGGGTGATAATGTTTTACTGAGTGATGCAAGTTTAATAAAATTTGCATCCATTTGCCCCAGTTTACAGCTTCTTGACTTAAACTCTTGTGAGGGAATCTCTGAAAAATGTATTGTTGAGGTTTTGAAGGGATGCTGTGAGATAAGGCATCTAAACCTGGCCTATACAGGAATGAAACTGTTGGAGATTGACTTTGAAATTTCCCAACTAGAAGTGTTGAATTTGTCAGGGTCAAGAATTGAGGATGAAGCACTCTCAATAATCTCAAGGAGGTGTCATGGACTATTACATCTGGACATCCAGAGTTGCTGGTATGTTACAACAAAGGGGGTGAGGGAAGTAGTAGAAAACTGCAGAGCATTGAAAGAGTTAAATTTAAAGGATTGTAGTTTGGTGGATGATGATTTTGTTGCTGGGATAACGTTGTCAATACCATCATTGAGAACAATAATCACACCATCTGGTGTTGGTGTATATTACTGATCAGAAGCAGAGGAAACTCAGATGTGACATGGATCCTGTCTTGTTTGTTGATGTTGTATCTGCCTGTATTATGAATCCTGTGTGTTGTTGATACTCAGCATTCTTGTGATACAGTAGGTTGCAGCTTGCAAGCTGTGTTTTGAAGTTGAATGTCGGGAAGAAATTATTTAATTGCTTCATTTTTCTTAAAAATATATTAATTTATTTGTTGTTGTAAGTAAAAGAATGAAGTTCCAAGTTCATTTTTGTCGTAGTGTTTTTACTAAATAGAACAAATTTTGTCCTAGTGCTTTTTTAGCTTGCACAAGTAAAATATGTGTTGTATGGTGCACAAGTATACCCCAGCCATTAGATATATTTAAAAAATAATGGATGGTTGAGATGGTGGATTGGTAAACTGTTATACAGTATAATCAATGTTTGCTAAATGATATATCCTTAAAATTTATGACGTGGTTATCTTAGTACATGTTTGGTTTATTGTAAAATCACATTTTAAACGTAAATCCGAACCAACACTACTCTTTGTAGCGTTAACTCGGATCCATGTTTAAAACGTGATTTTGGAAAGCCCCTTCATGCGCTCATCAAACAGACATTGCTAAAAGATCCGTTGAACTACTTAAATAACTAAGTGTTTGTGACAAGAGACCATTAAATATTTACATGATTGCAATTGTCCATTTTGGGAAAAAGACTCTTAACAAATAAACTTGTCACTATGCATTGTAAGTATAACAAATTTTACACTATCATTTAACAATGTGTTGCGGGATCATTTATTAAATTTGATAACAAGGCCAATATTTGAGTTAAGAATACTGGCCTTGGGTCTTTGGTAATCCCAAATTTAAAAGCAGTCATTGATAACATACTACAATACAATTATAGTGATCATCCAGCACAAACACATGTAGCAACTGAAAGACATTCACAAATCCCTTTCAAAAGGGAGATGCTAAATAACAAGTCACATTTATTTTGATTCCAGGAGCTCAGCCTCCCAATAGATAGAGGAGATGATAGCTAAATAACAAACTAAACAAATTTATTCAGATTGCAGGAGTCCAGCCTCCCGATAGCTCTCAACAGAATCAATGATTGTTTCCTCCAGTGGCCTGTATTTCCAACCCAACCCTTGCAGTTTCTCTGTGCTCAACATTCTGTAATCATCCACCTCAGTGTAGCTGCAAACAATGAAACTTACATATAAGCATCTAACCATGAAATATATATATAAGCACTTGTGTTGGGAGGAATATCTCATCCCCTTCTAGGTTGATGCTAAATTAGAGTCAAGACATTTAGGTTGATGCTTGGTTTATAATGACTACTTTAGAATTTTCCTTTGATTTATGATGGGGAACTGAAGCTTACTTCGTGGGATACTTGTAATCGGGATATATACTCTTCAATTTCTCCACCAAATCCCGTTGCTTGATAGCGTGTGAAGTGCATATGTATCTCCCTTCTGCCTCAGGCTTCTCATAAGCCAAAAGTATTGCATCAACTAGATCTCGCACATCTACTATCCAACGAAGCTTATTCTCCAACGAGTCAGAACCTTCAGATCAAATGAAAAATATGTTTTACTTTTATTTGAGAACTATGTCAAGTCAATACTTAATTGTAAATCAAATAAAATAGATGGTATCACTTAAAGTATGGGACAGGGAAGCAAGCGAAGCAGAGCAAAATCCCCATGAAGGGCATATTCATGATGACTAGACGTGATACCAAAACCCAAATAAATTGCTAAGGCCAAACTCTGAATCTGTTTTTCGCACCAAAAATCAAATACCACTTTCACATGACCAAGGATGTTATAAAAGTTATGTGATTATCATGTAAAACAACAAGGCATTTTAACTAGTATTGCACAGTTCATAAATTGGCATATTGATAAGGCATCAGTGGGTACCTTTTAAAATTTTCAGAAGAACCATGCTACTTGCATTAGTGGTTGACTGTAAAATTGGCCCCAACACAAGGGTAGGACAAATGCTTACCACACCAAGCCCAGTTCTTTTTGCAAAGTCCAGGGCTTGCTCCTCTGCCTCTGTCTTGGAAAAACAATACCAGTTCTGGATGATATGTGAAATGAGTTTAGTTACATTACACAAACATTCTTGACAATTGAAACATAGCACATTTTGCAACTGAAAAATCTGAAATAAAATAGTGTACCCGACGAAAAAGACAACGCTACTATCATAGGATAAAGCCAATGATAAATCCATGTCATAAGCACAAATGTAATAAAATTTTACAGACCTTAGTTTTTCTGCAGTACTCTTTATCAGACCAATAGGACTCATCAATCACTTTATCCTTGGGTAAATTGGGATTCATGCAAATAGCAGCTTCAGATGATACAAAGACAACTCGTTCCACTTTGGCTTCAAGAGAAGCTTGAAGTACATTAGCAGTTCCCTTCACTGCAGGCTCAATCACTTCTACCTGCAGAATCACATGTCTACTAATATCAGTGATCCAAAAAGAAAATCTCCCTTGTCAATTATATGCATAACATGCTCCTAAAAATGGAACCCAACCAGGACCTAGCTACTAGTATTTAAATTGGAAATTGGATAAGTTAGACTATATTACACATTATACAATATTAACTCCACAACCATGAGAATTTTCTCAAGAAACACAAAACTAATTGCCAATGATCAAATGAGTTTTGGAAGACATGTTCTTCACTTCAGATAGGAACTCTGCACTGAAGTATAACCTATATGAATTTCAGAAACAACAGATTAATAATGTCACCATGGTAAAAAGATGTATGTTCTGAATTCTTTTTCTTTTTTTTGGTCAAAGTATGTTCTGAATTCTGATCATGTCGGTTTTATGAAAATTTACCAAGAAAAATACTATGTATGGCACTGATTAAATGACCTTTTGTAAATTCCACCATGAAGCAAAAGAAATATCCAATATTATATACATGAATTCCAAAATGAGTTCAGAACAATTTGGATGACATTGATGAATAAACGAAATCCTTCAACTTATTAATGTCTACTCAAGATGAAGGTAAAATAAGAGTGACATAAACATATCAAATTAGTTTGCAAAGAAAAAAATGTTCCAAATATATTTTTAACTAAAAAAATAGAAAGTAATTAAATAAAAAAAAAGCATCTTGTACAAGTAGATGCTTGCCTCAGGATTGGCTGCAGTGGTTGAGGGTACAGGGCTAGCAACATGGAAAACGGCACTGCATCCAACAATTGCTGAGTAAACAGATTCGTAACTCAAGATATCTGCCTTGAAGAGTGTAAGGTTCTCAGAAGCCCTCTCGAGTTTCAGCAAGTGTTCATATTTCTGACTACCTAATTAGACATATATTTCAAATTAATCAGAGCACTTCTATTGCAAAAGAAAGAGAGTAAAGAGAGGAAAAAAAGCTATGACATAACATTCATCCATTCCAATTCCAATTCCAAGTAGTGTACTACTAATTGGCATCCTGAATCAGAAGAGTGACTGAGATTTCAAAAAGAATATTTCTTTTGGATACAGTTTTGCAGTAATTTAAAAAGTCCTATGGAATCACAACTGAAATCTTTATCCAAATGAGATTACTAATTGAAATATACAACACCAATCATATTAGTTAGTTCTTGAATAATAGAAATCGTACCAGAACATATATATATTTCTTTAATCAAATTAGCCCCTATGTCATGAACTATATTAATCGATGAAATACAGAGTGAGGAACTAGTTTAACAACTAAATGCATATTTTGGTATCAAAGATGCAATTTCCATGATTCAAGGAAATATAGTGAAAAAACAAGGGAAGAGGGGAAGAAGAAGAGTAGTACTGTAGTTACCAGGTTGTCTGACAGTTCCATGGACAGTGTATCCTTTGGAAAGGAGAAGCTTAACAAGCCAAGACGCTACAAAACCTCCTGCACCAGTTACGCACACCTTCTTACCTGCCGTTGCCATTTCCTTTCTGTCTTTCTATTCACACTGGTTGAACTATATAGTAGTATTATTATATATACATTTCATAAAATAAAAAAGAAAAGATGTGATAGATTAGATTAGAGATAAAAATGAGGTGGACGTCTCTGACTCTGAATTTAACTCACCGAACGAATATACAAGAAAATTAAACGCATATTCATATAATCCACTCCAGGTATTTAATTTATGGGTCGCAATTTGGTACCCTCCCATTAGAGAGG
This sequence comes from Sesbania bispinosa, assembly GCA_026901365.1. Taxonomy (NCBI): domain Eukaryota; kingdom Viridiplantae; phylum Streptophyta; class Magnoliopsida; order Fabales; family Fabaceae; genus Sesbania; species Sesbania bispinosa. Next base: position 1,336,912 of record QLOH01000060.1, on the reverse strand, counting down.
ATTTTGGTATCTTTTTATCATTTTTTTACTGAATAGGCCAAAACTACATGGAAACAGGTCATGTACTCCGTCTTAAATTATTTCGAAGACATAAAATGGATTTTAAATGAGACACATGTGTATTACAAATGAGAATGTGAAAAAAAATGGGAGGAATACAATAAAAAATACATGATAATGGTTATAGGGGGTCAAAAAGTCTTTTAAAAAATTTAAAATACAAATTCAAATAGTTAAATATTGTCCTATAAGTATAAAAATACTAAGACCATTTAAAAAAGTTGACAAAAATTAATTAAATGATCAAAGAAGGTACTAAAATCCTCTCTCACCAGAGGTAACTGGAATTTCCCTTAATGTATTCAGGTATTTTTTCAGCCGTGTTAGGACAAAAGCTTTTAATGATTCTATAATAGGACTGCAAAATGCTGATGAATTTAATAGTCACTCATGATTACTTTATGAGAATGGATATATATTAAAATGTTCGCTAAAGGGGAACCATGTATGATTCGCTAAAAATTGCAATTTTTTTATGTTCAACACGCAAAAAAAACCAAAATGCAAGTGTGAACGGGGAAGCCATAAGGAATCACGGAAGATGGGTTTATTGTATGATCATTGCCAAAATTTTAAAATGAAAAATGCTAATGAATTCTTTTTTTTATTAAAAGGTGAACCATTTAATATTATATCAATACAATAAAATGTTGTAATTTTTAATAAAACATTTTATTTATTGATTTCTTAATCACTAGTTTTAAAGTATTCATTAGTAAAACCCTGAAAATTGTAGAATATGGCCTTCATATTTGATTATTTTCTTTTTGATTTTGCACAGCAAGAAGAGTACTACTCCGGACCTAAATATAAACAAATGTAACTAAATTCATACTTATTAAGAAAATTAATTAAACACATTTAATTTTCTTAATATCATCTAAAATTTAATTTCTTTTCCTAAATTTTCCTTTCAGAAATTTAATGCAGAAAACAAATTTAAACTGCATACTCTTACTAAATTAGCTAAAAGGATGGGGTTTGCTTTTTCATTAATAATTAATGTCATTAGATGGTTGAAATTCCCACATGTTCCTCACATTATTTTTCTTTTCAACCACATGAGTCCCGATAAAATTTTTCTCAACCTTCCCCGTGTTTAGTTTCAAAATTGAACTTCATAAAAAAACATTTAAAAATTGCCTCCAAAATTTCATTTAAACTTATTGGCAATGGCACTAGATATATAGAGGCATTGTATCAGTTTGTATTCAAAAGGTGCAAGATATAACAAGAGTTAGACGAACCCATCGGACTCCTTTTTTTTTTCCAACCAGTGCAAGCAAACTTCTTCAACATGCCTCTAGATATTGATTTAAATGACCCTTATAAATGTTTTGATGTGGTTGATAGTGTAGAACCGGTGATAGACTTCAACAAAGGACCTCTGACTATTCATTTGAATGTCCTTTGTAGTTGTTCTGATGTGGTTGTTAGTCTAGAACCAATGTTGGATTGCAACAGAACACCTCCAATTATATCTGATTTTGATAATGATGAAAATAGAGCACCCTTCATTAATGACAAAGATTATGAAGTTGACAACAACATTGATGATCTATGTGTGGATGGAGTTGACGTTGAGCTTAGTGGTATGGTATGTGAGCTTCACATGACTTGAAGAAATAAATAATGAGATTGGTTCATATTATAAACAAAATCCGTTCTTTAAATTTTCAGGTATCCAACATTGGTCCAAATGATAGAGATGATGAAGAAGGCGATGTCACGATGAGTGAAGGAGCTGCCAGGTTTTAAAATTTTGATTACTTTCTAATTCTATTTTTTTAAAATCAATGTGCCTTGACGAAACAAAGTTGATGAGACAGTGAATATGTTCTAATGATAGCCCGATAAACCATTATTGTTGTGTTGCCATTATTTCGACTATACTAGTATAGATGAGGAGAGAAAAAACAAAGTGCATATGAGAGAAAAAACATTTTATATAAATGATCTTTTATGAAACGGTTTAATAGACTAATTGGAACTAATATTAGAGAGGTTTATTCCCACTCCATTGGAAAGCAAAATTTGTATTAAGTAAGGGCATTTTGGGCATGATATCATTAAATAGGGCAGAATTAGTTTAAGATTTGCTTATATTTTGGTCCACTAAATATGATTTTTTTTTTCTATATTCAAGTTCGGGAGGGAGTAGTAGTCAAAACATAACTCAAATCAAAACCAGTCATACATTATTGATTAGATTTTCAAGATTCAAGATCATCTCCCAGTCAATAAATAGAAGTAAGATTCTCCTCCATTGAATTCAAATTGATGTTGATGCAACTATTTTCTGACATTAGATTCAGGTGATTACGAGTAATATTACTAATTTTATGTTATTGCACACATGCTTTTCACCAAAAAAAAATTATTGTATCAATGCCTTGCTTTAGGGGTGTCCCAGAAGCGCATAATCCATTCAAAACCCCGTCAGAAATCGAAGCCAAATCAATGCAGTGGGCGGGTAACACCAGGTCACGGTTTGAACGAGTTCAAAGAATAGGTTCGTACGGGTAATGATGATCGGGTTTGAGTGAGTTAAAAAAACTTCGAAACTCATCATTGATCGACATGTGGCAAGCAGAAGATGGTTATTTAGAAAGCACACGTATTGCGCTTCTCTTCAAACGGCCAAGATGACTCAGGAATCTAATCTTACGGTGCAAATTTAGTTTTTCAACGCCTATATCTAATCACCCATCTTCTCTCCCTCACTTCTTACGATTCTCATTCAACACCGTACGGATTAACATCTAAGTCATCTTTGCCATTAAAGAGAAGTACAATCTGTGTGCTCTCCAACAAACCATTCTTCGTTTGCCAGGTGGCGGTCGGTGGCGAGTTCCATCAAAATATTTTCACACCACCCACACCCGACCTTTCCAACCCATTTACAAACCGCTTTTTGTCCCCTCACTAACCCAAATACCCGCCCGAACCACCCCTTTTTTCGATTCCGTAAGGGCAAGTGGATAAATCCTGGACACCCCTAGTAAAATTACATGTTTTCGACTATGTAAATTACTACCTCCATTTTTATTATATATATTCCATGAACACACATATTTTAAAAATTATAATAAATGTATTGATTTACATTATATTTATTATATTTTTTTTAATATACATGTTAATTTATTGTATCAATGCCTTGCTTTAGGGGTGCCCAGAAGCGCATAATCCGTCCAAAACCCGTCAGAAATCGAAGCCAATCAATGCAGCGGGCGGGTAACACCAGGTCACAGTCTGAACGGGTTAAAAGAATGGGTGTGTACAGGTAATGATGATCAGGTTTGTGTGAGTTAAAAAAAACTTCGACGAAACTCTCATCACTGATCGACACGTGACAAGCACAAGATGGTTATTTAGAAAGCACACGGATTGCGCTTCTCTTCAACGACCAAGATGACTCAGGAACCTAATCTTATGGTGCAAAATTTAGTTTTTCAACGCCTATATCTAATCATCCATCTTCCCTCCCTCACTTCTTATGATTCTCACTCACACCGTAGGATTAACATCTAAGTCATCTTTGCCATAAAGAGAAGTACATCTGTGTGCTCTCCAACAAACCATTCTACGTTTGCCAGGTGGGCGGTCGGTGACGGGTTTCCATCAAAATATTTTTCACCCACCCGCACCCGACCTTTCCAACCCATTTACAACCACTTTTTGTCCCTCATTAACCCAATACCCATGTATACCCGCCCAACAACCCCCTTTTTTCGATTCCGTAAGTGAAGTGGGTAAATCCTGGACACCCCTAGTAAAATTACATGTTTTCGACTTATGTTAAAATTACTACCTGCAATTTTTATTTAATATATTTCATGAACACAATATTTTAAAAAATTATAATAAATGTGTTGATTACATTTAATTATTATATTTTTTTTGTAATATACATGTTAATTTATTGATCAATGCCTTGCTTTAGGGGTGTCCAGGAAGCGCATAATCCGTCCAAAACACCCGTCAGAAATCGAAGCCAAATCAATGCAGCGGGCGGTAACACCAGGTCCACAGTCCTGAACGGTTCAAAGAAATGGTTGTGACAGGTATGATGATCACGTTGAGTGAGTTAAAAAAACTTCGACGAAACTCATCATCAATCGACACGTGGCAAGCACAAGATGGTTATTTTAGAAAGCACACGGATTGCGCTTCTCTATCAACGGCCAGATGATTATGAATCTAAATCTTACGATGCAAATTTAGTTTTTCAATGCTATATTTAAATCATCCATCTTCTCTCCCTCACTTCTTACGATCTCACTCACCACCGTAGGATTAATATCTAGTCATCTTTGCCATTAAAGAGAATACAATCCATGTGCTCTCCACAAACCATTCTACGCTTTGCCATGTGTCGGTCGGTGACGGGTTCCACCGAAATAATTTTCACCCACCCGCACCTTACCTTTCCAACCCATTTACAACCACTTTTTGTCCCTCACTAACTCACTACCCATGTATACCCGCCCGAACACCCTTTTTCGATTCCGTAAGGGCAAGTGGGTAAATCCTGGACACCCCTAGTAAAATTACATGTTTTCGACTATGTAAATTACTACCTCCATTTTTATTTATATATTCCATGAACACATATTTTAAAAATTATAATAAATGTGTTGATTTACATTAAGTTTATTATATTTTTCTAATATACTATTCATCTCTATTTTATTCATTAATTTTTTTTCTTTATTATTAGATTTCTTATTAAAGGTAAAATTAGAAAAATATAATTAATATTATCTTACACTTCTAAATGAGACAAATAAATAAATATTTTTTCAAATGGAATAAATATATAGAAATGGAGGTAGTATATAAATAAATGATTTGATGAGTTGACTCGTACTCCCTCTATTCCATTTTGATTGTCATTTTAGAATACAAATGAACAATCAAATATTTGTTTCAATTTCACCCTTAACAATTAATATAAAGATAAAAATTAAAAAGAAAATAATAAATGAGTGAGAAATGCATTGATATAGGAGATAAGGGGTATAATAAAAAATTAGTTAATAATTTTCATAAAATTAATGAAAATTACTTTGGAAAAATCATGCAATCAATATTATGAAAATACCCATGGAAGTTGCAGTCAACAATATATGGATAACATTAACTTCAACTATTGAATCATGTAATTGTATGTAACTAACACAAATAAGAGAAGTGAAACAAAAACTAACATGAAAATTTTAGAAAAGAAAGGTAAGTCATAAAAGTTCTAATCCAATAGAAAGTGCAATGTAAAGCTAAGCAAAATGAACAAAAAATGATAATATCAATGTAGCATCAGTAGCATATGAAAATATTCTTCTGAGACCTCCATAAAATCTGCAAAACTGAATAATAAACATACTAAAAACCAACCAACGTGATATTCAAAACTAGCGCTAAATGTCAAAGATAGTAATAAAAAGAAAAGGTTGAGAGGGCATATATTACCATAAAATTCGAGAGGTTAGTGATTAGGTGGATAGCCTGGCACAATACGATGCAACATTTCCTTGCGTCTGTGAATTGGAATTCCACTAAAAGTTTTCACAGCAAGAGGATTTTGAACAAGGTACATATAGACATTAGGCAAGAGAGTTGGTTCAACACCTATGTCTTCCAATTGTGCCCATATTACATCCTCGGCATTAGCATCTTATTTTGTTTGATTAACTCTATAATACTCCTGCTCAAGTTGTCAAACCTCAACCATTTTCTCAATAGATTTAGCAATATGGCTAATGTTTATATCATCTTCCACCATTTTTTTTGCCCGTTTCTTAGTCCTACATGAGGTTGTATCTTGAGAGTGGCCATTATAAGGCCTTTTAGGAGAACTGTTGGCATAAAATTCCTCATCGACTGTTTCAAAGTCCTCTAAAGTAATATTGTTGGTGGGTATCAAATTTTCATCTTCTGTGGTGTTATCATAACCGTTCCCACCATATGTATTCCCTTTGCTCTAAGTTTAACCGCCGTTTCTGCATGCACTCTCACTGCTTGACTTTTACCAAAAAGTTGAGCTAATTTATCATAATATAAGATAGGTTTGTTTCTCCATTCAGCAGCATCAGGTTTAGCCTACAATTAAAATAAATAAAAGCAAATATTACATAAAAATTTACCAATATCTAAGCTTAAATAAAGTCACCAAAATTTAATATTCTCACTTAAAATATACCTCAATTAGCTTGTCCCACACTTCAGGCTTAGCAATCCACATATTTGTTGTAGCATCCCAAGCAAAGCCACTTGGACCATTCTTGAAAATATTATAACAATTTTTGAACTTTCCTTTTATATGTTTCATGTGATTTTATCTTTTCTTTAGAAATAGGTTTATCTGGAAAATGGTTTCTCAACTCTAGTAGAATGTTGTCCATTGCACTTGGTGTACAATTACCATTTGTATTTCCCAAAGTTTGTTGATGCAAATATGCAGCAATCAAAATCTCATCCATAGATGATGTCCAAAAACATGTACCGCCACCTCTAGATTTCTTTGCCTTCTTTGGATTTTCTTCCATATCTAAACTTACATAAAAATTAATGACATATATAAATTTGATTAATACAAACAATCATTAATTCACCATCAATAAAAGTATACATTGGTATATAATAAAGATCGAAATTAAATATTAGATCATCTTACAAGTTAAAACTCAGAATCAATCCAAGCACATAAATTAGTGTGTACATTTGGCCTCCACCTCCACATGCCCTTTACATGTCCAGCATTTTAATATTGATGTTTAGTTGAAATTCTTGCCAAATTTCTAAATGCAAACTCTCTCAATGAATTATAGACTTCTAGAATTAATCAAATATGTCATTGACACGCTATATGGTATTGAAAATGGAAAACGATTAACTTCCAAAAACAGATTAAAAATGCATAAAACATTCAAATTGATTTAAGGTAATGGCTTTCAACCCAAATCTCTTGTTGATACTACCATAACAAGAGCAATAACTTATCAATAGGCCAAGAATAGAACAAAATAGAAGCCGCTTTCCTATATTTAATAGAGTGATATCCTCTGAAATAAGTAGCCCACACACTGGTTCAGATTAGGAAGGAAGATAAGTGAGGCAAACATATTCTGTTCCTTCCAAATCCTATTCATCAAGCACTGCATGATTCAGTTAATGAATAATTTCCTTTACCTTGAACACGAGCAGAGCCACAATCTGACTGCAGCTTTTTAAACTCATCTCTAACCTTTGCAGGCTGAATTTTCAACTTCTCCGTGGACAACATGTTATCTGGATGAAAGTACTGGAATAAACATCAAGTGGCAGTATCAGGGCATTAAAATTAATTAACACCATTAGAAAAATACTAGATGTTAAGTGATGGACATTTGAAGCACAACAACACAGACATCAACAGGTTCATTCAATAATATCAAGCAACCACCAATTTTAAAGTAGTGAACAGAACAACACCAATCAACAAATAGTTAGATGTTAGTCATTAACATGATGAATGATAACATCGGATGCTTGAGTCACTTCATTAAAACGATAGGTAATGATGGCTCCAATATATTAATGTCTCTGCATGTGTTCAGTTGACTAGAATTAGCAGTATTTAAGATTACACCAATATAAAGAAAACAAAGAACAATGAATATATACACTACACAATTTGACATTTGAAAATTGTTGCTATAACTATGTGATGTTACAAATATGCTACAGGTTATCATTTGTCAATAAAAATGATAGCTGAGATGGATCAAAGGAAACCATACTTGCCTTTTCAACAAGATGCTCTTTGGGAGGCTTCAGCATTTCAAGTCTCTTGCACTGGAAATTCATATTTCATACCATCAGTTTTTATCTTCCAAGTACATTATATCACATTAGCATTACACATGAATCCAAGAACCACACGGTCTTGAATGAAAGAAATTCGAAAAAGAACGAACAGAAATCAGCAAGAAAGAGAAGAAAAAACAGAGAGATTGAGGCGGAAGCTTAAAACAACAACACAAGAATCAACAGGTATAAATAATAACTCAAATTAATCCCCGTTCAGATCAAATTGTCAACGATTCAGTCAATGCAAGTTGATGAATATGAGTAAGCTCGTTTGAAACCGTATTAAAGCGAAAAAGGAGAGGGAAATATTGAAGTGGTTACTGACGTGAAGTTTTCTTTGAGTCGTCATCATTATTTTCGTGAATATGCGTGACTGTGAGGACATCTCTAAGTGCCATGCTGTATGTCCCTGTGGGATCGGACTTCTCTTCCTTCAACTCCATTCGTTCACCACCGGGTTCTGAATCGGCATTATCAGCAGATTCACGGTGTTTGTGCTTATGAAAGATATCCTGCGGCGGTGGCACGGATAGGTTCTTTATGATGTCACTGAATGAAATTTGTCGAGGGTTTGGGTTCGAGGGTTTGCGCTTGAAAGAGGAAGAGAGGGGAGAATTGGAATTGGAGGTAGAGAAGAAGAGGCTGTGGAAGAGCAGAGAACGGTTATTGTATTTGGTTCTGATTCTGACGTGGTGGAGAAGGGGGGCCATGCCCCAAGGTTCAATCAGGGGCTTTTGTCTTTTACTCCTATTTTCTAGGTTAGGGTTTTAATTTTAAGTGAATTTACAAAATTTACAATTATCTGATCTCAAAGCGTGAAAGCGTGAAAGCGACGCCAGCGCGCGGCGTGATATAGATAAAAATTTAGAAATTTGTTTTTAGGGTGCCAATTTGTTACCCTCTTACCATATAGGTTCCTGTGCGTTCTTATTATTTTTTATTGAAGGGAGATATAAAGATAAAAATTACGTAGGAACAAGTCGTGTATCCATCATAAATTATTTTAAAGACGTAAAGTAGATTTAAATGAGACACATGAGTCCTGAGTATGCAGCTGTGTTAAAATTCGGAGGGAGAGCTTTGCCGCCCATAGAGATCCTACCCGGCTCGAACAGGATTGTCTCCCGTGGAGGATAGCTGTGATATTGCACCAAAAAATAAGACACATGTGCATTACAAATGAGAATGTGAAAAAATAGGGGAATGCAATAAAAAATATAGGATAATTATTATAGGGGGTCAAAAAGTCTTTTCAAAAATTAAAAATACAAATTTTAATAGTTAAATATTATCTCATAACTATAAAAATACGAAGAACATTTAAGAAAGTTAAGAGAAATTGATTAAATGATCAAAGAAGGTATCAAAACTCTCTCTCACTAAAGAGTACCATAGAATTTCCTTATTTTATCCTTTACAAGTTTAAAATTATAATATGAAATGAAAAATAGTAGTAGTATATTTTGTAGCTGGAAAAATTTAAATAAAATAGTTTCCGTAAAAAATTAAATAAAATAGTGTATCCACTTCACCTGAAGAAAGTCAACGTTGTTGTTATAGGATAATTCCTGTGTTGTAAAAATCGGACCGGACCGGCCGGTTCGACCGGTAACCGGTGGTGAGAACGGTTCTATTGACCCAGAAAACCGGATTGGCATAAAACCGGTGCAGAACCGGTAAAAAACAAAACCGGTAAAATCGGTCCCGAACCGGTGAACCGGACCAAAACCGGTGGTTCACCGGTTTGTACCGGTTCTGTGAGAAAACTCAAAACTACGTCTTCTCCGCGAGAGTAGCAGTCGCACCGCGAGCTCCACCGCACTGGTTCAGTCCGCCGCCGCGTGAGCTTCCGGTTCTCTCCAACCCACCACTGTTCCTGCGCGCGCCGCAGCAAACTGCGCAGCAAACAGCCCTGCCGTTCCAGCCACGGCGGCCAGGAGCCGCGTCTTCTCCCTCTGGCAGACCCCTGAGGAATAACACCCTCTCCCTCTCTTCTTCCCTTCCTTTTCTATTTCATCTTCTTTTCTCTTTCTCTCTCCGCCGTCACCCCTTCTCTCTTTCCTTCCCTCTCTTTTTTTTAAAAACCCTAATTTTAATTCTAATTGTGTGTGTGTTTAATTGGGGGCGTGAGGGTTTCTTTGAAACCCGATCCCCTTCCCTTCTTTATTTTAAAAAAAAATAAAAAAATAATAAAAATGATTAAAATAAAAAATAATAAGTTTATTTCCTTTTCTATTATTACAAAAAAAAATTATGCTGGTGTTATTATTGGTAATGGACAATTGGGCATTGTTGTCTTTTGGTGAACCTAGATTTCATGTTATCTTGTATTTGACTTTATTTTATATGACTAATTATGAATGTTTAACTTATGATGAGTGAGTTTTAATTTTAAATGTTTTGAAGTCATGGATATCAATTTTTTGCTATTTAAATTTTAATTTACTAGGTAGGAAATATAAAAAATTATTATTTTATTTACTAGGTCCTACCACGGTTCGACCACGGTCCGACCATTGAACCTTGAACTGGTATCCAGACGGTTCAATGACCGGTCCGGTTTTAAAAACATTGGATAATTCCATGTCATAAGCACACATGTTTATTATAAGATCATTATGAATAATAAAATGGAAATGCTAATGATTGTAGGGATGGCAATGGGTACCAGTTGGGCAGGGTACCACAGTGCCCGTCACCGTACCCGCGTTTTCAAAAAAAGTATGTATCCGCACCGTACCCGTATGGGCAGTAACTTTAGTGCCCGTTCCCATACCCGCTGGGCACCTATATGCTGTACCCGCGCCGTTACCCGCACTTTATTAAGTAAAAATTAACACTTACTAAAAAAATATCAATTTAAGAAAACTAATGTCAATTGAAAAAATTACTCGAAGATCGTCTAAACATAATTTTTAAATATCAGTGATACAACACATTTAATTATATTGAAACACAATAAACACACAAATGATCTAAAGTTCAAAATTTTTATTAAATATTATATATCTTTCACGTCTCACTATTTTATAAACTTGGATATCATGTGTCAGGATTCTTCAAGATCTTTAAAAATTATTATTAACACTAATTAGTCATATATTATAAAGTAAAAAAAACACAAATAGATAGTTATAAAATATTTTTTTAATTTGTAATATATTACATATTTTTTAAAAATATATATATATATTATTTTTTAGTATAATCTCTCTATTTAATTATATGTATTTTTTATTAAATACTCATATATATGGTGTGGGTATGGGGCGGCTGGGCATCAAAGTGCTCGTAGCCGCGCTCATCCCCATGAAAAAATGCGGGCTTTTGCCCGTACCCGCGCCCATACCCCGTTTTGCGGGTTTTACCCTGTCCATTGCGGGTAATTTTGCGGGTACCCATAGGGCTTGGGCTCAATTGCCATCCCTAAATGAGTGTTCTTAGGGAACTTATTAAGGATTTAAAAATAGAAATATTTTATTGGAATATAAACATTTAATGTTGTAAATGTAATCAATACTGTGATTTCCAATAAAAAACTTTTGTATATATCCTTAACCAATGTCTTTCGGGCACTCGTTATCAGCACCATAAAAATTGCACAATACTCCCTCCGGACTCAATTATAAGCAAAAGTTAACTTTTTTTGGTTCAAAATATAAGCAAAAGTAAACTAACTTCACCCTATTAAATGATATCATTCCAAATTATCATTATTTATTCATATTTTTTTTCAACCACTCTATTTAATGAATCATATACCAATAGCAAGTGAGTAGTCCACTTGAAACTAGTTTCAATAAAATTGAATGTGGGGTAATATAGGTAATGTGGCTACTTTTTAGATGAAATCAAGAAAATTAAATGAATTTAACTAATTTTCATAATAAGTGTATATATGGTTATTTTTGCTTATAAATGAGTCGATGAGTTGTTATTCCCTCTTACTTGGGACAGAAAAAAGAGTAGACAGTCAAACATTACTCAGATCAAAATCAGGGGCACATTTTTTTTTCAATAAAAGCTTTTCAAGATACGAGACCATTCCCAAAAAACAAGAAATACAAGTGAGATTCTCCTCTATTGAATTCAAGTTGATGTTGATGCAATTACTCTCTCCCTCTTGACGAGAATCCAAGGGGTGGATTCGTTTTACGGATCTATCTAGGTTGGAATGCTCATAAGTAAGAAATTTTGGAAAAATTGTTTAAAATGAGAAAATGGAAAAGGTAAGAAGATGGAATGGAAATCGATAGACGTCACACTTCAAGATGGAAGATAAGTCCTATAAGAGTTATACACACAAAGGGATGAAGGACCTTGATAAAACTCAATTCTTGATTAACAAGAAAATAAGAGAAACACTCTCTTTGATTGATAATTTCAACATAAACATTCTGATCTTTCTTGCATGCATGAAGCATGTATTTATATGAATTACAAGGCACTCAAAGGTCATGCAACCAGCTAGGTTTACACGCCTATTACATCCCCAAAATACCTCCCATGCACTCCCATGCAACCCTAATTACATTACTAAAAATTAAACAATTAAAGAGACAATAAGCTAATAAAAATCAACCTAAGTAAGCTTAATTGGCCGCAACTTCCAACCAGAATTTTGGGCACATGTGGCTGCATTATTCCTTGAATTGTAACCACCAAACATGGATTAAAATAGCTAATGAATCAGCCATTAAGTGGTCGCATGTAACAGCCCCAATTCATCAAGTTTCCATTCATTTTGTAACCTCCCTCTTCATGATGTTGGCCTCCACTTTGATAGCTATTCATTCTCCAATTTACTTCCTTGTTGGCACCTATTGGAGACTCTTTATTCAGCCAATTGTGCACATGTTGGCCGCAAACTATGATGAAGTATTAGGCTTCCACGTGGCTCCAAAAATGGCAAGGTTCATGCGCACCCAGCAAGCTCCTTCCAACGGCCGGTTGGGTTCACATCATACCCTCCTTCTTAGAGAAGATTCGTCCCGAATCTTAAGGCTTTATTCATTTGAAATTGGAATGAACAAACCCACCTCCAGGATCAAACACAACCTGTAAAATTCAGATTGGTTATTCTTTCTTTTGCATCAAGGAATTCTTCCTTTTTTATTCCAAACCCAACATCATGATCATGAGTAATTTTTGTCATCAAACAAACATGCAGAATTTTGTTTTTAAACAAATGCAATTCAGCCTCAAAACCAAAAGACTCTATGTGTTTGTCTTTATGCTCATGAGTTTGGTCTTCAGTAGTGGGTTGGATGTACAATGGAGCACTAGGAACAATATCAACAGCTTCCTCTTCAAACATGGGAGTTGGTGTATTTCATTCACATGCCCATCCTTTTGTTCCTGTAAATAAACATCACAAACAGTAGAAGAAAATATTATTAACAAATAAAATTTCTTCGCTCTTTTTCTCTTTTTCTTTTTCTTTCTCTTCTCTCACATGCTCATGCTCTTCTCTCTTCTTTTTCTCTCATTTTTTCTTCACTCTCTCTTGCTTCTTTTTCTCTTCTTTCTTTTTCTATTTTTTTTCAATGTCAGTTGATCAGCACGTACAACGTCGGATGATGCACATATAAACTTAATCCTTTGTCCACCATGCATAAAAGAAATAGAAGGCCTCTCAGGATTTATACTTTTATTATTCAACCATGGCCTCCCTAATAGCATATGGTGTAACATCCCGCTAATTAATACCTTAATTCATAGGAATATCATAACTTAAAGTAGAATGAAGAAAAATAGGTTGTGCTTGATGTTGGTTCTAAGCCTAATGACCTTGATGCACTAAATTGAAAATATCTAGAGTTGTAGATGTCCGATGGAGAGGATTCCACTCTCATTAGAAAGCTTATTTCCGGGGCTTCAGTTTGATAGGTCACACGATAGGGTTTGGATGAAAACTGCACCTTAACAAGAAGGGAAATCTCACTCTGGTTTCCTCGCTCGAGCTGAGCTCAAGCGCAGCCTGAGCGAGGATACCAGTAAAAAGGGAAAATTGCAATCTGGTTTTCTCGCTCAAGCTGAGCTCGAGCGCAGCCTGAGCGCAGAAAAACAGAGAGCAATTCGAGGAAATTCAGCTTGAGCTGAGCTCAAGCGCAGCCTGAGCGAGAACTCGCGCTCGAGCTGCGCTCAAGCGAGGCTTGAGCGCAGGTCCGATTTCTGCATTTTAAAACACGTTCGTGGACGGTTTCTGTCAGTTCCTTCTTCCATTTTTCGTATTTTCAGAGAGAGAGAGAGGTTCTAGTGAGAGAAAGTCCCAGCAAAGGCCAAGAACGAATTCTACTCATCAAGAACGAGTCTTGCCAATCTTTCTCCCTTCAAGGCCCTCCGTTCTTCGTTCTTTCTCCGTTTCTCTCACTCACAGGTGGGTGGACTTTCACTGTTTGTTCTGGATGATTGCCATTGCATGTTCCCTATTCTTTTTCCCCTTTCCTTCTAGAATTAGTGATATATGTATAGTAGGAACATAAGAATTGTGAATATACTGATTTTGTATGTATTGGATTGCCAAAACCTTAGGGTAGATGATTGGATGATTCTGTATGATGATTCTTGATTATATTATTCTGGAATTCATGGGCCTTTGGCCATCACAGTCATGAAATTATGAATTTAAGAGAAATCATAGAGCTTCAGGCTATCACAGGGTCTTTGACCATCACAGGCCTTCGGGCAAATTAATTAAGAACAACGGGGTAACCACATCGAACTCATGGCCAAGAGGGAGATGGGGTCCCCAATCACAGAATTATATTTAAATGTATTTAAAATTTAATCATAGGTAACCTTGGACGACGGTCCTTGGTTACATGGCCGAGCGCTCATCACAGTCACGTTACAGAGAAAAGACCCCGGGTGTCGGGAATAACACCTCACAGCCATGCATTGCATCTTGATGATTGATTTCCTTTGTTTGAATTGTATCATTATCTCTTTTATGTCTCTTAAAATTATATGTATGCCATGATGGTTCTTGGTTGCTTTCCCCCACACTGCACACACGGTTACACTCACTGGGACGTTGGTCTCACCCCATTCTATGGGAACAATATTTTCAGTGGTGCAGGATACTGATCAAAGCTATGACGAGTAGTAGATGGCATGTGAAGACCATTAGTCTTATTGTTTATTTTGATGTTTTCATGTTGTTTAGAACCACTAGTGTTATTGTTAAAGCTACTTTAGGAATCATTATGTTAGTTTAATATTTTTGTGTATTGGAGCCTTGATGGCAACAGTATGTTATTATTTCATTGAATTATATGTATTGTTGGAGCTTTAGTAATTGTTGGGTTACTCAAGCGATGGTATTGTATGTCGATACGCGAAATGAATGAAATAATTTCACGAATTTGGAAATAGTGCTTCCAACAGGCATTATTTCGAATTTAGAAATTAGGACGTTACATTTTGGTATCAGAGCAGTTCACTCCAGTTGGACTGTGGTTATGTGTTACTCCTTAAGTTAGTCATAATTTTATATGCATTATTAGGGAATTGATAGACTGATCACCTGGATATTTCTTAATGATGTGTATAGGGTCATGGCTAACGGTAGGAGGGACGTCTTCGTGCCAATTCACCTTCACCCTCACCGGATCAACCTCAGGATCCCGTGGCGGTGGCCCTTCAAATGCTCACCCAAATCATGGGGGAGCAAGCCGCCTCTAATGCCGCAGTACTTCAGGCCTTGCACAGGCAGTCCACCGGTACTCCTCCACCGGGGACAGTAGTAGATCCTTTTCTTCAGGGATTAACAGAATTCAGGAAACACCACCCTCCAGCCTTTAATGGGGCTTATGACCCAGCAGCAGCAGACTCCTGGCTTAATGCCATGAACAAGATCTTTGAGGTGATGGCTTGTGCGGACGACCTGAAGGTGAGATTTGCTACCTACATGTTACAAGGAGAAGCAGAGAATTGGTGGAAGAATGCGAAGATCAGTTTGAACGCTCCGGAAACCTACTCTCTTGGGATGCATTCCAGAATGTATTCCTGGAGAAGTATTTCCCTGAACCAGTCAGGAAACAGAAAGAGCTAGAATTTCTCAATCTGAAGCAAGGCAACATGACCGTGGGCCAGTTTGTGGCCAAGTTTGAAGAACTCTCCAAGTATCACTCCCTGCTGCAAGCCAATCCTAATGAGGGTTGGAAATGTTCTCACTTGGAAGCGGGCCTCAAGCCCGAGATCAGGAAAATTGTGTCAGCCTTCCAGCTCAAGGATTTCCCAGCCTTGGTGACCAAGTGTCTGGTCGTTGAACAAAGTTTGGTGGATGAGGCGCCCAAGCCGGCAGCTAGGACTTGGGTTGAGAGTAAGAGGAAGAGAGATGATGCACCTGTCAGTAAGAATTTCGACCTCAGTTCCAGGGAGGAAAGGGCAAGCAGGTCGCCCTTCCCTCCACTACACGCTTCTCCTACTTGTCCCAAGTGTGGCAAACACCATCGGGGCGAGTGCCTGGCAGGACAACGAGTTGTTTCTACTGTCGGGATCCAACTCACATGATTGGGGACTGCCCAAAGAGGAATAAGGACCAGCCCAAACCCCAAGCTACCGGAAGGGTCTTTACCCTCAACGGTGAGATGGCAACTCAGGCCGATGATCTGATGCAAGGTACTTGTAATCTATATGACACTCCTTTGATTGTACTGTATGATTCTGGAGCAACTCATTCCTTATTTCTTGTGACTGTGTGGAAAGGATGAAATTGCATGCCACTCCCTTACCTTTTCATTTGAATGTCCATACCCCTGCTAAGGAAGCCATTCCACTTCCTTATGTGTCTTGCATGTCCCTTAGAAATTCAAGGTAGGATCTTTGAAGTTGATTTGATTTGTCTGCCATTGAAAAACTTGATGTTATTTTGGGTATGAACTGGTTATCCCGTAACCAGGTCATGCTTGACTGTTGCAATAAAGAAATTGTTTTCCCTACTCTTCTTCCTTCCCCGAAGGAGAGACCATCATATTTGTTATCTTGCTCCACTCAAATTTCTGAATGCCTGACTGATGGTAGTTATTTTTTATATTACTGCTTTCCTCAACTGTAGAGTCGAAACCCGACCTAGACAGCATAGCCATTGTTAGGGAGTTCCAGGATGTTTTCCCTAGTGAGGTGACCACCTTACCTCCGGACCGAGAGACTGAGTTTTCCATAGACCTTGTGCCGGGCACAGGGCCTATTTCTAAGGCTCCCTATAGATGTCACCCTTGGAGATGGGTGAACTTAAGAAGCAACTAGAGGAATTAATAGAGAAGCAGTTCATTAGGCCTAGTGTATCCCCTTGGGGAGCTCCAGTGCTCCTTGTTAAGAAGAAGAATGGTAGCATGAGGTTGTGTGTTGACTTTAGGCAGTTGAACAAGGTAACAGTTAAGAATAAATATCCCTTGCCTAGGATAGATGACCTGTTAGATCAACTTAGAGGGGCAGCAGTATTTTCTAAGATAGACTTGAGATCAGGTTACCATCAGATAAAGATTAGAAGTGAGGATATTCCCAAAACTGCTTTTAGGACTAGGTATGGGCATTATGAGTATTTGGTGATGCCATTTGGCTTGACCAATGCTCCAGCTGTATTCATGGACTACATGAACCGTATCTTTAGGCCCTATTTAGATAAGTTTGTGGTTGTATTCATCGATGACATTCTTATCTATTCTAAAACCTTAGAAGAACATGAGCAACATCTTAGAGTGGTTTTGGAAGTGTTGAGAGAGAAGAATGTTTGCTAACCCTGAGAAATGTGATTTTGGTTGGATAAAGTTCACTTCCTAGGACATGTGATATCTAGTGAAGGTGTGTCAGTGGACCCCAGTAAGATAGAGGCAGTGATTGGTTGGGAGAGGCCCAAATCAGTCACTGAGGTTAGGAGTTTCTTTGGGACTAGCTGGGTATTATCGCAGGTTTATTAGAGGTTTTTCCCAGTTGGCTTTACCTCTCACCCGGCTGACTCGTAAGGGTCATGCTTTTGTTTGGGATGAGAAATGTGAGAAGAGTTTCAAGGAACTCAAGGAGAGGTTAACCACCACCCCGGTGTTGGTATTGCCGGACTTGTCCAAATCCTTTGAAGTGTATAGTGACGCTTCAGGAAAGGGATTAGGTTGTGTTTTGATGCAGGATAAGAAGGTAGTGGCTATGGTTCTAGACAGCTTAGACCCCATGAGGAAAATTACCCAACCCATGACTTAGAGTTGGCTGCAGTAGTGTTTGCTCTCAAGGTGTGGAGGCATTACCTATATGGTGTGCAGTTTGAGGTTTTTAGTGATCACAAGAGCTTAAAGTACCTGTTTGACCAGAAGGAACTTAACATGAGACAGAGGAGGTGGATGGAATTTCTAAAGGACTATGATTTGAGCTTAAGTACCACCCAGGTAAGGCCAATGTAGTGGCCGACGCCCTAAGTAGGAAATCCCTGCATGCGTCATCCATGATGGTGCATGAGCTAGTATTGTTAGAGAAGTTTAGGGATTTAAAACTTGATGGGAACTATGAGGGAGATAGTATGAGACTCCATAGGCTAGAAGTAGTTAATGAGTTAAGGACAAGGATTAGAGAGGCTCAGATCTTAGACTTAGAACTCCAGTCCCGAAAGGGACAAACAGGATTTTCTGTATCAGGAGATGGGATGATTCTCTTCCAAGGGAGAGTCTGTATCCCTAAGGGGGGTAGTCTTAGAGAAGAGATTTTAGAGGAAGCCCATAAGAGCAAGTTCACGGTACATCCGGGTATTACCAAGATGTACCAAGACTTGAGGACCATGTTTTGGTGGGATGGAATGAAGAGAGAGATAGTTGAGTTCGTTTCTAGTGTCTTGTATGCCAACAGGTTAAGATAGAACACCAAAAGCCCTCGGTATGCTAAACCATTAGAAATTCCCGAGTGGAAATGGGAAGCCATATCCATGGATTTGTGATGGGACTCCCAGAGTTCCAGCAGGCTTTGATGCCATTTGGGTGATTGTGGATCGGCTGACCAAGTCAGCTCATTTCTTACCAATCAAGGCAACCTACCCTTTGACCAAATTAGCAGAATTGTATATCAAGGAGATTGTGAAGCTTCATGGTGTACCTTCCAGCATAGTGTCAGATAGAGATCCCAGATTTACCTCTAGGTTTTGGAATGCCCTACACCAAGCCTTCGGTACTAAACTGAAGTTTAGCACCGCTTACCACCCTCAGACTGATGGGCAGTCTGAGAGAACAATCCAGACCTTAGAGGACATGCTTAGATCCTGTGTGTTGGAAGAGAAGGGTAGTTGGGATAAGTACCTACCTCTTATAGAGTTTGCCTATAACAACAGTTTCCATAGTAGTATAGGTATGGCACCCTATGAGGCGTGTATGGTAGGAAGTGTAACTCACCTTTATGTTGGTGTGAGGTGGGAGAGAAAAGCTTTTTAGGACCAGAGTTGGTACAAATCACTACAGAAAAGATTAAGAGAATTAGGGAAAAGTTGGTAACTGTAATGCCCAGAGCCCCAGAAGTGTTATGCTGATAGGAGGTGGAAGACCTAGAGTTTGAGGAAGGTGACCAGTGTTTTTGAAAGTTACTCCCATCAATGGCATTGGAAGGTCCATTAAAAGCCAAAAAGTTGAATCCCGTTTTATTGGTCCTTTTCAAATATTGCAAAGGATTGGTCCCCTTGCATACAGAATAGCCCTTCCACCCCATTTAGCCAACATCCATGATGTATTCCATGTCTCTCAGCTCAGAAAATACCTTCATGATCCTTCTCACGTCATAAGTTCAGAATCGGTACAATTGAGGGAGAATTTGACTATTCCCTCGAGGCCTGCACAGATCATTGACCGCAGTGTCAAAACCTTGAGAAATAAGACGATTCCGTTAGTGAAGGTGTTTTGGAGGGTCAGTCACCCGAGGAAGCAACTTGGGAAAAAAGAGGAAGATCCCGCTCTCAGTTTCCAGAGTTATTCGTTTGAGGGTAAGGAACTTTAGATCACCTTTGAGTTTTCAGTTAACATTCTTTAGCCAATTTTGAGGACAAAATTGTTTTAAGGGGGGTAGAATTGTAACATCCCGCTAATTAATACCTTAATTCATAGGAATATCATAACTTAAAGTAGAATGAAGAAAAATAGGTAGTGCTTGATGTTGGTTCTAAGCCTAATGACCTTGATGCACTAAATTAAAAATATCTAGAGTTGTAGATGTCCGATGGAGAGGATTCCACTCTCATTAGAAAGCTTATTTCCGGGGCTTCAGTTTGATAGGTCACACGATAGGGTTGGATGAAAACTGCACCTTAACAAGAAGGGGAAATCTCACTCTAGTTTCCTCGCTCGAGCTGAGCTCAAGCGCAGCCTGAGCGAGGATACCAGTAAAAAGGGAAAATTGCAATCTGGTTTTCTCGCTCAAGCTGAGCTCGAGCGCAGCCTGAGCGCAGAAAAACAGAGAGCAATTCGAGGAAATTCAGCTTGAGCTGAGCTCAAGCGCAGCCTGAGCAAGAACTCGCGCTCGAGCTGCGCTCAAGCGAGGCTTGAGCGCAGGTCCGATTTCTGCATTTTAAAACACTTCGTGACGACCGCTTGTCTGTCAGTTCCTTCTTCCAATTTTTCGTATTTTAGAGAGAGAGAGGAGAGGTTCTAGTGAGAGAAAGTCCCAGCAAAGGCCAAGAACGAATTCTTACTCATAAGAACGGTCTTGCTCAACCTTTCTCCCTTCAAGGCCCTCCGTTTTCGTTCGTTCTCCGTTCCTCAACTCACAGGTGGGTGGACTTTCACTTGTTTGTTCTGGATGATTGCCATTGCATGTTCCCTATTATTTTTCCCCTTTCCTTCTATGAATTAGTGATATGTATTGTAAGAACACATGAATTGTGAATGTACTGATTATTGGTATGTATTGGATTGCCAAAACCTTAGGGTAGATGATTGGATGATCTGTATGATGATTCTTGATTATATTATTCTGTAATTCATGGGCCTTTGGCCATCACAGTCATGAAATTCTGAATTTAAGAGAAATCATGAGCCTTCAGGCTATCATAGGGTCTTTGACCATCACAGGCCTTCGGACAAATTATTAATTAAGAACAACGGTGGTAACCACATCGAACTCATGGCCAAGAGGGAGATGGGGTCCCCAATCACAGAATTATATTTAAATGCTATTTAAAATTTAATCATAGGTAACCTTGGATGACGGTCCTATTGGTTACATGGCCGAGCGCTCATCACAGTCACGTTACAGAGAAAAGACCCCGGGTGTCGGGTGTCGGGAATATAAACCTCACAGCCATGCATTGCATCTTGATGATTGATTTCTTTGTGTTGAATTCTGTATCATTATCTCTTTTATGTCTCTTAAAATTATATGTATGCCATGATGGTTCTTGGTTGCTTTCCCCCACACTGCACACACGGTTACACTCACTGGGACGTTGGTCTCACCCCATTCTATGGGAACAATATTTTCAGTGGGCAGGATACTGATCAAAGCTATGACGAGAGTAGTAGATGGCATGTGAAGACCATTAGTCTTATTGTTTATTTTACTCGATGTTTTCCATGTTGTTAGAACCACTAGTGTTAATTGTTAAAGCTACCTTAGGAACCATTATGTTAGTTTAATATTTTTGTGTATTGGAGCCTTGATGGCAACAGTATGTTATTATTTCATTAAATTATATGTATTGTTGGAGCTTTGGTAATTGTTGGGTTACTCAAGCGATGGTATTGTATGTCGATACGCGAAATGAATGAAATAATTTCACGAATTTAGAAATAGTGCTTCCAACAGACATTGTTTCCGAATTTAGAAATTAGGACGTTACATATGGCATGTCTCCATGTGATATGAATTAAGAGGAAGTTGATTGAGTTTATTTCTTGTTTCAATTAATTAAATAAATGGCTGAATCAATTTCATCACATGGGGCGGCTAGTTAAGGGACTTGAAGGCTTATTATGATTCAAGAGACAAGGAGAGTTACAAAATAATTTGGCAATGAAGAGTTGTTACAACACTTAAAGGGGGCGGTCAGCATTTAACACATGGGAGGTTAAAAATTGATGGAGCAACTAGCAATCAATTTTGGGGCTGTTATGTCTTCAATTTGGAGCAGCTAATTCATGGCTGAATCATTAGCCTTTTATTTCTTGTTGGTTGTTACAAAACTATGTGTAAATATGCGGCCACATGTGGGTAAATTGTAGGCTGATTGTTTAATGCTTTGCTGGTAGTTTTTCTCTAAGTTTTTAATATCCATTAGTAGAATTATTAGAGGTAGTAATCTGGCTGAATGCAAAGAGCCTTGCATGGTGCGCATGGACTATAAATAGTACGTACAAGGCATGCAAAATTGTTAAGTTAAGTTTAATTCAGAGTTTTCAATTGGAGAGTGTTTCTCTTATTTTCTTGTTAACCAAGAATTGAGTTTTATCAAAGGTCATTCATCCCTTTGTGTGTATAACTCCTAGGCTTATCTTCCATCCTTGGAAGTGTGACGTCTATCAATTTCCATTCCATCTTCTGCCTTCTCAATTCACGCATTTTTCTTGTTTTAACAATTTCCCCAATTTTCGTACTTATGAGCATTCCAACCTAGATAGATCCGTAAAAATGAATCCAGCCCCTCGGATTCTCATCACCTTTAGTCTTCAAAAAAAAATTCCTCTCTCCCTCTTTTGAATAAACAAATTACTTTGAGTTTTTTTTAAATTTTGTCTCAAATTATTTATCTTTTTGAAATATTAAAATTTAAAAATATTAATTATTTTTTAAAATATTTATTAGTATCTTAAATTATTTATTTATTATGTAATATATTAATTAGCTCTTATCTAACATTTTTAATAAGGATTTTCAGTAAAAATACCATTCTTTTCAAATTAATACTCCAATGCAAAAGAAATAATAAGGATTAATTTTTTAAAGAAATACATGTTATTTTAAAAGAGTAAAATAACATTTTCGTCCCTATAAAATACCCGAGTTTTGATTTTCGTCCCTGGAAATTTTTTCTTTTTTATTTCATCCTTATAAAATATTTATGCTATTTTTTTAGTCCCTAATGTTGATTCTACTGTTAATTGTGGATGTGCCGAACGCCCATAATAGTCAGCAATACTTCAGAAGCACCCTAACACATTATATAAGAGTGTTGCTTCCGTAAACTCATTTAGAGAGTCAAATTCATAGTCAATTTGAACTGAATTTCTTTGTTCATTTCCTCCTTCATATATATCACAAATAGTCTTTCAATGTGATTAAGGATGCTAACACTATTGTATAATGTGCCAGGGTACCATACATATTATTACTGATTATGATGGACGTTCCAAACATTCATAATTAATAGTGGAATCAAGAACGGGGACTAAAAAAATAGCTTAAATATTTTATAAGGATCAAATAAAAAAGAAAAATTTCCCAGGGACGAAAATCAAAACTCGGGTATTTTATAGGGACCAAAATGTTATTTTACCCTAAATAATATAAGTCGGAGACAATATACTTTTTAGAGTGAGATTCAGGTGATGACAGCTTTTACATTATTTATTAATGTTTGGACTTTGGTTAAAAGTTACTACCTCTGGTTCTAATTATAAGAACATTTTAACCACTTCACAAGGATTAAGAAAGTTGGTTAATTTAGTTGATCATAATAAATTTGTCATAATATGTATCATCTTTACCTAATTACCCTTGAATTTATTGAGACTCATTATCTTTCTCTCTCCATTTAATTACTTCTTTGTGTCATTCTCTCTCTATTCATTAATTACTCGCCCATTTCCACTGGTGGGGTGTTTTTGTCAAAAAAAATAATTAAAGCAAGGGACAATCTAAAAGGTTCTTATAATAAGGACCAAGAGCAACTCTCCAAAAGATTCTTATAAATAGGACAAAGGGTAGCTCATATTTACGTTTCACAAATTTCAATGCATATTTTCTTAAAATAACTAGTTGTTTTAAAAGAAAAAAAAAGTATGTTTGAGGGATAAAACACCCATCCAAACATGCTAGTATTCTTCACAAATTATGGAAGGTTTGACATTGGAGAGACTGCACATTAGCCAACTAAGATGGCTTTAGAAATGTCATATTTTAGATTGTCTTAAATGCAAATATCATTCATTCTTTTAGCTTAATTATTTATATTTATTTAACTATTGAACATAAATTATATTTATTTACCTTTAAATGTATACAAACTAGATTTACATTTTATATTGTGATTAATTTAGTTTAATTTAAAATGTTAAGTATAATTTAAGCTTATTCATACAAATTATTTATATGAGATATATGAAAATATAAATAAACAAATTTTACGTCTTTTCCCAAAAAAAAATGCGGACAGGCAAGTGTCGTGTCTATCTTTTTGCTAGTGATCTATAAAATGTTCTTTTTTTGGTGGTTGGGAAAAAAAAGAACAGAACATACAAAGGAAAAAGAAATCAAGAAGCTAAGGCATCAGACAACAAGAAAGTCTCCACTTCATGTGGAGGAGAATCCAAAAGAGTAGGAGGATGGTAGCTTCAGGCTCCTTGCTTCGCCAACCAATCAACAGCCTTGTTGCTTTTGCTAGGGGAGAAGCTGATAGGCACATTTGTAAGGAGGCGCAACAAATCCTTAATTTTCCCCAAGAGATCATCATGCACAGCCAAAGAAGGAGGATCGCCCATGGTAAGAGACTGAACAACCTCCAAAGCATCGGATTTCATCAAGATCCTTAAGTCCAAAGCTAGGTGAAGACCTCAATACACAGCGTGAAACCTGAAATCCACTTTCCATTGGAGTCGCGAAAAACTCCTCCCACATCCAAACGGGAGTTGTGCAGCATGTAGCTTCCGTCAACATTGATCTTCATGACTCCTAGAGGGGGGAGGGGGTTTCCAAACAGAGCAGCGAAATGAATCTCTCCCCGTCCTCCCCTAAGGCCCAATAGAGCGTAGAAAATCATGATGAGACATGGCTATAGTACGAAGAACTAACTGAAGCGGCCACTTGGAAGCATTTAAACACTGATTATTACGCCACCTCCACAACCACAAAAGCCGCAAGGAAGAGGGTACCATGCTCTCCTAGCACATTCAAGTGAATCCAAGCAGTAGCATCAGGTGTACTGAAAAAATTATGGTCCCTTACACCAAGTCGCGACCAAACTTCTAAGGTATGAGGGCAATCTCTCAGGCAGTGGAGTAAGCTTTCAGCAAGAGAGGAACAACGCAAGCAAGCAGGAGAATCAGTCAAGTGACAAAGAAATCTCTTTTCACTAGTTGGAAGGCCTTGCTGCACAATAAACTAAATTAAAAGTTGTATCTTCTCTGGGCATTTCAGGCTCCAAACCCAACGGAAGGAAGTATTACAATTGATGGGCTCTAAAGCTCTAGAACACAGCCAAGAATAGCCTAATGCGGCTGTATAAACACCATTACCTGCTACCTCCCAAACCCATCGATCAGCCCGCGAAGAGGTCAACTGAGGATCCAAATGAGTAAATAATTCCACAATGTCAGGAGTGAGCCAAGTGTATAACCGATCCAATCTCCACCTGTCATCTTCAACTAAGTCTTTTAGCAGAACATTGGTATCCATCACGTGGACAAAAGGAACAACATCGGACAAAAATCCACGACCACTCCAATCAGAAAACCAGACTGAAGTAGCAACCGCACCTAAGGAAAAAAGAAAGCCATCCTTAAGAGCATCACAGGATTTAGTTATGCCTCTCCAAATATGAGAACTCACTGCATTACATTTCGCATACCAAATAGAAGTCGAAGACAAATATTTTGCCTTGACAACCTGCACCCAAGGCTTATTAGTATTGCTAACAAGATCCCAAAGCAGCTTCCCCATGAGAGCTATATTGGTTCCTCGGGCATCCTGTAAGGCCAACCCACCCCTCTTTTTAGAACTAATGAGTTTATTCCAACTAATCGAATGTTAATCACAATGCTCAAAGTCTCCAGACCAGAAAAAATTTCGCGCCTTTCTATCAATAATGTCACAAATTGACCGAGGATACCAAATACTCTGCATAGTATAAACCGGAAGGGAGCTAATGACATATTTTGCTAAGCAGAGCCTACCTGCTTTATTTAATAAGGTAGATTTCCAACTGGCAATTCTAGTATCAATTTTGGATAAAATATCATGAAAATCCTTTTTTCCTCAACCGTGAACTAGGCAAAGAAAAGCCTAAATATTTATCCAAAGACAATACGAACTTGATGGCCGTGAGAGATTGAATGTGCCTTTTCCGAGCCTGAGGAATTTTAGCAAAAGCTAAGACTTTTGACTTTGCAAGGTTGACTTTGAGGGCTGAAATTTGACAAAATTCCTGCAATGTATCCATAACTACCCGCACTTTACTATCCACGGCCTTGCAAAATAGCAAGACATCATCCGCGAACAAAAGATGGGATAAAGGTACCCTTTATCCCATCTTTTGTTCCCTTGAGTCTTGAGAGAGGTACTAAGGATTTTTTAGAATCTGGTCTTTTCCTTTACGATATTATATCAGCTTTTTTTATACATATTCTTCATAAAATGTTGCTTATTTTCCATAAGGTTTCAGAATGTTGAGATTGGATTTTTTCTATGCATGACCACGTATATTTTCTACAAGAGACAATCCTATTCGAGCGAGGTATGACCTATATAAACGGTAAACTCTTTCTCCAAGTATTTAACACAGTTGCATACTCTGGGCTCATACTCATGACCATGAGTTAAGTTGTAACAGTCATTTACCAATTGATCCACGTGTTCAGTGGTTGAGATTAGGTCACTTGGAACAACTCACCTCTCTATTTTATTTTATGACTTCTCTCGTTATTAATGAATGATATAATTAAAAAATAGGAAAATTATACCCAAACTATTCCATTAAATTCAACCAATGATGATTCAGTTATGTAATAAAACATATAAAATTTGGTATGCAAAATTATCATAGTAACATGGTATAATTTACTGATTTAATCAATTGAATCATATTTTACAAAACATTACTAAACAGTGCACTTATATCAATTTCCATCCCTGTTAACGAATTCTATTTTTCCCCGGCTCATCCATATATTACTGAGCTCAAGTAGTAATTTAACGGTCGAATCACTGAAGCAAATGATTTTGTCGCAAGTTCCCTTACTCACAGAAGCAAATGAATCACAGACAAGTTGTATGTTGTTTCATCGTTGGTTAAATTTTTATTTTGGTCAAATGTTGGTTAAAAATTTAAAAATGAAAATAACCACACTCTAAGGACAAGGCATAGAAGACGTCAAGCCCAAAAAAACATTATGGCCGCTCAGGCTTTCACCGGATAGAAGCTGCAGTTGTTCCGCAAAAGTGGAAAGTCTTTCGACAAGTTCATTTTCGCACAAGTTGACCGAAAAGAATTTCATTGACCTGGTGACCCTTACATTTTATGCGCTTGTATTCGTAAATTGCTAGACTGCTAGTAATTGTGTGAACGCACTTTTATTTGTTTTTTATCCATACAACTTAAATTTTAGCACAAATCTAGATAGACAGAAAGCTGTTAAAAGTATAATATCCACTTCCACTTCTCCAGATTCCTCACCAAATTACCACAGGAAAAGCATTCCACTTGAAATTATCTTGTTATAAAATTGAGGTTACGTATGTTGTGGTTCTCTAAAATATGATAAGTGAACCAAGACAGAATATTTCCTAAATTATCTATTGCCAATTATGATACAAGATTTATTATGGTCGAAAAGACAACCAAAATCATACAAAATAAACAAAGTATAGGAAATTAAACATTTGTCAGAAATTCAACCCAAATCTGGTTTAAAAAAATGGTAAAATGGACTGACCACAAATACTAATCTCATCCTCGTACAGAAAAAGAAAAATGGAGCAACACATTTCTTCAGCAGTTGATATGTGGAACATTGTTGTAATATATGGGTTTAAAACAGTCAGACCCTGATTGATCTGGCTACGCGGACTGGATGAAACCTGGACTACCAAGCAAGCTTTCCACCAACCAGCTGGGTTGTCTTTTCTTTTCCCTTTCTTCTCCAATTTGGTAATGTAGGGTTTTTTTATCCAAACACCAGACAAGTGACACTATCAACTGGTCATCACACCAGATCGACCTCTATAACTATGATCTGGATTATCACGTAGACCTAGCTTAGAGATAACAAAACAATAGGAATCCCAGTCGGTTCTTCTCAGGTACTTCAGTAATCTTTTTCTCCTCTGAACCATTGCTAGCAGACCTTTTCGAGAATGCACATCCTAAAGCATCATACAAGGAATTGAATCAGGGATAAAATATTATTACTATGCCAGATTTTCACCATCTATTTGGCAAGGAATACTTGCGTATACTATATATACCCAGTCCATATTACTTTGTGGACTCAATGGACACTACATAAATATGACTGGATCACACTGCATAGAACAAATCTAACAATCAAGTTCACAAAATGAATATAGATTGGGTCTACAATATGAATTTACCCCCTTCAACAGGGTACTCAAGGATCTAACGATAAGAGTTATATCTGTTGTACACTAGGATGGGCTGGTCAAATAGCATAAACACCAGCAAGGTAAAACAAAGAACACAATACATAAATGAGCACAGTAAGCAATCACGAATTCAAAATTTTATCTATGGAAGACGTCATGATGGATCTACAAAATTTTGTTAACAGAAGACATCATGACAACATTCAACATATTTGCTCTGCACTAGGGATCAGAGGGAGCTAGAAATCACATTGTCCACCATGTAAAACATAAGATATGATACACTCAGACAATACAGGAAATTACAACTTCCAACAGCAGAATTAAAATGGTATGCAGGTTTATATCAAATCATCTGCGTTTATCCATAACTGAACATATATACGGTTCAATAGAAGACACCGCCACCAAATAAATCTACAGAGCCAGACAAAATCAAGCCAAATTGCTTTCTATAAAGAATATTAAAATACCATCTCAAGTTGCAGTTCTAACCCAAATGCTAGAAAAACCAATTATGTTTACGCACGATGGATGTGTTTTCCTTTGCAAAATATTTATAAATCATACGGATATCACTCGTCTTATGGTAGAACGTAACAAAATATAAAATTGCTTCAGAGTTAGTTGATTACAACTTTCAAAATACACCCCTACCTAATAGAAGCAGTCATTCAAAATATCCCGCAGGCACAAGAAAATTTTAATTTGCTCATTTTTTAAAATATAGATCTTACACTCTATGGGCACCAGTAAAAGAAAAAAGGAATGGCACCTTCAAACTAGATTTGAAAGAACGTGACAGAATAAAATGGCCTTTCATAAACAAAGCAGACACGATCTGGTAACAATGTCTGCACACCAAATAGTTGATCATACAAATCTTCCATTGATGAATATTATAGCCATTGACCCACAAACACAATAATATATTTAAGAAAAATGACAAACAGAGAAGCGACTAACCTTCTTGTGTAGAACTGATGATAGGTGCTTAATCTTGGTTGTGAGTTGTGCAACTGCATAACATTAGTGGGATAGTATTAATTCCTTAACAAGTTCCTATTAACATTGTCAGAAACATTGGCAAGACAGTTGAAATTATGAACACAACATTCACCCAGATATATATTTCAATAAGTAACCCACACACTGGTTCAGATCATAACGGAAAATAAGCAAAGCAAACCTATTCTGATCTTCCAAATCCTATCATAAACCACTGCATAAATCAGTTAATGAATAATAGTTTCCTTCACCTTGAACACAGAACCACAATCTGATTCTGACATTTTAAACTCATCTCTAACCTTTGTGAGCTCAATTTTCAACTTTTCTGCGGAGGACATATTATCTGGATGAAAGAACTGGAATAAACATAAAGTGGCAATATTAGGGCATAAAATTAATTAACACCATTAACAAAATACTACACGTTAAGCTATGGACATTTGAAGCAAAATAACACAGACATCAACAGGTTCATTCAATAACATCAAGAAACCCGCAATTTTCAAGTACTGAACAGACCAAGTACAACAGCAGCATACAACAAAAAGTTTGGTGTAGTCAATAAGTTGATGAATGACACCACATGAGGATTGAATCACTTCATTACAAAGATAGAGCAAAATATTGGCTTCAATATATTAATGTTTGTGCAGGGTTCCACATTGACTCGACTTAGCAGTAATTAAGATCACACCACTACAGAAAAAACAAAGAACACATGAACTACAGGATTTCACATTTGAAAATTGTTTATATAAGTATGTTAAGTTGCAATTTGTAACAATCAAATGAAGGTTCACACTAACAACCAAAGCAGGAGAGTGTACGATAGATGAAAGCAAACTATACTTGCCTTTTCAACAAGCTGCTCCTTAGGAGGCCTCATCAAGTAGGTTGGAGTCCCACCCAACAGACCCAACATATCAGTTCTCTGCGCTGAAAAATCCATACCAAAGCTATTTCTTTCAAATAAAATTATAGGAGTATCATATTAGCCTTACCACATGACCAAAGATGCATTCTATACAGATAATACTTAAATTGATTTCCCCTTTACAGATTCAGGGGCAAGTTGAAAAGGCTAGCCCTCATCAACTTCATGCTACATTTGAAACTGTATTAAAGCAGAAAAGGAGGGAAAAAAATAGAACTTGTTACTGACGTGAAGTTTTCTTTGACTTGTCATCCTTATTTTCGCCCATTTGTGAGAGGGCATCTCTCAATACCATGGTAACTGCCCCTGTGGGATTGGACATGGCTTTCTTCTCCTCCATTTCCCTCAACCTCAACAACCTATCACTCAACTCCCCAAGAGAAAACCACTCCTTTCCTTTTCCCACGGGCCTCAATTTCCTCAATTTCTCACCCAATTCCTGGTGCCCATATGTCCACAGAAAGTCCATATTCATCGCCGCCGACGAGGAACCACCTCCCTCTTTTCCTCTCCCTCATCTCCTTGCCGAACACCGTGTCCGGAAACGCACTCATCCCGCCGATCACCTCCGAATCCGAAGGCTTCGATCTCAACGAGCCCATGAACTTCGACGACGACATTCGATCAGCGCCCTTTTGACCGCGTATCTGCCGCATGCTTTCGCGAATGTAGTCAAAAGGAATCTGCTGGCCGGGCTTTCCGGGTACCGACCGGCGGATTCGCCGGGTTTCTGCGCCACGTTCCGCTTGTAGATCTCCTGAAAACGAGATTTGCTGCGAAGAAGACGGATAATCGGGCGTCGGCACGGAGGTCCGGCGTCGGAACTCGGAGAGGTTCTTCATGATCTCTTCCATAGAAGTTTTTTTGGGAATTGGAGTAAGCGGGGGATGAAAACTGGAGGAACTTGGGTTTAACTTGGAGGGGGAGGAGGGTTGCTGTTTGAGACTGCTCTTGACATCTCTGAAAAGGGAAGCGAAGGGAGAGTTGGAATCTGAGGAGATTGTTCGCCGCCGTCACCGCCGGAATTGGAGTTGGAGGGTAGAGAAGAGGTGGTGATGAAGCAGAGAAGGATTTGTCAATGTAGGGCTTCTGGTTCTGGTATTCATGCGGAGAAGGAGCGCCATGGCTTGGCTGAAGAAGAAACAGAGGTTTTTCCGATGTTAGGGTTTTAGTTACATCTATCTATCTATCTCAAAGCGGCTAGGCTAGCTACTGAACGTTGATAACAACCACTGCACAAACAGAAAAGCACCATAAAATTTTCGAAAATAGTTTTTTTTCCTCCCTTTACAAGTTAAAATAAAATAAAAATATTTAAATGGGAAAGATTATAATTAAATCTTTAAATATACCTGTTTTCATATAATTAATATATTTAAATATATATCTACTTCTAATCATAAATAAATATATAAAATATATTGTATATGTTAGATTTAATATGTATAATTAGATTCGATATATATATTATATATATAGGAGGGTTCAAATTACACTGGTGTAAGTTTCATCAAGTATTACACCGGTGTAAGTTTCATCAAGTATTACACCGCTGAATAATTAGTTACAGATCATTGTATTAAGTAATACACCGTTGGATTGAATTTATGCATATTTTAAATTTAATATATATTATTAAGAGATAGTTATGTTACATTTGTGATTTTATTTGAGTGTACTATGTTAAAGAATAATTATTGAGAAATTGAATTATTAATTCATAAAAATTAATTATTAAAATTATATTATTCAACTAGTTATATTTCATATAAATTAAAACTATCATGTTATTTCATATAGCTCAAAATTAAGAGATGTTAATTCATTGTCATATTATTTAAATTATAATTATTAATTATGGATTATATATTATTAAATAACAATGTAACAATTTAAATTTGAATTTTAAAAATATTTGGAATAGAAAAAAAAAACTTTGGAATAGGAAAAAAAAGTTAAGGGTCTAGGATAAAGAATATTTTGCTTAAAATTGTCCCTTAAAATTAGTGTTGTCAATTCAGACTATTTGTCCCAGTTTGGTGCGATGCAGGTAGCAAGCTTTATCAGGTTGCGTTAAAAATCCGTGAGTTATTCAGGCTTCTAAAATAGGTGTCTGAATCCTACATTTTTGCGACCTTTTTTACAGGTAGCAGGTTTATCAGGTTGGGCTAAAATGACAGGGAGTTATTCGGGCGTCTAAAATAAGTGACTGAACCCGATATTTTTGCGGGCTTTTGCAGGCCGGCCGACTTAAAATATAGTGAATTCTATTTTGGACCCTCATTTATTTTTTTATTTTGATTCTCAATTTTATAAATCGCAAACTTTTAGTTTTTATCGTTAGTTATATTCTACCAAGTGATGATATAGCAATTTTCATACAAATTTCCCTAATAATTTTTCTTTGAAATTTTCTGTACACTTTAAATTTTGAAGGAAAATTATTACTAATTTAAAAATTTGGAAAAAATTGGAAAATTTTTCCTTTAACAAATAACAAGTTAGAGAAATTTCATAACAACATTTTTACATAAAATATGGTGACTTTGAAAATTTACTACAAATGTTTTTTCTACAAGAAATTCATGAAAAAAAATATCTTGTAAAAAGTTACTTGTGAAAAGTCACAAGAGAGATGCAAACATGATTTGATTTATTTTTTGTTTTTTTAATTTTATTGAAGTAAAATAACTATAATTAAAGATATCATTCATAATTTTGTGTAAGCGTGGTTCTGTTTTTTTAAACCTATCCTTAGTTATTAACATTTTTTTCAAAGAAAATAAATAGATTTGAAGATTCTTACTACTTATGCCATGTCATGTTGGATTCATTTTTTTTTGTCGAAATAACACTGATTAAAAAAGCCCAGCGACACTTACATCATTTATAGGATCCTAAATAAAGAGCGTGTTCGCAGTGCACAACAGATTAAAATAACATAATAAGCACGCATGCTCATAGATCTAAACTATTAAGATCTAGACTATTTAGGCAGCCTAAAACACGGCTATTACAAAGCAATCTGAAATAGACCTGGACATTTCTATTTTTTTTATTCCTTCCGGAGCAGTACAAGTCCAACACCAGCTCAAAGCAAAAATATCCACAACATCAACAACAACTAAACTGAGTAAATCAGTGTTGCAAAATCGAGTTACCATAATAGATATGTATAAAAGCAGCATATACGGGGTAGACTAGTGCTACCGAAATGCTAAGAACGACTCTTATCAGACTGTTAAATAATAGAACAGTGGTGAAATCAAAAGAAAGGAAAATAACACAAACTCAAGAAAGGTGAAGGAATAGAGGTTATGAAGGTGGTGGATGAAAAGGAGAAAGGAAAAAAATGAAAAATATGGAGAAAATGTGACTACAAACATAAGAAAAGAAAAAAGAAAGAAAAACTCTTACCACGAAGAGAGAGAAACCCACCTAAAATGGGTAAGAGATCTCCCATTGTGGGAGAAGAGCTCTCCCATGGAGGGAGAATGGCCCCAAAGGGCGCCGCTGCACCGCTGTTTACTCTCTGTCTCTGATAGGGTTTTCTCGCCTCTAACAATACAATTGGCTTTCGTTGTCTGGATAGAAGATTAAAAACTAACAAAATGTACATATGATTGCAGACAACATAAAGCCCAACTAGGAATTGTTTTCATGCATCCACCAATTAGAGCTCGTTTGGATAACTGTTACGAACTTCAAACGTCTTTTGACTTGGTCAAACCATGGTTAACAAATATTTGAATGTGTTTGGGTAAAAATCTGATGCACAGTGAACGGGTCTGTGATGATGAAAACGTGGTTGTCGAGAATTGATATGCTGATCAATTTTGGCAAACAACGTTTGTGTAAATTTACCTCACAATAACCCCTATGATGATAAATTTGTCCACTTCTATTTATCTAATAAAATAAATAGTAAACCGATTTTAGTAATTTTTTATCCAAAAGTGATTCTAATTTATCTCATCCAAACAAAATCAATTTTGTCTCAACCCACTTTTAGAATTATATATCCAAAGGAAAATCAATTTTACCAAAATCAATTCCTACAAACTGTAAACCAAACAGGCTCTAAACTGATGCACCAAATATGTCTTTCCCAACATAAATTCAAAATCTTTCCCATGGAAGAAGGATGACAAGTTTGGTAATATGTGAATCGTGATTAATTATTATCAACCAACAACGGTGTAGCTTCTGAATAATTATGTAACTTGACTCCAAGTACCTTAAGAAGCCTTTCCACTTTGATTCTAGCCTTTCAGATCCAAAAGAGAAGAATTTGGAGTTGCCACTAAACCTTTACTCTCTTTACCTAATTATGGCTTTGACTTTGAGAAAATTATGCTTATTAGAATGGTCTTCCTCTGCAGCTTTATTCGATATTGAACTGCTACTTGTGTCCTTTGTTGTAGAAAAATTTAGATCTTTTCCTCATTATCAGTTACCTGTTCTGTGGCTAGGTTGCTGCTTGGTTGTTTCTTAGTTTCAACCACAATTTTCTTCACAACCTCTTCAAGTTTCTCAAGTCTCACTTTCACCTTCAAAAGTTGGGGACCGGATTTTGCTTCCTTTTCCTCAGG
The DNA here is from genome assembly GCA_026901365.1 of Sesbania bispinosa. Taxonomy (NCBI): domain Eukaryota; kingdom Viridiplantae; phylum Streptophyta; class Magnoliopsida; order Fabales; family Fabaceae; genus Sesbania; species Sesbania bispinosa. Next base: position 1,301,965 of record QLOH01000060.1, on the reverse strand, counting down.
GGGATTCAGTTCCATTTCCTTTTCTTTTTCCTTCTGCTTCCTTTTTTGCTCTACTTCCTATGAAGTGTTTTGGAGAAAATCAGTTTTGGTACAATGAAGCAGCATTCAGATACTCCTACAAAAGTTATATCTTCTTTTGCATTTGTTTTTGTAAGATACTAAACTACTAGAGCAAGAGCAATTACAAGATTGATGCTGCACTATTGACGTAGGTTAAAATTAAACTGGGGAATTACCAAATCTCCAGCATTGTTCACGTGGCAACAAAAAATACCTTACTAAATAGAAAATCAAACATCTTCTACCATAAACCCCACAAGTGATAACAATGAAAAAAATTGAACCCACTATTTATTGATGCTTAAAACCACAATAGAAATCTAAGAGTTCGATCAAATAACAGACTGAAGAAATGAAGAGAAAAAGTAGAATTCATGAATATAGCGTGAAAGTAAGGCTAAAGAGGAAGTCGCCGAAATCAGTTGCTGCGAACATACGATTTTAAACGAAGAGCGTACGGTGCCGTTTGGGGTGGTTTTCAGTTTTCAGTTTTGAAAATTTTAAAAACCAAAATCAATTTTCAGTTTCAGTTTTATGATTTTCAATTTCAGTTTTTAATTTCGATTTTAAGTTCTATGCATTACATGAATAAATTTTCCATAAATCACGAGAATTTTTTTTTACATGAGCACTAATAATAAAAAATAAAATTAAAATTAATAACAACAATAGCAACATTAATAATAATTCTATAATCCATATTTTTCCACTACATAATAAGTAAACATTACAAATGAGAAATATTAATAAAGATAGAAATTAAAAAAAAATACATAACAGTAAAAAAAGTTTATGTCCTATTAGTTGCATTTCATAAGCGTTGAGCCAATCTATCTTGAAATGCAGTCATTCGACGAATATCTGTTGTAGTCACTTGTGAAAGTTCATATTCCTCTGTAGCATGGTTTCAATTTGTTTCTTCAACTTCTAACTCAACATTTTCATCAGCGTACTGTGTAAATAAAGGATCATCTTGCATGTCCATTTTAATGAAATTGTGAACAACACAACATGCAAGTGGTATATATTTTTTCCTTTTCACAGCATATGACAACATAGACTTGAGAATAGGAAAACGTGTTTTCAAAACACCAAAACATCTTTCAATGACATTACGTAAAAAGAATGAACATAATTGTATAACTCTTCTGGACCTTGGGTTCCCTTTGGCCTCTATAATCACGCAAATGATATCGTTCTCCGTGATATGGTGAAAGAAATCCAGGCATATTAGCATATCCAAAGTCTACTAGATAATATTACCCTCGGAAGGAATAGGGAAATGATTCTATGCATTATGAATGGTTTCTAAAAAAAATCTTGAATCATTTGTTGTTCCCTCCCATCCAACCATGGCAAATGTGAACTTCATATCAAAAGAGCAACAACATATCACATTAATGGTTGACTCCAATTTTCTCCCACGATATGGAATTTGCTCATCTTTGGGGATGCATGCAGAAATATGGGTGCCATCAATAGCTCCTACACAATTCTTTAATAAAAAAACTGTTAATAATGACATTTGATAGTAAAAATAAGAAGTAAGATGTCAATATATTGAAACATAATTTAATGAAAATACCTTGAAAAAAGGATAATATCTTGGATTGAATCGTATCTCCGGAGTAGTTTCATCAAAAGAAGGAGAATAAGAAAATCCTTGGAAAGAGAGCAAACAACTTTTAAGACTCTCTTGAAGTGCCTATGAATAGTTTCCACTGAATGTTGGAATCGATCACTTGCAAATCTAGTCCGCATTGTCTGACATATAATGAGTAGAAATATTGCAACCTACTCTTGAACAGTCACGAACCTAGTTCTTTCAAATTTTTCCTTTCTTTTAACAACTCACAGAACTTAATAAATTGGGATGATGTCATTCAAAATGTTTCTTAACAATTCATTGGATGACTATTCAACACTTCAACCACCCATTCATGTCCAGTCAATTTTGAAGTTCTTTGCGGTTGAGGTATTGACTTAAGTAGAGTATTATATTTGAAGTTGAGATAAAGACATGCAATATTTAGAAGCTCTTCTTCATGAGAACCATCTATCAGGTTCCTCATGGTCATATCCATCACAACTATCTTGCAAGTTGACAATTTTTGTCATGAAAAACATGAACAAATATGAATTGCAAAGTATTTAAACACCAAATGATACCACAAATAAATAGCACTCATAACTCCAAATATTCATGCTATTAGGTTCGCAGACGGGGAATAGAAAAATATTATATTTCATAATTCAAACATGAACACAAAGAGTCAAAGTTCCAACAACATTAAACATAGAAAATAGAACAACAAATATTAAGATCTACTAAACAAGATTAAGGACCCAATCTTTTTTCTGCTCATTTGATAATGTCATAAACACATCACTCCATAAAGGATGTTCTTTAAGTAAGTTCACAGCCTCTGCAAAAAGAAGCACCACCAATGCCTTCAAGTCCTTGAAGGACCGTTAAACAAGTTATTAGCGATTCCTTATCTTGCACATTCAACCTGCCCACCTACTCCCCCTGTAGCATTGGAAGATGATCCTGTGACATTGTTTGAACTCATCTTCTGCAAAATTTCAAGCTTCTTCTTTTGAGTTTCTCCCAAAGTTGTTAAAGCATTAGCAAATGCAGCTTGAACATCTTCTTTTCCTTTCCTTTTCTTGTTAGCTTTCTTTCTTGATGGATGTCTATCTTCCTCCTCATTATTATCTCATTCACTCTCATCATCATCACTAATTGAAGGGCTTTTGGTAGAAGGATGTTGATTTGCACCAGAGGTAGTAGTGTCCCCAAAAATGACACATAATTTGTCATAATGCATGCAACCTTTCTTCTTAAATTTCTTTGCAAACTTATACTTCTGAAAAAACATAAATCACACCATTAATTAATTGTAAAATATTATTCTAATAATGTAACATATTAATAGAATATCATATTGAAACATACCTCACATAGCTTATTCCATTGATCATTTGTGGCGCTAAGCTGTCAAGTTGTTGCATTATTCCATTGATCATTTGTGGCGCTAAGCTGTCTAGTTGTTGCATTATACTCTATTCCAGTCTCCATTTTCAACAAAGTAGTAAATCTTTCCATCGTCCTCTGAATTGATTGAATTTGTTCTTAAATTGGTCAGGTGTGTATTCCTTGTCAAATTTTCTTTTTAACTCTGCCTTAATATGCCTCCATGCACCCTTTGTAAGAGTGGTTGTTTGTCTATTACCTTTCTTAACTTCATCCTCCATTAAACATATAAAATAGGATTCGACATCAGCAGGCCAAATTTCTTTTTCAGATATTGTGATTTCAACCACCTCATCTTCAATAAATTCATTCTCCTTTGCCATCTAACAAAACACTCATTAATATAGTAAAACAACACAATGATAAATAGAAAAAGAACAAGATCAAGCTAGTTAATAAATCACAAAACCCCATGCCAAAGTAATTTCACAGGCACTTCTATACTACTTCAATTTATTGCACACAAATGAATCGGGCAAGCGCGTTTTAAAATTTAGAAAACAGATTGGAAAGCACGCTTCAATCTCAATTAAGCTATGTCAGTTCAACATATGGTTCAATAAGTTAGGAAATTACACGTCATTCAAAACAAGGCTTAAATAATGTAACTAATTTTAAGAACATACTGCTATATTGCTGCTGTATGAATTCATTACAAATAATGTAACTAATGATTACATACATACGCGGTACTTAATTATTTTGTTTTGAAGAGTATTTTGAATAATATTAAAAGATTCACATGTAATGTTTGTAATATATCATATCAAGCTGGTATCTGATTATTGGCTTGACAGAAACGTAGTAATTAGTTACCAACTTAGAATATTCTAAATTGGACTTGAAAAACCAAATTTGAGCTTAATTTGATATTAAAGATGACTTTTATATCTAAGACTCCGTGTCTAGTCTTGAATCTCAATGAACTTGGTCTAAGTCATTGCTTTATTATCAATCAAAACATTGGTGAATTATGCATTTACAAAAGGTACTTCTACAAAGCATTCGATGGCACATCTAAAATAGGCCTAAAGAAAAAAGGTATAGAGGTATCCAATCTCATTAGGATCTTTCAGGACCTCATCCGTCAGAAACTACACTCATGTTGCAAGATTGGGTTCAATTTACTAAAATGTCCTTCTAATTCTTTTTTTTTTGGACGAAATGTCCTTCTAATTCCAAAATTGGGTTCAATTTTAGTATTATCTCGGGCCAACAGGCTCATGTTCAATATGAATGAGTTGGGCCAAAACAAGTGCCTTCATAGGATTAAGCCCAAAAGGAAAAACAGGCTCATGTTCAAAGTTACAGCTTTCGATGACCAAAAAAATAAAGTTACAGCTTTCCCGAATGTTGTCAAGAGGAATCTGGCGGCCGGGCTTTCCGGGTACGGACCGGCGGATTCACCGGGTTTCTGCGCCACGTTCCGCTTGTAGACCTCCTGAAACGAGAATTGCTGCGAAGAAAGCGGATTATCGAGCGTCGGCACAGAGGTCCGGCGGCGGGACCCGAAGACGTTCTTCATCATCTCTTCTATAGAAGGATATTGGGAATTGGAGGAAGCGGGGGATGAAAAACTGGAGGAACTTGGGTTTGACTTGGATGAGGAGGGGAATGAGGGTTGCTGTTTGGGACTGCTTTTGACATCTCTGAAAAGAGAAGAGAAGGGGTTGGAGTTGAAATCGGGAGGAGATTGTTCGTCGCCGTCACCGCCGGAGTTGGAGGTAGAGAAGAGGTGGTGGTGGAGCAGAAAAGGATTTGTCAATGTAGGGCTTCTGATTCTGGTTTTCATGCGGAGAAGGAGCGCCATGCTTGGCTGAAGAAGAATCAAAGGTTTTTTCCGATGTCAGGGTTTTTGTTACATCTATCTATCTCAAATCGGCTAGGCTAGTAGCTACTGAACGTTCATAACAAACACTGCACAAACAGAAAAGCACTATAAAATTTTCGAAAATAGTTTTTTTTTTCTCCCTTTACATGTTAAAATAATATAAAATAGGAAATAGAAAAGATTATAATATTTAAGCAACATCACACCTCATTTATTATTAAATTTAATAAATGATGTGTTAACACATTATTGAATGTCTGTGTAAGAGTTTCCTCATGTATTATTAAATTCAATAAATGATGTGGCAACACATTATTGGATGTCTGTGTAAAAATTTTATACTGATCGTGTATATATATTAAACCCTAAAAATATTTAGTAAATTTATAACATACAAGGATATCATTAATTTTGTAAATAATTATGAGTGAGAATTATTAAGAGATAAAAGTATAATAAATTTTTAACAAATAACAAAAAATAAGAGTTTTTTCAAATGACTTTTTAAAAGTTATTAAAAGAATAATAATTATCTAAAAAATAGCTAATCAATCTAATTTTAACTTACTTATATTAAATCTTTGACCAAACACAGTAAAATAATGGAGATCATATATTACATGAGCAGTATGGAAATAGTTGGCTACTCTAGTTAATGGGAAGCGTACTTTATACAACCTTATTTATATCTTGAACAGGCTACTTCTTTGTCTTCTTAAATTAGTTGTAGCAAAAAATATTCCTACCTCTTACACTTGAGAGAACCATGATCAAGTGGCATTAATAGACAATTAAGTTGGATAACATAAACAAGGATTTTCACTCTTAGGAAAATTGTTCAACTATACCAATCAAGATTACACACGTGGATTGGATGATAACAGGTGCAATTTACAAAATATATAGCTTATATATTTATAACAATTTATGAGAAAAATTCGCCGGTAAGTTTTAATAATGTATTCTATATATATAAAATTTAATTATTAAAAGTTCAATTTTTTTTTTGGTGCACTTATTAAAAGTTCAATTACAAAATATATAGTTATTAATTTAGAATATATATATATTTTAAATATAATTGTTAAATTAATAGCTTTCCTTAAAAAAGGAGTGAAACCCTTTAACATTTGATAGATAGGGAAGTTTTTCTCTTTGGTTTAAATGAGGGATAAGAAGAGAGATGATATTTTATCTTGTTTGGTTGGTAAAGGGGGACCTTTCTTGTTTGGTTCATGAGGGAAGGAAGAGAAAATAAAATAATTTACTGTTTTTTATGAGGAAAACTAATTTACTTTGATACACTTATATTTTTATAACATCTAATTTTATTAATATGAGTGCAGAGATATTTAAATTATTTTTATTAATTTATTTTAAACCTTCTTCTTCCCTTCCAAATTTCCCATTTTTTGAGAGGAGGTAAAATGTTATGAGAAGGGGTTTTGGCCTCCTCCCCTTCCCTCCTTAAAAAAATTGAACCAAACATAACAATTCTGTTAAAATCCCTCTCATCCCCTCTAAATTCCTACATCGAAAACAATACCTTAGTTAAAATAACTCAGAGCATGTATACTTTAGTGTAGAAATGTGGTCATATTTTCAAGGCTAGAAATAGTTGCGTACGGGAATTCAAACTTGAGTTTAGTCATTTTCAACACCAAACACTAACAATCTTTTACAATAATAATAAGAGTTTAAAATTAATTATAACAAAATAAAATTCATAATGCCTGTTTATAAAGATTTAAAGTTTATATTGATTAAATTTGCTAGAGTTACTGTCTTCCTTGACTGCAACTAACTATTTATTATGCAATATGCTTATATTGAGATTATTATTATTATTTGCTCGTATCCTGAACTTGAAACCACCGTTAATAACATATCTATCATGAGATTTAGTAATATTCTCATATTTAAATTTCAAATAACAAAAGATACTATTATCCATTCCATTACATATATAAAAATAACCGCAAATCTAAATCTATACTATTATTTATCACGCTTCTTTTAGTACTACAAAAAATCAATTAGTTTTGACTTTTGAGTTTCACAATCTGTAAAGATAAAATTGAAATAAATCAGGAAACACAATAAATAACAACAAGGATGGATCCTACAAGTGGAGCAAATAGTTTATATTTGAAATATTTTTAAAATTTATAGTGTATATATATAGTTATGTTGTGGGGCATTGAAAGAGAAGAAAGCTCAGAAGGATTGCCACGTAAAACGAAGGTGTGGGGGCCAGTGAGCGATAACCTTCCCTAGGTTTGTCAACAACAAAGACTATCCCACACCACAATATATAAACCCATTTCACTTCTTCCTCCAATTTACAGTACCCTTTTTTTCCCCTTTCCCTTCTCCTCTTCCCTCATAATTAATTAAACATTCCCTTCGTCTTCTCCACACTCACCTTCCTGGGGAAGCTGACTCATGATGACGACGACGCGCGATGACGACGACAACTGGGTTGAGATGGCCATGGCCGATGACACTCTCGTCGCCGACCTTCTCCTCAGCCTCAAGCAACCCAAAAAAACCCCATGCCTTAACATTCAATGGACCGTCCGTCAGCGCCGTACCAGGTGGCCCTCTCCGGCTCACAAAAAACCAGAACTCGCTCGTGCCAGCCCCACCACGCCGCTCTCTTGGAGCGCCTCCGCTGGCGCCGCCGCCACTGACGGCTATGAAGAGTCCAGCCGCCCAACCAAACCGTTCCACCACTCAAGATCTAAGGTTTGATTCCTTTTCTCTTATTTTTTCTCCGGTTTGATTTTTATGGTTCGGTTTTTTTCCTTCCTTCGTTCCCTTACCGGTGTGTTTGACGCATTATCTTGTGTCACGCGTGGTTGGGTTGAACACCCAGTGAGAAACTCTCTTTTCTGGTTCTTTGTGGTCTGACTCTGACAGTTTTGAGTTTTTTTTTTCTGATTGGGTATTTTGTATATTTACGATTTTAACCTCGAGGCTATCTCCGTCATTCCACTCATCGGATCGGTGCCTCTCCGCTCCGGTGCCGCCATGAATGTGTTCAGTTCCCTTCCCATAGGATTCAACTTAGGACTCTTTTCGCGTTTTTTCCTCGCCGCATTAGCCTGAAAATTACCGAAAACGCCCTTCTTCCCAGGGCTGTTTCACCTCTCCTTCACAACATTATATTTTTCCCCTTTTTATTATTAAGTTAAAAAAGTGATATACTTTTTTTTACTATCTTTTTAACAGGTGTTAGAATGTCGTTAATTAATTAATTGATATTTTTATCTATATTAAAATTGTTAGTTTTTTTTAAATGTATTTTAATTAATCCCTTTAAATTGTTATTTTATAGAATTAGATGAAAAAATAAAAGCATCTTGTTAAATACTACTATTAATTAACCACTTCCTTTCTTGAGGAAAAAAGATTTTCTTATTTATTTGTTATTTTAATATAAACGAAAATGTTACTTAATTAATTATTACCTTAATAAATGACATTTAAAAGATACTGCTACAAAAAAGGTATTTTTTAATGGGAGAAATAATGAGTGTAATTATTACATCTGTCTTACTTGAGTTGAGTCATGACTCATGAGGGTTGCGTTCAATACGTAAGCGGCGAAAGTTTGTGAGGGGTAATTCCGTAATATGAGACGCGTCCACACCTGCTTTTTCTGGTGGCGTGTACTATGGTGGTGTTGTATTGTGTTAATACTAGTAGTAGTGGTTGTGTACCTTTTTAGGTGCTTGCGTGGTGAGATTACGGAACACAATCCACTGTGCTCTCCCTCACCGTGCGGATGCATTCTCATCTATGTATTCCAGATTCATTAATTTCATTCATCATTCCCCGGAATAATATATAAAAGCTACTAGCTGGGGAAAAACAATAAAAATGAAAGCTCGTACAACGAAGTTAAAATAAAATGATTACTTAATTTATAATTGTAATTATTGTTTCTGAAATTCGAATGACGAATATCTGTTAAGGTGTCTGCATGACAGCTTGATAGCAACGTGTAATTCCTGGATAATAGAATAAGTGGCTCTGTTCAGTTTTTAGTTGGCGTTGTTATTCCAAAGGATAACATAGTCTTTTTATCTGACTAACATAGTCTTGTTATGGGGTCCAAAAAGTGATCATCTTGGGTCAAATTTGTTTGTTATATTTTTTATTCAAGAATAAATCTCCACTAAAAACATTATCTTTTATGATAAAATGTTCAAAAAGTATATTTAAATAAGCTGATGATTTATCATATCATAATATACAGTTAGTTTTTGAATGAGTTAACTTTATTTTAGTTTGAAAGGTGAAACGAAAAGAAACAAAGGAGATTTGAGTTTACCTTTTTCTGGGTTCCGTAATAATGGAAGATTAGTGGTGATGATGTGGTACAAGCAAACCACCTAGAAAGGAAAATAAAGTTGAAGTTGGAAGAAACGAGTGTACTATAGATAGAGACTATTTGGTTGCGCCCCCAAATGGGGAAAAGTAACATTGTCACCAAATTAATGCACAAGGCTACTTATGCTAGCTCACTGCTTATTGGAATATTGGTGCTTGTTAGTTTTAAGATATTCCTTCCAAACACATTTCAATTGAGATTGGAGCTTGAGTTTTTATTTATTTATTTTTGGAGGGTTGTTTCAGGCATTAAGATTTCTTCATCTTATTTTTATTGATAAAAAATAGTTAGGTTGTTTAGAAAAATCAGCGTGAATTTATTTAGTAATAAAAAAGTTACATTGTTGGTTTTTCCATTTTTATTAGTCATAAAGTGAAGAGTATTGTAAATTTGTAATTATAAATATGATCTAGGAGTATGTGCCGGTAGAATTGGTGATGTATTTATTTATTTTAGAAATGGCATGGCATCTTCATCTTATGAAGTTAGTGGGATTTACGTGATAGTACGGAACATAGCAGAGTGGGGTCGAGATGACATTACGATAGAATATGGTACATTAATTGAGTACTGTGCTCTGCATATAGATATGGGTGTATTATTACATTTATAATTGATGGTATGCATGTTTTGGATCATAGTGTGCTTTAACATCTTTGGCTTCAGATGATGAAGTTCCCAAATTGGGTGAGATTCTACCTTGATGATTTTGGGGTCAAAAGTTGTTTTTGTTTTTTATTACTTTTTTGAATGTTCTTAAAGCGATTTTACTGTTTGATTAATTAATGCTTCTTTCTAGCCAAGAGATATATATTTCAACCTTATACCCTCAAAAAATTTTGCTACTCAAGTTCAAAAATAATTCGGTGCATATCTTTTACCAGTTTAGTTTGATGTGATGAATGAATGTCTAAGCTGTGCAATGTTTGGTGTACGTCTTGCAGGTGGGTGATCAGAGTGAAACTGCTCCTGGCAAAAAAAGAAAGAAAAGGGTAAGTTTAAACTTCTCTATGGATGTCTATAGTTTTATATATAGTTGCGAATATCATCATCAAACAAAACTGCATTGTGACTAGTCAATCTGTTTTCTCAACCTTTGTTTCAGTTATTTCCTGGCATTGCAGTTAACAATGAACATGATTTCATCCTATTTATGGGAAAAATTAGAAGAACTATTGTTGGTTTCTGTTAGTGCTCAGTTGAGGCTGTGTTGTTGTGTTTTTGTGCAGTGGGAAAAGACTTTTGTTGTTTGTTTGCTCAATATCTTCTTTTAATTAACTTCTATATACCCTGTTTACTTACAGACTCTACCTGAACTACTTGAGGAGGAGAAAATGCTGTTGAAAGAAAGGAAAAATCTGAAAAATGTATGATTATTACTAGCTAGTTTTCTTATGATATACATTTTTGGTTTCACACATGTATACACCCTCCTATTCGAAATGAAGATATATCTCTTAATTAATTATTGTTTGTTTCTGTTTTGAAATTTTGAACAGGAACTGGCAGCCTTGCATGTCACTGTTGAGAAACATAGAGCCACAAATGAAAGCTTAAAGAGAATTAAGGTGACTTTCTCGTTCTCTCCTACCTTTTTATGACTCTCTGTTACTTGCATTCCTTTCTACTTGATTTGAATAGTTATAGTATTATTAGAATCTAACTATGTCATGACCTCTTGTAACAGGTGGATATGGTGTCACAACAGACCTCTAAAACAACCTCTCTGGAGAGAGGGAAAGCTGTCCTTGAACCACCTCAGCTTGTGGAGGAACCATCTAAAGTAGTGGAAGAGAAAGTTGTTGGTGTTGGTGGTGATGAATCACTTGTCTGTGCAGAAAATGCTTCTTCCATTTTCAATTCCATACAAGAAGAGAACATTAACCAAGTATCTTCTTCATTCATGCTGCCTGATCTAAATCTGCCTTTTGAGGAGGAGGCTGATCGATCCTGAAGTAAGTTAAAGAATGAGGTGTCCGTTGTTGTTTCCAGTACACCTAATAAGAAACGCATCAGTACTAACCTAGGTTGTGCTAATGACTCGGCTAAAACCATTTACTTTCTCCCCATACAGCCAAATTTACCGAAAATTATTTTTTGATTCATGGTGGTGCCGAGGGTAGTGTAGAGATAGATCCCTTACCTATCAGGGCTAGTTCGTAGATTCTTCGGTGCCACCACTATAGAAATATTTACTGATAACTGTAATTACATGCTCTACAGTTTTAGATAAAATGCAAGAATTTTGTTTTCTGTATATGGTTTTGTGACTTGTTGGTTCCCTCGATCATGCTGCTTTTGTTGGAGGAAATAACTTGATTTTGATTCGAGTTTCTCACAGAAGCTGTTGCTAGTAGTGCACACTCAGATAACGAAATTAAGCAGCATAGCATGCATTGCTTAGTTAAAGGCCTCTGTTAAAACTCTGTTCACCTTGTGGGTTTTTATTCCTTACCTCATTGGCAATATGGGACAAGGGTGTGTGAATGTGAATTGAGCTGAGAAGGAATTGCTCAAATATTTGTGACTAAAGCAAATTTGGATAAGTTTCTCATTAGGCATTTAAAAAGAAAAAAAATAAAATGAACTAAAAAGTAACATTAATTTAGTTGAAGTTATTCTTTACATCTCAATTTTTTAAATTTTAATTTAATTTTTCATAACATTTTTAAATTTACAAAATCTTTTTTATAAGTTCAGTTTTAAATGTAGTTCAAAATTCTTATAAGTTAGAAACTAAATCAATTTCGGTTTAAATTAATTTCTAATTGGAGCTCAAGTATGTAAAGTATTGCTCCAAATGCAATACATGAAAAAAGAAATATTCTTCATACTTAAATCTTCTACCTCCCAATATGAGGGGGAAAATCAGATGTGTAGAAGATTCAGGAGAAATTATTTGTATTTTTGGTCTAACAGGAGAAATTTTTTTTCCCTTTGGGTTTTAGCTGAGCGATCCATTGGTAATTTGGTAACGTCCGGTGGTACGTGGACTGACCTAACACCCACGTGAAAACGGGCCCCTATCACACACTTGTGCACGATTATAGTCCATGAGCTTCTTCACATTTACTAACTAGCTGGCCTTTACTGGTTGCTTGGTCATGAAGCTCCATTGTTCCCCTTTAGTGGCTAATTCCACTTTTTAGATTTTTAGTTCATCATAACTCATATGTGAGGCATTGGCTTACCCGTTGAAGTTTACTATTTTAGCTGAAAAGGTAGTATTGTTGCTTGCAACAAATATCACAAAATTCTCACCACTATATATTATTATTTTTACTTTCCTTTTTGCATCTATGAGGACATACATGTCAAGATAGATGCACAGGCAGTAAAATGTAAGATACAATATGCAGGGGTTCTAATCATTTCCTAGGATCTTTCCTTTTAAGCTCTTTAGCTCCGTGTTTGGTTGGAGAAAAGAGCCGGGAAGAGAAAAATAGAGAATAGAAGAATAGTGAGGAAATAAAGAAAATTTTTATGTTGTTTGGTGCAAGAGATTAAGATATGAAAAACACCCGCTCGGAGAGTTAGTTCCACCATGATTTGAATGTTTTTAGCTCAAACAAGATTGACTTCTGTAAAGGATACATGTGGTTTAAAAAAAAAAGAGAATAGAAATAGAAGCTTTAATTATTTTGTTTGATAGAAAAGATGAAATAGAAATTATTTTGAGCCCGTTTGTTTAAAATTATTTCTCAAAAGAATCACTTCTTTAAAAAAAATCACTTATAGGAACTTTTAAGATGTTTGTCTAAACTTTTTTAAGAAGCAGAATCAGAAAATAATCAGTTTTTTTTTTAAAAAGCAACTCAAAGTTGCTTCTTGAAAAAAGCTGTTAAAATAGAAGAAAAATAAAACTTTTTAACAATGTGAAAGCATTTGTTGTGACAAATAAAGTGATTTTTATGATTGTAGGCAAACGAAAATTTATTTCTGATTATACAAGAATCTCTAAAATAAAATCAATTTTTTTAAATAATTTAAAAAAATATTTTTTTAAGCATAAACAAATTTGCCCTTTATTAACTAATCTCATCATATAATCGATTCTCTTTGTAATAAATCGGCTTGTGATATAAGAAAAATACCCTTTAGCACATATTGCACAGTGCACGATGTTGCATCCCCAAATTCTTCACTATCTCTCACTTTCTCAGAGTAGAAATGGTTAACCTATGGGCTCCACGTATTTTATGATTTCTACATTATTTCACTACATCACCAAATAGCTTATCAAGTCTATTTATCTGCAACCTCCGTAATCTCTCTTGCATTTCATCCCCATTTTACGTAGACCACACGAAGTGATATGAAAAGAAAAATGAAAAAAAAATTAAACATAATTTTTTTAGTGTGAGAAGTGTAGGAGAAAGAAAAAAAATCAAACAAAAAGAGAGAAAGTGTGAGATGTGATATGATATGATATTTTCTGGAAAAAATATAAATAGAAAGAAAAAATGAATGTAGGAAAGAGTATATTAGAATTAGTGTCAAAAATCAAGTTTCAAGAAAAATATATTGAAGGGTTGTTCAAGTAATCCAATTGCATTGATTGCAAGATCGATGTTATTGAATTGAGAAACCATATTTGTATATGAGTACAACGTACATCAAAGAAAGAAGAGAAAAAAAAAAAGAGAGAGAAATATGAGATGTGATGGGTGATATGAATATGATGGAGAGATATAGAGAGAAAAAGTATGTTGTATAATTTTAGTTGTATGAATTCATTAACTCTATTGAATTCTATTCTTATTGATGGTCCTTTGTAAATAGTTAAATTAATGTAATAAATTTCTAAATAGTTAAATTAATGGTCCTTTTACTTTGAAATTAATGAAAATGTGAGATACCCTTCCCTCCTTTTAAATTTCTAAAATAAACATAAAAGAGTAACATCAGTACTGTCATCACTAGTTTCAGAGTAATTTTAGTAAAATTAATTGAAAAATTAGCTGAAAATTAAAAGTTAGATGAAAGTTGAAAAATTAATTGATTTTATTGTAGGTATTTACTAAAACTAGTTGAAAATAATAAAATGATATAAGACATAATTAATTATTAAATAATAATAAATAAGAATGATTAAATTTATAATTATTTTACGGTTAGCAACGGAAAATAAGATACTGATCTTCTAGCTAGATGCCCCCGGTTCTGCACAGAATTTATTTTAGTTTCATTTTTACAATGATTGATTTGGAGCTCTACGTACAAACAATTTAATGATATATTTGAATGTTCTCTATAAATTTGACTCGACATTTTGGGACTATATTTTTTCCCTCCTCATCAAGTTATGGTTTAAAACTTAAATTAATATACGTTTGAAAATTATAGTTTATTAAATAAGTTAGCTTTAATTGTAGATTAAACTTAATTAGTCTTTAGACTCTAATTAAACTTTAAAGTAATTAAGATATGTAACCTGTAATAGAAACGGTCTATTTAAGCTTGCATATAAATTACTCCAGGTGAAAAAAAAGAAGATGATTTAATTCAAGTTTTAAAAGTGTGAAAGTTGACGTTAAGATGATGCAAACTTTTCAATGTTAAATTTATGGGTGCAATCAGTCAATCAAGGTATTAAAACCCTACAATGACATGGGTAGTCAGGTCTGCAAACAAGAGGCCAAGCTGCTGATGCTGATTTTCTTTATATTTCCTGCATCAAAGTAAGGCGATTTTCAGGGGTGATCTCGAATCGCACAACTCACGGACACGGTATAAAAGCTTGTTGCCCAATAAGGCGATTTTTGTCGCCCAATCCGTTCTTCCGACTTCCTAAAGCCTTGTTTTTGGTAGGGTGGAGAGAAATAAGGTAGAAATAAATAAGAAAGTGACAAATGAGATGAAGAGAAAAAAAAGTGAGAAATAGAGAAGTAATTGAGTTGTTTGGTAGAAAAAGAAATAGATATGAAAAAAGGTAGATAGAAAATATGTTTTTATTTGATAAGAGAGAAATAGAAAAGAGAGAAATTTGATTATAATATATAACGATCAAAATACCCCTAATTAAGTATTAATAAGTAAAATTTATAAAAAAAATAAAATATTTAACTTTATATATTATATATATAAATAATTTATGTAAAATCAATAAAGTTATATTAAAAAATAATAAATTTATAAGTTTGATTAATTAAAAAATTAAGTATGATAAATGATAATTTATAAATATGATTAATTAAAACTCATTCTCTATTCCACATAGGTGCTCCCTCCTCGTCATGTTGCATGAAAGCAAAACACCAATGACAATCAGATCAAGAAGTTTGAAGCGGAACCATGCACCATCGCATATTATTAGCAAAGCTACAATAGCTGCCTCGCCAGTGAAGAAGCCAGATCTGGTGCTTCTTACTTTGTCGATATTCAAAATTTCCTACGAGAATCATCGTTTATCCGTCGTTTCAATGGACTCGAGCTCTGGCCCTGACTCTCGCCGACGGTGAAGCTTCACGCAATTCGAGCAGAACTTCCACCGTATTCGCTCGCAAAGGACGAGTACAGAAGAATAGGTAGAAGGGAAAGAGTGTCAAAAAGTATTCTGACCATTCTTTCTTCGTTGTCCTTAGCTATTTCTCCGCAATTTTGCAGAGAAATTCTAACATGTGGGGTCTACATACTGCTTCTTTCTGCTTGAATTTCTACCGTAACAAACACGATCTATATTTCCATTCTCTCAATTTTTCTTCTCTCCCTCTTTATTTTTGCTTGACCAAACAGGGTGAAAGAGAGAATCATGATAAAAATATTGTTTATTTTTTCGTTGAATATAAAAAAATAATTGATAGTAGTATAATATTGTTTTGTTTTGATAAAAAAAAATAAATGAACTCTTGCATTACCCATAGTTTATTTTAGGAGAACAATAACAGAAAAAAGAAATAATTTAATAAATATACACTTATTTTTATACCATCATCCAATAATATATTGTCATATAATTTAATGAATTTAATTACACATAAGATGTCATACTCATAAGTTTTACAGTATCAATGTATACTACATAAATTCAAAAAGAAACACATGAAAACGAGTGAAGAGATTTTGAACGCTTTATTAAGGGGTCCTTTCCTGCGAACCCTTTGAAACTCTCTCCATCTTTAATCGTAACCGTTCAAATCATCAAGATTTTAAAAAGTTAAAAAAACTTGGAATTCCATGGGTATGCAAATACAGGTTAGAGGACTCCAATATAAATCCCAATGTATTGTTTTGTAAGTTAAAAGTTCAGTTAAGAATTAGTTTTGGGCGATCACCCGAAAACATAATATTCCCCCTATAGTAACAATAGAATCAAAGATTCATTCGGTTGAAGACGTTGATTATTGGCATGTCAAGGCTAAGACACAACCGAAGGCTCTGTGTAGATCCACATTAAGTGTCACTCTACCTAGGTCTTCCCCCTTGACAATCTCTGCAGGTGAATCGTTTCAACAACATAGAGCATCGATATCACATCTGCCAGATTTAATATATTTAATAGAAAATATATCTAATTTTAATGAATACGTGAGTATCTGTGGGCAGGTAGTATAATATTTATCCACACTTATTTTATAAATATATGCAGATATAATCACGGGATGCGGTTTTTTTCATCCATAGTAATAAAGCCAATTAAATGTACTTAAAACCTTATTTGATGCTACTTCATGGTATACAAAGGTTATTCCTTCGGTAGGCAAAACTGAAAGTTCTTGTAAGCTTGTTTCCATAACATTATTATTTATCAAGCCAGATCTTACTATTGGGTTCCATATAGCAATATGATCCAATGTTTAATAGTATAGAGCTAAAGAATGCTAATGCAAGTGGGGTCCCCCAAATTGTTGTTGGAGGAAGCTGTAGAGAAATATGTTAATTAGAGAAAATTTGCTTCCATGTGTCTTTCTAAAAGTAAAATGATGAATATGCACCCCCAAAATGGATTTTAGACAAAGGGAGGATCGATAAGGATATATACAAAAAAATTAAAATAAGGAAGAGAAAATGGTGATGTAATAAATGATGTAATGGGAGAGTAAGAGAGAAGTAGAAAAAAATGCATGTGGAGGAGAAGTCGTAAGAAAATTTGAGTGTAAGATTATATATAGAGAGAGAGAGGAGGGTTATAATTACACTGGTGTAATTATAACCCTCCTTATATATATATATATATATATATGGGTGGGGATCAACTTACTCCAGGAGTAAGTCTGGGTAAGTTACTCTGCTTAATAATTTCTTATAGAATGTGAATTTAACAAATCTAACCGTTGATTAATTTGATATTAATAGGATGATTATGCACACCAAATTTTAGATTAATTGGACATTCATAGGTATGTAATTTTAGAGTGAACATTTACTTATATTTTAAAAAGTATATTGGCCGTTAAATTGAAGTGATTTGATGAAACATCAAATGATTTTAAATTTTATAAAATTTTGTAGGCTTGATCTACTCAATGAAAACTGTTAATATGACGGTTGGATTGGTGAAATTCAATGTTGATAAGAAGTTATTAAGTGGAGTAACTTTACCCAGACTTACTCCCGGAGTAAGTTAATCCCCACCCTATATATATATATAAAGGAATCAAATAAGGTACGATACACCAATCGTTACATCACTAAATAATCTGATGATTGTATTATGAAATCCATCATTGGATTAAAAGTTATACCATACAATCATATTTTTTCATATTTTATATTGAATGAAAATTATTTAATACAACATTGAAATATATTTAAATTAATGTCATATATACATTTAAAATATGTAAAAATAAGAACTATTTAATTATCAACTTACTATTATTTGAATTTTATATGAGTTAACATAAATAATAAGGAGAATAAAAATAGTTATAATTTAATAGTTGAATTAATAAAAATTACATTCTATCTAAAATTACCAATAATGTAACTATGAGTGTAACTTATCTCGGTATTACTTGATCTTTTCTCGTATAAGAATTCTTTAAAAAAATAGGTCCTCTTTGAATGTTATGATTTAAAAAAAAAAAACTTTCTACTCATTATTTTTTAATTAATATTTTTAGAATTTTTTTGGTACAGAAGGAAACAAACGAAACAGACAAAGACAAACAACAAAAGGAAAGCTAAATCACACCAGAACCAGTTGAGCAAATTAAGGACATGTCCTTAACCAAAGTGGCACGGACACCATCTGGAGGAGTACCCCAAAAACGCCAAGCCCAATCCTTATGAGATCCTATCTTAGCAAGAATATCCGCAGCAGCATTGGAAGATCTATCAACATGCTGAATCGATACAGTCCACCCTCTATCAATGACAGCACGGATTTGCAGAATAACTCTAGCATGAGGGTGCATATTGAAGTCCGAATTACCAAGGATAACATCTACGACCTCACGGGCATCACTTTCACAAACAATATCCCTGTAGCCACTAGACCAAGCCAGCTCCAGGCCATTTCTAATGGCTAATAACTCAGCCAAAAGAGAGTTGCCTTGACCTTCATTGGAAGAAAAACCACAGAGCCAATCTCCCTTACTGTCACGCAAGAGACCTCCAGTTCCCATACAACCTGTTCTAATACAACTGCCATCCACATTCAATTTAATAGTAGGAGGCAAAGGGGGGTTCCATTGGTGAATCAAGTTGGAATCCACATCAGCATTATCTTTCAAGCAATCCATTTCCAGACCTCTGATCCAAGAAACTACTTTGGAGACAGGCCAGATAACTTGATAAAAAACATAGCTGTTTCGCCATCTCCAAATCCACCAAGCTGTAACAGCAAAAATAATAGAATTCGGACCTTTAATCATGCTCTCCACCCAAGATGAAACAGAATTTGAATTGAAGGGAGCTCCTATACCAAACCCAAGACTCACCCAAACTTCATGAGCGTGCTTGCAATCTCTCAAACAATGAAGGATATCTTCATCATGAGATATGCAACGCGGACAGGAAGCAGAAGAGGCAAGATTCCTAACAGATCTGAGATAATTTGTAGGAAGAGCTTCTTTGAGAATGAGCCAAAGAAATAATTTAATTTTCTCAGGAATTGGGAGTTTCCATAACCTCTGCCAAATTATGTTATTAGCCCCATTATCCTGAACCCCCAAGAGCCATCTATAAGCAGAGGAGGCAGTATACACACCATTGCCATTCACGCTCCAACACCAAGAGTCTTTCGTTTCTTGCACAATAATAGGGTTAACAGTATGAATAAGAGACCTGATATCATCTGGAAGGGGAGAAACGACCCTATCCAAGTTCCAACCAGCATCAGAAATGATATCCCGCAAGGTGAGGAGGAGATCCGAGGGATGAATGAGGTTCAAAGAAGAAGCCAAAGGGCCCACTCCCCACTCCCACTTTAAAATTCAGACCCTCCTTTATGGATTCCATTGCACTCACAATATTCCTCCAAATGCATGAATCCCCTAATTTAATTTTTGCAGTAAAAAGGGATTGACCTTGAAGATATTTATGCTTCATAATCTGGACCCATAGACAATCATCATTTGTGATCATTTTCCACACTAACTTACCAAGAAGCGCATCATTTGCTTGATCAGCCCTGCGAACACCTAACCCCCCTGATAATTTGGGGCGAGTAATGACTTCCCAGCTCACCAAATGCCAAGCTCGGGATTGCATACCTTTAGAAGACCACAGAAATTGTCTCGTTCTTCTATCAATCTCCGAACAAACAGAAACGGGGAACTTGTGAGCTTGCATAGCATAAATTGGAATAGAGGAAACCACGGAATTAGCCAGACAGAGTCTACCCGCTCTGCTAAGGACAACTGACTTCCAAGAGGTGAGCTTTCTGTTAATTTTATCAAGAATATGCTTGAAGTGATGCCTTTTAACTCTACCCTTGATTAAAGGAAAACCCAAATAGGAGCCCAAATCAGGAACCATACGAATAGAAGTTAGACTAGACAATTGGTTTTTGAGCCCAGAAGTCACCCCTGAGGAGCACATGGCTTTTGATTTGTCTAGATTAATATTGAGCCCAGAAAACTCACAGAAATGCTGGAGAATGTCAGCCACCACACTCATTTGCTTAACAGTTGCTTTGCAAAAGAGGAGAACATCATCCGCAAACAGGAGGTGAGAAAGCTTGGGTCCACCCCTGGAAACCTGAATCGGCTGCCAGATACCCCTTTCCACTTTGTGTTGGATCAATAAAGACAATTTCTCCATACACAACACAAAGAGGTAAGGGGACATAGGGTCGCCTTGACGAAGACCTCTAGAAGGAGCAAATGAGTCCAGCTTTGAACCATTCCATAGAACTGCCAATCTACCTGAACTGATACAATGCATAATAAGATTAGTAACAATAATTGGGAAACCAAAATCCTTCAAAGTGCCTTCCAAGAAGTTCCAACCAACACTATCATAAGCCTTCTCAAGATCAATTTTAAATGCCACTGACCCCTTCTTGGCTTTTGATCTATGCATTCCATGGATAATTTCCTGAGCTACAATCATATTATTCGTAGTTCCTCTACCAGGCAAAAAACTATTCTGCAGGGGACCTATAAGATCATTTAAGAAAGGTCTCAGTCTATTCACCAGGACCTTTGTGATGAGTTTATACAGCACATTGCAAAGGCTTATAGGCCTAAATTCCTTAAGTTTACTAGGCTGATCAACCTTAGGAATTAGGACTATAAGTGTTTCTGCAAGGGAGGGATCAAAGGTGCCATAGGAAAAAGCCTGTTGGACAAGTCTCCAAACATCTTGTCCCACAATATCCCAATATTTTTTGACAAACACTGGTTGAAAACCATCTGGGCCAGGAGATTTATAGGACTTCATGGACATCAAAGCTTTCCTAACTTCCAACAAAGAAACCGGGGCTAGCAACGCTGCCACAGCATCATCACTTAGACGAGGATGATCAACTGACCCCAAAAGCAGTGGATGATCCTGCCTCTGACTGGAGAAAAGGTTCTTAAAAAAGGAACTAGTCTCCTCCTTTAAAATATCCTCTTCTACACACCAAGAGCCATCATTTAGGAAAAGACCATGGATTTTATTCCTTTTTCTTCTGACAATGGTTTGCAAGTGGAAGAAATTGGTGTTACGGTCCCCCAGCTTCACCCACCTCTCTCTCGATTTCTGAAACCAGAAAACTTCTTCTTGTCTAAGAATATTTGTATACTCTTTTTGAAGGTCCATCTCTAACCGGAGAAGGTCAGAACTAGTTCTCTCCTCTAGAGCTTTCTGAACCCCACGCAACCTAGCCTCTGCCTTCCACTTTCTGTGAAAAATATTCCCAAAAATATTCTTATTGAAAGTGAGAGAATCTGATTGGACTTGCCCCAGTTTTCTGGAGATTGAGCCATAAGGACCATCCCAAGCCTCCTTAACCACATTATAGTAATCCTTATGATGAGTCCAAGCATCTTGAAAACGAAAAGGGCGATCACGTCTAGAAGCCGCAGTCTTCGCACAGTGGAGTAAAATGGGGGAGTGATCTGAATGCACTCTACATAAATTTTCCAGATAAGCTTCCGGGAAAAAGCTCCTCCAATTAAAATCACAAAGTGCTCTGTCCAATCTCTTACTGATTTTGATAGTACCATTCTCCTTTCTAACCTAAGTGAACCTTGGGCCACTAGCCCCTAAGTCCAAAAGATTGCAATCATCTAGCACCCTCCAAAATTTCTGAGCCCGGTTGCTAGAAAAATTGCCACCCTGAACCTCAGAAGCCAAAAGAACCTCATTAAAATCACCAAGCAGCAACCAAGGGAAGGAAATTGTGCCACGAAGGTGTATGAGATGATCCCACAAAGCCTCTCTATTGCTCGGGACAGGGTTAGCATACACAAAGGAACAAACCCAACTTCTTCTACTATTATTAAATTTGATTGTGATAGATTGACTACAGGAGTCCAAAATATCCAGGGACAGGTTCCAGGACCTATGACCCAAGACCCAAATCCCCCCTGAGTGACCTGTAGCCTCCACTGAACTAACAGGATCAAAACCCAATCTCTTCCAAAAAGCACTCACACGAGAGAAGGGGCAATGAGTTTCGAAAATAGCAACGATAGCAGGCTTGTGAACAGTCACTAACTCCCTAACATATCTCCTACCAACCGGGTTCAAAGCCCCACGCACATTCCACGTAACAATCTTACAGTCTTCAATCATCATAAAAAAAAAATAATAATGGGAAGGAAGAAAAACAACCAGCACCTCATCCCATATCCACATCCTTGTTGTCATTAGGACAAGTATCACTCACCTCATTAGACGTTACATTCGCATTTGCCGAGTCAGATTGAAGCCACGTCCCCGAATCGTTGGCAGCTATACATTGCGTGTCTCGGTCTCCTTTATCCACAAGTAAAATAGACCCTTCCTGGGAGCGGTCCAATTTACCATCTGGGGAGTCATCATCCTCATCAATAATACGGAGGTGGTTGGGACCCAGCACCTCAATATTCATTGCTGATTGGATATTGAAATCATGAGACTTAGGCTTTAAAAGGGGGCTTGGAGACATGCGAGAGGAAGAGGGTCGATCCGCTGGCGCACCATCTTGAAGTTTTGATTTCGGCCCACTCCCACTCGGCCCAATGGAATCAGCTGCCTTAGAAGTAGCGTCACGGTCTTTCAACTCAGCCCGAGCCTTTGTAGTGTTTTTAAATAGATGAACAATGTCTACACTGGGCTGATTGGCCACCCTTGGCCTTTTTTTCCGAACTAGAAGATTGGGCTCACCAACCTGGGCTTGCTTCTGTTTGTTATCCGAGACTAAGGGAGCCTCCTTCACTTGCGGCCCAAGGTTACGAACCTTACCAAGAGCTGCAAACATGTTCCCACTCCCCGGATTCTTGCTAACCGCTCCATGAGTAGGGGCTGATTTATTGGATCCCTTATTCCGTCTACGCCTTGTCACGTTCAGCCAATCACCATGCGTTGAATGCGCTTTCTCCTCTTGGTCAACCGTAGCACAAACGACAATGGACTTTCCACCGCCATCACCGTCACCACCAGAAGCCGCATCAGGTTGGGATTGGGACAAAGGCTGGGAGTTAATATCCTTACCCTCCCCTTCATCCGACTCGGTGGATGGCCTAGTAGGACAGTTGCGACTCACATGGCCGTAACATCCACATTGAGTGCAAATAATATGGAGCCCTTCGTACTCCACCTTATACCAGTGGCCTCTTACCTTAAATTTACCCACAACTGGCTGACTTAAATCGATCTCCACACACACACGTGCAAATCTTCCTCTTTCAACTCGCAGAGTATTCTGGTCAACTTTAATGGGTTTTCCAATCGCAGAAGCCATTGCTAGAAGCAGGCTCTCATCGTAATAGAGAACATTTAATCCTGGAAATCGCACCCATACCATAGTTCTCGTAATTTTAGCCTCTGAAGAAACAAAACCAGGATACCATACCGAGATTGCTAAATAATGATCAAATAGCATCCAGGGACCCCCATTCATTACCTTGTCCTTGTCCTCATTACAGTCAAATTTGATGAGAAAATACCCATTGTCAACATCCAGCATGTCAAAACCTCCCCTAAGCTTCCACAGGGACGTTAGCCGATCCTTCATAACTGCATAGCCAATTCTCTTACCAAGCAGCGTAACGATAAGAGCATCTTGCCAAGGGGTGCACAAATTGTTAAATACCCCATCATCAATGACCACTGAAGGTAGTAGTCTATTGCCCCCCTCCAACTCAATTCTCACCAAATTCTTTGCTATTAAGTCAACGTAATCCTGCTGTTGACAAGGTTGCTTAAGTCCCATCACCTTATCCCGGAATGACATCTTTGTTGATTGGACATCCGGTGGCTTCTCCGGAGGTCTTGTAGCAGTGAAGCTAAACTCCGTCATAGGCACCAAATAAAGGAAACCCTAGCAAGGCAATTTTATTGTTTCTAAAGTAATGCACAAATTAATATATAATATTTTTAGAATATTCATTAGTAAAATTGATAAAATTATATGTTAGTAACGGGTTCAATATGAATTCTGGCCACGCATGTAACCGTAGATACAAATTTAATAGACCCCTGTTAGTAAATATTGAATCATAGAGTGAAAAAAAATTGACGGATTTTTGATTGGTTTACCGTTGAGTAAAATTGATTTTAGAAATGAATGATTGAGGTGGATGATACACACTTTAC
Source organism: Sesbania bispinosa (assembly GCA_026901365.1). Taxonomy (NCBI): domain Eukaryota; kingdom Viridiplantae; phylum Streptophyta; class Magnoliopsida; order Fabales; family Fabaceae; genus Sesbania; species Sesbania bispinosa. The sequence continues at coordinate 1,277,464 of QLOH01000060.1, read as the reverse complement.
GAAGTACGTTGGATGGAAGTGATTTAAAATTAATTCTGCAGAATCAATGCTCCACCAAAGGACACTTAATCGGACACGGTAAATACGGAGACAATATTTTTCGTTTTAAAAAAACAATTTTGGGAGACGAGAAAAGAACAAGAAAATAATAAAGGCTGTGTAGTGTGATGATGTGTTGGACTGGACAGGCCCCATACATTTTTATCTCTCCTTTCCTCTGAAGTCTGAACTGACCTCAGGAAGTTTCGCTCCAACTGCAACTGCCACTTCCACTGCCAAATGCAAGTCCAGGAATCGCATACAACTCACACTTCACTTGTACTCTACACATTTTAGTGCCACCATCTTGTAACCATAAAATTATATAAAAAAAAAATACATTTTTTTTTTAAAGCATCGCATGCACTTCCAATTATGCTAAAAAGTTGCTGATGATGAACAATTGGCATTTATATTGCAAATGCTGAAGAGTTTCAACTTTAATTTCAACTCCGAGTTCCCTTAACAGTCAGTGGCACAACACACTTGAATGAATGAAACCGCTTTAAACAAAAATTGATTAATGGGCATAATAATACTCAAGCTAGCTCTCAATTTAATTAGCTTCTATATATACACACACACATATATACTCCTTAATTAAACAAAGTAAAGCCCTTCCATTGATTTTAATGAACAGATTAATTCATACCCAAACCAACAACCATAAGCTCTCAAAAACAAAAAGCAAGCCAAGGGCTACATATAGTATCTAGACATATTGATCGATACTCTACGATCTACGACTATACTACTTAACCTACACCACTAATATATTCTAGCGCTTCAAGTCCACTTCCACGTCACCGTTATGATTACTGTCTCTTTCTCTTCGAACTTCAGGCACGCCGCTGAACAATTCTTCCACAGAGGTAACCACATCCACAGAGCACTTTCCAGTACCGTTACGTGCCGTTTTCGGCCGTTTCGGTTCGGGTGGCGATAATAGTGGCAACACAGACGGTATCTTGAAGTTAGTTCGAGCCTTGGAGCCTCTCAAGCGCCTTGCCGCCGCGTCGTATGCACGCGCTGCCTCCTCCGCCGTGTCGAATGTCCCCAGCCAGTGGCGGCACCGACCGATTCGGTCGCGTATCTCCGCCGACCACCTCCCCCAGGGTCTCTTCCTCACTCCTCTGTAGCTTGTGCCTGTCTTTTCTGCCTTCTTTTTCGGCGTTCCTGGCTCTGAAACCGAAACGCAACCCGAAGATGTTGCCGTTTTGCAGTGGTTGGGTCCAAAGAGGACGTGTTCTCCGACAACCGCGGCGATTCCTTCGAGGGTCGTTTCGTGCGGTTGAAGTTCAAGTGGGTCATGCGGTTGGGGTGCATGGTGAAGATAGAAATTGGTGGGTGTATCCGCGTGTAAGAAAATTTCGCCGTTCATGATGTTCACAACGCTCAACGATCGTGGCCGTGAACGGTATTTATACCGGTTTGAGTTCAAGAAATAACACATTTAAAAAAAAAGGAAAATATTATTTTTGTGAAAAAAAAAAGATAATTGATATATAGTTTATATTATGGAGATATTGCTGTCAATTTTGATAAGACTGTAATCCCCTCGTATTTTACATGTTTGTCTCTTCTAGGCTAGGCTGTGTAGGTTTTGATGAATACCCCTATGTTAGGTCCTATATATAAATTAAAAAATCGATCATTACAAAATGTAATTTTATGATATGATAAATCGACTTATAAAATAAAATAGCCAATTCAAAATTATTACTGTCATATGTATATCCTATGAGTCGTAGTCATAAAACTAAATACAGTAAATTTGGTTTTATATATCCAACACATACACTTCTAAATTATTTTTTATCGTGAGAGGTGATGGAGAAAGTAACAAAGGATGATATATTGTTAGTGTGAGAGTAGATTTGAAGAGGCGTCAGGGTGTCGTCAAGGAAAAGATTGTTTGACTGCAATTGCAATATATATGATTGATAGTACAAATCTTTTTCTTTTTGATGAGGTATGGCGTGGGTTCATACAAATAACCGGAGAGAAAACACCTGATGAGCCAATGTATATATACTTGGCGTGGATGAAGTTGGGGAGCGTTGACAGTCCATCATATCTCATATATGCATACACGCATACAAGATATAAATATATATATATATATATATAGATAAATAGATACAGAGAGAGGAGGGATCAAATTACACATGTGTAAGTCACACCAAGTATTACACCGTTGAATAATTTTTTGATAAATCATTGTATTAAGTAATCCACCGTTGGATTGAAAGTTACTATTATATAGATCATACATATAAAATTTTACATTAATCCGAAATTATTTGATATGTCATTGAGATGTCTCAAGATTAACGTTATATATACATTTGAAATATATGAAAAATCCAACCATTTGATTATCAAGTTATTAGTGTCAAAATTTTACGAAATTTGACACATATAATATTGATGATGAACAGACATAATTCAACGGTTGGATTACTAAAAAACATATTCGATTCGTAGTCATTAGCGGTGTAATACTTGGTGTAACTTACACCGGTGTAATTATAATCCTCCTTTTATATATATATATATATATATATGTCTAAAATTTTATATCTATACATCTTCAATATCTTATTATTGTATAATGTATATGGCTCCATTTGTTTTATAATTGGCTAAGATTAATTTTAATAGATTTATAAAATCAATAATAAAAAATAAATGATATTACATAGTATATTAGATAAAAATAATTTTAAATTAATTTCATAGAATATGAAATCAAACGGACACTTTTGATTAATATATATATATATATATATATATTTATATATATAGGACTATTAAGTAAAAAAATGCATGCACATAAAATACTCAAATGGATCATATTGTGTTATGATTTATGAATGATGTCAGGGCCGTGGTCTTTCTGAGGTCAATAAGTGATTATGCATGGCTGATAGATTAGATGGGAGAGAACAGCTGCTTTACTAACCAATTAATGCAATGAGATTTTGATTTGATTTGGATTTTGGGGTGGGTTCAGACCGTACCAAAATATTGCTGAGCTTGCTGCTAACAATATATATCATTCTGAAGTTTCCATGATCTCAAAATTTCTATGATACCATACTCGCATTTTATTTTAAATAAATAGCTTTGGAATGGATAAGGAATCTGCATAGAGTTGTAAAAAGTTCAGCACAGACGACTCAAATACTAAACATATATAGTTCTCCTTCCTTTTTTATATCATGCATTACATGTAATGCATGAATATTTTATCAATTAATATGAAATGCTTGATTTAAGCTAAAAAAATTGTATTTAAAATACAGTACAAAATTTTAATTGAAATGTTAATTTAGAATAAAGAATGACTTCTGTGCAAAGTATAATTAGCCTTCACGTTTGTTTAAAATATTATTTGTCGAGAACCTATACATATACATTTACACATATAAATAAATTATAATTGATCTACACACCACAATTTTTTATGTTTTTAAACCACATGTATTTTCTACATAAGACGATATATTGTTTGAGTCGGAAACATCCACGTCGTGATGGACTAGTTATTCCACCAGCAATTTTTTTTTCCCTCACAAGATTTAAACTTGAAACTTTACTTAAAAGGATGACGGGATTTCTAGAGTACATGCACCTTGCATTCTCGGTTAAGCGTATTTCCCTTTCTCATGGTGTCTGGTGGTTTTTCATTTTCCATGGTCTCTGGACATCTGAATCCTTGTCACTTGACATGATATATACCGTATACTCCAAGAAATTTCGTTTTTAACGACCCCCATGGGTCGTCGCTACAAAATAAAAAGTCGTGTCTAGAGGTTGTGTAGCGACGACGTAGAGACGACCACATGGACGTCACTACAGAGCTCGTCGTAAATACAGTAGCGACGAGGAAAGTGAGTCGTTGCTACGTAGAAACGACATGGTCCTCGTTGAAGTCGTCTCTAAAAATATGTCCGTCGCTAAGAATAATTCTTTTTTTTTTATTTTTTTTATCTAGAGACGGTTGTAGTGACGGCCATGGCCGTCGCTACAGGTAAATTTTTTAAATTAAATTTAATTTATTTTAATAATTTATTGATTTCTTAAATTTATTAAATTTATTATTTATTAATTTTAAAATTATAAAAATAATACTAAATAAAAAACACACATGTATATATAATATACACATATTCTGTTAAAAAATAATACAATAAAACCATAAAAGAAATCAATGGCGGCAGCGACGCTGGGGCTATGGTGGGGCCGACTCGTCCTCATCATCCAACGGTAGGTCATCCAGGGCGGCATCATAATGGGGTGCGGATGTGCCTGAGCCTGAGCTGGAGCCTAAGCAACCGCCTGAGGGTCCAGCAACTGCTGCATCTGTCGTCGGAGTCGTCCTAACACGTCCTCCAACTCTGCAGTCTTTGCCAGGGCCTGTCGTGACTGCTCCCTTGCTTCATTGACTCTGCAGTCAAGCTGGTCACACCTGGACGAATGTTGGTGGCCAAGTCCCCAGTGCCATAACAACGGCCTCGGGTCTTGCCACCCGCAACATCCCTCTAGATCTCCAGCTTGGTGGAGGCATCAGTCATAGATGTGTCCCTCATCTGTGACTCCACCTCCCTCAGGCGCTCCTTGTAATTTTTCTTTTGAGGTAAAAGTAAAATTAGTTATTAGTTATATATTCAATTGCATAAACATGAAATTATATAAAAAACACTTATGAGAAAACACTTACATAGGTGGATCGCGCTCGATCATCTACCTAACCACCACCCTTTTTGGCGTGGGTGGCAGCAAAGAACTCGTCCAACTCGACCTCCCGCCCAAGCTGTCGTTGCTACACAGGAAAATTACATAAATTCATTAATTTAACAACAAATAGAAACATAATACAGAAGAGTGTTTGTTTATACATAACATATCGAACGTCGGCTCATGGTGGGCCCTGCGGCCCGTGGTGTGAACTGCCCCCCGCGTTGAGAAGCCCGGTTGCTCTTGTCACGAGCGGACTTCCCCTTGAATTCCACAGAGTCCCAGTAGGCCAAAAGACCCTTCCAGGCCTCCTCACCACACCACGTGGGCCTCTTCCCAGCCTTCCAAGCCTTGTTCATCATATCTCGAAGGCGACAAGCAACCCTCTGCCTGTACACCTTCTTAATTTGGGTCTTATCAGATGGGTCCCAAGTAACTCGACTCTACAAAATAAAAATACGACAAGTCCTGCCAAATTGAAATATCTTAATAAAAATATAAAGTGGATACGAATTTTAATTACCGTGAACTCTTCCCACCACCTGTCCTTCATCCTTCGGGGTGACCTCCCAAAGGTAGTGAGGACCCCGGAACTACGAACGGATCGCATGACCAATGGCTGCGATAGGTGGGGCATTAGGCACCCACCTGCAAAATAAAATATTCAACATTAACAGTTAAAACAAATAAAGATTCAATATTAATATTCTAAAGAAGAAAAAATAAACAAACTCACTCCTTGCCAAATGGTCGGATAATAACCCGACCTCGAGCGTCTGCCTCATAAGGTCTGCTTTAGCCGGCACCCTGGAACCGAACTGGCTCCCCATCAAACTCTTGGTTAGTATCCCTATTGAGGTCATCCTGAGCCTCGTCCGCGTCTAGGGGGCACAATGTCCTCCTGCACTGGAGGCATCTGAACTAATCCCGGTGTTGGGATGAACCTCATAACATCGAACTGGGCCGGAGCATATGGTGGATGGGAGGAAGAAGAAGAAGTCTAGATGGCAACCGTCGAAGCCGTTGAAGTAGATGGATGCTCCGACGTCTGATCAGAGTGTGAGTGAGAGAGGTTGACCGGGGGGGGGTGGACGTAGCTCACCGGGGGATGGACCTCCCTATACTCGGTGGGATCTTCTCTCCACCTCTACCGCGCATCCTAGGCACTAATGACTATAAACATTATATAATAATTAAATAATTATATAAATTAAAAAAATGAAATACATATTACTAATATACTAATTAATAAATAATTACTAATTACTATAGACATTAAATAAAAATAAATAATTATATAAATTAAAAAAACTAATTACTCATTACTAATTACTAATAAATTAACAAAAAAAACTAATAATTATAAATAAATTAATTAAACTACAAATTACAAATAAACCTAATTCCTATATCACATTAATAAATTAATAAAATAAATAAACCTAATTACAGATAAATTAATTAAAGCTATTAATTACAAATAAACTATTATTTACAAATAAATAAATTAAAAAAACTAACTACAAATAAACCTAATTCCTATATCACATAATAAAAAAAACTATTTTGTGATAATAATAATTTGATTAAAGTTATAAAAAAACTATAAAAAAATAAATTATTAATTACAAATAATTTGATTAAAGCTATAAAAAAACTACAAATAAACAAATAAATTATTAATTACAAATAATTTGATTAAAGCTATAAAAAAACTTACTTGTTGTGACTCCAAATAAGGAACAAATCTGGAACGAGCTCTAACGTCACCTACAGGCAACTATTTTGAAAAATGATCGGTTCAAAACGATCCTACGAAGGAGGGGAACGTTTTAATCGGTGAGTTTGTCAAAATAAACGGAGAGAGGGGACAAAAATAGGGGATGACTGTATGAGAGGGAAATGGAGTTTGGAGGAAGAATAACTTGGAAATGGAGGAAGAGGGGAGGGGGAGAGGTTTTAACGCGTCCGGGTTTTTAACGTAGCGATGGTCTGGTCGTCGCCACGGTCGTCGCTACGTTTTTTAAAAAAATAGCGCGTGCAATTTAAATTTTTTATTTTTAACAGGTCGTCGCTACTTTTTTTTCAGAAACAAATAAATAATTTATAATGAGAGCGACGACTAGGCCACCGCTACTGTCACTTCCTAGTGACGGCTATGTCGTCTCTAAGAATTGATTGCACTGAACAGTGCATTTAATGCTGTAGTGACGCCATGGCGACGGTCTGGTCGTCGCTACTAGCAACGGCACGAGGTCGTCACACAAAAGCCGTCGCTAAAAACTAAATTTCTTGTAGTGGTATGTGGTTATTTGTAAGCATTCAAAAAAGGACAAAGTTATTGCTAGGTGATAGTGATGAGTAAGTAACAGACTATCTTTGTTAGTCTAAAAAAGCAATCTTGGAGGCCAAGCAACGCATTGAGCAGCGTGTGTCAACAGTGGTATCCGGTGTCCAGAATGAAGTGTCAAAACGATAAAGTATCACATTGTTGGGCATGTTAGAGTAAGGCCTCATAGCTGAACGTATTTCAAGAGCACATACTTTAAGTCTAACTGAAAATTGATAGGAAATAAAGTTAATTTCTTTAAATATTAAGAATATTAATAACAAATTTAGTTTATAATGATCGGGATGACATAGGTTGGGTCGGGAATTTTTTAAGTTTGTTCATTTTTTAACTTAAGTGAAAACTATTTAATAAACCCAATTTATAATAAAATATTTAAATACGTCATAAGTCTTTATCAAAATAAGTTTATATATAGATTCAATTTTTTATATAGGAAAATATACTTAAATATTGAAATAAGATAAAAAAATTATTTAAAATATTATAATAAAATATAATACTATATATAATAACATTATTAATTATTTATATTTATTTAAATATATCTCGGCCTAATAGGTTTAAAGTACTTCTTGAATAACCTAAAAAACTGATTCTTTTTAACTAAATAAGTTTTTAAACAAATTTTAGCATGATTTATTTAGTAAATCCATTTAGTCTACTTTACACATGGAGTGTGTTTGATAAGGCAAATTATATTGTTTGGTAAAACTTTTAGCTTAATTTTGGAGCTTTTAGTTTATAAGTTACAAGTTACAAAGTGTGTTTGGTAAAACTAATTCAAAAGCGAGCTGAAAGATGAAAAACTAGATGAAAGCTGAAAAACTAGCTGAAAACTGAAAACTAGCTGATTTGTTTGGAGATGTTTGATAAAAATACCTGAAAATGGTAAAATGACATACATGGATATCATTAATTAGTGAATAATGATGAGTTGGGTGGTTGATGGATCATTAACTTGTAATAAATTTTCATTTAGTAGCTAAAAATGAGAGCTTTTTAAAAAAAGCTACCGCAAGTAACTTTTCAAGAAAAGCTGGGAGCTACTAAAAAAAACTACCTTACCAAACACAGTTGAAATGATTTCAGCTAGTAATTTAAATTTTCAACTAACTGAAATGACTTACCAAACACACCCTTCACCTTATTTTTTAGCTAGTTTTAGACCGATGATGATGGTGATTCAAAACATTTAAATTTATGCAACCAATTATCTCATTAATTGAGTTAATGGCAATACTGAATATGACTAAGAATTTCGTAATTATATTTGTTTTTGAAAAAAGATATAGAATTGGGTTTTTTTTGGCCCCCACTTTCAATATAAGCACGCCACTTGAACCTCACGTGATGAAACTTGAAAACCGAGCTTTCTAATTGCAAACAAAATTCATGAAAAACAATGTAATCTGGTTAATATATTTAGGGGTATTTTGGTCTTTATATATTATAATTCAATTTCTCTCCTTTTTATTTCTCTCTTACCAAACCAAAATACTGTTTATCTCCATTCTATTTCATCTCTATTTATTTCCTACCAAACAAGTTAATTTATTCTCTATTTCTTACCTATTTCTCTTCACCCTATTTCTCTCTACTCTATTTCTCCCTACTCTATTTCTATCTACTCTACCAAACACAGTGTCAAGGTCAAGGGTCATTAATTTCTTGGATGAATACTCACTCTTATAAGCTTCGGTTCGGTCTACAATTAATCTGCATATATAGTGCAAGCACGCAGTTTAGCAAAATTGGGTAATCCTCACTTAGCTTGTCCTTTGTTGAAACATGAATTCGAAGTCAATCTCTTAAAAAATTTGCCTTTCTCAGCATCCTATATATGCAGAATGCAAAAGAATCAACTTCCTGTCTCACAGTCTCGCGCACGCACAAACACATAGTTTTAGACGTCTCCAAGGTAACCTTTTTGCTGGTGCTCATTGCTGATTTTTGACGTATAACTTTTAATATATTCTGTATTATTAGATCAATTTCATGTAAATTTCATTAAAAATGTAAAAAAAATCAAAATAAATAATATATTAAAATATTTAAACAAATGAACTCGTTTAATTTTTTGCGATATTTATATAAAATATATACAATAATAAAGAATAAAAAGCGTAAAAAATATATTATTGATAACAATGACATGTAAATAATTAAATATTATGCGATGAATATATAATTCTATATGTAAATTTTATAAATAAATAATTTACGTAATAGTAATTTTTGAGTAAACATTCTCTGTGAATAGCAAAGAATGTTGGTCTATAACACTGCGTATGGAGAAAGAGAGAAGGCGGGTTTTTCAAAGAGATTAGAGGAATAAGGGGTGAAGCATGCACGCGAAGTTTTGTGTTTTGCATAGTGCTCATTCTTTGGACCAAGAGACTTGGCCTTGCTATATAGCATGGAGGGTCGTGTACTAGCCTTCCTCTTTGCCTTTGGATTTTGTAAAAGATAGAGAGCAAGTGGGTGAGAAAATCCCAAGAATATGAAGACGAAGAAAGTGTGTTTCAATGATATCTTTATCATTTTTGTACTTTAGTGCTATGCAACTTTGTATAAGGCTTCTATGATCTCTTCTTTGCAAGGTTCACGGCTGGTGGGAATTGGATTGCTAGCTCTTTGCCTAAAAAATGCAACCTTTTTTGTGTGTTCTCTTTCGGGTCAATTTCTGGTGTTGCTTTTGAATATTCTTCCATATCCATGTTTCCTTTTCATGAAAATGGTAATGAGAAGCTTACCGATAGATCGAGAGAGAGATATGTGGGATTGGAGAGAGTTGAGTACTTCTAAAGGCAAAGATGATTGGTGGTCAAAGGAAAGGATCTCAATCATGTCATGCAATTTTTTAATCATACCAAATCCAAAACTAACATTTAAAATGTAAAATCAATTTTATTACCATTTCTTTTACCGCGCGCCCTAATCAAAATAAGAAATTATTGTGTATACATCCATCATCAAAACTTGGCCGGACCCGAAGAGAAACTTAAGAAATATGGTGAAGGCGTTTACATGCTAGTGAAACAGAGTCTTTCTTCATCATTATCCCTTTGTTTGGTTTAAAGAGAGAAATAAAAAAGAGAGATAAGGAAGAGAGAAATAGTAGAGAAATTAAGTATAAATAGAGGTTGTTTGGTATTAGAGAAATAAGAGAGAGATAAAAGAGAAATTAATTATGATAGTTGTTTGGTTGTGAAGAAATAGAAGAGAGAGATATTTGTAAAGTGTTAAAAAGACTAAAAAGTTAAAAAGAGAGATTTGCAAAACAAATTTTTATTCACACAAATGAGGGACAAAATAGGTAATTCATACAACTACCCTCATCTCTCCCATATTTCTACGGTAAAGTGAGGAGAAAAACAATTCAGTGGGACCCATTAAAAACTCCAACTCAAACTCTCTCACTCAGTACATACCAAATGCGATGGAACAACTTTGTCAACCCTATTTCTCTCTCCCACAACTCTCTCTTCTCTGTCTCACTGCAAACAAACGGAGCGTATTATAGTGTGTTGATAACACGTGTCAATTAGATAAAGTTCAAATTAATATTAAAATCATTTTATTAGTTTTTTTAATAAGATAACATTTCTAAGTAACTATTAATTTTTTTAGAAAGTAATTGACATAATTTTATTAAGAAATAGGGGCGTAGCCAGAGGGGACCTGGCAGGAACCACGATACCCCCAAAATTTTTCAATGTTTTTGTTAATTATATACTTCTGACATAAAATGTTTCATTAAATATTAATCTGGCCCATCTAAAAATTTTGTAAGTTTTATAATATTACTTCTTTATAACTCTTTCAGCAGATATCTTATAATTTTTAATAATTTAATTTTTTCTTGTTTCCTTTATATATATTCTCAATATTAATTATTTTTTCTTATTTAGAGATGATAATGTGACACTTAAAATTAAAGAAGATTTTATTTTATTTAAATATAATTTTTAGAACTGCTAGATAAAAAATAAATATCTTAAAATAATAAAAAGAATTTTTCTTTGATTTAATTTGAATTTTACTATCAGGGTTAGGTTATAAAGATAAAAAAAATGTTTTAGTTTTTAAAAGTTCATGCAACTTCCAAGTTTACCCTTATTGTAAGTTTTTTTTTTCTATGCTCTTATTTTATTGTAAGTCAAACTCTATTTTTTTTTTTTTTTGGAAAGTAGTCAAACTCTATTTAATTTCCTTACATTAACTAATCTAAAAATTATAAATGTTCAAAAATTATGAAAAGTAAGGATGGAAAAAATGCTTCTAAAATTTATAGTCTTAAAAAAACCAAAAAATATTTAAAAAATCCTATAAAAAGAAGTGAGTACGTATTTTTTCAGCACCCCCAATAAAAGTTAAGAAATTCTCTTTTCATCAACTAGTTGATTTTTTTTATAATTTTACTTCTGAATAACTCACATTATGTTTGTCATTTTAATAATATCATTATTTATTATTTTATAATTTTCAACTAATTTTATTAAACACTTCAATGAAATCAACTACTTTATCAGATTTTATCTAACTTTCAGTTTCCATCTAATTTTTCAGCCTTCATAGTTTTTTTAATTAGTTTTACCAAACACACTCGTCATTTACATTGCTTCTATCTTTTTTTATTTACGAAAACTTTAAAACACACATAACTTTAGCAACTAATTAGTACATGTATGAAAAATCATTTTCGTTTTCCAAACGTACATCCAAATTGGATCCAAATTCTTTTGGAATGTGTTTTCTTTGCCTGGGAATGTGCAAACATAAGTTTAATTCGCAAGTGGATAAATAAACACACACTTAACGGGCATTTCATCCCTCCAAAACTAGTTGTTTTGAGAAAATTTGCAATTGAATGGTAAATTTGTGTTGGAATTCGTGAAACGTAAATTTTATCCAAACATGAACTTAGTGTGTTTGGTTTGACGTTAAAACTAATAAAATTTAAGTTTGAATTTCTCACCGCAACACGTTTTAACGTTAAACCAAACATGCTCTTAATCGTTGAGGGTTTGTTTATTTAAACTTAAAAAGAGTAATTGAATTATATGATTATTTAAACGTTTTTTCAGAAACATATTTTTAAAATTTTAAAAAATATATTTTAAAATTGCTTTTTTGAAAACTTAATTAAAATTATTTTTTTAAATACTGGCAAACACTTATTGTGATTATAAAGTAAACCAACACTGAGAACAGGATCTTCTTCAATTAAAATTTAACTGCAGATAGATCCCATCTCTTTTCAATGATGATTTTATATTAAATTAAAATAATACATACAAAAAATTTTGAAAATTAAAGAGCATTCATACCAATGTTAATAAACTCGGACTAATGATCAACTCGGTCAAGGTACTGAGTCAATGGGTCACTGGTCGAACCGGTGAGTTAGTGGTTGAACCGCTTAAACCGATATATATATTAAAATTTGTATATTTTATACTAAAAATTTGAATTTACAGAAAAATAAAAGAAAAAATATTAATCATACAAACCAATATTTTTAAAATTTTATTAATAATTGAAATAATAAAAATATTGATTTATGGTTTATTAATGAATAAACATATTTACAAATTTGATATATTTATCAAAGAATTTAAAAATATATTTATGTATAAATTCAAAAACATATTTTATATCATATATATTTTAAAATATTTTAATGTATAAAAGAAAGGAGAGTGTGATGAAATGATCTCGTAAAAAATGATGAAATGAGACATTAGATCGATGTTCAGGATTCAGAGTCCAATGTTTCTATATATATAAATTATGGCATAATAATATCAAAGGTGGCAAGTGGTGTAGTGGCTATTTCATTTGGTTATCAGTACAGGGGAGCAAGATCCTCTCCATTTCCTGATAAATGGATCTCCCCAGTTTCTGAAAGGTGCTCATGACACTTGTCAATAAATATCATCTAATGACTGATATTAAATTTATCAATTCAATTTAAAATAATAAAACACTACAAGGTGAACGAAAAGAATTGAAGAGAACTCCTCTCTATAGCTCGAGACTTTATTGCCGCCCTTCCCCGGCTTCCCTTCCTCATCGTTGTGTCGCCGCCGCACCACACCATTGTCCAGAACAAAGAAAAGGATCATCCTAGTGACGGCCGTAGGCCCTCTGCCGTCGTCGTTCCCCTTCGCTCCACACCACAGCTCTCCCACGTATCGCGCCTCTACAAATCTCTGAAAAAGCTTGATTTTCATCAAACTCCACCCACTTTTGGTTTTGGTTATTCACACACACCCCACCCACTTCCTCTTTTAACATCACCATGTCTTCCATTTTCTCTATGAGTGTTACCATGCGATAGTTCCAATTTTTACTCTTTGTTAACGCTTTCACACCTTGCCCTCAGAACGTGCTCTGTATTTGTGACTCTAGAAGTGTTAGAAAAACATGCTATGATAATAGGTGCCCTAAACTCTAAAAGTTTTAGCAAATTTGTTCTTAAACATCGCTTGTATCTATAATAGTAAAGAATTGGATTTTGTTGAAAGACATGTTTTCTCTTCTTTGGTTGTAGTCGATGTTGCAATTCCACTGCAGAATGAAGCTCAAGAGAACATCATTTTGATTTCCCAAATGAAGTTTATTAATTAGCTTTATGTCATTTTTGGTATCCAGAATTTATTAATTAGCTTTGATGCGTCCCAAAATTGTCAAGTTATCACTCCACGAAAGGTTTCATTTCAATTAATCGACTTGACCAAGTTGCCATCTTCCAAAGGTTCTCTAACATGCAACAATAGTTGAGAGAGAATGGCGGCACACCGGCGGGGAGGTTGGGGTGGGGCAACGACGGTTAGGTCTGGAGGAGCCAGGGAGAGTATGTGAGCTTCTCAGTTTTTTCTTTTCATTCTCATTTGTGTGAATGCCTGAATGACATCCTAACATCAAGCCCGCTTCGTCTGCAATTTTATTCTTTTTGAAAAAATTAAATTGAATTAGACAAATAAATCTCAATCGTTAATATTTTTAAAGACATTTGTCATGTGGTGCTTAATTAGACTGGATATGTCCATTAGTGGACCCGTGTTCGAACCAAGCAGGAGTGCTTTTGCAATATATTTTTCACAAAAGCAGCAGGAATATTTGACCGCGTTGACCATCCGTTGACCTGTCTCATGCACACCGATTCACTGTTAATTTGTCCGAGTTAATACGAGTTCCACCGATTTGAAGTTGGTTCGATGACGTCAACGCGAGTTAATAGCTCATCTGATCATCTGATCGAACCGGTTCCAGGTCCGGTTTCCGGTTAAACCGGTCCGACCGGCCGGTTGATGAGTGAAAAAAGGTATGGTAATTTACTGTATAATTACTGCACTTATCAAGGGTAAAACAGTAAATTTATGCCCCAAATTACCTCTTTTTTAGTAATAAATGCATAAATTGTGAATATATGATTTGAATTTGAATATGATGCTATTTTAAAAAAAATATCTGTTGATTTTTGCAGATAAATTGAAAGAATTTAGATGAAGAAACAAGACAACATTTATTTGAAAAGAGAATCTGCAAGATAAGGATTTAAATGACAACTGATTTGGATAAGATCATCAATTATTGGATAAGGATTCTGCAGATTTAATTCTAAATTCAAATTTAAGATCAAATCAGCACAAGATCAAGCTAAAAAGAGGGAAATAAGGAAAACAAATCAAACAAGGATAAGATCAGGAAAAGATCAAGCTGAAAAAGAGGAAATCAAGGAAAGCTGGAACGTGTATCACGCTCCACCTACGCTGAGCGTAGGTGGAGCGCAACATTTAAATATCATTCCGGATCCTGCGCTGAGCGCAGGATGAAGTGCAAGAATACGAATCAGTTTTTCAAAGGATTTTAAATCAGATTCCTTCCAAATTTCAGATAGCTTTCCAACCTCTCTATAAATAGAACCTTTTGCAAAGATCAAAGGAGCTTTTGGAGAAACAACAGAGCAGAGCTAGGATTGGGGAAAAGCGTGACAATTTCTCCATTGGGTTGTAATGGCTACCATGCGTAGCTAAACTCTACGATAGGATTGAATGTAGTTGATTCAATCCCCGATTTTATGTGAATTCTCTTCAATATTTATGAATCCTTGTTTTTATGATATCGGTATTTTTATTCTGTGCTTAATACTTAGCTTCCGCCTGTGTGCCGGAGTTATAGGTTGATTTTATAATTTTCATTGGTAAATGGTTTTGTGAAATCAATAGCGAGTTTGGGGGAGCCTAGACATAGGAAACTTGAACTCTGATTAGTAAAAATACTCAAAGTAGTCACTATGGGATCGAGCTATAGGACGAACTGATAGTTTTAACAAACGGAAAAGTAGATCTTTAAAGCCGGGGTAATTTGTCGTCTGGGAGAACCCGCATGAATTATTTCTGAGTATTTTATCGCTAATACACTAGGGTAAAATAATATAATCTGGTTAAGGTATCATAATTGCATATTCATAAATATTACTGGGGCTCACATACGAAAGGGGTGCGATGATACGGAGTTCAATCCTAGTCCAAGTAACTATCTCCATCTCACTTCAAGTTCAAATTTATTTCCTTTTGCAATTCTCAATAAACAAACATATGCTCTTACTTGATAGTTGTGACCACTAACCTTTATAAATTGAACCATTCCCTGTAGATACGATACTCTTACTTACTATTATACTGCTGGAGTTTTGATACGCTTGCTAGAAATAGGGCTTTAACATTTATTTTAGAAGGCCGAATAACTAATGAGATTTTAACCCGATCCAAAAAAATCCACTACTCACATCTAGTCAAACTGAATAAACCGAATTACCAACTCTATATACTCCCAGCAAAAATTTCTTTTTTTTTTCATATCTTTTTATGTGAATTGATAATTAGTTTTAAATATTTTATTATTAATTTTAGAAATTTAGAAACTAATAAAGTCTTAAAAGCACGTTTTATAACCTTTATAATTTTAAGGTGTTTATTTAACCGTGGATAACAAAAAATTTATACTAATGGTGCTAATAAATATCCAAAATAAAGAAAAGTATTAATAAGAAACTTACATATATTAAAATGAACTAAAGTACAACACATTTTCATCTCCTTAGGGAGGGGAGTGTAGACAATTTCTAAAATAAGAGGGAAATGTAATATAATTGAAGTTTCACACAAGGAATGAGAGAGTAATTTACCTGATATATAGGAAACATATCAAGTCACAGACGAATTTAGAGGGGGGCAGGCAGGGGCCTTGGCCCCCCTCCTCCAACCATTTTTAATGTTCTTTATAAACTCTTCTCATTATATCTCTTATATTAATAATATCTTTGTAAATATAAAAACTAATAATTATTTTTATTTAACTTGATAAATATATTTATATTATATGTGATATATATTATATAAAAAACTTAATGAAATTTTTTAAGTTAATAGTTCATCAACGATTTCGGCCCCCCGTTTGATCTATTTCTGGATCAGTCCCTGTATCAAGAGAGATGGTTTGTTTATTGTAATAGTGAAAGGCTTAAATCATGACCATTAGATTTTACAATGATAGGTCACGATTAAAACACAAAGTCCTGCACATTACGTTTTTAAGTGGTCACGTGACAAATAAATAACTTTTAATCTTGACCAATAATGCATGTTGTGTGGCTATGATTTAAGCCTCACACTCTCATAATAAACAAGTCCTCTCACTGGATATGCCCAGATATATATTGAAACATATCAAGTGAAAAGAGCTTGTTTAATGTGAGAGTGAGAGGCTCCAACCATGACCATTAGATCTTACCATAAATGGTAAAGATTAAAACATAAAATCACATGACTTTCTTAAGTGGTCATGTGACCATTAAATTTTTTTTGGTCAATCATGTGACAATTATATATATAGAGAGAGGGGGGAGGGTTCAACTTACACTAGTGTAAGTTACACCAAGTATTACATCGTTGATAACTACAAATGGAATGTGTTTTTTAGTAATATAACCGTTGAATTATGTTTATTCATCATCATGATTATATGTGTCAAATTTCGTAAAATTTTGACATCAATAACTTGATAATCACGATGGTTGGGTTTTTCATATATTTCAAGTGTATATATAACGTTAATCTTGAGACATCACAATGACATATCAAATAATTTTGAATTAACGTAAAATTTCATATGTATGAGTCAGGATCCGCTGACACCAGGTGTCAAACTTCAAGACTTACACCAATTAATAACTTTTTCTAGAATGTGAGATTGACCAATCCAACCGTTGAATTGAAAGTTCTTATAAAGTAGATCAAGCTTATAAAATTTCATAAAAATCAAAAATTAATTGATACTTCATCAAACTAATTTATTTTAACGTATAATATGTTTTTAAAATATAAGTAAAATTCCACCGTTAGATAACATACCTACAAATGTCCAAATTATTTGAAATTTGATATACATGATCATGAGAGTAATATAATATGATTTAACAGTTGGATTGATCAATTTCACATTCTACAAAAAGTTATTAATTGGTGTAAGTTTTGAAGTTTGACACCTGATGTCAACTGATCCTGATTATATATATATATATGTATGTATGTATGTATGTATGTATGTATGTATGTATGTATGTATGTATGCATGCACATACATGTGTGTGTCTTTTTATTTGGGTCCAAATATATCCACGTAACTTTTTATTGGTCCAAATCCATGTTATTAGTTTTATTTTTTTTATCAAAATCCATGTCATTAGATTTAGAACTGACACACCAACCATACTGGATTGGGCCTAGGCTTCAGTTACTTTTTGAAAACGAAACGGGTCTGAAATATTGGGCCATCCGGCCATGTATCCAGATTGATAAAAAGAAGAAAGTTTAAATACGAGGTGTCGGGATATCTCATTCTCATGTAAACCTCACAAAATAAGTCGAGTCTATTTTCTAACAAGTGGAGTCACAAGTCACAACGAAGTTTTCTATATTTAAAAAGTAATTAAAAAATTACTTTATTAACATTTCCCTTCACTATATTATTTAGGCAATTATTTTTTACACACATTTTTTTAATTCGTGCATATCCTATTACCAATCCCCCCTCATCAATTATTATTTCCTAAATTATCAATTTTTATACTTAATATCTACTTATATTTTGAAAAATATATAATACGTTAAATTGAAGTTATATGATGAGGTATCAAATTATTTTTAAATTTATGAAACTTTGTAAAATTCTTCTACTTAATGAGAACTTTCAATTCATTGATTGGATTGATGAAAATCTATATTCATACATACAGAGTTATTAAGTGGAATATCTTTATTAAAAGTTACTTGTTCCGTTAGGCTAGCTAATCCAACCTACTTAGGGTGATTACTGTTGGGCCAATCTGGCCTATAAATGATAGACAACCGAATATGATACTTTTATAGCCTAGGGTTCGATCAGTCATAATGTAAATGGGCCGCCACAGTAAGGCCCATAGATAATTATAAAAGGTGAAGTCCACCCTAGATCCAGGGCATTTGATCTCATCATAATTTCTAGGTTTGACGTCGACTAAGTATTAAATTCGGTCGTCTGAAAATTTTGAGAACATTAGGGCCTGTTTGGTTTGAGAAAACGTTTTCTGTTTTCATTATGTTTCCTGTTTTCTGAAATTTTACAAAGGAAAAACTGGAAATGCTGAAAACAACAAATTTTTGTTTCCAGCATTTCCAGTTTTTCCTTTGTAAAATTTCAGAAAACAGAAAACAGGAAATGGAAATATGAAATGAAAATACAAACCAAACAAACCCTTATTTTTTTCAAAAGTTATTCATGGAGTAACGTGATCTCCACTATATATATATAGTACAAGAATAAATTTTTATTTAACTTAAAAAGAAAATTATTTCAAAACCTTTTTAAGAATTTATGTTATGGATGCTTGTTTACCACTTTACCATGAAAAGCTCCATAGAAGACAAATGCGACTGTGAAAAGGACTCGACAGACCTCATCCAAGGCTACGGCATAAGAAGACTACAAATTCCCAATCACTTTTTTCATTGGATTGACAGGGTGTGAATCGTTATGCTCTTTTGGACAGTAAATATAGAGACTCCATAAAGTTTGAGGTTTTTTTCGTGCTTCCAATATATTGTTATGTTCCCATCTGATATTGACAAGAAACAGGAAAACCCATGGACAACTTTACAAGTTTGTGAATCTGAATCTGAAATATTTTAAATTTACACTCTCATTCATTCATTATTGTGGTGATGGTTTCACAAAAGATGTAAATGGGAAACCGATAAGAAGAAGGCTTTTTTCTGACACAGTCAAATATATATGTCTTCATTTGATGTGAGGGATCCTGTATTCTCCCATATGAGTTTAATTGATAGCTCCTTCCTTCATTGCTTAGTTTGGTGTCCGTGAAATTCGGCCCCTCTGCCGTATTCTTTTATACTTTCCGTTCAGACTTTGCATGGTTTAGTTTTAAGAATTTATTTTTTTCTTTTTAAAAGAATGAGAAAATAAATCAATGATTTCATCTATTATATCACGTTTGTTTAGTACAAGTAATTAATAGTCTTAGTTTCTTTTAAGTAAGATTTTCTGTTAAAATTAATTAATGTTGTAGTAGAGAAATGGTATGAGCACAATTTTAATGGTTGATTCAATAAAAAGCAATTAATTTATGAGATAAGGTTCAAGCATTTTTTTTTATTGTCCGAAAATTCTTATAGGCATTAATTATGAGTTTAATTTTCGGATATTGGCAAATAAAAAAGATAACTTGCAATAATTATAATGGTTAGGTAAAATCTTACAAATTAACGGTTCAAGAATTTGTAGTTCAAAACTTGTTTAAAAATGGATTAATCAATCACAAAAATCTGAGTAGAATATAAAAAAGAGTGTATTACTAATATTTTTTAATTGTATAAATAGAAAAAAAATAGATATTAAAAGAAATTTACTTTTTATGTAATTTCACCCTACTAAATTTACATTAGTGAAATTCAATATAATTTTCGGATGTTAGGTGAGAAGTGAGATGCTGAGGTTAATCAGATTCAATATAATTTATAAAAGAAATTTTACACGTACATTAAATAGTGTGTCGCCACATCATTTAATAAATGTGACATCTCATTTATTATTAAATACAATATTTAAATAATGTAACAACACATCATTGTATGTCTGTGTAAAATTTATTTACACTGAAAATGTGTGTATATATATATCCCGGAGGCTTTCCTTGCTCTGGACCGGTGCACCATTCCCTCACCCTAAATTTTTCTACATAAAAAAATGTGTATATATATATATATTAAACTCTTTTTAAATATAATTCACATTAGTATGATTGGGATTGACATTGACCTTTAAAGCTCCCTCTTTTAATTCCTGCATATTCTTTGTAAAATTAAACTCAAAACTCAAAAGCATTTGATCCATTACTATTCATAGAAAACATAACATAAGATGGTACTCAGATTAGCTATAAATAAGAACTACAGCTGTAAAAGAAAGACGGGTCTTCACGTTATAAAGTTATGGTAATAAAAATGAACAACAAAAATCCGTTAGATTTTCACAAAATTGGCCAATATTGGTGTTTCCAAAAGGGAAAAAAGAGAGGGAGATTGTTTAATGAAATTTATTTTATATTTATACTATAGTACAACAGTTCAATCATAGGTAGGAATTAGTTTCCTCAAAAAATAATAATTAGGAATTAGGATTAATTAGTTTCGCCTTAGCTTGTTTCACTCCTATTTATATTTTTTTAATTTTACCATAAAGTTGAAAAAGATAAATGAAATTGCTGCTTGCCTCTTTTTATACAAGCAAATATTTGAAAATAAAAATAAAAATAATATGTTATCCAGTGTATAAAACTAAAAAGGTTGGTAGTTACGTAACATCGATCCCTACCCCACATTGTGGTCCTGGGGTGGTAATGATTTCGCAATGATAAGCACAATGCGAGATATGAATTGAAATCTAACGGTGGAAATAAAAGTTGCATGTTCAACGAGTCTTTGTTTCCTGTCATCTATCCTGGATCGATCTCCATTTATTATCCACCGATCGAATTCTTCTTCTTCTTCTATAATATCTTCTATCCATTCCCAAATAATTAATTATATTCCTACTCCGATCCTACAGATCGAATCGAATCGAATCGACTTCACCATATTCCATTGCCAATGGGGGATCCATGCCACCACAATTGGTTCTCCGATATGGTAACTAACTAACTAACCAACCACACTCACTCACACGACAACATCCATTCTATTTATATATATATATATATATATGATGAATTAATTAGTTTTATACTTTTATGTTTATGTATAGGTAGATCGATGTCAATTTGAATTTGAATTTAAATGAATTGGTGCACATATATGTATATATAGGAAATACAAGATGATGATTTCTTGAATGAACGGCACAAGATTGTGTCAGTGGAGGATGAAGATGAGATATTTAGAGAGATAATGCATCAACAACCGGCTACAGCTGCTTTCTCTTCTGACAGTGAAAGTCTCTCTCCCACTACCAACAACTTAATCTTCACATCCTCCCAACACAACAAATTACCTGCTGCTCCAACTTCTTACATTCTCTCCTTCGGTGACTCCACCGTTGTCACAGCTACGCGCCACGGCGGAAAACAGCCCTTGCACGACGCTCCCTCTAAACATGAAAATCACTTCCAACAACCAATTAGGCCGCCCAACCAAACAGTAACAAAGAAAAGTAGAAGCTCTACGGAGACACTTGACCACATAATGGCTGAGAGAAAACGGAGACGGGAACTCACAGAGAGGTTCATTGCACTTTCAGCCACTATACCTGGCTTGAAGAAGGTATATATTTAAGGGCGTTAATTAATTAATTAATAATCCCTTTTTTTTAATTTTAATTTTGTTTCTATTTTATCTACTAATTTTTTTTGCCATGAGATACTTAAGGGCCTTAAATTTTATAAAAAAAACATTGAGTTCAGTTCAGTCTACATATTGCTATATATAAATTAAAGAGGAATTAATTTATAGGAAATTAATGAGAGATTTCTTTTTAAAATGCTTTCTTCATTCCTTCCATATAGTTTCATTTCAATTGTGATACACGCACCCAGTGGGATGTCAAATATTGTTTGATTTAATGTGATTTTATGTTCACAATTTGGATTAGATTGACAAGTCGACTATACTTGGAGAAGCAATCAGTCATGTGAAACGGCTTCAAGAACGTGTAAGAGAGTTGGAGGAACAAAGTAAGAAGACAAGTGTAGAGTCAGTGTCATTCATTCGAAAATCCTACCTCACAGGCACAGGTGCAATATTGAACAAGTCTGATGATGATGATTGCTATAGAAGCAATGAAGCACTCCCTACAGTGGAAGCAAGAGTCTTCAAAAAGGACATACTCCTCCGGATTCACTGCAAGATACAAAATGGCATTTTGCTCAAAATTCTCGACCATCTTAAAAATCTTCATCTCTCCACAATCAGCAATAGTGTCATGCCATTTGGGAATTCCACTCTTGACATCAGCATTATTGCTCAGGTAATGTATATATATAATTAGTCTTTGAAGGAATAATTGAATAGTTAATTAAGATCCAATTCATGATCAATTACGATATATAGATACAATTTTGTTACTTGTGTAGTGAAATATTATATATTAAGATTTTGCAGATGGGTGACAAATTCAACGTAACAATGGATGATCTAGTCAAAAATCTGAGACTGGCTCTCTTGGAGTCATCTGAAGAATTACAGTGATCCATGCTAGAGTATCATTAATATTATTCTGGAAGTTCTATCTCTCTGTGAGGGAGTGATCTCAGCTGAGATTAATTAGGTTATTATGATGAATGGGATGAGTTGTGGTTTGATGATACTGTCAAGTGATTGCGCCTGCAGTTTCAGCATATTGGAAGTTGCAAATACCTAGTTTTCAGTTTGGTAAACTTAATGTCTTTCATGTTATTTTTATGGAATAAGGAACAACCTCTTTCATGTACTGCATGCCTAGCTACTTTATTTATTATATAAGTAATAAAATCAGCATATATATTTTGATTGATATTAAAGAAATAAAAGTAATTAAGTCCACTTATTCTAATTAAAGGATTTGGAACTTTTGGAGAACTAGCTAGTGATCTTATACATGGCTCTTTTTTGTTGAGTCTGGAGAGCTAGTCATTAATTGTATTGTATCAATATATAAAAAATGATGTTTTTTTAATGAATACATGCATTCTTATGCTTTATTACGGTATCATAGCTAGCTTAATTATAAGTTTGATTAATTACATTCTTACATATGAAGCAAGGTACCTACGTTGAATCATGGATGGTGTTACATGGGAATTACCTGCAAAAATGTTTACAGGTAATTAAATTTGAGAAATGTAATTTATACCATATACAACAAGGAGAGATAAAGAGAGAAAAGAAAGAGAAGAGCTAGGAAAAAACGTAAGATATGATAGATGATGTGATGAAAAGAGATAGAAAGAGAAAATGTGTTATATGACTTATTGTATGTTTTTTATTGTATGAATTTATTATCTCATTAAATTTGCAGAAAATCACATATAATTAAATCTCCAAGTAATTAACACCATGATGGTCTGCCTAATTGGAAAGCAAGGGAAAGATTCTATATATGCATGAATGGTAATTTAAAGATTATTTTGTAGAAAAAGCTCAATGAGAGGTTGTGAACTGTATGAATGATAATTTTTATTTAAACTATATTGTGAAAAAGCCATGAGCTAGCATTGAGCGGTGTTTCTTTTATAGGCTCTGTCTACGATAGACCATGGTCCACGTGGTCCAAAATGTAAAAATATAATAATTTAAATTATTAATCATCAAATTCAACGCTCATATTATTCATGATTGATATTAAATCGATTTCCAATTAGTTTTGTGAAATATTAGTTGAAAAGAATAAAAAATCAAATTGATAGTACCGTGTAATGTAAAAGTTTCCCTCTTCAACTTTAAATTGATATATTCTCAACGAAACTAGTATAAGTTTTATTGTAAATCCATATATATATTTTCCTTAATCTTTTCCCCTATCATTATGTTTCACTGTTACTGTGTTTGACATTAATTTTGGGGTCAATAGGGCGGGTGTTAGATATTTATCTAATGTGTGGACCTACATACATCATGATGTGTTATAAATTATCTGAAGAATAATTTTATTTGGAGTAATCTTCTTATAAGGATTAATTTTTTGGGATTAACGACATCTCACTAAGTATGAGCTTTGCAACATGTAGATACCAAAAGTCTTATTTCTATTTTTATGATGGTCCAAAATAAAAATAAGAAAATTACAAAGGACTTAACTCTTCATGAAAGAGTATGTTCTTATTATATAAGGTTATGGTCCCCAAATTATATGTATAGTTTTCTTTTCTAACATCTCATCATTAGAGAATAAGAACTTTTTATTCTAGAGAAGAATTGAACATATAGGACTTGGAAGATCGGACCTAGAAGTTTCTATATCATGTTTACCAATGGATCCCAATACGTTACCGCAATTTGTTTATCTTGTTTATTCTCTTACCCTGTGTTTGGTTCAATGAGAGAAATTGAGAAGAGAGAAATAGGAAAGAGAGAAAGTGGTATGAATTTGGATAAAAATAGAGGTTGTTTGGTTTGAGAGAGGTATGAGAGAAATGGAAGAGAAATTAGTTTAAAATTTGTTTAGTTGTGTAGAAATAGAGGAGAGAAAAATTAATAAGTATATGAAATTACAAAATTATCCCCATCATTATAATAGAATGAAGTAATATTTTATGGGAGAATGTGAAATATAGGGGTAATATTGTAAAATAATAAACCCACCCCTCACTCACCCCATTTCTCCCCTCCCACCAAGAGATTATAAATTAGGTGGGTCCCACCAATTTTTATACTCTCTCACCTCTCATTCTATTAAACCAAATGAGGTGGAAGAAATAAATCACCCCAATCTCTCTCTCACCTTTTTCTCTCTTTGCTAATTCTTCCATAACAAACATAGCATTAGTGATTTGACATATAATTTCTCTAATTAATGATGATTATCATCTTTAAGTTCCGCCATTAAATTTCTAATAAACAAGGCATAAATCTTGTCAAATTTTATTTCATTTTTTATTGAATCGTTGATTTTGATAAATAAAAAAAAGGATCCATTGGTTTAATGATTTTGTTTTAATGTGATTGAGTGATGAAACCTCTTTGTATTGCTTAAGAAGTTACCACGATTTCTTTTCTAACTTTTTGAATGATGAAATTTGCTTGGTTCTCCCCCTAAATAATATTGGGATATTATATGTCAATCCCACATTAGATAGGAATGCGCAAAGAGGGCAATATATAAGTGGCAAGACCTATACATTTAATACCTTAAGGTTTTAGGTTGTATGTGGTGTCTAGCTCACTTGCGTGGTTTGCTCCTTAGCCTAATTTTGGAGGTCTCCCTGGTTTTTAGGCTCCCCTATCTCCCTAACAAATAGTATGAGAGTTGATGGTGTAATCAATTGATTGGCTCGAACGACAAATTGGTGGTGGATCTATGTGGTGATTTTTCTATTGAAAGTCTTCCTAGCGATGGATCTATGTGGTGATCCTTCTATTGAAAGTCTTCCTAGCGGTGGATCTATGTGGTGATCATTCTATCGAAGCTTTAATGTCACCATGGAATACTCATGATGAAAAGCTTTAGCTTAAATTGGTGCTAGATCTATGTGGTGATCCTTAAGGTTTTAGGTTAGATGTGGTGTTTGACTCACTTGTGTGGTTTACTCCTTAGCCTAATTTTGGAGGTAAGCTAACTTGTAGGGTGATGATTGCCCAAGGCTTATATATTTTTATTTGGTCCTATCTCTAGGCAATGTGGGACTCTAACACACCCCTTCACGCCGGGGGCTGGACATGAGCATGGACAATTGTGGGTGGCGGCCCAATAACGGTTGATCATCTAAGATAGGCTCCAATATCATCCTAGATTTTGGACTTCGGTCTAACTCTACCCCAAAATCTAATATGGTATCAGAGTCTATCCTTGATGACCCGTCGTTATTGGGCCGCCACCCAACCCATATAGATCTCAACACTCTAGATGTCCAACCCTGGGTGTGAGGTTGGTGTGTTAGAGTACCACATTGTCTAGAGATTAGGCCAAAATAAAGTATATAAGCCTTGGACGATCTTCATCCTACAAGTTAGCTTTTACGGTTGAGTTAGGCCATCCAAAATCTAAGATGGAACTTGAGTGTTATCTTTGTTCATTTTTCTTCTTTGTTTCAGATTCTCATTCACTATCATGTAATTAGGTGCCTCGAGTGGTTTCTTTCATTAATCTGTTCTCTCTTTTTTTATTTAAAGTAGATAAACAAAAAGAACAAGAAGAAGCCGATGAGTTGTTTATATATAAGCAGAGAAAAATTCACTATATTGAGTATATAAGCGTTACTCAAACTCAATTTCACAAATAAGTTTTATAATAAACTCCAACACACCAATCTATTGAAATTGAAAACTTAAAAAATAATAAGGACATGTTTATTTACTGTTTTTAAAAATAATTTTTTATTTTTAAAGATAGAAGGTTTAAAAAATCTATTTAACATATAATTTTTAAAAATAATTTTAAAAAATTTGACTATTTTTTATTTTGAAAACTGAAATTCTTTTTTAGGTACAAAGGAGGAGAAAAAGAGATTGAACAAGGGTCATTACTTTTCCCACCCCATTTTTGCTATTCTCACCCACTGTGAAATTTTTTCATAATGCCCCTTCTCTCTTTCCCTCCTCCCCCACTGTTCCCCTCCCCTCTCCCCCTCCCCCTTCCACCCTTCCTTGCCCCCTTCTCCCCCCCTCTTTCCCCTTTCCCCCTCCCGCTTCTCCCCTTCCCCTTTCCCGCCTCCTTCTCCCCTTCTCCCTTCCCAGCTCCCCTCCTCTCCCCTCCTCCGTCCTCTTCCCCCGTCCCCATTTGTCTTGCTTTGAAAAAAATTTCGGAATCAATTACGGACAACCTTGTCCATAAACTATTTTTTATTATCCTGGATTTGTTGCGAACACAGGTGTCCATAAGCCTTTTATTTTTCTAAAAATTGCTTATGGATAAGATTGTCCGGGAACTATTTCTGGACAACCTTGTCCGTAAACCAATTAACTGAAGGGCAATTTGGGATTTTAAATTTTTTAGAAAAAAAATTGGGGGTGGGAATAGTAAAAACCACAGTGATAAAAGCAATGGCCTTGAATAAGAACAAATCTAGGCCCAAATGCCTATATATCCTGAACCAAGAGTATATGCAATAGGTGAAGAATACAAAACACATCGTAAGATAATATGTAAGCTTGAGAAGCCATGAAGTTTGTAGGTCTATTTCGAGTAAACCCTCAGTTCAGTCTCTAAAGATTTGAGGTTAGTCACATTAGTCCCTGAAAGATCAAAATTTCATTTTCGTCCCTGAAAGATGAAAAAGTCATTCAATTTAGTCATTTTTAGGCACTAAATTGACATTTTAAAAATTCTTTTAAGGACTAGAGTGAATGATTTTTTATCTTTCAAGTATTAAATTGAATTAATTTTCATGTTTCAGGGACGAAAAATGCATTTTCCTTTTTTCAGGGACTAATATGATCGACTCTAAATTTTTCAGGGACCGAAATGAGGGTTTAGTCGTCTATTTCCTTCTCTATAAGAATGAGTAAATTTAGGATGTTTTGAAATTTTTATTTTTTTTATTTTTATAAAGGCAAACTTATAAATAAATTATTTCATTTATAATTGTTTTAAAAAAATATTTTATAAATAGTTTTAAAAATCTAGAGACTTATAAATATTTTACAAATCTAGAGACTTACTTTCTTCATTTAAAATACATTACACTACTTCTTTTCCTATTTATTTGTTCCCTTACATGAAAACACACAAATTAAATATTGCAATAAATGTGTTAATTTACATTAAGTTAATATATTTTTTCTAATATATCTCTTATTTCTCTATTTTATTCATTATTTTTTTCACTTATTATATCTCTTATTAAGGGTAAAAATAGGAAAGTACAATTAATAGCTTCTTGAACTTCTAAATGGAACATATAAGTAGAAAAGAAAAATTCTTCGAATGAGACTTATAAATAGAAACGGGGATAACATCTTTCTAAGCCCAAACCAAAATTTATATATGGCCCCTGCAAAATATTTGGTCAAGATCCCGATACCATCTAGGATAAGCTATGATGCCATCTTTCAACAATATTACGCTTACGATTGAGTTATTTCACATTATTTTAACATTTATAATATCAAATCTTAAATAATAGTTATTTTGAAACGTACTTAACAACATTATTTAATGGAAAAATAACGCTCATATGGCTCCTGTAAGATAATAGTAACAACTTTTAAGAATCTCTTATTCACTCTTACAAACTACATATGATCAAGCGGACAAGTATCCCAAGATTTCAAATTCTTTTGTATCATAACTCGTAATAATGTGCCTATAGTCTTATTAATCACTTCAGTTTGTCCATCAATTTGTTGGTGGTAGATGGTAGAGAAAAGTAATTTAGTTCCTAATTTGTGCCAAAGTGTACACAAAAAAAGATTAAGAAACTTAATATCCCTATAAAACACAATGCTCCAAGAAATGTCGTGCAATCGTACAATTTCTCTAAAGAATAAGTCAACCATAATTTGCGCATTATTTACTTTTTCGCATGAAATAAAATGTGCCATTTGGAAAAACGGTCCGCTACCACAAAGATGAAGTCATTTGCATGTTGTGTCCTAGGCAATCCTACAATGAAATCCATTTTCCAAGGACCTTTAGGAATAGGAAGAGGGGGTATATATAGAATTCATAGGATTTACCTTGGATTTGACACTTTTACACTTAATGCATCTCTCACAAAATGATTTAACTTTAACATTCATATGTGGCCAATAAGAATGTTCTTGTAAAATCCCTATGGTTTTGCATCATATTTATCAGCAAAAAAAGGTGTCATACACATAAGAGATTCTTGAAAGTTGTTACTATTATCTTATACAAACCATTTAGGCATTATTTTGCCATTAAATAACGTTGTTACGCCCCGTTTCAAATAACTATTATTTAAGATTTGATATTATAAATGTTAATGTGAAATAACTCAACTATAAGTGAAATATTGTTGAAAGATATAATGCCCCAATGGCTCCAGTAATATATTAGCTCAGCCATCTTTCTTTCTGTTGTTCATGTATTTCAAAGTGGGTAGATTTTCTAAACCAAAAAAGGGCAGATTATCTTGTCCTGTAACTGTTTCCATTGTCTGTGTTCAATTGATTATGTCCATTGAGGGAGCCCTGATTCTAGCTTTAATTAACAATTAATTTTAGATTTTCGTTTGCATTTGTTTGTTAAAGTATTTATTGATCAAAACCACTGGAATTGAGGTAATAGTAGGCTCAAGATCTTGTAATCAAAAACATTATATATATATAGATAAGGAAATGCTAAAGGCATTTGTATAGAAAATATAAAGCTTTTATTGAAGTATATCTCATTTAATGTTATAAATGCAATCAATATCGTAATTTTCAATAAATTTTTTTTATATATGATTCTTTAACTAGTGTCCTTAAACACTCGTTAGCCGGACTCACACACACACGAAGTATTCATTAGTCTCATAATTTTTCATTTGACATGCCAATACACTATGTTTGGTAAGAGTAGAAGAGAAAAGAGATGAAGATAATTTGTAGGTTGTACGGTAAAATATAAATAATTATGAAATAGGGAAAGTTAATTGTTTGGTCGGATCAAAGAGATAGAAGAGAAATTATTTTATTTTTTACACTTTTTAAAAACTATTATTAAATCAATTTTTCTCCTTTCTCACCAAACCAAGTATGAGCCTATGAGGCAGTGATACTTCTCCTTTTTCAACCAAGATGAACGCAAGGGATGACACACAACGATGGTGGCCACACAGAGGATGTCTATGGGGAGCAAGCTGCGGCCGGTAATGACACACACGAGGATCATTTTCTTCTTCCACACGTTGAGGTTTTTGCAACCTCTCCTGTAAGAATTTTCTTTTATTTGGACTACTATTGATTGGTGTAATTTTAGTTTATTAAAATGGGTTGAATGTATGACCCTATATGTTATTCTATGATCCTATTTTGGGTTTTAAGAATCACCATGTGTACATATCATTATTGGGTTGAGTCCAATATGTGAGTGTGTTGAGTAGTATGTGTAGGGCCTAATGGGCCTAGTATCCATGATGGATGGAAATTAGGTAACCCATGTTTTTTTTATCAAAAGGAGGCAGGATCCCCACTTGACTCTTGAGATATATACGCTCTCTGATGGCTCACGGTTCCATCAAGGGGTCTGTTTGTGAAAGAGGGGGAGATCAAGTGAAAGGACTTGTTCTTGACGTATACACGTGTGTACATTTTGTGATACCAAGGGAGAGTTATAGGAGATGCCTTCAAGAGGTACGCAATTTACCTTTTATATAAATAATATTTAGATGTTCTAAATTCTGATATTGATCCAAATAATTTTAACACCTCCTTCTCTCCAATGATCTCGTGATGATGCCCATGACACAATGAGGTGGGAATGGCAACCATGGCGGAATGAGTTGGGAACAATGTGGGGACTTGGTTGGGATGCTCTATTGTGATAATGGAGGTTACTACGCTAACAGGAGGGATGTGTCTATCCACTGGCTCATAAAGCTTATTTTTGCTTGATGTCTCATCTAATTAGAGAGGAGATACAAAACATGGATCCCACACACTTTTTTATTTCTTTTCCGTTTCATTGTTGATAGGTCAGCCTAAAAACAAGGCCAACTATTTCTACGTCATTTCTCTCCCACCCCATTTATTCGTTATTTCGAGTAATATTATTTATACAACACTACAACCTTACAACATAGTAAAGATAAAAATTAGAAAAGTAAGAAGAAAGAGAAATGTAAGATGTGATGAGTGATATGATGGAGAGGGATAAAGAAAAAAATGTGTTGTATTAATTGTTGTATATTTTTGTTGTATGAATTTAGTTGATCATTTCATTTCAACCAAACTCAGCACGATAATGACAACAATACGGATTAAACTTTGATTATGATTAATTACTATTATTTCCGTCCATGTCGTACACTAATTAAACTTCAACAAAGCATTTTAAATAAGAATTTAATTCTAAGTACTTTTTGATCTATTTTAATTTTCACATGTATAAATAAAAATATTATTATATTTGTTGTATTCTACTTTTAGAAGTTAGAATCACAATTTTCAACTTTCCCTATTTGACATATGTGGATTTGTTGGCTTTGGGCCCGTAGCAGGTAAGAAATATTTTTTTCTTTTTTTTGATATTTGGTAAGAAATATTTTTTAATCCTTGTTTTGTGAGACTTCTTTATAACCTTACCTTGATTTATTGATTATGGACAAGCTTGAGGAGAAAGCATTGCTATTCCATAGACGTGGAAACAGAGCACTAGTGGGTTTAGGAGACAAATATATGTGATTATTTTAAAATAATTATTATTTAGAAGTTTGCTTGAGGTATATTTTTTACGATTTAGGTATATTTAGAAGTTTTGTTCTATTTAAATTGTTTATTACATTTTTTTTTATGCTTGAGGTATATTTTTTACGATTTAGGTATATTTAGAAGTTTTGTTCTATTTAAATTGTTTATTACATTATTATTTTATTTTATTTATTCAATATATATATCTTTATTAAATTAATGAAAAATGTTAATAAATAATAACTTGAAATTTGTATTATATTTTTCATTAAATTTAAAAAAATTTTAATTCTTGTATTAAACTTCAGGCGAAAATTACTTTGACCCAAAATTATATACTTATATTATATAGTCTAAAGATGGAAAGTTAGTTGAGATAAGCTTAGTGCACGTGCAAAAAGTTAAAATGACTGCTAATTCATTTTGATTTTTTCTTCTGACTCCCAAGTAAGATTAGAATAGCTTTACGATCCATGAAAGGCTTTTGGTAAAACCGGAATGGTTTCCATGCTACTTGGTGAATGTAAAACAGAGGATGGCAGAGCATGAAGCAATGGAGCAACCATTTTTGCTCATGCAAGGTAGAATAAAGCAGCTGCTATGCCAATGAGATTTGGGCAAGGATGAGGGAATGGATAATTAAAGAGAAGTTTGGGAAACTAGATGACTATGTATTTGTTTAATTAATTATTCAAAAAATAAATCTTTGTAAGTATTGATGTGATTCTTGTTTTGCCTTTGGAAATTCAAGCAACTGCTTAAATTTGCTAACTAACCAGCCCTGGGAGGGAATATTTGGGTGATGCCTTCAAACAAAATGCATCTCCTCCTTATATAGTTCATGGAATCTGGAAAACCTATGTATTACCGGGTCTAACCTTAGGTATGTGACTATAATTTCTAATTCTGCAATTGTTCTACAGTACTCTTAAGCACAAATGGCCCCTGGACCTCGACGGTCGATGAACATCTCCAATGGCAGTAGTGTTGGCGCCGACCGATCATGAACTTGTGGATGATGAAGAATGAATGGCTGAGACGCGTAGACATACGTTGTCCTTAAGGGTTATTTCGCGGATTGCGTAACCCCCAGGATTTAACAGCCCCTTCCCCCGGAAGCACCGAGGTATCAGAACAGTGAACACTGTCAGCAGAGCAGAAAAGAGAAGAGGAAGTGAAGTGAGAATGGACTAGCTCGGTATTTATAGGCAAAAGACAAGTGAGACCCAATATCATGCGCAGGGAGGCAAATCCACCGACTTGTCCTTAAGGGTTATTTCGCGGATTGCGTAACCCCCAGGATTTAACAGTCCCTTCCCCCGGAAAAGAGAAGAGGAAGTGAAGTGAGAATGGACTAGCTCGGTATTTATAGGCAAAAGACAAGTGAGGCCCAATATCACGCGCAGGGGGGCAAATCCACCGACTTGCACTAAACCGAGCACTGTCAGCAGAGCAGAAAAGAGAAGAGGAAGTGAAGTGAGAATGGACTAGCTCGGTATTTATAGGATTTAACAGCCCCTTCCCCCGGAAAAGAGAAGAGGAAGTGAAGTGAGAATGGACTATCACGCGCAAGGGGGCAAATCCACCGACTTGCACTAAACCGAGCACTGTCAGGAGAGCAGAAAGAGAAGAGAAATGAAGTGAGAATGGACTAGCTCGGTATTTATAGACAAAAGACAAGTGAGGCCCAATATCACGCGCAGGGTGGCAAATCCACCGACTTGCACTAATTTGCACTAAACCAAGCAACCAAGGCCCGTTTGCGCCCAATATCACGCGCAGGGGGGCAAATCCACCGACTTGCACTAAACCGAGCACTGTCAGCAGAGCAGAAAAGAGAAGAGGAAGTGAAGTGAGAATGGACTAGCTCGGTATTTATAGGATTTAACAGCCCCTTCCCCCGGAAAAGAGAAGAGGAAGTGAAGTGAGAATGGACTATCACGCGCAAGGGGGCAAATCCACCGACTTGCACTAAACTGAGCACTGTCAGGAGAGCAGAAAAGAGAAGAGGAAATGAAGTGAGAATGGACTAGCTCGGTATTTATAGGCAAAAAAGACAAGTGAAGTGAGAATGGACTAGCTCGGTATTTATAGGCAAAAGACAAGTGAGGCCCAATATCACGCGCAGACTTGCACTAAACCAAGCAACCAAGGCCCGTTTGCGCGTGGCAAATCCACCGACTTGCACTAATTTGCACTAAACCATGCAACCAAGGCCCGTTCTCATGCGTGCGAGCCCAAGCCTTTATCAAGTTGTTTGAAAGGTCCAATCACACTTTAATATATAAGCACTCAAACATGCTTTACTCCAAGCAATGTGGGACTTGAATTTTACAAAAATTTTGAAATACTCTTAAGTTACAACAAGTAGCTGGAGGTCCAAGGTTGTTGGTGCTAGCTACTTGCTCATGCTAGCTAGCTAAGGCCATGCTCCTTTCATATTCTCCCATGAGGAGGTCTAATTAAGGCCCATTTTAAGTGTTCTGCTGCTATATTAAAGAGCCAAAAGGGTGAAAGACGACGTCGCACCGACTTGGAGCTCATAGCGACAACATCCGAGATGGCAAAAGATTTTTAGGCTAAAATGTTTTTTTAATTAGCAAATTACATCCACACTTCGGTCTTCACCAATTTTCTTCACATCATTGGGGAGAAAAGCTTTTTTGTGGTGTTCACACAAGATTTCTTCAATCTCCCTTGCGTTTCCTTGCATCTCCGAAATGATGGAATTCAAATAGTTTTATATCCAATTAAATTCATTCCTCCATTAATTTTTCTTCCTAAAATCACTTGAAATAGATGTGTAATACTACCTCAGTCTTATATACTCCCTCCGCTATTCTTTTTAATTTTTAAATAAGAATTGTTTTCAGATACCAATGTAATAATAAAAGTTATTTTTTTTAATTTGACCCCAATCTTAATCTGATTCTTTTTATTTTAAATATTTATTATAAATTCATATCATAAATATTTAAAGAATTCAAAGTTTTAATAAGTGTATTTTTTAGGTTTTCAACAAAAAATTGTGGTAAAAGATAAACCATGTGAACATAAACACGTGGTATTTATGTGTAGTTATTAAGAAAAGAGAAATATTAATTGCTTTAATGAGAGAAAAAAAATATATTTAAAAAAAAATTGGATGTAGTCCTTAATCTTTAACGACAAATAAATAGAAACGGAAGGAGTATAAGAAACAAAAAGGTAAAAATTTCCGGTCTTATATATAAGAAACATATAATGTACTAATTTTTAGTTGCATTAATTATTAATTACTTTATATACTCTTAATTATAGTGAGTGGTTAACCAGGTATCCACCTGTACAATCATTTAATACTAAGTGTATTTCTAAAAAAATAAATAGATTTATAACCTTATTAATTTCTATTAACAAATCTATAACTATATACAATTGGAACCCTATTAGAAGGAAAGTTTTGATAAGTGTTGGCTTCTCCTTTAGTGGCTTCTTTCATACTCTTCTATTCACTTTCCATATAAGGAAATTTTATTTATTATTGAAAAAAATTAATTTTTTAATAAATTGAATTGCATTTTTTTATTCATCCTATGTAGTGCTTTCCACTACAATAAATGTTGTACTGCTGTCTAACCTTTTTAAAAAATAAATGAAAATTTAAATTTTAAATCAAATAGTGGGATTTAAATGCAACAGTGGATTTTAATTAATATTTTTGACTAACCCATTTTGGTTTCAATTAAATGGCCGGTTATTCACTTCCTTCACCCAAGAAAATTGCAATTTCCCATATTTATTTATTTTATTCAAATTCAAATTTACCTACTTAAAATTCGTTTTTATGTGCCTATAAATATGATCAGTTGCAGCACCGCCTCAAATGTGGCATCTGCCTAGAATTTTGTCTAGCATTTTTTAACCCTTTCCATATTCATAGGATTTTTCCATCAGATTAGCTTTTCGTATTCTCCACTTCAATTTTTCATATTTCTCTTTCTTTCTCTTGGCTGACCCTGTTTCTCTGTCTTCTTTCACTGCCAGGGCTTTCTCATCGGAGCATTTCTTCTTCTTCTTTTCTGTCTCATTGATTCACAGGTGTTTCTGGTAAGTTCCTCTTCCTCATCTTCCTTTCTTTTCTTTTCTTTCACATTTTTCTGATTTACGTTCATCCCCATCTTCTCCGTCTTCCCTTCTTTTTTACGCATTCTCTAATTTTTCTTCTCTTCTCACTTTTCCTGATACGTTGAAAGCACTACAAGAAGGTGGTTTTGGGACACGCCATGTAGAGAGGCAGTGGATCGGTGGTGCGACATACTGGCCGTCGAAATGTTAAGGTCACTGAGAATCTAAGTCACAAATTAAAACAGCAGGGACGAGGAACACAAGGACAAGGTGGTGGGCGTGGTCGTCGAACGGTCAGGAAACGGAGAGTAGAAAAGAGAGCTGTTGAAGATTTGTTGCTGGGCCATACTGCACCCAGTCATATCTCCAAGAGTGGTAGAGAATCATTGAGAAGCTTGGATGAGGAATGGGATGGAGAAAAGGCCAGTCCCATGACTCCTGTACACATTGGTGTTGCTGACAATAGTGCTGAAGAGGTGGAATATGATCAAGGAGACTGGGAGGTAGGTTATAATGGTGTCCCTCCTAACCGATGGAGTAGAGATATGATTGTAATGAGTGATGAAGATGCAGATGCTTTTGAAGATGACAATGGAATTGAAGAGAACGAAGAGGAGGCAGATGTTATGAGTGAGGGTTCAGATGGCATGGTAAATAGAGTAGTAAACGCAGGAGGCTCTGACTCGGTTCTGTCTGAAGATTCTTCTGATCAGAACATCCATGGTGATTGTGGCCGAGATCACGGGGATGGTCCGAGCGCTAAGCGTGGTGGTCCGAGGATCCCTCCAGGCGGTTGATTGCTTCTCCGGTGGTCGCTCCGGTACAGGGTGCGCGGTGGTGTACCCTGCGAAGGCACTCCAACGCTCAAGTTAGTGGGGGAGATGATATGAGGGTGAATGGTGATAGATCGATTCCCTCTGGCTTATGGGGGTGAGGCCCCTTATATAGTCATGGGGTGCTACGACAGGGGGGAACATGGCAGGTGGAGCAGGCACGCCTCCGCCGCCCTTCTCCTGCTACGGCCGTAATCCCCGGTGGCGTGTGTCAGATACTCTTACCTTTATCGGGGGTTGTAGGGGGCGCATTAAATGTGATGAGACTTGGTAGGTAAGCTACCTCTGGGGCTCTAGTCATAGGGTCCGAGGCTTCGTCGTTGTGGTGTGGGAATCCAACCGCGTACGCTGGGCGATTGTCTAGACCTAGGTGCCATAGTGTTGGTTCTTACGTTCGGGACATGGATCAGGCGATCGTCTCGTGAGGAGCCGCTTACGCCGTGGTCCGGATCAGTAAGCTACCTCTGGGGCTCTAGTCATAGGGTCCGAGGCTTCGTCGTTGTGGTGTGGGAATCCGACCGCGTACGTTGGGCGATCGTCTAGACCTAGGTGGCATAGTGTTGGTTCTTACGTTCGGGACATGGATCAGGCGATCGTCTCGTGAGGAGCCGCTTACGCCGTGGTCCGGATCAGTTGCCCTCCAGCGTGATGGTGAGCGAGCGGCTCACCATCGACGGTGTTGTTCGGCCCTGGGTGCTTACGCCGAGGTCCGGATCAGTTGCCCTCCAGCGTGATGGTGAGCGAGCGGCTCACCATCGACGGTGTGCTCCGCCCCGGGTGCTTACGCCGAGGTCCGGATCAGTGTTGCCCCCCAACGCGGTAATGGATGAGTGGGCCACAACCGACGGTGATGCGTATGTTGTGATCGTTCATTTCGATCGGTCTGCCTAGACATGGATCAGTTGCCGAGAAATGTGGTGGAGTCCGAGCGGTCCACCATTACTGTGGAGTCTAGACCGACGTGGTCGCTTAGCTGCTCTGTTGCGTCGCGTCACGTCTTGTCGTCTGACCCTTCGTCTGGATCGGACATCGTGTGTCAGTTACTTTTGGGTGACGGTTCGTGAGAGTGTCACCACGTGGCGTGCGATCAGTGGACAGGCTTTATCGAGATGCACGTTAATAACTGCTCATTGTTGCTGAGACGTGCGTTGCGCACGTCTCAGATTGTTTTACGCTTTTGCCCTCCGTTTGGTAGGTGCAATTACATATTGACCCTCGGTTGGGATTTGGCTGCCAATTTTCTCCCTGTGGGAAATTACCCTTTTGCCCGTGCCCTTTGCTCGTGACTTCCTGTCTCTAAAGGGAAAAGACTGTTCAGCCCTTGGATTTAAATTTATCTGTAGGGGGAGTTACTTGCTCCTCACTTCGTCTTCGCTGCTTCTCCGCTTCCTCTGCATTCTCCTCTGTTTTTTTCCTTCTGCTTGCTCCTCCATTTTCGTCAGAGATTTGGAATCCCAAGCTTTCGTTCTCCCTTCTTCGGTTGAGCATTCACTTGAGTTGCCTTCTTCCGCCGGTGCATTCTGGTGGTGGTTTCTCCGTGGGGTTCGTCTTCCTTCCATAAGCCTTCTGCCACCGTGGTCCGCCGCGCCTTCTCTGCTTTTCCACCGTATTTCTCAGGTACTGCTCTTTTCCCCACCGTTTTATTTGAGTTTCTGCTTTTCATTCGCGTCATGGATCCTTTTGGGGTAGATGGTGGTGGGGAAGGGAGTAGTGACTCTCTGGAGGTGCTTGACGCGCCTCCGTCCACATGGCCGAGGTTCGCATCAAGGCCGAGCGCCGTACGTCCGCCTCCCCAGGCGTTGACTATACCCTCCATGTTTCGTTACTATGAAAGTGCGGCTGCGTCGGCTCGTGAAAAGGCCCGCGGACTCTCTCCGGCCGAGCGGTCGGTATTCGTGGGAGGTCTCTGCGCATCCTCTTCAGAAACCGATCCAGAATCGCTAGAGGAGAGTGCCGAGATCTCTGACCATAGTGATTCTTTTATTGAAGGTGATAATTACGGGTATATGGACGTTGCTAGCACTAGTGGGGGGAGGTCACTAGCCGAGAGATGCGGGTCGCCGATCGCTACGCCTAGGTGGACTCCGAGGTGCTCGGAACTGTCTCTCGGTATTGTGGAGAGACCGAGGCGACTCTTCGTGCGTCTTTGTTGGTGATGGAAGCATCTCATGATGAAGATTACCAGATATCTCCTCCTTCAGCATCCGATCGGGTTTGTCATCTGGGTGAGACGAATGCTGGTCACCTCTTTATGTATGCTTTCATGGTGCATAGGTTGAAGATCCGGTTGCCGTTCTTGGCCTTCCAAAAATCCATGTTGAAACATTACCGTGTGGCGCCGAGCCAACTTCACCCGAATGCCTGGGGTTTTATTAAGGCTTTCGAGGTCCTTTCTGTGCAT
The DNA here is from genome assembly GCA_026901365.1 of Sesbania bispinosa. Lineage (NCBI taxonomy): Eukaryota > Viridiplantae > Streptophyta > Magnoliopsida > Fabales > Fabaceae > Sesbania > Sesbania bispinosa. The sequence goes on along the minus strand of QLOH01000060.1, from coordinate 1,238,380 downwards.
TTAGGGATCATCCCGACGGTGGGGATTTTTACCTATTTCTTTGACGTTTGTCCGAGGAAAGCTGGGCCGAAGGGGTGGGTCAGTCTTCGAGCGCACAGTGGTCGGCCGCTGCTGTCGTTGTATGTGGATTCGGCTAAGTCCTCCGGAGTCTCGTTCAAACGCGATTTCTTCAAAGTTGTCCCGAAGACTGGTGTTCTTCCTTTTTGGAGGAATTCTTGGGACGAGTTGGAGCCGTCGTTCAGTATTTACTGGAACAATCATCACTATGATTGGGGTCTGAAAACTTATTCCACATCGCTCGACTCCCTGAGTGAATCCGAGAAGGATGCGGTGTTTCTCTTGGAGGAGGCTATCAAAGAGAGGGGTGGCCGCCGTTATTCTTCTCGGGTGTTGGTGGATTCGCTTCCCGATCAGTTGACGGTCGCCTTAGGTTTGTTGTCTTGTAAGCTGCTTGTATTATAGTGTTAATTATAGACTAACCCATTGTTTCTTTTTGGTTTGCAGAGGAAGAACAAATGAATCTCCGGGACCTGATGTTGAAGGCCAAAGCTATCGGCGTGGATGGGCCGAAGGGAAAGGAGTCCAGGAAGAGGAAGATTGCTGATGGGTCGGCCTCTACTCATTCGGGCAGCCAGAGCTTGCCTCCTCCTCCACCGACCGTTGAGACCGAGAAGGTTCAGGAGCTTCAATCTGGGGGTGAGGGTAAGAAGATTGAGGCTGAGAGGAGGAAGAAGAAGACCAAGATTCCTCCCAAGGGTGATGCCGATCGTTCCGAGGGTGCTGGGGGAACTTCTGCTGGGGTCCCTGTCTTGACCGGGGCGGAGATTTTTGATGATGATTTCTCACCCGATCATCCTGCTGTTATTTCTCAATTCTTTTCCCCGGAGATTCGCAGCAAGTTTGTTAAGGGTGAATTCTCCGTCCACCAGTGTCTTCAAGATGCCCAGGTTACTTACTTGCAGCAGGTTAGCCTGTTGCAGTATTTGCACAAGGATGTCCTTCCGGCGGCCGAGCGGGCAAAGGAGAGTTATGACAAGGCTTTGAAGGCGTCTACCTCGGCCATGGAGGAATGTGAGAAACTGACAAGTGAGAAGGAGGCTCTCACTGTCCAGCTGGGGACGATCGGTAAGGAGAAGAAGGTTCTCGAGAAGAGGTTGGGGGAGATGGAACCCCTGAAGAAGAAGGTGGAGGACCTTGGCAAGGAACTTCTGGCGGCCGAGGAACGGCGTAAGGATGATCTGAGGAAGCAGAAGGAGCTCCATGATGCCGAGGTCAAAGAACTTAAGCAAAAGCTGGAGGCTGCTTTGGAGGGGGAGCGGAAGCAAGTGGCCGACACATTGAAGTATGTGGAAAAAGCGTTTGATGTGGCCATCGAATAGGTCAAGGTACGAAACCCGGCTTATAATCTTGACACGCGTGGAATGTCTTATGAATATGAAGTCATCGATGGAGCCGTGGTCCTGGTCGATGGTGACAACAAAATCAAGGTTCCTCCAGAGGGTCTACCTTCCCCGACCGGTACTCAGACTGGTGCTTGAGGCTTAGTTTTTTGATGTAATTTCCTTTTGGTCGGCTTCGGCCTCATTCTGTAATGACTTAATTTTACTATCATTAACGAAGTTTCTCATTTTCGTTCTTCCGATCGTATTGTTTGTGTGTCTTTTACCCGGCCTTTTCTTATGTTCAAGCCGATCGCCTGGATTCGTTGATTTATATGTTTGCAACGTTTTTCGTCGTACTTTATGTCTGATCACGGTTGTTAATGTGTGCATCATATTCGGATGAGAGATTTCGTTTGCGACCCTCATATTTTAGGTTACTCGCTGCTTGCGTCAGACCATGTTATTCAGCGGTGTATGCCCTGGTTTTCAGGCCGAGGGTTTAGTTTCATTGATTTGTAAGGTTCTTAACTGAGTATCTCGGTTTTCAGGCCGAGGATTTGGGTGCTTGCAAGTATTTGTACTGAATTCCCTGGTTTTCAGGCCGAGGGCGTGTTCATAATGATCCTTTGGTTAGGCCGACTGGCTTTGTACATTAATTCCTTTAACTAAAATACATCCTTAGGTTATGGGCGTTCCAGTGCCGAGGGATGTCATTGCCACCAAGTGTTTCCAGTCGGTAGGCGCCTTTCCCTGTTGATTCTGTGATGCGGTAGGGTCCTTCCCAGTTGGGAGCTAGTTTTCCTTGCCGCGTGTTTCTTCCTCCAATGTCGGCCCTCCGTAGGACGAGGTCTCCCGTCTTGAACCTTCTTTCAACTACTTTGCTGTTGTATTTGGCCGCTGCTCTTTGTTTCGCAGCTACCTCTCTGATGTGGGCGACCGCGCGCCGTTCTTCTAAGAAATCCAACTCTTCCCGAATGAGCCGGTCGTTGTGTTCTTCGTCGTTTGTCTCAGTTCGCCAGCTGGGTTCGCCGATTTCAACCAGAATAACAGCCTCGGCTCCATGTGCCAATCGAAAGGGGGTTTCCCCAGTGGACGAGTGTGGGGTCGTGCGGTATGCCCATAGAACATGGTCCAGCTGATCGACCCATTTCCCCTTCGACTCATCCAATCTTCTCTTTAACCCTCGGAGGATCACTCTGTTGGCTGCCTCTGCCTGCCCGTTTGTTTGGGGGTGTTCTATAGAGGTAAAGTGCTGCTTGATCTTCAGACCTTCCAACAGCTCCCTGAACCGCCGATCGGCAAACTGGGTCCCATTGTCAGTTACTACTGCTTTTGGGATTCCGTATCTGCTGATGACGTGTCTATAGAAGAACTTCTGGATTCTGGCAGAGGTGATGGTCGCCAAAGCTTCGGCTTCGATCCACTTGGTGAAGTGGTCGATGGCGACGATCAAAAATTTGACTTGACCTGGGGCCGGAGGGAAGGGTCCAAGGATGTCCATTCCCCATTTGAAGAAAGGCCATGGAGTTGAAGTGGTAGACATTCCTTGTGCCGGGGCGTTGTGGAAATTGGCATATTTTTGACAGGGATCGCACTTTTGAACATATTCAGCCGCATCTTTCTCCATGGTGGGCCAGTAGTAGCCGGCCCGAAGTGCCTTTTTAGCTAACGATCGTCTACCGAGGTGCTGACCGCAACTTCCTCCATGGATTTCTGCCAACACGTAATTTGCCTCACTAGGGCTTAAACATTTGAGCATGGGGCAAGAGAAGCCCTTCCGGTACAAGCGATCGTCCACCAGTGTATACCAGGCGGCTTGTCTTTCTATCTTCTTGGCTTCTCTCCGAACGTCGGGGAGTGCTCCTGATCGGAGGTATGAGATGATCGGAGTCATCCAACAAGGCTCCTGATCGACTTGCATGCAGTGTTGCTTTTCGTTGATGGTCGGTCTGGCGAGTGTCTCCTGGATGACCGTCCTATTATTCCCTGCCTTCTTCGTGCTTGCGAGCCTGGAGAGGACATCGGCCCTAGTGTTTTGATCCCTCGGTACATGCCGGAATTCGATCGTCTTGAACGCGCTCGCCGCCTCTTTTACTTTGTCAAGATATTTTTGGAGGATGGGTTCTCGGGCTTGGTATTCACCATTTACTTGGGAGACCATGAGTTGTGAATCGCTGCAAAGGACGACTTCTTCGGCTCCAAGATCTTTTGCCAGTTGTAAACCAGCCAAGCAGGCTTCATACTCGGCCTGATTATTGGAGGTTTTGAAGTCGAACCTCAGTGATTGTTCAATAGTTACTCCGGTGCTATCTTCTAGCACCACACCTGCTCCGGCCCCTTTTATGTTTGACGAACCGTCGACGAAGATGGTCCAGGCGGCTGATTTTTCTCTTTGGCCGTCGGTCATCTCCAAAACGAAATCCGAGAGAACTTGGGACTTGATGGCTGTTCGAGGCTCATAAGAAATATCATGCTCTGATAGCTCGATGGCCCAAGTGATCATCCGCCCGGCGAGGTCTGGCTTGTGCAGTACCGAGCGGATGGGCAAATCCGTTCGAACGACGATAGAGTGTTCTTGGAAGTAGGGTCGAAGACGCCGAGCGGCACTAATGATTGCGTAGGCTGCCTTTTCAAGCTTCTGATATCTGAGCTCAGGTCCTTGAAGGCTTTTGCTTGTAAAGTATATCGGGCTCTGAGTGGTTGGTGATTCCTTGACGAGCACTGTGCTCACAGCTTCTTCTCCCACTGATAGGTATAGGTACAGTTTTTCCCCAAGCTGGGGCTTCACCAGTATTGGTGGTTTGGTCAGCGATTCTTTGAAGCTTTGAAAAGCTTCTTCTCATTCAGGGGTCCACTCGAATTGCTTCCCTTTCTTCAGTAGCTGATAGAGCGGAAGGGACTTGTGGGCTGATCGGGCAAGGAATCGAGTAAGTGCTGCTATTCTTCCAGTCAGCTGTTGTACCTCTTTGACCGACGACGGGCTCTTCATTTCTAAGATGGCTTGACATTTGGCTGGGTTAGCCTCTATCCCTCTACTTGTTAGCATATAACCAAGGAAGTGGCCGGCCGGGACGCCAAACGTGCACTTGAGAGGGTTTAGCCTCATGTTTTGCTGCCGAAGCCTTTGGAAAACCTTCTCCAGGTCGGCCACAGGGTCTCCTCCATCGGCAGTTTTCACGATGATGTCATCGACATATACTTCCACTACTTCTCCGATTAGCCCGTCGAAGACTTTGGTCATCATCCTTTGGTATGTTGCTCCAGCGTTTTTCAGGCCGAACGGCATCATGGTGTAGCAGTATGTGCCATCGTCAGTCAGGAAGGCAGTTTTTTCCTCGTCATGAACGTACATGGGGATTTGGTTATAACCAGAATAAGCGTCCATGAATGAGAGAAAGCGGTAGCCTGAGGAGTTATCAACTAACCTGTCAATATTTGGCAAAGGAAAGGGATCCTTTGGGCAAGCTTTGTTTAAGTCAGTGTAATCGACGCACATTCTCCACTTGCCGCTCGATTTTCTGACCAGGACGACGTTGGCAACTCAAGTGGCGTATTGGATCTCCCTAATGAATCCGGCTTTCAGGAGCTCGGCTGTTTGGTCTTTGATGGCTCGTTGTCTTTCTGGTCCGGTCTTCCTTTTTCTTTGCGCGACCGGCTTCGTCTTGGGGTCGACAGAGAGCTTGTGGCAGCAGAACTCGGGGTCAATCCCGGGCATATCGGCTGACGTCCACGCAAATAGGTCCGAGTTATCCACGAGCAGCTTTTCCATTCTTTTTTTGAATTCTGGGGGCAATTGAGCCCCCATCTTTGTATCTTGTCCTTCTTTCTTGCCTACATGGATAGGACAAGTTTCTCCTTCTGGTGAGACTCTTTCCAAACCTCGGCCGTCTTCTCCCGAATCAACCCTCGGGTCAAGGTCAACGAGGGAGACATTATGCCTGGATCTGGCGACCGGGACCTTCGTGCTTGGTGATGGTGGACTGCTTTTTAGACTAAGGTTATAGCAAAACCTTGCCGCTTGCTGGTCGCCTTTGATTGTGGCCACCCCTCCTTCTCTGGTTGGGAATTTCAACGCCAGGTGCACTGTTGAAACAACTGCCCCTATGGCATTGAGGCTTGGTCTTCCCATTATGGCATTGTAAGAACTTTTGCAGGGGACCACAATGAACTTGCTCCTGATCGTCTTGCTTCCTCCTTTGCCCGTCAGTGTGACGAGCGCTTCCATGTACCCGAGGGGTTGGATACGATCGCCGGAGAAGCTTACGAGGTCGCTGTCATATGGCAAGAGGTCATCTCTGCTGATCCCCATTTTCTCGAAGCAGTTTTCGTAAATGATATCGGCCGAGCTGCCCTGATCTATCAAAACTCTTTTTACCTCGGCATTCGCAATGACGGCAGTGATCACCATGGGGTCGTCGTGTCCGGGGAGATTGTCGCCGAAGTCGCTGTTATCAAAAGTTATGGTGGGAGTTGCTGGCGGTGGCGCCGTCCGGCGTGTCCTGGACCGGTCGTCATCCACATGTTGTACCTCCCTTAGGGCTCTTTTCATTGAGTTGCTTGAGGATCCTCCTCCGCCGAATCCCCCGGCTATCATGTTGATAGTGATCCGAGGCTGTTGATCCTGATCTCTCGGCGGTGATCTGTCCCTTGCCTTTCTATCGGGGCCTCCGCGGCTCCGCGGTGACCGGGAGCGGTGTCGTCTTCTTTCTTCCCTGGGGGGTGATCTACGGTCCTTTCCCTGATCGCCCTGTCCCCGGCTGCCCCAATCTTGCTTCTCTTTCTTCACATATCGGCCCAGGTTCCCGTCGCGGATCAGCTGCTCAATGGCATCTTTCAACTGATAACAGTCATCGGTTTCGTGCCCATGGCTTTTGTGGAAGGCGCAATACCTGCTTTTGTCGCCGAGCGGGGACTTGATCGGAGGGGGTCTTTTGACTTCGGCTAGCTCCGCATGGTGGACTTCTTGCCAAATCCTCGAAAGGCTGCTATTCAGGGGGGTATAATTGCCCTCGTATCGTCCCCTGAACTTCTTCTTCTCTTCCCTTTTGTCTTTTTTGTTTCTTTTCTTCTTTCTCCGGTGCCCGGACTTCTTTCGCGGTCGTCGTTTTTGTCGTCCCTTCCAGGTGCAGCTCTTCGTTCACAAACTGGGCCGCTCGCTCCCGAAATGCTGTCATATTGTGGACCCTGATCCTCCTTAGGGAGATAGCAAGTGGGGTGCCGGTACGCAGTGCTTCGACTGCGCAATGGAGCTGTACCTCGTCCGCGACGTTAGGTGTGAGGGTGATCTCCTTGTAGAAACGGGCCAGAAAGTCTCGCAGGTTTTCGGATTCTTCTTGTTTCACCTTGGCGAGTGTGTGAGAGTCGCGGGGGATCTGGTTAGCCATGCTGAACCTTTTGGCGAAGGCTGCCGCTAGATCGTCCCACTTGTCGACGGAGTTTTGGGGGAGCGTTCGAAACCAGGTCAAGGCTTCCTCGTCCAAAGTCCGAGAGAAGCTCCTGCATATAATGTCGTCTTGAGCACCCAAGAAAAGCATCTCATTGAAGAATCTGTCCAGATGTCGGTCTGGGTCGGTCTCCCCCGTGTAGGAGGCAATGTTGCTAAAAGGCCTCAAGAATTTATCTGGTATCTCTACCTGTGCCAGTCTTGTGGTGAAGGGATGGGTAAAGGGACGATGCAAGGTGATTAGGCTCGGGAGGCCCGAAGTCGTGGCCGTGGGGGCTGCTGTGACGGTCGGAGCGTCCTGGACGACTGGTGTGGTTTCGGCGATCGGTGTGACCGGGGTAGCCTTGGGCGTGGCTTGCGTTTCCGCTTCTGTCTCCTTACTTGGCTTTACTGCTTCTTCGTTTTCTTTTTTGGCCGACGCAGCCTGGGTGTCCCCGTGCTGTGAGGGAGTCGTTCTTCGGCTACGTCTGTGGGTGTGGCTCATCCGCTCGGTTGTGCGCTCGGATGAGGATGCCTCGTCCGAAGAGGTTCCGGATGATGAATAGCTGGACTCCCGAGAGGGGAGGTCCCTGGTATGATATGTCCTCCGGGAGGTGGAGCTCCTCCTGCTCCCCTCTTTTCGGCGAGATCTCCTCCGCGGGGCTGCCGGAACCAGGGACTCCAGGTATTTGATCCTCCTTTCCAATTCTCTTACGGTTCCGCTCTTCTTCCTCTTTCTTGGCGGGGTGGGTGGCTCCTCCTCGCTTGTGGGGGGGGGGGGTTTCTCTCCTCTTGCTTCTCTTGGGTGGCTTCCTTCTTCTGGCTATGTTTCCGGGAGGTTTTAGGTGATAACTCTCTGATGAACTCCCGGTGGTGTGCACAGAGGGTGTTGTCTCCTGAGGAGTGGCCCTCAAGGTTTGACGAGGGTCAGTCCTTGTTCTTGCTTCTTCCACCGGCGCTTCTACATGAGGCGGTGGGGGTTGGTTGTTGGTGGCTTCCATGTTTCGATGTGCGGACCAGATCTCAGCAAAGGAGGTAGAAATGGTGGAACTTTGTTACACGTCCCCACAGACGGCGCCAAATGATCGTGGCCGAGATCACGGGGATGGTCCGAGCGCTAAGCGTGGTGGTCCGAGGATCCCTCCAGGCGGTTGATTGCTTCTCCGGTGGTCGCTCCGGTACAGGGTGCGCGGTGGTGTACCCTGCGAAGGCACTCCAACGCTCAAGTTAGTGGGGGAGATGATATGAGGGTGAATGGTGATAGATCGATTCCCTCTGGCTTATGGGGGTGAGGCCCCTTATATAGTCATGGGGTGCTACGACAGGGGGGAACATGGCAGGTGGAGCAGGCACGCCTCCGCCGCCCTTCTCCTGCTACGGCCGTAATCCCCGGTGGCGTGTGTCAGATACTCTTACCTTTATCGGGGGTTGTAGGGGGCGCATTAAATGCGATGAGACTTGGTAGGTAAGCTACCTCTGGGGCTCTAGTCATAGGGTCCGAGGCTTCGTCGTTGTGGTGTGGGAATCCGACCGCGTACGCTGGGCGATCGTCTAGACCTAGGTGGCATAGTGTTGGTTCTTACGTTCGGGACATGGATCAGGCGATCGTCTCGTGAGGAGCCGCTTACGCCGTGGTCCGGATCAGTAAGCTACCTCTGGGGCTCTAGTCATAGGGTCCGAGGCTTCGTCGTTGTGGTGTGGGAATCCGACCGCGTACGCTGGGCGATCGTCTAGACCTAGGTGGCATAGTGTTGGTTCTTACGTTCGGGACATGGATCAGGCGATCGTCTCGTGAGGAGCCGCTTACGCCGTGGTCCGGATCACATGGGTTGAACCGGCCCTGCATAAATTTTATTTATTTGGGTTTAAGATTTGAAAACTGGCCCTGCATGTTAGTTAGATATTGATAGATCTCAATTATTTTAACTATGCAGGAAATGTTCAACTTAGCTATCAAATACAACAAGGCTGTCCAAGAGGAAGATGAACACTTGATGCGCAGAATTTATATTCCAACACAGTTTTCTTCTTAGAATTCTATATGTTATTATCATTACCACTGAATTTCTATTTATTGGGCGACACGCAATGGAAATTCAAGCCAGAGTTTCAATGAAAATCATGTGCCAAACTTGAGAGAGAGTTCATCTCCAGGCTTAGCATTTGAGAATCGGAGTATTAGAGCAAAATAGACAAGAATAAAAATTTGAGATATGCAGCGAAAGAAGTCCCTATAATACCAAATAAAAATTGCACACGTATATAAAATTTTCCTTTGATCTTTTCTTTTCAGAATAAGTTATTCAAATTCAAATTCAAAATCAATTTTTCCCACTTATTACTTCATTTAATTTGACTGATTTATTTCCTTTATTTATTTGATTTGATGTTAATTTTTTAATTGATAATCTTGCTGATATTAAAGGAAATCAATTCAATAATTTGAATTTTCATATATATATATATATATATACTTTTCCTTTTATACAAAGTAATGTTAATTGATAAGCTTTATGTAATTTTACTAAGACAATTATAATTTTCTAAGGAGTATATATTGAAGGAAGGAATATGATAAGCCTTTTTAAAAATTTGAAAAAAAGAATAATAAAAATAAAAACAGTATGGTAATTTTGTGTAAAGGATTAAAAATAAAAGTTTTGTAAAAAGAAGTTTACACAAACAATAATAGAAGAAAAGTCAGTGCAACAAATATCAAAATAAATAATTATATTTAATTATTTATAAATTGAGAACAACTTAATAAAAAATTGAAATAAATTTACTAAATTTATAAGTTAACCTAAATATAATAATTAAATATCAATCTATAAAAATTCGGTAAATACTATAACACTGTAATTATTAATTCTAATAAAATTAAATTTATCTATAGTATAATATAGTATAAATAAAGAAGAATTGTAAACATGAATGATTGCTGATGTGGTACTCCTATATGCATTATCTCTTTAGTCAATCTTCTTAGACATCTTCTATTTTTAGTAAAAAAATTTAAAATTATATATAAAATAAAAAATGCATATAGTGAGATTTAAATACATAGATAGTGGATTTTAATTATTCTTTTTGAATACTCATTCTGGTTCCAATAATATGGTTGGTTACCAAAAAAATTGTAGCTTTCTATATTTATATAGCGCCATGGAGCGCAATCATATAGATTATATAATTGATAAAATTTAGCCATATGAGTTGATTTATAACAATTAACAATCATTCAAATTTATAAATAATTGAATTTGATAGCTATTGAATTGATTATATAATTGCTAAATTCATTCTTCCACACCAATATTTTAATAAAATAATTAAAAAATTTGAAGCAATATATTGAAGGAAGTAATGTAATAATATATTTAATAAAAATGAAAAAAATAACAAAGGAAATATAATTAAAATGGTTCAAAAATTTTGTTTGAATGATTACAAAATATGTTTTTATATATATTTAAATTTGAAAGTTCAATTTGACTATATTTTTTGATTAAATCTTTTTCTTTATTTATACGTTAAAATACTTTTACAAATAATGACATAAATAATTAAATTTAATTATTTATAAATTTAAGTATTCAAATACGTCTGTGTAGTAAATAATGGCATAAATAATTAAATTTACTTATGTTTTACTCTTCTTTAAAATATTTAATTTTTATAAATAGATTTTTAAAAATAAAAATAAAATGAAAAAAATTGTTAGTGGATTTTAAATGCATGAATTGTGGGTTTTAAAGTATAATTTGATTTTAGTTATCGATATTTATTACTTTAATTGTATTGATCTTTTGTCGGTTTCAAATTCAAAATTATTATTGTTACTATAATTAATTTTTTACGGATAATTTATTATTGATACTATATACAATTAATTTATTGTTATGATGATTTAGATTATTAATTGCTATCAATATAAATGTAACCAGATTCATATATAATATTGAGATTGATTTCAATAATTGCTAAATGTAAATTAGTGTTTCTAATTCAAACTCATTTAATATAAATTTCATATTAGTTTCAAATTTCAAACGATATATTGCTATAAATATTTGATTATAGTTTCTGATGATTTACTTAGAAATTGCACGAGGATGACGAAACGATTTATTCATAATTTGATTATAGTTTCTAATAATTTAAGAGCAAAAATATATCGCACGTGGATGACTATTTTTTATGAAAATAACGATAATTAATTTTTAATTAATTATTTAATTGTTGAATCTATAACTATATACAATTGGAACCCTATTAGAAGAAAAGTTTTGACAAGTGTTGGCTACTCATGCTCTTCCTTCTTTGATACTCTTTTGTTACTTTTCTAATTATAGAAAACCTTTATTTATCTTAATTTTTTTATTCATCCTATGTAGAAGTAGCCAATGAAAGATTTTTTTTTCTTTTTATTTTAATTCCATTTTTATTAAACATAGCAACCATGCTCAACCAATCACATTAATGTGCAGATTTTAAATTTCAAATTTAGAATCCAATACCATTTACACCTCCTTGAAGTCTCAATCAAATACTTTCTTTGCATATTTTTTTTATCGATTCTTTAAATAATTATTCTTATTTTTAAAAGATTTTTATTTCATTGTTTTATTCACCATCATACACAACCAATCAGATTAAATCTGGTGATTGATTGAGATTTTTAAAATTTAAAATTTGAATATTTGAAAGCTTTTTTATTATTATTATTATTATTATTATCATTATTATTATTTTCTCTAATAAAAAAGAAACAAGTTTGGGACTTTATTTTCATATTTCCCCCCTAATTTTACTCCAGAATTATCACACGTTTTTAAATTTTAATCTAAAATTACTCCATGATTTTTTAAATTTTTAAACAATCTTTTCATAAATCTAATCTTTATTATATCTAAAAGGAGAGTAATGAGAAACAATTTTTGGCGCCAAAACAGAGGCTAAAACTGTAAATATGTATTTAATAATTTTATTTTGAATTAAAAAATCTGAATTCAAATTTTAAATTTTATATTTTATTTAGTAGGATTGAGAAATGAATTGGAACATTGAAAGAAAAGGAAGGAAGTCTTGACTCACTTTTTCTAAAACTCTCCTAAGAATCTGTTCCGAATTAATTATAGATTTTCATTTCCCATTATGAAATTCATTGGTAGTAATGAAAATAAAAAATGCACAAAGTCCTTCCGTAAAAAAAATATGTAAAGCACTATTGTTTTTCCCTTTAAATATATTCTTCTATAAAGTGGTTTACAAGTCTTATTTAAATAAATTCATCTATAAAATGACTTCCTGGACCATGATCCGGAATTAGTTTACAAGTCTTATTTATATGATTTTTGGTTAAAAATTAGCATTTTTTATTATACCGTTCATCTTTTTTTAATTTTTTCCCGTGCATCGCACGGGGTACTACACTAGTTCTAATACAATTTCTTGGTCTTAATAAATTTCAATGGGTAGTATAAATGCATTACTCGATATTTTCAACGATTGCAGCCTAAGTAAGCTACAAATAAAATTAAGATTGATAATAAGTTTCAAGATTTATAAACTTCCTGTAGCTAGTTGAACGCTAGCTATGGAAATTAAAAGGGCCTTAAGTTCAAGTTTGATCGTGGAACAAACACTCAATTACAAGTGAAAGCACATGAATATATTGATAAAGATTGTGGGGTACATGTGTTTGGAAGATAAAGATTGTGTCTCAAAATTGTTTATTTATTTTTTAAATGCTCACGCATCTGTTAAGTAGTATATATATATATATATATATATATATATATATATATATATATATATATATATATATATATATATATGTGAGTCAGAATCCATTGACACTAGGTGTCAAACTTCAAGACTTACACCTCTTGATAACTTTTTGTAGAATGTGAATTTGACCAATCCAACCGTTGAATTGAAAGTTATTATAAAGTAGATCAAGCTTATAAAATTTCATAAAAATAAAAAACTAATTGATACTTCATCAAACTAATTTATTTTAACGTATAATATGTTTTTAAAATATAAGTAAAAGTCCACTATTAGATAACATACCTACGGATGTCCAAATTATTTGAAATTTGATATACATAATCATGAAGGTAATATAATATGATTCAACGGTTGGATTGGTCAAATTCACATTCTACAAAAAATTATCAAGAGGTGTAAGTCTTGAAGTTTGACACCTGGTGTCAACGGATCCTGACTCTCTCTATATATATATATATAAAAAAAAAGGGGCAAATCATGTGAGAACAATTGTTTATATATTATGAAAAATTAGAACATTTAATAATAGTCATTGGATTTAGTTTAACGAACCAGATTATATCTTACAATTAAAGAGTCACTTGACTAGTTTCTCCCCTTTTTCTATTGCTTGTTTTTCCTCACGATCCCTAACCAAGAGCCATGACTGCAACATGTAACTACCTTGAATGCCCTTCTTCAATTCTCCAACCAGACATCTCTCCTCCAACTCTCGTGCCTCTTGGGGGGTTTTCAACATCGTCAATTCTAAAGTGATCCAAGCTATCTTGACTTCATCATGTTCTATACATGCGCTATTGCAACCAATTGTTCCCCAATTTGTTTTTTTTAGATTACCAAATTCTCGCTCATACCTTTTCCAATCACCCAATCTGAATATAAATTAAGTTTTAAAATTAATTATTGTTAAATGGGTCAAAATCAGAATTTGAATTTCCTACTATAAGTTCTATATGTTGAAGCCCACACTCACACACAAGAAGAATATTCACAGGGAAGGTGAAAAATGTATTGAATGAAAAAATCAAAAAAGTTTACAATACTGCTACCCTTTATACTAAGTCCCATATTGATAGGACTTGGTTTACAACAACTAACTATTTAACAACCAACTAACTACCAAAACTAACTGCATCTGAATTAGTTAAATCTAACACACCCCCTTAATTCAGATTGCTTATTGTTTTAACACCAAGTTTATCCCGCAGCTCCTTGAATTTGTCTCCCTTCAAAGGTTTTGTCAAAATGTCTGTCAATTGTTCTTCGGATCTGCAATACTCAAGCTTTAACTTTCCATTGCTGACTTGATCTCTCAGAAAATGGAATTTTGTTTCAATATGCTTACTTCTTCCATGAGCTGTAGGGTGCTTGGCTAAGCTTATAACCGATTTGTTGTCAATTCTCATTACCATTGGCTTTACAAATATCAGATTCATTTCTTCCATCAACATCTCCAGCCAAAGTGCTTGGCAGGCTCCTAAAGAAGCTGCAATATACTCAGCTTCACAGGAGAATAAAGCAACAACTGACTCCTTCTTTGAACTCCATGAAATTGGAGTACCATTGAACATGAACACATAGCCTGCTGTGCTTTTTCTGTCTTCCTTATCTCCATTCCAATCAGAATCTGTATATCCTATCAGTTCAATAATTGAGTTATCAAATTTAGTTTGAAACAGTAAACCAAACTTGAGTGTCCCCTTCACATATCTCAACAATCTTTTTGCTGCCAGCAGATGTGAGCTCCTTGGTTTGTTCATGAACCTGCTGATTAGTCCAACACCATAAGCTAGATCAGACCTACTGTGACATAAGTACCTCAAGCATCCAACTATCTATCTGTACAATGTAGGGTCAACAGGTTTATAATCTCCTTCTTTCTCCAATTTAGCACAACTCTCAACAGGATTTGAGACAGGATTGCATTCAAGCATATTAAATCTCTTCAGCATGTCTGTTGCATATTTTCTCTGATGCATAAACACTCCATCTGCTGTGTACTGAAACTCCAATCCAAGAAAGTATGACAAGGTTCCTAAGTCAGACATCTCAAATTCAGTCATCATTCTCTGTTTAAAAACTTCAATTTCAGCCTTATT